>CM054165.1:13284875-13410687 GCA_028751875.1 Rapana venosa
CGGTGGCGCGGGGCCGCACAGGCCGCAGAGCTGGGGCAGGACTCGCTGGCAGCGGCTGCAGTGTCTGCTGGGGTCTTTCTCGGACTGGCTCTTTTCGTAGCTGAGGACAGACAGAAAGAATACATCAGATATTGGTTAAAAGAGAAGTACAACTGAGAAATGAATATCATTAAAAGGAAATAAGACATACAAAGAATACATCAGATATGGGTTAAAAGAGAAGTACAACTGAGAAATGAATATCATTAAAAGGAAATAAGACAAAAAATACATTAGATATGGGTTAAAAGAGAAGTACAACTGAGAATGGGCTGACATTTTTACAAATCTTTCAGTGAACCGTTGTGTGTGTGTGAATGATTTGAATGCGAGCGCTTTGAATTGTTTGCTTTACAAGATTCAGCGTTCTATAAATTCCGTATCTTTTTATTATTAAGTGTGCTAGTCTTTCGGATGAGATGATAAACCAGAATGCTGTGTGCAATTTAGCAAACGCAAAAAAAATCCCACAGCAAACAAGAGAGTTGTCCCAGGCAAAATTCTGTTTAAAAAAAAAAAAAAGCCATTCGGATAGGGAAACAGTTACACATACAGACAGGAATTTTTTTTTTTTTTCAAAAATGACGGTGGTGCTGCTCTTGTGGAGTCCATCATCCTCTCTCCAAGGACAGCAGTCTGAATTCTATGCAGAGAAATCTGCCACAAACTGAAAGTAGTATACATTACAATATAACACAAGACAAAACAAGCAGTCGTCTAGGGATAACACACATGCCTAAAAACGGAAGTCTGGGTTTCAGGTGTACGGTGGTTCAATCCCCCCCGTTTGGACCCGAAAGTTTTCCCCCATCCACTAGACCGTGAGATGTGGTCTGGGTGCTAGTCTTTCAGATATAAGACATATTTCTGAGGTCCTGTGTGAAATACTGACTCGGTGTACATAACCCATGGCAACAAGAGAGTCGTCCCTGGTGAAAATTATGTAGAAAAAAGCCACTCCTGATAAACCAAATACTTATGAAGACAGGAAAAGAAAGGAGAAAAAAAGGTGGTGCTGCTCTTGTGGCAACGCGCTTTCCCCAGAGAAAGCAGCCTGAATTTTGCGCGGAGAAATCTGCCGTGGCTTAAAGTGGTATACAATTCAAGACAAGACATGATAGGCCAGGCCAGGCCAAGGCAAGGCAAGGCAAGGCAAGCCAGGCTAAGCCAAACCAGGCCGGGCCAAGGCAAGCCAAACTAGGCCAGGCCAGGCCAGCCCAGGCCAAGACGAGGCAAGCCAGGCCAAGCCAAGGAAAGCCAAGCCAAGCCAAACCAGGCCAGGCCAAGGCAAGCCAAACTAGGCCAGGCCAGGCCAAGGCAAGCCAAGCCAAGCCAAACCAGGCCAGCCAAGCCAAACCAGGCCAAGGCGAGCCAGGCCAGGCCAGGCCAAGCCAAAGCAAGGCAAGGCAAGGCAAGGCAAGCCAAGGCAAGGCAAGGCAAGCCAAACCAAGGCCAGGCAAAGCAGGCCAGGGCAAGGAAAGCCAAGGCAAGGCAAAGCAAACCAAGGTAAGGCAAGCAAGCCAAGGCAAGGCAAGGCAAACCAAGCCAAACCAAGGCCAGGCAAAGCAAGGCAAGGCAAACCAAGGCAAGGCAAACCAAGGTAAGGCAAGCAAGGCAAACCAAGGCAAGGCAAACCAAGGCAAGGCAAGGCAAACCAAGGCAAGGCAAACCAAGGCAAGGCAAACCAAGGTAAGGCAGGCAAGGCAAACCAAGGCAAGGCAAACCAAGGCAAGGCAAACCAAGGCAAGGCAAGGCAAACCAAGGCAAGGCAAACCAAGGCAAGGCAAACCAAGGCAAGGCAAACCAAGGTAAGGCAAGGCAAACCAAGGCAAGGCAAACCAAGGCAAGGCAAGGCAAGCCAAGGCAAGGCAAGGCAAGGCAAACCAAGGTAAGGCAAGCAAGGCAAGGCAAACCAAGGCAAGCCAAGCTAAGGCAAGGCAAAGCAAGGCAAACCAAGGTAAGGCAAGCAAGGCAAGGCAAAGCAAGGCAAGCCAAGCTAAGGCAAGGCAAAGCAAGGCAAGGCAAGGCAAGGCAGGCAAGGCAAGGCAAGAAAAGGCAATCCAATCCAAGCCAAACCAGGCCAAGCTAAGCCAAACCAGGCCAAGCTAAGCCAAGCCAAACCAGTCCAGGCCAAGGAAAGCCAAACCAAACCAGGCCAAGCCAAACCAGGCCAAGCTAAGCCAAACCAGGCCAAGGCAAGACAAGCCAAACCAAACCAAACCAGGCCAAGGCAACCCAAGCCAAGCCAAACCAAACCAGACCAGGCCAGGCCAGGCCAAAGCCTCACTCACCACTGCAGGAGGAAGGCGGCAATCTCGGAGTGGCTGCCCAGACCCTGTCTCTTCCTCAGCCGCTCCCACTGCTTGTACACCTCCCCCTCCAGCGTCACCTGCTGAGTCGTCTCCCTTCTTCTGCAGCTGCACAAAGTTCACAACAACAAAAATAATAAATCGTAGTTAAAAATAAAGTAATACAAAGAATTACATTAGATATTGTTTAAAAGAGAAGTACAACTGAGAAATGAATATCATTAAAAGGAAATAAGACATGAATATTAGTAAATACAGAAACACAATGGCAGTAGTTAATGAAAAGATACAACGAAGAAATAAAAATATCAGTTAAAAAACCCCATAAGAAACGAACATTATTAGTAAATGTAAGAAATATACGACTAGGAAAAAAAAAAGAAAGACATGAACATTAGTCAATACAGAAACACAATTGTAGTAGTAAAATGAGGAGATACAACGAAGAAATAAAAATATCAGTTTTTATAAAAACACCATAAGAAATTAACATTATTAGTAGTAAATATACAAACACAATTGTAGTAGTAAAGAGATACAACTGTGAAATGACTATTAGTAAAGGGAGAAATACAACAAAGAAATGAAATATCAGTTAAACACAGAAACATGGCAGCCGAGTCGTTAAGACCGTTCAACTTTAATCCTACGGGTCCATGAAGTCGTGGGTTCGATTCTTGTCCATATCTGGTGAATTAAGGGTGGGGTTTTTTACCATCTCCCGGGTTAACTTCAAGAGCAGATCTGCCAGTGCCTTCATTCTCTTTGTGTGTATATATGTACACAATCATTTAAAAAAAAAATTATTTAATATCAAGGATAATAGAATAAGCACTCATGTGCTTTTTTACATCCAGTCCCCGTGTGTATGCAGTTTTGTAAATTTTGTCATCTGTTCCCACCGGCACACAATGGCCTACTCTTTCGAAAAGCGGAACAGGATTTAACGTGTGCGCAAGATGTCCTGCATGCGTTCGCACACGGGGCTTCGGTTTATAGTCTCATCTGAAGGACTTTGACATTCAGTTCGATTTTTTTGTCAAACTGGGAAGAAAGTGAATCTCAGAGCTCTAGAAGAGGAACGAAACCGGGTTTTTTTTGTTTTTTTACATTAATGAATTCCAACCTTCTTTTCGGCAGACTGATGTCACTGGTGAACTTCAGGGGCACTAATCTGACCACAGGCGTTCCGGTCAGCTGGTGGGTGACCGTGGCTTCAATGGTAGTGTCTTCCAGGGAGCTCTTCTTCTGCTTCTTCGTCCTCGTCTTCTTCGTCTTCTGCACACGGGCAAACATGTCAGCATTACATTGGCTGTGCAATGGTAAAAGTAACAAAACAACAACATGACAAAATTATGCTTTTTTTCAGAATCGCATAAGAACATGAAAATTGTGTAAAAACCATGATCTCTTTCTCAAACACTGACAAGGCAAGTGCTCCTCAGATAGAGCTCCAAGGTTCACTGATGGTGAGATTTTTGCATATGCCATGGTGGTTGTTGTTGCTTCGATTTTACGTCTGTTCTGTTTTATATGCCATGGTCCATCCCCCAAAGTTAGGTAGCCGCATTCTGACTTTGGGAATACATGCCAACTAACATGTCACCCTGTATGATTTTTTCTTCTTCGTTGAATGCTTAGGCAGCAACTACTATTAAGCGCATGACAAGTTAGGCCCAGACCATCTGACTTGGAGTGGGAGATAATGTTTATCTTTCAAGTCTTTCTGGGAGGAGAGGGGAAATGGCAGGGAGATGGACCAAGAAGGCAGAAAACAGACAAGAAGGAGGTGACAGGGAGAAAAGGAACAAGAGAGACAGGGACAGAAAAGAGGGAACTCCTAGCACAGAATTTCCAGAAGGTGGGGATGGCTGTTTATACTGCCAGCCTCCCATCCCCCCCCCCCCCCCCCCTCCTCGGAGCCATCCTCATGGGGGGAACTTGTAAGTAAACCATACACACATCCCCCCCCCCCCCCCACAGACTTCACCTTTTCACCACCCACAGCTGTCAGTTTCCCCCACTTTCAGCTCCTCTCAGCTGCTATCCATCCCATCCCAGCTGGTGCTGAATTATAGCAGAAACCGACTAATTCTGGTCTTGGTAAAAGGAAGGGGTGCACTAATTTTAGCACAGGGCTGTGGACCCTTGACCAAGTTATGCTGGATTTGCAAGCTGTGTCCTAGCACAGAATTTTCAGAAGGTGGGGGATGCTATGTATATCGACAGGCCACCCCCCCTGGCATCTTCATAGGGGGGGAACTCTATAAGTAAACCATACACACAAATCCACGACCACATCCACACATGATGTGTATGGGGTATATACATCATCCTTTCACACACACACCCACACCCACCCACCCACACACACACTACACACACACACACACCCCCCCCACACACAACACACACACACACACACCCCCACACACACACCACACAAAACACACCACAACCACACATACACACACACCACACATACACACACCACCACACACTCACACACACACACACAACCCACATACACACCCACACAAACACCACACACACACCCACCCACACCACCACACACAACACAAACCCACACAAAACCCACACACAAACCACACACACACACACACACACACACACACACACACAAACACACCCACCCACACACACACAACACACACACACCCACACACACATACCCACCCACACACACAAACACCCACACACACAATCACACACCCACACATACATGACCCACCCACACACCACATACCCACACACACCCACCCCCACCTACCCACACCACACACCCACCCACCCTATGTCTATCCATCTTTTTGCAACATACTAATTATATAGACTGGAACAGTCGCGTTTAGTGTGCATTCATACCAACCACGTTCCTCACTTAAAGCCCTTATCTCATTATGCTGCCAACCCACCCACCCACCCACCGCCCCCACACCCCTCCCTCCCCCTGCCTTTCCCTCGTCTATATCACACTAGTGAACGACGTAAAACTGAAGACACATCACACCCCAACACAACCACCGCGGTACTTCAGGGTGCTCCAGGGTCTTCCTGGGGAGTACACCAACGCCAGAGCCGAGCCTCACCACCCCCTGGTGACTCTGCGGACCCTGCCGTTGCATCCGTACCAGGAGCCCTCCATGGCCTCCATGTGTTCCCACCGCACCACCGGCGCTTTCCTCCTCCCCTTCTCCCTTCTCCTGTCGCTGATGCGCCTGTGTCTGCACACACACATTCATCATCATCATCATCATCATCATCAGACCCGTGACCTTGGTGGTCGTGGGGGGAGACACAAAAGACGATGATGCCGTGGTAAGCCTCCTCCATCCATCTCGGTCCTCGGCTCTGCGCAGTAGTGCCGAGTCGTTCATCCTGGTCCATTCTCTGATGTTGTCCATCCATGACTTGTTTTGTCTTCCCCTCTTTCTGCCACCTTCCAGTGTTCCCTGCAGTACTGGTTTTTGGCAGAGTGTTGTGGCGGGTGATGTGGCCGAACCATGTCAGCTTTTTCTTCTTGACGATGGTGAGAAGGGGTTCCTGTGGACCTGCCAGCCGTGTTATTTGGCTCTTGACAAATTCGTTGGTCTTTCATTCTCTCCAGGATATGCCCAGCAGTTTTCTACAGCATTTTGTTTCAAATGACTGGATTCGCTTTGCTGTTTCAGCAGTCAATGTCCAGGTTTCACTTCCGTACAGCAGGATAGTCTGAATTAGGGCTTTGTAGAGCTTTAGTTTGATTGGGAAACTGATCTCTTTACTTTTCCATATGGTGGTGAGTTTTGTCATGGAAGATGTTGCCATACACATTATGAGACTATAAACCGAGGCCCCGTGTGCGAACGCACGCAGAACATCTTGCGCGCACGTTAAACCCTGTTCCGCTTTTCGGAAGAGTAGGCCCTTGTGTGCCGGTGGAGGAAACAGATGACAAAATTTACAAAACCGCATACACACGGGGACTGGGTGTAAAAAAAGCACATGTGTGCTTATTCCATTATCCTCGATATAAAAGAATAAATAAAATAAATAAATAATAAATGAGAGGAAGACCTGTGATCGATCAAGAGCTGGTGGTTGTTGTTGTTTTTTATGTTCCTTGGATAAAGCTCTGAGGTTCACCCAATGGTGAGAATTTGTGCAGCGATTGGTTTCTTCCCCCCCCCCCCCCCCCCCCCTCTATCATGGTTGCCACATTCCAACTCTCATTCAAGATCACGCACAGTGTGCTGATCCAACATCACTCATTCAAGAATGCTCAGTTTAGCAGGTCCTCCCCTTCCCTTTACCAAGTCCAAGTGCGGTCAGTTCCTGCTGTGATTAGCACCAGCTGGGCTGGGATGGGATCAAATGAATAGCAGCTGAAAGTGGGGGGGGAATAAAACCGACAGCTAAATCCGTAAATCATGTCCGCGTTCGATGGGTTACCAAAACACGAACATATCCAGCATGCATCCCCTAAGTTGGAATGCTGCTTCATTCATGGTGGGCACAAAATAGTTGCATATGCAAAATCTTACTGTTGGTGAACCTCACAGCCCTAGCTGAGAAACAAACAAAACACACAAAAAAACCCACAACAGAAACATCTTGTATGAAAAATATTCAACATTGCACACTTTCAAAAATATATATCTTGTGCATGTGTGTGTGTGTATGTGTGTGAGCGTGCGTATGTGCATGTGCGTGTGTTCGTGTGAGTGCACATGTACATGTGAGGTCTAGTACGCTTTGAGTCTAAATTACTAAGCTATCACACTACACAAAAAGCTATTTACCATGACTATCAACAAAATCTCACTTCAAAACCAATCCATCCCAACACCATACAAACACAAAGAAAGGACTCCTATCACACACATGACAAGCAGCTTCACCAAGACTTTTACACCACACCAAGTCTGAGAAGGCAGGTGGCAGGGTGGTTAAGACATCTGCCTGCTAACCATGAGGTTCTGGGTTCAATTCCCTGCCTTGCCCTTTTTTCCTACTTTGACAAGAAAATTGAACCGAATGTCAAAGTCCTACTGGATGAGACTATAAACTGAAGCCCTGTTTGCAAATACACCCAGAAACATCTTGTGTACACATTAGAAATCCATTCCCTATATTGGACGAGTAGGCCATTTCATGCTGGCAGGAACAGATGACAATTTTTTTTAAAAACGCACGCCCACAGGTGTCGTATTTAGACACAATCCCGAGAGTCGGAATGTGGCTACTTAAATGGTAGGAGTAAAAAAAAATTTTTTTAATTACAAGAAGTTGTATACACAAAAATGTCACCACTGGTGAACCTCAGAGCTCTAGCCAAGGAACAACAAACACACACACACACACCACACCACACCAACACCACACCAACACAACACCACACCAACACAACACCACACCAACACACACCACACCAACACCACACCAACACAACACCACACCAACACAACACCACACACACCAACACCAACACAACACCACACCAACCCAACACCGACCCAACAGACCTGAACTTGAGGTTCCTCATCTTGTCGTCACACTGGGCGGCGGTCACGGGGAAGCCTTTCCCGGCCATGACGTCGGCCACCCTGCCCCAGGCCGCTTTCTTCGTGCACTCCTCGCTGGTGAACAGGGCCAGCAGGCTCCCGTACGTCCCGAGCAGGCACTTCACCGACGCCGAGGTCCACTGCGCTCCTGGTGATTCAACAGACAAAGGTGACGGCGGGATAACTCAGTGGTCACAGCACTCGCTTTTCCCCCCCAAGCTAAGGTTAAGTAAGCAGCACTGAGCGTGGTTACCAACTGGATGGGTTTTTATACCCTACTTGAGATCTTCCCCTGTTATCTGTTCCTACTTTTCAATACCTACCTTCACCTCCACCACCCCCACCTAAGTGTTGTTGTGTGTATAAATTTGATATTTGTTTATCTTGATATTTGTGGATGGTTGCATGCGTGTGAATGATTTGAATGCAAGCGCTTTGATTTGTTTACTTTACAAGATTCAGCACTATATAAATTCCATACATTATTATTATTATTTATTTATTTTATTTTATTCTTTTATATCGAAGATAATGGAATAAGCACTTATGTGCTTTTTTACATCCAGTCCCCGTGTGTATGCAGATTTGTGACTTTCATCCGTTCCCACCGGCACACAACAGCCTACTCTTATGAAAAGCAGAACAGGATGCGCAAGATGTTCTGCGTGCGTTCGCACACGGGGCCTCGGTTTATAGTCTCATCCGAAGGACTTTTGGGGGATAGTGGAGTCTGCACTGATGTTAACTCCGGGGGAAAATATCCCCTTGAATGGGAATCGAACCCGGGTCGTCAGATTGCGAGCGCAATGTTCTGACCACTAGGCTATCCCGTCCCCTTGGTTGACCATTTGTGTGCCTTGGCTTCAGTACAGTTCCCCCAGTTCACACAGCTGTAAATGGGTACCTGCTCTCTTTAGGGTCAGGGAAGGTAAAGCAGCGAGGGAGAGGAGATGGGTGCCACCCTCAAGATGCTGGCCCCTACAGAAGCTGAAGTCTCTGATGCCTCATTCCCCCTATGACCACATAGGTTATGGGACACCTTTACCCCCTTTTTTTTTAACCTTTATCAGTGGATCGGTGGTCTAACGGAAATGCACCTGCCTAGAAAGCCACGAAAAGTCTGTGTTCGGTCCGGGTCTTGGTTCAATCCCCGTTTATGCCCCAAACTTTTCCCTCCCCATCCTCTATTGGTGGTCTGGGTGTTAGTCTTTTGAATGAAACAACAAACCGAGGGCCTGTGTGCTATACACATTCAGCACGTGTCAAGGAACCCACGTGAACAAGGAGTTGTCCCTGGCAAAATTCTGTAGAAATAAAACCACTCTGATAGGGGAACAAACACACAGGAAGACAGGAAAAGAAAAACAAAACCAAAAAAAATGGGTGGCGCTGCTCTTGTGGTGATGTGCTCTCCCCAGGGAGAATTTCATGCAAAGAAATCTACCATTACTGAATACAAATATGTTTATACTTACATAAACAAAACCCATAAAAACAAAAACACACCTACCTGCCCCCCTCCCCCCCCATTTTTTTAAAAACTCTGTGATGGTGGTGGCTGGTTCTTTTGCATATGAGGATCATAATAATAATAATGATAAATGGAATTTACATAGCGCTATATCTTGCCAAAAGAAATCAAAGTGCTTGCATTCAACACACCCATACATACAACCAATAACAAATAACAGCAAATTCAAATGTACATACACGCACGCACACACACACATGAGAAGAAAGGCTACGGTTTCAGTTTCTACATTCTCCCATGGGGATGCAGGGAGCCTGTCAGTACAAGCAGCATCCCCACCTTCTGGAAATTCCGTGCTAGGAATTTCCTCTTTTCTATCCGTCACTCTAGTTTCTGCTTTGTTCCTTTTCTTCCCGTCACCTCCTTTTTCTGGTCTATTTTCTTCCTCCTTGGTCCAGTCTCCTGCCTTTTTGTTCAGAAAGACTTAACAATTCTCTCCCACACTGAAGTCAGATGCGCTGGACGTGACTTATCAGGCGCTTAATGGCAGCGCAACACACACACACAAATTTCTCTCTATCTCACACATGCACATAAGCACACATGTGAAAAGATCAGAAAGGAAATAATAAAGATTTGATTTTGTAGCTCTACACACCTGCAGCCAACAAACCTGTATTCTCGTCGCTCGCCCCTTCATCTGGGTGAAGTTGTGCTGGATCTTTGCTGCAAAAAGAACAGACAACTTCACCATCATCATCGTCCACAGTTTTCCTTGATTATTGCATTCACACACACACAAAAGCGCACACACACATGCATACAAACATTCACAAATACACACTGAGAACATCTTGCGCACACGTTAAATCCTGTTCCGCTTTTCGTAAGAGTAAGCCATTGTGTGCCATTGGGAACGGATGACAAAATTTACAAAACCGCATACACATGGGGACTGGATGTAAAAAAGCACATCACACACATGCACGCACACATGCATGCACGCACACACATACATATGCATAAACATACACACAAACACACACATAAAAAGCACATATGCACATGCACTTGCACAGCACACATACATGCACAACACACACCACTTTCTTTTTTTAAATACAATTTGCATTTTAAGTGAAATGTCTTACAAAACTTAAAAGAAGAAACATTCATGAATAAGATATTGTTTCAGCCTGAACTCATAATTATTAACATTGCACATATAAAATATTGCTTCTGTTGTTGAAAAGATTTGCCTCCAACATACACACACACACACACACACACACACACACACACACAGGGCTCAAGTTTTTTGGTAAAGCTGTTTGCCTTTTACATTTTTTTTTCATTCCTCAGCTAGAACTCCAAGGGTAACCACTGGTGAGATTTTACCTATGTTATCATTTTCCATCACAATTTAGGTAGCCACATTCTGGTTTCAGGGATGGTGTCTAAACATGACGCCTGTGTGCATGCATTTTAACAACTTTTGTCATCAATTCCTACCAACACGAAATGGCCTACTCTTCCGGAAGGCTGATGGGGTTTTAATGTGTGCGCAAAATGTTCTGTGTGCATTTGCACATGAGGACTCAGTTTATAAGTCTCATCCGTAGAACTTTGACATTCAGTTCGATTTTCTTGTCAAACTGGGAAGAAAGAGCAAGGCTGGGAATCAAACCCAGAACCTCACGGTTTACTTGTTAGGCAGGTGAACGTCTTAACCATCCTGCCACATTCCTTCTTCACCTTTTAAATGAAATATTGTCTAACATACGAGGAAAACTTAGGGGGAGGGGAATGTTCTTTTAGAAGCATGACCTTATATTTCCATTTTAATCATAAAAAATATTCAAGCTTTTAGTTTACACAACCTGCTTTCTCCTTTAAAAGGAGAAAGGGAAAATTCTCTGAAGTCAAGTGTATGGCCGCCTATATTGTCATTTTATGTTGGGGGGGGTGGGGTCCGTTGTGTTCCTTGGATAAATGACGTTCACAAATGGTGACATTTAGCGTACAAGGACGTTCTTACCCACCATGAAGGTAGCTGCATTCTGACTTTGGGAATTGCCAGGTAATTGAAAACCGTCATGCGTGTATGACTCTTTTCAAGTACCCCGCCACATAGGCAGCCATACTCTGACTTTAGAGGAATCCCCTTTTTTTCTTTTCTGCATTTACTTTTTATTTTTATGAATCTTTTAGTATTTAAAAAAAAAGTTTCTGCAGACCTGGGGTCCAGTTCATGGTCTCTGTCTGTCTCTGTGTCTGCAGTTTTCCTTGCTGTGAGGTCCTGCAACCACAAAACACACATGCATGCATGCATACACACACACACACACAGCACACACATGAGTGAACACACAGATACACACAAAAAAGCATACACACAAAAATTATACACCAAGTAAATGAATTTTATAAAAAAATTGAATAAAACACACACAAATGCGCACGCACACATGCACGCACACACACACACAAACACACCACAAAGGTACATACTGAGGTGCGCACGCACACACACACATGCACACATATGAACACACATACACACACGCACTCATGTACACACACATACACACATACATGTATAAAACTAAAAATCATAATAGACGGCAATTCCACATACTCATAACCTACCTACAGAGTCTATTTTCTTAAGGGTTGTTGTAATAATGCTGTTGTTAAATTTAATTGATAAAAGCTGTTTTTTGCTACTAGATAGATGACATGAAAAAAACCAACCCACCAACAAATGCATTTCTTATAAATTCAATGTACCATCTGGAAATAAAAATTTGACTTTGTTGTTGTTGTTGTGCATTTCCCAGCTTAACACTCACTGGGGGTCACCCAGAATGAGCACTCTGACTCACTCATCATCCCACCTGGGAATCACTGTGAGACTGAAATTGCACACACCTGAATGAGAAGTTTGCGTGTACGACTGTTTTTAAAGTACCTCGCCACATAAGCAGCCATACTCCGACTTCAGAGGAGCTTTGACCTTGACTTTGACCTTGACCTACCTGCAGATCCTGACCGAATCTGTCAAACTCCACGTGCTCCTCCTTGACCTCCTCCTCCTCCTCATCGTTCCCAGCGTCGCTGCTCATCTCTTCGGCATTGTTGACCTTGATGAGGGCGATGGGCGTGACCTCTGTCGTTCCTCTCTCAAGGTCGTCCATGTCCTCCATATGTTCCCAGCTTGTGTGCGCCTCGCCCCCTTCTCTCTGCATCTTCTCTCTGATCTGTTTGTGCCTGTGGCACGTGGACACAAAGGCATGGCTTGTGAGTGAGAGCATGCATATTATATATACACTTGCATGCATGCAGGTCAAGGTCAAAGTCAAGGTCAAAGCACCTCTGAAGACGGAGTATGGCTGCTTATGTGCCGGTGGAAACGGATGACAAAATTTACAAAACCGCATACACACGGGGACTGGATGTAAAAAAGCACGAGTGCTAATTCCATTATCCTCGATGTAAAAGAATAAATAAATAAATAAACAACACGCATGCACACACTACCGTTTTCATACGTCTTTGTCACTATCATCATTATTTGAAACTTTTTCTTGTGACTTTCATGAAGGGTTGTGTGTGAGTGAGTGAGTGAGTGAGTGAGTGTGTGAGTGTGTGTGTGTGTGTGTGTGTGTGTGTGTGTGTGTGTGTGTGTGAGTGTGTGTGTATGTGTGCGTGCGTGTGTGTGTGCGAGAGAGATAGAGAGAGAGTGTGTGTGTGTATGAGTGTGTGCATGTGTGTATATGTGTGTGTACACATGCATGCATGCATATGTGTGTGAGCCTGCATGCGTGCTTATGTGTGAGCCTGCATGCATGCGTGCTTGCTTGCACGTGTACGAGTTCGAATTTGTGTCTGCAAAAAGACACCAACACTACCAACACTACCACACACACAAACACCGACCTGAACCTCAAGTTCCTCATCTTCTCGTTGCAGAGGGGGCCTGTGACGTCGCAGTAGCCTTTCCTCTTCATGGCCTCAGCCACCCCGTGCCAGGCCTGCTTCTTCTTGGTGTAGGGGGATTGGAACTTGTCCCGGTGGGCCCTGTAGGTGGCTATCAGACACTTCACCGCCCGCGACGTCCACTGACCCCCTGCACACCAGCAACGCTATATAAATTCCATACATTATTATTTAACGCTACAGCAGCCATGCTTTCGTGAGGGACCGTCTGGGCATGGTCGCTTTCTACGCTAGATTGTGTTGACCAGTATGGAAATGTAGCTTCCTTGTTGTGTCTTTCGAGATTTTTATCGGTCACTGTCTACGCTTGCTACGATAGATTGTGTTGACCGGTATTTTCTACGCTGCTACGATAGATTGTGTTGACCGGTATTTTGTATGCTGCTACGATAGATTGTGTTAACCGGTATGAAATGTAGCTTTCTTGTTGTGTCTTTCGAGATTTTTATCAGTCACTTTCTACGCTTGCTACGATAGATTGTGTTGACCGGTATGGAAATGTAGCTTTCTTGTTGTGTCTTTCGAGATTTAAAAAAAAATTTGTGGGTTTTATTCTTTTTATATTGAGGATAATGGAATAAGATCTGATCACTTTCTGCGCTTGCTATGATAGATTGTGTTGACCGGTATGAAATGTAGCTTTCTTCTTGTGTCCTTTGAGATTTTTTATTTATTTTGTTTTGTTTTATTCTTTTTATATCGAGGATAATGGAATAAGATCTGATCACTTTCTGCTCTGCTACGGTAGATTGTGTTGACCGGTATGAAATGTAGCTTTCTTCTTGTGTCCTTCGAGATTTTTATTGGTCGCTTTCTACGCTTGCTACGATAGATTGTGTTGACCGGTATGAAATGTAGCTTTCTTGTTGTGTCTTTCGAGATTTTTATTTAGTTTACTTTGTTTTATTGTTTTATATCAAGGATAATGGAATAAGCACTTATGTGCCTTTTTTTTTACATCCAGTCACCGTGTGTATGCGGTTTTGTAAATTCTGTCATCTGTTCCCACCGGCACACAATGGCCTACTCTTCCGAAAAGCGGAACAGGATTTAACGTGTGCGCAAGATGTAGTCACTGTCTGTGCTGCTACGATAGATTGTGTTAACCGGTATGGAAATGTAGCTTTCTTCTTGTGTCTTTTGTGATTTTTATTGGTGACTTTCTACGCTTGCTACGATAGAATGTGTTGACCGGTATGGAAATGTAGCTTTCTTGTTGTGTCTTTCGAGATTTTTATTGGTCACTTTCTACTTCTTGTTGTGTCTTTCGAGATTTTTATTGGTCACTGTCTGCGCTTGCTACGATAGATTGTGTTGACCGGTATAAAAATGTAGCTTTCTTGTTGTGTCTTTTGAGAGTTTTATTGGTCACTTTCTACGATAGATTGTGTTAACCGGTATGGAAATGTAGCTTTCTTGTTGTGTCTTTCGAGATTTTTTATTGGTCACTTTCCACGCTTGCTACAATAGATTGTGTTAACCGATATGGAATGTAGCTTTCTTGCTGTGTCTTTCGAGATTTTTATTGGTCACTTTTCTACGCTTGCTACGATAGATTGTGTTGACCGGTATGAAATGTAGCTTCTTACTTTTCTATCCTTTCTCTTTGCTTCTGCCTTGCTTCTTTTCTTCCTTGTCGTGTCTATATTTCTGCCATTGTGGTCCATTCTCCTGCTTTTTTTCTCCAGAAAGATTAAAAAGAGAACAGTTCTCTCACATGCCAAAGTTAAACGCGCTGGGCCTGACTTGTCAGGCGCTTACCAGCAGCGCAAAGGATTTTTTGCTCAGATGACAGACAAGAAGAAGAAGAAGAAGAAGAAGAAAAAAAAGAAGAAGAAGAAGAAGAAGAAGAAGAAGAAGAAGAAGAAAAAGAAGAAGAAGAAGGAGAAGGAGGACGAGGACGAGGAGGAGGAGGACGAGGAGGAGGAGGAGGTGGAGGTGGAGGTGGAGAAGAAGAAGAAGAAGAAGAAGAAGAATCGTACATGGGCAGGCCATATTGGGTAGAATGCATAGTGTCTGGTCTTCTCCTGCACTTGTGACTCTGCAGGAGGCCTGCCACGCTGGCCTAAGCCAATGACACATTCCCACATCAGAGCAGGTCATACTTTGTACAGGATGCATGCAGGGTTTGTTTGTGTTTCTGAAACTCGCCTAACACTGACATGAATTACAGGATCTTCAATGTGCATCTATGATTTTCTGCAAGGCACTGGCAGGTCTGTACCTTAAAGCCAAATGGTCTTGACTTAGCACTCAGTTACAGAGTCCAGTGATAAGCTTTGCTAAACTTGTAACATACACAGTCTACTAATGAATGACCGGTGCATGGAGATCTCGCTAAGGTCACTGGACTCCAGAATAAAACTGCAGTGTGCAGTGTTGAAAACCGAGTCCTTAGCATGAGGTTTCAATCCAAATGTCGAGATCTTTAAAAGCGTGTTGTCTGTTCTTTCCAGTGATGTATAGCTTTACACACTTAATTTAGTTTTACATATCAATATCAAGGGTTGTTTGAGACCACCCTGCTCCAAAACAATGCTAGCCAATGTTAATTCAGCCAACAGAGAGTGAGGCTTGTTGCTGTCTATTCAATGCTACCAGGGTTAACCTTGTCACGTATGAACACTACCCACCTGACGTTGAACTCCTCGGTGGATGTCTTTTGCCACTTCCATCAAAAGTAGATCCAGCGCTTTTCCTGCACACACAATCATGCATATTCATTGAGTAGTTGTTGTTTTTTGGGGGGTGTTGTTTTTTTAGTGTGAACATGTGACAGCGAGTCACTTGGTAATTTACAAGTTAGGGCACCACTGAAGATGAGGCAAACTACCAATGAGTATCAAATTTAGTGAGCTTCTGTACTACATTGATTTGTTGCTTTACAAGATTCAGCACTATATAAATTCCATACATTATTATTATTATTATTATTAAATACATAACATGCCTGTGCATTCTTTTTTAAATAAGTGAATTGGTTTTCACCTTTTTTTTTTTTAAACTATACTTTTCATCTTTTTTCCCGACCTTGAAAACTTTTTTTTTTTAATTTTTTTTTTAAAAAAAAGATAGTTTGTATCTGTTTTGGTATCTGTTTGTGACAGGTTGTGTGTGTGTGTAAGAATAGGTTAAATGCAAGCACTATGATTATTTCTTTTTACAAGATATAGCGCTATATAAAAATCCATATATCATGAACTACTCGGCTATAGCAGCCATCATTTATTGCATGTCTTTATACCCTGATCTCCCCCCCCCTCACCTTCTGTTTTTAGTAGGAGTCTGGCGTTGTTGATCACTGGCTGAGGTCTTTCTGGATGCTGGAGACTCCTCCAAGTCCTCCATGGATCCTTCCTGCAATCACAACACACAGACCATCCATCAGTACAGACATAATAATAATAATAATAATGTATGGAATTTTTATAGCGCAGAATCTTGTAAAGCAACAAATCAAAGCGCTCAGATGACATTTAAAAAAAAAATATTGAGGATAATGAAATAAGCACTCATGTGCTTTTTTACATCCAGTCCCCGTGTGTATGCGGTTTTGTAAATTTTGTCATCTGTTCCCACCGGCACACAATGGCCTACTCTTTTGAAAAGCGGAACAGGATTTAACGTGTGCGCAAGATGATCTGCATGCGTTCACACACGGGGTCTCAGTTTATAGTCTCATCCAAAGGACATCACAATCAATTCTGCCATCACACATAAGTTCATGATGGGTGAAGTTCTCCTGTAAGCTATGCAGTCCTTGGGGCGAGAGAAAGAGACCTCAGCTTTTCTCCAGGGGCAAGTATCCTGAGAGTGGCGCCCATCTCCTCTCTCTCTCTCCTTCGCTGCTTTACCTTCCCTGTCCATGAAGAGTACAGGTACCCATTTGCGATTGGGTAAAGTAGGGGAGAGGGGGGGGACTGTACTGAAGCCAAGGCACACAAACGGTCATCTATTTGCAAGGTAACCATGCTCAACGCTGCTTGACCTTAATTAGTGTGGGGAGAGGGAGTGATGAGTGTTCCTGTCTGCATGACAGAGAACTATTATTATCAGCCGTCTTGCACCGATTTCCACCACTTTTAATGGTCACTTCACTCATTAGGGGACGGGATAGCTCAGTGGTTGGAGCACTCGCTTTCCCCCCAGCCAAATTAAGCAGCGTCGAGCGTGGTTACCAGTTGGATGGGTGACCGTCTGCGCGCCTTGGCTTCAGTACAGTTCCCCCCCAGTTCACCCAGCTGTCAATGGGTACCTGCCCTCTTTAGGGTCAGGGAAGGTAAAGCAGCGAGGGAGAGGAGATGGGCACCGCCCTCAATATGCTGGCCCCTAGAGAAGTGAGGTCTTTGACGCCTCGCTCCACTACGACCTTATAGGTTATGGGACTCCTTTACCTTTACCTTCACTCATCTCTGAGTTTCCAACTCCAGTGGTCTTTATATGTTCACTCCTTCCCCATAGGGATGCTGGGGGCCTGTCAGAATAGATAGTATCCCCACTTGGAGGAAATTCTGTGCTTAGGAATTCCCATTTTTATATCCCTCTCTTTGCAACTCTAACCCATGAAGATATTTTGTTAGCAAAAACATGTTGTAGTCTATGGGTTAAAAATTCAATCAGCCAATGCGGAAATTGATGGTCTATGTGCTGGGCCTGACCTGTCAGGCATTTAATGGCAGCGCAAGGCATTTTCGCTCATATAACAGACAACATTAGTTGCTGCCTGAGCATTCAATGATGAAGAAGAAATACAATGCAGACTTAGGGACACAAGAATCTGCCAGTTACAAATAGAGTTAGGCACAAGAAATACTATAACACAACTTGGATTATAATGCATACAACACACACACACATACACAAACTTGGATTAAAATAAAACACTACACACACACACACAAACACGCACGCACACACAAACACACACGCATGCACACACACCACATTTAATACATATACCACACAAAGATTCTAAATCAACTGCAGTTCCCACTGTCTACCATTTTCAACAAATATTTCTGGTCTACATGTTCTTGCTTTAAGTCTTCATATTCTTCATAGGACATGTTGGCCTACTTGGTTGGGAATGTTACTGTGTGACAGGGATCACTACATCAATATGATTGTCTGAGTCACACAAAACTACAAATTCTTATAAGTAGGGTTTAACGCCGATATTACATTTTAGTGGAAAACCCTCTAGATTTCAGGTGTCCTAACAATTTATTTAGGGGAAGGAGGTCCTCAGCTACTGCTCTGAGATTCACCTTTTTGCATATGGGACGACTGCCCCCCCACCTCCCCCCCCCCCCCTGTCCATTAAAGTAGCTGCATTCCAACTTCAGGAATACAGTTAAGAATTGAGTCTACCTATTTTGCCAAGACAGTCAAGAAGCACCTCTCTGCTCTTTTCGACTGTCAACTGTCATGGGTTCTTTTGACGTGCACAAGTCTGTGAGCACAAACACAGCAGGTCTGACTGGTTTAGAGCCTCCTCCGAAAGACTTGTGACATTCAGTTTGATTTTCCCGTCAAACTGGGAAGAAAGGGCAAGGCCGGGAATTCAAACACAGAACCTCACCGTTTACCTGTTAGGCAGGCAAACGTCTTAACCATCCTGCCACCTTCATTCTTCGAACCCAAACTCCCTTAGATGAGACTATAAACCGAGGTCCTGTGTGTGAACACACGCAGAACATCTTGAGCATGTTAAAACACGTTCCACTTTTTGGAAGAGTAGGCCATTGTGTGCCAGTGAGAACGGATGACAAAATTTACACAACTGCATACACACAGGGACTGGATGTCAAAAAGCTCATAAGTGCTTATTCCGTTATCCTTGAAATAAAAGAATAAATTTTTTTTTTTAATCTTGTCTCGTCAAACAATCTCATACACATTCGCCTAGGTATATATCTGAGCACCCACGTTCACCACAACTTTCACACACATCTTCACCCCCCACACCCCCCAACCCCCCCCCCAACCCCACCCACGCCCAAACCTAACATACCGGCATGTATTCGTCTGACTCCTCCCCGGCAGCAGAATCATCATCAGGGGCAACCCCACTGCCCACTGCTGCAGTGTGGACTTTGCCCGGGGTCCCCTTTCCTTGCTCTGTGGCGATCAAGTCGTCCATGGCATCCATGTGCTCCCAGTACCTCAGTATCTGGAACCGCTGCCTCCTCACATCTCTCCGCTTGTGTCTGTTTGGGGCAGGAATAATGTGAAAGCATGTAAGAGCACACATGCGTGCGTGCGTGTATATGTGGGAAAACGCATGAAAATAAAAGTGTGCGCACGCACATGTATACACACAGACACGCATGAACCCACACGGATACACAAACACACATACACACGGGGGCTGGATGTAAAAAAGCACACGAATGCTTATTCCATTATCCTCGATATAAAAGAATAAATAAATAAATAGAATAGATAAACACACACATACATATATACATGCACACAGACACACACACACACACACATATATTCACACACGGGCATTATACTAAACAGAGACATCCATAAAATGGACTGAGTCATAATAAGAACAAATCATGCTGAAACCAACAAAAGAAAACAACTACAACAACAACAAAAACCATGAAAAATGTTGGTATGTACTGATCCACACTACACTGTAGTTCATTTCTGAAACAATACTTCAACTTGATACCAACAACTAGCCACACAGCACGCAAATCCAGCATAACTCAGCCAAGGGTCTAAGGGCCCCATGCATTTGATCGCTTCAGGCGCAAAGAGGCCCCCTGAACATGAATGAATGCAAACAAGCTGCACTTCTTTACAAAATATCATACATAAACGTGCAACAAAAATAAAATTAAGACGTGAGTAAAGCGACACTAATTAGTGTACCCCTTCCTTTTACCATGTCCAAGTGTGATCAGTTCTGCTCTAACTAGCACCAGCTGGGATGGAATGGATAGCAACTGAGAGCAGCTGAAAGTGGGGAAAACTGACAGCTGTGGCTAAGGAACACACTGGGGAAAAAAAGGCACAAACACAAACAAACAAAGAATCCAAACACTGCCACCAAACAAACACTGACACCACATCTCAGGCATAAACACAAAAAGAGGAATGGGACAGTATAGCCTGGTGGTTAGAGTGATGCGCATTGCGCTCATGATCTGCTATCCCGGGTTCAAATCTCGTTCAAGAGGATTTTTCCTCTGGAGTGAACATTAGTGCCGACTCATCTCCCCCAAAATGTCCTTCGGATGAGACTATAAATCAAGGTCCTGTGTGTGAAAGC
The DNA here is from genome assembly GCA_028751875.1 of Rapana venosa. NCBI lineage: Eukaryota > Metazoa > Mollusca > Gastropoda > Neogastropoda > Muricidae > Rapana > Rapana venosa. The sequence goes on from CM054165.1 coordinate 13,305,549, forward strand.
ATGCAGAACATCTTGCACACACATTAAAACCTGTTCTGCTTTTCGAAAGAGTAGGCCATTGTGTGCCAGTGGGAACGGATGACAAAATTTACAAAACTGCAAACACACTGGGACTGGATGTACAAAAGTACACAAGTGCTTATTGCACTTCTTCCTTTTTTGTCATGTTTCTCCCAGGGGAGGTTTGACATTGCACTATCCTTGAAATAAAAGAATAAAACAAATATAAAAACAAACAAACAAAAACAAAACCCCCACGAAACCCCCACTAGCCTGTATCTGAGGTATCTCATTTTGTTGTCACACTGCAACCCGTTCACGGTGTATCCTTTCTCCTTCATGACCTTGGCCACCTTCTTCCACGCTTCTCGCTTCTTCAGCTTGGGACAGTTGAACTCCTCCCTCAACGCCTTGTAGGTAGAGATCAGGCATTTGATCGCTTCGGGCGCAAAGAGGCCCCCTGAACAACATGAACGAATGCAAACAAGTTGCACTTATTCACAAAATATCATACATAAAACGTGCAACTCAAATAAAAAATAAGACGTGTGAGTAAAACGACAATAATGATGAAAGCATCTATGAGTTGGTGCAACACACACACACACACATACACATACACACAGAAGGAAGGTGGCAGGATGGTTAAGACGTTTGCCTGCCAACAAGTAAACCGTGAGGTTGTGGGTTCGATTCCCAGCCTCGCCCTTTCTTCCCAGTTTGACAAAAAAATTGAACTGAATGTCAAAGTCCTTCGGATGAGACTATAAACCGAGGCCCCGTGAGCGAACGCATGCAGAACATCTTGCACACGCATCAAATCCTGTTCCGCTTTTCGAAAGAGTAGGCCATTGTGGGAACAGATGACAAAATTTACAAAACCGCATACACACGGGGACTGGATGTAAAAAAGCACGAGTGCTTATTCCATTACCCTCGATATAAAAGAAAAAAAAATAAAATAAAATAAACACTATCATTCTGACTTAACTGCTGACTGAAAACAGAAATAAAAGATGAACAGATCTACATACATATTACTCGTATTACAGTATAAGTATATGGCTGTTGTTCATCTCTCTTCTTCTTTTTTGTTGGTTTTTGTTTGTTTGTTTGTTTGTTTTTGTTTCTTGGCTATGGCTCCAATGGTCACCAATGGTGAGATTTTTGCATACGCGACCAGTTTTTTTCCCACCCAGCATTAAGGTAGCCACATTTCAACTTCAGGCATGGTGTTTAAACACGCCATCTGAGTGCATGGTTGTTGTTTTTTAAAATGGCATCTGTTCTTACATGCAGAACAGGCTTTCTTCTATATGTGCACAAGATGTTCTGCGTGCCTTCACACATGGGGCCTCAGTTCAGTCTCATCTGATGGTCGTTTGGGTGAGTGGAGTCAGTACTGATGTTACCTCCAGGGTAAATTTCCCTAAAACAGGCGCCTCCGTAGTAGCTCGATCCCAGGCCATCAAATTGTGTGTGCAATGCTCTAACCACAAGACTATACCGCCCCTCCCCTCCCCCCCACCCCACTCTCTTGATTTCAATCATTTTGTTAGTGATGATAATGTAAAACTTTTTTTGTGTGCGAGACATCTCTAGAGCGCACACATCCTACCTAATTATCATCATTATTGTTGAATGAAAAGTAGGTCAATTTGTGAGATTAAACTGTAAAACGAAAACTCGTCAGGTGTAATACACCATATAGAAAAAACAAAACCAAACAAAAAAACCCAAATCATTAACATCATTATCTAATTTCATTCATCACCTATATAATCCAAATCAAAATTAAAAATATGAAAAAATAAAAAGGGAGGGAGGGAGGGAGGGTTGCACATTCCTCTTTTCTGCCTGTCAGTATTGTAATTGCCCTTCATGGGATGATTAAAGTGTTTTTGACTTGACTTTGACTTGACTTTTCTTCTCTGGGTTCCCTTCCCAAGGTGGGGTGGTGCATAGTGCCAGGTCTTCTCCAGTGCTGTTGACTTTTTCAGGTCTGCTTGCTGCCTCAGCCAACACATTCCGACTTCAGAGCAGCTCATTTCATTGTACAGGTTGCATGCAGGGTACGTTTGAGTTTCCGTAACCCACCAAATACTGACTTGAATTAGAGGATCTTAAACATGCATATTTACTTGAATTACAGGATGTTAAACAAGCATGTTTGCTCTTCTGCATGTGTATATAAATGAACGGAATTAAGGCACTGGCAGGTCTGCATTTGAAGTTGACCTGGGAGATCGTAAAAATCCCCATCCTTCATTCTCCAGACACCACCACTGAGGTTTGAACCCGGGACATCATGGACCCACTGGGTTGAAGCAAATTGGTCTTAACCATGCTGCAATAACGTCTGTCGATTACATTTTCATATCAACGATTACAAACCTGAGGCTGAAATTCTGGCTCGGAATATCTGTGGTTCGTCAGCATCACTATCAATGCCAGCCAAGGAGGTGGAGTTGTCACTGCAAGCAGAATGAATTACACACTGAAAATACAGAAACATATTTCATGACTACGTGCACAACCACACACACACACACACACACAGAGAACACAAACCCACGCAGAACATCTTGCGCACACGTTAAATCCTGTTGCGCTTTTTGTAAGAGTAGGCCATTGTGTGCCGGTGGGAACAGATGACAGAATTCACAAATCCGCATACACACGGGGACTGGATGTAAAAAAGCACATAAGTGCTTATTCCATTATCCTCGATATAAAGGAATACATTTTTAAAAAATAAAAGAATAAAAAATCAAAATCACACACACACACAGACACACACACATACACACACATGCACGCACGCACGCACACACACACTCATGGGTGTTGCCCTACTGAACACTTGCTAATCAGTTCCTGTTAGTACTGATGATATTTTTGGGTGTATTGCTGTTAGGTTTATTTTCCTGTTGAATTCATTTGAAATCCTCCATACCCTAAAAGGGGTGAAAGGAATTAAATCTTGAATCTTAAGCAAAGTTGTTTTGTTTTTGTTGTTTAAACTAAAGCGCTTTGTATACTGTATGCACACCCTGTATAATTCTTGTAAAAAGTACGGTAAAGGTGTCCCATAACCTATAAAATCATAGGGGAGCGAGGCGTCAGACACCTCACTTCTCTAGGGGCCTGCACATTAAGGGTGGCACCCATCTCCTCTCCCTCAATGCTTTACCTTCCCTGACCCTAAAGAGGCAGGCACCCATTAACAGCTGGGGGAACTGTACTGAAGCCAAAGCGCGCAAACGGTCACCCATCCAACTGGTAACCACACTCAATGCTGCTTAATCTGACTGGGGGGAAAGCGAGTGCTCCAACCACTGAGCTATCCCGTCCCCTAATACTTGTAGAACACCAAAAATCTCTCCCTTCCAAACCTTTTCTTCTTGCGACCTCTTCGGTGTGGCGTTCTGTCCGTGTCTGATTGGCTGCCTTTAGACGTTCCCTCCTGCACAAAAATAAAGAAAGAACAAACAAAGAGATAGACTACAGAAAAAGGAAGGGGTAGGGGCTGGCAATCGTAAGTGTGTGTGGTTGTTTTGTGCGTGATCAGATAGACAGTATGGAGTACTAGGCAGATGATCCACATTCAGACTACACACAGCCCATCTCCATGACATCAACAGTGCCGCCAATATCCACACTTTTTTCCCAGTCAACAGGAAAACCGAGTACTCCTTTAAAAAAAAAATTTTAAACAGCAAATACCCTTCCACTACACAAATACCTGTACCTGTTATGCTAAGAGTTGACAACATTTTCATTCTAAAAATTACAGTTCCTTTACTTATGCTAAGTGTTGACAAAATTTTCATTCTAAAAATTACAGTTCCTATACTTATGCTAAGTGTTGACAACATTTTCATTCTAAAAATTACAGTTCCTATACCTGTTACGGTAAGTGTTGACAAAAACTTTATACAAATTTTTAGTTCCTATACCTGTTACAGCTCCTACACCTTTTTTATGGTAACTGCTGACAAAAACTTATTTGTAAAAAATTACAGTTCCTATACTTTTTTTATGGTAACTGACAAAAACTTATTTGTAAAAAATTACAGTTCCTATACCTTTTTTATGGTAACTGCTGACAAAAACTTATTTGTAAAAAATTACAGTTCCTGTACCTTTTTTATGGTAACTGCTGACAAAAACTTATTTGTAAAAAATTACAGTTCCTATACCTTTTTTATGGTAACTGCTGACAAAAACTTATTTGTAAAAAATTACAGTTCCTGTACCTTTTTTATGGTAACTTCTGACAAAACCTTATTTGTAAAAAATTACAGTTCCTACACCTTTTTTTATGGTAACTGCTGACAAAAACTTATTTGTAAAAAATTACAGTTCCCATACCTTTTTTATGGTAACTGCTGACAAAACCTTATTTGTAAAAAATTACAGTTCCTGTACCTTTTTTATGGTAACTGCTGACAAAAACTTATTTGTAAAAAATTACAGTTCCTACACCTTTTTTTATGGTAACTGCTGACAAAAACTTATTTGTAAAAAATTACAGTTCCTATACCTTTTTTATGGTAACTGCTGACAAAAACTTATTTGTAAAAAATTACAGTTCCTGTACCTTTTTTATGGTAACTGCTGACAAAAACATTTGTAAAAAATTACAGTTCCTATACTTTTTTTTATGGTAACTGACAAAAACTTATTTGTAAAAAATTACAGTTCCTATACCTTTTTTATGGTAACTGCTGACAAAAACTTATTTGTAAAAAATTACAGTTCCTATACCTTTTTTATGGTAACTGCTGACAAAAACTTATTTGTAAAAAATTACAGTTCCTATACTTTTTTTATGGTAACTGACAAAAACTTATTTGTAAAAAATTACAGTTCCTATACCTTTTTTATGTTAACTGCTGACAAAAACTTATTTGTAAAAAATTACAGTTCCTACACCTTTTTTATGGTAACTGCTGACAAAAACTTATTTGTAAAAAATTACAGTTCCTATACTTTTTTTATGGTAACTGACAAAAACTTATTTGTAAAAAATTACAGTTCCTGTACCTTTTTTATGGTAACTGCTGACAAAAACTTATTTGTCAAATATTACAGTTCCTACACCTTTTTTATGGTAACTGCTGACAAAAACTTATTTGTAAAAAATTACAGTTCCTGTACTTTTTTTATGGTAACTGCTGACAAAACCTTATTTGTAAAAAATTACAGTTCCTGTACCTTTTTTATGGTAACTGCTGACAAAAACTTATTTGTAAAAAATTACAGTTCCTATACCTTTTTTATGGTAACTGACAAAAACTTATTTGTAAAAAATTACAGTTCCTATACCTTTTTTATGGTAACTGCCGACAAAAACATTAGTAAAAAAAATTACACTTCCTAAGGTAAGTATTGATAAAAATTACTGTTCCACTACCTGTGGTTCTTGGCCGTGATCCCAGAATTCCTCCATCCACAATGTCGCCCCCGTCCCTTTCAGCTTTGACAGCCAGGAGGCTGACAGGCACCACCGGGGACTCTTTCGCTGCCGTGTCTGCCGCCTGTTCCGCTGCCTTGAGGGCGTCCATGTCCCTCATGTACTGCCAGTGTTTCTGCGCTTTTCCCTTCTTCTTGCTCGTTTCGATCACCTGTCTGTGCCTGCATGAACGGAAACGCATCGGCGTGCATGCGTGCACGCATGCATGCACATGTACGCACACACACACAACGAAAACACACACATACACGCACGCACACACACATCCGCACGACACACACAAACACACCCACACACACACGCACACATACACGCACACACACGCACGAAAACACACACACGCACACACAACACACACACCACCACACAACTCACAAACAAACCGCATTCACACACACACAACACAACACACAAAACACACTACGCACACATACACAAACACACACAAAAGAGGCATTAACTCAAAAACAAATTAAGTTTTTACAAAAAATAAGGAGAAAAAAAGACAGAAAGAAAAAAATTGACATGAAACAAAAAGTGAAGTGTTTTTTTTAGCAACTTCTAGAAAAGCAAGTATAGCGTTAACTGAGCCTTTCAATCAAAATAACACAGAAAGACCATGAAAAAATGATGGACAGCATCTCAGCTTTTTATGAAGTTTGTTTGAAGTATCTCAAAGTTTGTTTGAAGAAAAAGTATCTCAAATGGGTTTTTATAGTGTACGCAAAATTTCTGTGCCTTGGTTTATGGTCTCATCTGAAAAACTTTGACACTCAGTATGAGTTTCTCATCAAACTGGGTAGAAGAGAGAGCAAGGCTGGAAATCTAACCCAGAACCTCACGGTTTACTCGTTTGGCAGGTGAACATCTTAACTGTCCTTCGGATGAGACTATAAACCAAGGCCATGTGTACGAACGCACGCAGAACATCTTTCGTACATGTTAAATCCTGTTCTGCTCTTTGAAAGAGTAGGCCATTGTGTGCCGGTGGGAACAGATGACAGAATTTACAAAACTGCATACACACGGGGACTGGATGTAAAAAAGCACAACCCTTGATAATGATATGTAAAACTGAATTAATGTGTAAAGCTATAAATCACTGGAGAGAGCGGATAACAAGCTTTTAAGTGAGTGTAATTTTATAATAGTGTGTAGTGTTTATGATTATGTAAAAAAAAAAATTTTTTTATCGTGTGCGTAAGCCCCGGATCAATTTTAACACGATAAGCAAAGTTCTTGCGGCGGTGCATAAATGTCATGATTAGGTAAATACTATTTCTTCACATTAGTTTTGAAAAAATAAGGAGTTTGTATCGCTTTATCAGTCGTCAAATACTCAGAAAAGTTCAGCAAAAGGATAGACACCATCGATAGACAGACGCCATTGCAACCGTCATGGCGGAATGTCATGGCGGAATGTACGAAGTGGTGGCTTTCTATGACGAAAATACAACGATCACTTGATTTTATGTGATGCAAAGTACTCAGCAGCGTAGCGATTTGACTCAACAAGTTATTTCGAAGCCTCGTTGTGTCAAAATAAAGTAAAACAATCTGTCATGTCAAAATCCCCAAGTAGTAGTCCATCCAGCAAAACTAGCACTGCTTGATTCAGTGGGATCTCGATCAATTTTTACCAAGTTTTTCAAAAATATTCCACAATCCTTACCTCATCGTCTCTCTCATTGCTTAATTCATCCAAATCCAGCCTCTTAAACTCCTCCTCGCTGTCAATATTGTAAAAAAGCTCAAACAACGCTTGAAGAAATTCTGGTGCAAACACTGGCCACCATTTTTGGTTGATGATGATCTCAGCTGGTCTGGAAAAAAAACCCCAAACCACTCTTAACCAATCAGATTCTTCGTTGCTTGTGTGTGTCAAACGACCTTCACCCCTTTCTGTGGCCCTACAATGGCCTTAACATTCATTGGCTGACCTATGAAAGTGAAAGTGAGCTTTCAATTATGATCACCTACATCATCCCGGAATATTCCGAGATATACCACATGGCTTAGACCCGCCATTACCGGATTATTCTGGGAACCGTGCAACTAGGGTTAAAATTTTGTTTTTAAGGAAGAAAATTATCCCAACTTCTTGTTAAGTTTGAGGGTACATGCAGTCAAAGCAGTAACACACACACACACATACACACACTCTCAAACACACACACACAAACAAACACAACACACACACAGAACATCTTGCGCACACGTTAAATCCTGTTCCGCTTTTCGTAAGAGTAGGCCATTGCATGCCGGCGGGAACAGATGACAACATTTACAAAACCGCATACACACGGGGACTGGATGTAAAAAAAAAAAAGCACACGAGTGCTTATTCCATGATCCTCGATATAAAAGAAATAAAAAAATAAATTAAAAAAATAAATAAAATAAATAAAATAACAAAAAATAAATAAATAAACACACACGCACAGCCGCTGACCTGAACTTCATGTTCCTCATCTTGACGTCACACTCCGCCCCGGTGATTTCGTAGCCCTTTCTCCGCATGGCTTTAGCCACTAGCTCCCAGGCTCCCTTCTTCTTCAGGTGAGGGCTGTGGAACTGGCTCTGCTGCTCTATGCACGTCGCTATCAGACACTTCACCGCCAGCGCGTTCCAGTGTCCTGAACAAAACCACAACAAAAAAAACCCAAATCATCGTCGTTCTTCTCAGAACAGAATGCTTTGCTTTTGGGTGGGTTTTTGTTGCGTTACTTCACCTACAGTGCAGAGGTTTACTCATGGTGGGATTCTGAGTATTTTATTTTATTTATTTATTTTTATTTTATATTTTATACCACTTTAAGTCACGAGATTTCTCCACGTGAAATTCGGGCTGCTCTCCCCCGGGGAGAGCGAGTCGCCACAAGAGCAGCGCCACCATTTTTTGGGTGTGATACTATAACTACCTTACTTGGAGTATTCGGCAACAATTGAAGGTCCGGTTGTCATTGTTTCCATTCTGTGGAGATTGCAGCTAGCTATGTTCTCCGCACAGCGCTGAGCATCAAGCCGCTGTCTATCTCACCTTGAAAACCGAGGCAACTGATGTATGGCACTACAGTTCACAAATAGACTTTCTGTCAAAAAGTGGATACACTGATCTTGATTACGTCTGGATAATAATAATAATAATAATGTATGGAATTTATATAGCGCTGAATCTTGTAAAGCAACAAATCAAAGCGCTCAGATTTTATTTCATACCACTTTAAGTCACGGCAGATTTCTCTCCGTGAAATTCGGGCTGCTCTCCCCGGGGAGAGCGGGAGAACGCATCGCCACTTAGCGCTGCGCCACCCTTTCACCCTTTTTTTTTTTTTTCTGCAGCTGTATTTGTTTCCCTATCAGAGTGGCTTTTTTCTAAGAATTTTGCCAGGGACAACTCTCTTGTTGCCGTGGGTTTTTTTACGTGCGCTAAATAATTACGTGTAACACACGGGACCTCGGTTTATCGTCTCATCCGAAAGACTAGCGCCCAGACCACCACTCATGGTCTAATGGATGGGGGAAAAATTTCCGGTCCAAACGGGGTACGAACCGCCGCACACTTCAGACCCGGACTTTTCGCTTTCTAGACAGGCGCGTTACCTCTAGACCACCGATCTTGATTATTTCTGGATACACTGATCTTGATTACGTCTGGATACACTGATCTTGATTACGTCTGCATACGCTGATCTTGATTACGTCTGGATACACAGATCTTGATTTCGTCTGGATACACTGATACGTCTGGATACACTGATCTTGATTACGTCTGGATACGCCGATCTTGATTACGTCTGGATACGCTGATCTTGATTACGTCTGGATACACTGATCTTGATTACGTCTGCATACGCTGATCTTGATTACGTCTGGATAGGCTGATCTTGATTACGTCTGCATACGCTGATCTTGATTACGTCTGGATACACTGATACGTCTGGATACGCTGATCTTGATTACGTCTGGATACGCTGATCTTGATTACGTCTGGATACACTGATCTTGATTACGTCTGGATACACTGATCTTGATTACGTCTGGATACACTGATCTTGATTACATCTGGACACACTGATACGTCTGGATACACTGATCTTGATTACGTCTGGATACACTGATCTTGATTACGTCTGGATACACTGATCTTGATTACGTCTGGATACACTGATACATCTGGATACACTGATCTTGATTACGTCTGGATACGCTGATCTTGATTACGTCTGGATACGCTGATCTTGATTACGTCTGCATACGCTGATCTTGATTACATCTGGATACACTGATCTTGATTACGTCTGGAAACGTTGATCTTGATTCTGATTTGATTACGTCTGCATACACTGATCTTGATTACGTCTGCATACACTGATCTTGATTACATCTGGATACACTGATCTTGATTACGTCTGAATACACTGATACATCTGAATACACTGATCTTGATTACGTCTGGATACTTTGATCTTAATGACGCCTGCATACGCTGATCTTGATTACGTCTGGATACGCTGATCTTGATTGATCTTGATTACGTCTGAATGCGCAGATCTTGATTACGTCTGGATACGCTGATCTTGATTACGTCTGGATGCGCTGATCTTGATTACGCCTGGATGCACTGATCTTGATTACGTCTGGATACGCTGATCTTGATTACGTCTGGATACGCTGATCTTGATTACATCTGGATACACTGATCTTGATTACGTCTGGATACACTGATCTTGATTACGTCTGGATGCACTGATCTTGATTACGTCTGGATACAGTGATCTTGATTACGTCTGCATACGCAACTGTTTTTGCCCATCGTGAAGGTAGCCACATTCCAACTTGAGAATGGTTTGCTTTCAGGCTTTGTTTTGTTCTTTCTTTCTTTCTTCTTTTATTTCGAGGATAATGGAATAAGAGCTCGTGTGCTTTTTTTTGCAACCAGTCTCCGTGTGCATGGGGTTTTGAAAATGTTGTCATCGGTTCCCACCACAAGATGGCCTATTCTTCTGAAAGGTGGAATGGGTTTTAACTGTGCGCAAGACATTCTGCATGGTTTGTACAAAGGATCTCAGTTTATAGTCTCATCCGATGGACTTTGGGGCGTAGTGGAGTTGGCACTGATGTTAACTCCAGAGGAAAAAAATCCTCTTGAACAGAACCCTGGTCAGCACATCACAAGCGCACTGTCATACATTCCAGTCTGCATGGGATGGCCTACTCTTCCAAAAAGCAGAACAGGTTTTAACCTGTGCACAAGATGTTCTGCATGCATTCACACAATGGACCTGAGACTAAAGTCTCATCTGAACAACTTTGGGGGAAGTGGATTGGCACTGATGTTAACTCCTGGGAAAAAATTCCCTTGAACGGGCGCCTCATTGGTGCCTCAATCCCAGGCTGTCAGATCACGAGCGAAATGCTCTAACCACTAGGCTATCCTACCCCTCAAAATGTACGAACATGTAACGCTCGTTCCATTCTTTTCTAATGAAAAGACAATGTATTCACGACTTTGTTACATTCATTCATGGTGAATACAAAAAAAGGTTTCCAACACAGACTGTTTGGTTATGTGTACCAGTTAGCAATCTATTTTCACAGAAAAATTTTACAGTCTTTTGATAGTATCATCATTATGTAGACTGTCCAAGCACTGTAACTTGTCTGCAGTTAGTCTGTGATTTGTACTTATTGTGTACTACACAATGGTGGCGTCAGAAAAGCCTTTTAAAAAATATACATGCATATATCAGGCTACTGTTTCCATGGAGAGTATGGTGCAGTTTTATCTCATTTTCTATCCACGCTTACACTCATTAGCTGAATGAAAGTGATGTTTTTTCTGCAATATGTTATCACAGACAAATCCTTTTTTAAGAAGAAGAAAGATAAAATTAAATTGAAAGAAAACGAACGAAGGGATGTATGACTCAAAGAACGAATACAAATCTCCACATTAATAATAATAATAATAATAATGTATGGAATTTATATAGCGCTGAATCTTGTAAAGCAACAAATCAAAGCGCTCAAATGACTTTTAAATGTATGCGTGTGTATGCAGTTTTTTAAATTTTGTCATCTGTTCCCAGGATTTAACGTGTGCGCAAGATGTTCTGCATGCGTTCGCACACGGGGCCTCGGTTTATAGTCTCATCCGAAGGACTTTACAAGGCATGACTGCAGCTCTGGGAGAAATTGTTTGCCTTCCTCAATGAATGTTCATGTAAAAGCTTTTTTTTTTTTGGCATTCTTCGACTAGTGCTCTGAGGTTCACCAATGGAGAAATTTTTACACGTGACCATTTTTCCCCCCCACCATTTAGGTACCTGCATTCTAACTTCAGAGATGGTGTCTAACCATGACACCTGCATGCGTACATTTAAAAAAAAAAATTGTCATCCATTCCCACCCGCATGAAATGGCCAACTCTTCTGAAAGGCAGACCAAGTTTTTAACCCTAGTTGCGCGTTTCCCGGAATAATCCGGTAAAGGCGGGTCTAAGCCATGTGGCGGATCCCGGAATATTCCTGGATGACCATAATTGAAAGCTTACTTTAGCTTTCAAAGGTCAGCCAATGAATGTTAAGGCCGTTGTAGGCCTGCAGAAAGGGGTGAAGGTCATTCGACACACACAAGCAATGAAGAATCTGATTGGTTAAGAGTGGTTTTGTCCCCCCCCTCCAGACCAGCCAAGATGTCTTCCAACAAAAATGGCGGCCAGTGTTTGCACTAGAATTTCTTCAAGCGTTTTTCGAGCTTTTTTACAATATTGACAGTGAGGAGGAGTTTTAGAGGCTGGATTTGGTTGAATTAAACAATGAGAGAGACGATGAGGTAAGGATTGTGGAATATTTTGAAAAACTTGGTAAAAATTGATGTGATCAGACAATAGATCAACGACGAGTGCTAGTTTTGATGAATGGCCTCTTGCTACTCCGATTTCCGTCACACAGATTGTTTTACTTTATTTTGACGCAATGAGGCTTCAAAGTAACTGTTGTTGAGTCAAATCGCTATGCTGCTACTTTGCATCACATGAAATCAAGCGATCTTTGTATTTTCGTCAAAGAAAGCCACCACTTCGCACATTCCACCATGATGGTCTCGATGGACTTTTCCGAGTATTTGATGACTGATAAAGCGATACAAACTCCTTATTTTTTCAAAACTAATGTCAAGAGATAGTATTTACCTAATGATGACATTTATGCACCGCAAGAACTTTGCTTATCGTGTTAAAATCGATCCGGGGCCCTGACAGTGCAACAGTAATTGGTAGTGCGCACAAGATTTAAAAACTTTTTTTTTTACAAAATCATAAACACTACACACTATTAATAAAATTACACTCATTTAAAAGCATGTTATCTGTTCTTTCCGGTGATTTATAGGTTTACACATTTAATTCAGTTTTATATATCAATATCAAGGGTTGTTTGAGCCCACCCTGCTCCAAAACAATGCTAGCCAATGTTAATTCAGCCAATATTGAGTGAGGCTTGTTGCTGTCTATTCAGCGCTACCAGGGTTAACGTGGGCACAAGATGTTCTGTGTGCACTTACACAAGGCCTTGCCTTTTTGTGTCTAATATCACTTAATGTGAATAGACGTTAAATTGAAGAACAAGGGGACCTCAGTTTAAAGTCTCATCCTAAGGACTTCAACATTCAGTTCAACTTTCCTGATAAACTGGGAAGAAAGGGCGAGGCTGGGAATCCAACCCACAACCTCACGGTTTACTTGTTAGGCAGGGGAACGCCTTAACCATCCTGTCACCTTCCTTCTTATATAACAGCTTTTACAACTCCCAAATAAGATCTACAGATTTATTTTATTTTATTTATTTATTTATTTATACCACTTTAAGTCACAAGATTTCTCTGCGTGAAATTCGGGCTGCTCTCCCCGGGGAGAGCACGTCGCCACAAGAGCAGCGCCACCCCTTTTTTTTTTTTTTTTTTTTGTATTTCTTTCCCTATCAGAGTGGCTTTTTTCTAAGAATTTTGCCAGGGACAACTCTCTTGTTGCCGTGGGTTCTTTTTCGTGCACTGCATAATTTTCTGTAACACATGGGACCTTGGTTTATCGTCTCATCCGAAAGACTAGCGCCCAGACCACCACTCATGGTCTAATGGATGGGGGAAAAGTTTCGGGCCCAGACAGGATACGAACCACGCACACTTCCGACCCGGACTTCTCGCTTTCTAGACAGGCGCGTTACCTCTAGACCACCGATCCACAGATGACCAAACAAACAAAAACTAATCAACACATACACAGCATACCTCAAATACAGACGGACAAACAAACAAACAAAAACTAATCAACACATACACAGCATACCTCAAATACAGACGGACAAACAAACAAACAAAAACTAATCAACACATACACAGCATACCTCAAATACAGACGGACAAACAAACAATCAAAAACTAATCAACACATACACAGCATACCTCAAATACAGATGGACAAACAAACAAAAACACACCAACACATACACAGCATACCTCAAATACAGACAGACAAATATATTAAAAACCACACCAACACATACACAGCATACCTCAAATACAGACAGACAAATAAACAAACAAAAACACACCAACACATACACAGCATACCTCAAATACAGATGGACAAATCAACAAACAAAAAAACTAATCAACACATACACAGCATACCTCAAATACAGATAGACAAATAAACAGCATACCTCAAATACAGATAGACAAATAAACAAACAAAAACTAATCAACACATACACAGCATACCTCAAATACAGACAGACAAACAATCAAAAACAAATCAACACATACACAGCATACCTCAAATACAGATGGACAAATCAACAAACAAAAAAACTAATCAACACGTACATAAAAAGGAAGGTGGCAGGATGGTTAAGACATTTGCCTGCCAACAAGTAAACCGTGAGGTTCTGGGTTCGATTCCCAGCCTTGCCCTTTCTTCCCAGTTTGACAAACAAATCGAGCTGAATGTCAAAGTCCTTCGGATGAGACTATAAACCGAGGCCCCGTGTGCGAACGCATGCAGAACATCTTGCGCACACGTTAAATCCTGTTCCGCTTTTCGAAATTCGAAAGAGAAGGCCACTGTGCCGGTGGGAACAGATGACAAAATTTACAAAACCGCATATACACGGGGACTGGATGTTAAAAAAAGGAGCACATGAGTGCTTATTCCATTATCCTCGATATTTTTTTTTAAAAGTCATCTGAGCGCTTTGATTTGTTGCTTTACAAGATTCAGCGCTATATAAATTCCATACATTATTATTATTATTATTATACACAGCATACCTCAAATACAAACTAGCTGACATTTACTCACCATGGGCAGATGACCTAGCACTGCTCCTGGGAACCTTCCTGGCACTCCCACTTTGGGGAAAGAATCCCGAGCTTTGACTGGAAAAAAGACAACGTGTACAGCAACGAACAGACAGCATGAGAAAACTGACAGGGAAACAGACAAGACTCTAGCAGCAAAAATATATAGAGAAAAATGATCACAGTGAATAAACAAGCATGTACCAGGCAATCTCGAAACCCTCCCTTTCCCATCTGATCCAGTAAAGTAAAAACTAGACTATGAATATGTGAGAAACAAAGTGGAATCAGCACACACACACTTATGCACTGATTGTGCTATGTACACCAACACGCACATGCACACACACATGTAAGCATACACACATGCATACACAGGCACAGACAGCCAGACACACACACACAAGCGCACACAGACACACATTCTCTCCCTCCTTGTGTATACAAAACATATACGTATATATCTACAAGACACACACTGAAGACCCTTAGACAAATACAGCATTCACACATAACCACAAGGAAAAATACACACTAAAACATTATTTACATAGACATTATGTGCGCACACACACACGCGCGCGCACGCACGCACACACATACACACACAAATGTATATGTATGTGCACATGCATGCATCATGTGACACATACATACACACACAAAATGCAAGCACATTTGCACATACAACATGCACACGCACACACACAGAGCGTCAGGTAATTCTACAGGTGTGTGTGTGTGTGTGTTTTGTGTGTGTGTGTGTGTGTGTGTGTGTGTGCGTGTGCGTGCGTGCATGCGTGCGTACGTGCGCGCATGGATTTGAAATCTGTTGTTCATTATGTTTAAGGAGAGCTGCATGCGTGTAAATGATTTGAATGCAAGCGCTTCAATTTTGTTTGTTTTTTACAAGATTCAGTGCTATATAAATTCCATATATTATTATTATCATTATTTCAAACAAGATCAGTTCCTCTTGCCTACCTACCTGTTCTCCTGCAGCTGGTTGATAGCAGCTTTGGCCTTTGCAGCAGCCAGTGAGATCATGTCCAAGTTGTCCTGAAAATACAACAAGTTGCCCTGAGAATAACAAATCATCAAGTTGTCCCCAAAATACAAGTTGCCCTAAGAATACAATCATCAAGCTGTCCTGAAAATACAAGTTGCCCTGAGAATACAATCATCAAGTTGTCCTGAAAATACAAGTTGTCCTGTGAATACAATCATCAAGTTGTCCTGAAAATACAAGTTGTCCTGAGAATACAATCATCAAGTTGTCCTGAAAATACAACAAGTTGTCCTGAGAATACAATCATCAAGTTGTCCTGAAAATACAACAAGTTGCCCTGAGAATACAATCATCAAGTTGTCCTGAAAATACAACAAGTTGTCCTGAGAATACAATCATCAAGTTGTCCTGAAAATACAAGTTGTCCTGAGAATATAATCATCAAATTGTCCTGAAAATACAAGTTGCCCTGAGAATACAATCATCAAGTTGTCCTGAAAATACAAGTTGCCCTGAGAATACAATCATCAAGTTGTCCTGAAAATACAACAAGTTGTCCTGAGAACACAATATCATCTGCATTACTTCTTTTTTGTTGTCAAACGCAAAGACAGCATGAAAGAGAACTATCTTTTGCGCTGCCGTTAAGCGCCTGACAAGTCAGGCCCAGCACATCCGACTTCGACGTGGGAGAGAACGGTTATCTTTTTAAGCCTTCTTTTTTTTTTTAAAGGCAGGAGAATAAACCAAGAAAGTAGAAAATAGACAAGGCGGTGACAGGAGGAAAAAGAATGAGGCAGAAACAAAGAGAGTGATAGAAAAGAGGGAATTCCTAACACAGAAGTTCCGGAAGATGGGGATGCTGTTTATACTGACAGGCCCCCGGCATCCTCTCAGGGAAAGCAACAAGACTATTGTCTGTCATAGGAGTGAAAATGCGCCACGCTGCCGTCAGTCGAGCCCAGGACTTCTGACTTTAGCGTGGGTGAGAATTTCTCTCTTTTTTCATTTATTTCATTTCATTTATACCACTTTAAGTCACGAGATTTCTCTGCGTGAAATTCGGGCTGCTCTCCCCGGGGAGAGCGCGTCGCCACAAGAGCAGCGCCACCCTTTTTTTTTCTTTTTTTTTGGTCTGCAACTGTATTTCTTTCCCTATCAGAGTGGCTTTTTTCTAAGAATTTTGCCAGGGACAACTCTCTTGTTGCCGTGGATTCTTTTACGTGCGCTGCATAATTTTCTGTAACACGCGGGACCTCGGTTTTTCGTCTCATCCGAAAGACTAGCGCCCAGACCACCACTCATGGTCTAGTGGATGGGGGAAAAGTTTCGGGCCCCGACGGGATACGAACCACCGCACACTTCCGACCTGGACTATTCGCTTTCTAGACAGGCGCGTTACCTCTAGACCACCGATGCTGTTAAGCGCCTGACAAGTCAGGCCCAGCACAGCTGACTTCAGCATGGGGTAAAAAGTTAGTTATATTTTGAAGTCTTTCTGGAAAAAAAAGCGGCAGGAGAATGGATCAAAAGAACAGAAAATAGACAAAAAGGGAGGTGACGGGATGAAAAGGAATAAGGCAGAAACAAGGAGAGAAAAGAAGTCAAGTCAAAGTCAAGTCAAAAACCTTTAATCATCCCATGAAGGGCAATTACGATACTGACAGGCACATTGATACCTATAATTATCTCACAAGACACAAGAAAAATACATTTCAGATTGTTATAAGCATTTCAAGATAGCTTTAAAAAATTATCATACACAAACACAAACCCAGGTGTGCGCACACACACGCACCGCATACACACACACACACCAATGCAGGAATACAATATTGTAAATTCCATTGATTGGAAAGAAATAAAAATAAAAATTTTGTGCGTGCACGCACGTGCGCATTCACACACATGCGCACACCCATACATACACACACCAATATATGAACACAGTTTTATCACACATACACACACACACACGTGCACCCGCGCACCATAATGACCGTTATCTAGTAAAGACATAAACACACTAGATAATGACATAAACACACTAGATAACTAGAGAATTCCTAGCACGAGGTGGGGATGCTGTTTATACTGAGGGGCCCCCTGGCATCCCCATGGGGGCAGTCTGCCTGCATTACAGCTCAGACAAGGAAAGAGAGGTCATGTTGACTGTCTTCCTGTTAGGTTGTGTAGTACCGTTGTTGTTTTTTTCCATTTCATTTCATTCTTTTATATCTATTTATTTATTGCTTTTTTTCAGGATAATGGAATAAGCACTTATGTGCTTTTTTTACATCTAGTCCCCGTGTGTATGTGGTTTTGTAAATTCTGTCATCTGTTCCCACCGGCACACAATGGCCCACTCTTACGAAAAGTGGAACAGGATTTAACACATGTGCAAGATGTTCTCTGTGTGTTTGCACACGGGGCCTCGGTTTATAGTCTCATCCGAAGGACTTTTGGGGAGAGTGGAGTCTGCACTGATGTTAACTCCAGGGGAAAAATATCCCCCTTAATTGGGAATCAAAACCGGGTCGTCAGATTGCGAGCACAATGTGCTAACCACTAGGCTATCCCGTCCCCCACACTGTTGCATTGCTAGCAAAATTGTGCTGTGCAGTGTAATGTGGTGCAGTGCGGTGTGGTGTGCTATGGTGTGGTATGGGCTGATGTGGGGTGGTGTGTGATGTGGGTGGGTAGTTCTTCATTTTAAAGTGGCATTTGATGAATGTGCATGTATGTGTGTGTGTGTGTACGAGCGTGCATGCGTGTGTGCGTGTGTGTGTGTGTGTGTGTGTGTGTGTGTGTATGAGAGACAGACAGACAGACAGACAGACACAGTGTGAGAGAGGGTCTTCACTTATTTATCTATTTATTTATTGTTTTATTTTGAGGATAATGGAATAAGCACTCATGCGCTATTTTTTACATCCAGTCCCTATGTGTATGTGATTTTGTTAATTTTGCCATCCATTCCCACATTAGTGTGTGCGTGTGTTAAGTGTGTGTGTGTGTGTGAGAGTGTGTGTGTATGCCCACATGTGAGCATGTGTGTGTGTGTATGCATGTGTGTGTATGCATGTGTGTGTGTATGTGTGTGTGCATGTGTAAGCACACACACATGTATGCATGCATATATGGGTGCATGTGTGTATGTGCCATACATATGTTGAGTGCACATTGTGTATATGTACATCTACATCCCTGCATACAAATCTGACATGTGTCTGCTTGCATACAGATCATAGCCTTCATAATGCACAGTTATCAAGATGCCATTTTCACCATTGGTGCTGCAATACTACTTATATATATATAGAGAGAGAGAGAGAGATATATATAGATATATATATATATATATATTATTAGATTTCTTAGCTTTACAAGATTCAGTGCTACATAAACTCCATACAACCAATATCATTTTTATAATTATTATCATTATCAATATTTTTTATCTTATTATTAGTATCATCATCATCCTTATCACCATACCTGATCTTCTTCTCTCTGTTCCCCAGCATTTCTCAAAGCGGACTCCTCATCACCGTCTGCACCAGAGTTCAATCCTAAGCTGCCAATCCCCTCCATCCCCGATGACCCAAACACCAAATCATCCATGTCGTTCAAGTGCTCCCAGCGAATCACACGCTTGCCTTTCTCCCGCTTTTCACAGATCTTCTTATGCCTGAGGACAGAAACGCACACCATTAAGTATGCGCATGTTACACTTGCACACACACGGGATAGCCTGGTTGGTTAGAGTGTTGCTCATTGCGCTCAGGATCTGGTTCAAATCCCGTTCAAGGAGATATTTTCCCCTGGGGTAACATCAGTGCTGATTCCATCCACTCCCCCGAAAAGTCCTTCGGATGAGAGGTCCCGTGTGTGAACACGTGCAGAATATCTTGCGCACATGTTACAACCTGTTCCGCTTTTCAGAAGAGCAGGCCATTGTGTGTCGGTGAGAACGGATGACAAAACTGCACACACACACACACAGGACCTGGATGTTAAAAAAATCCCACCCATGTGAGTGCTTATTCCATTATCCTCAAAATAAAAGGTTGAATACATAAACAAATAAAAACTAAAACACATACCATCACATAACTGACCCCCTCCCACACACTTTCTTGGCTAAATCTCCGAGGTTTTGCATGAGTGACCATTTACACCCACCACTAAGGCAACCAACCGCATTCCGACTTCATAAATACTGACCTGTATCTCAAATTCCATAGTGACCTGTTATCTTAAATTTAACACTGACCTGTTATCTCAAATTTATTACTGACCTGTATCTCAAATTCAAATTTGACTTGTATCTTTTAATGCTCACCTGTATCTTTTAATGCTCACCTGTATCTCAAATTCCATACTGACCAGTATCTCAAATTCCATACTGACCTGTATCTCAAATTCCATACTGAACTGTATCTCAAATTCCATACTGACTTGTATCTCAAATTCCATACTGACCTGTCATCTCAAATTTATTACTGACTTGTATCTCAAATTCCATACTGACCTGTCATCTCAAATTTATTACTGACTTATATCTCAAATTCCATACTGAACTGTATCTCAAATTCCATACTGACTTGTATCTCAAATTCCATACTGACCTGTCATCTCAAATTTATTACTGACTTGTATCCCAAATTCCATACTGACCTGTATCTCAAATTCAAATTTGACGTGCATCTTTTAATACTGACCTGTATCTCAAATTCAATATTGATCTGTATCTCAAATTCAGTACTGACCTATATCTCAAATTCAGTACTGACCTGTTATCTCAATTTCAATACTGACCTGTGATCTCAAATTCCATACTGACCTATATCTCAAATTCAATACTGACCTGTGATCTCAAATTCCATACTGACCTGTATCTTAAATTCCATACTGACCTGTATCTTAAATTCCATACTGACCTGTATCTTAATACTGACCTGTATCTCAAATTCAAATTCGACTTGTATCTTTTAATACTGACCTGTATCTTTTAATACTGACCTGTATCTTTTAATACTGACCTGTATCTCAAATTCCATACTGACCTGTATCTTAAATTTATTACTGACCTGTATCTCAAATTTGAACTGCATCTTTTAATATTCACCTGTATCTTTTAATACTCACCTGTATCTCAACATCAATATTGACCTGTGTCTCAAATTCAATACTGACCTGTATCTCAAATTTAATACTGACCTGTATCTTTTAATACTGACCTGTATCTTTAATACTGACCTGTATCTTTTAATACTGACCTGTATCTCAAATTTAATACTGACCTATATCTCAAATTCAGTACTGACCTATATGTCAAATTCCATACTGACCTATATCTCAAATTCAATACTGACCTGTATCTCAATACTGACCTCTATCTCAAATCAATACTGACCTATATCTTTGAATACTGACCTGTATCTTTTAATACTGACCTGTATCTCAAATTCCATACTGACCTGTATCTCAAATTCCATACTGACCTGTATCTCAAATTCAGTACTGACCTGTATCTCAAACTCAGTACTGACCTGTTATCTCAAATTCCATACTGACCTGTATCTCAAATCAATACTGACCTGTATCTCAAATTCCATACTGACCTATATCTCAAATTCAGTACGGACCTGTATCTCAAATTCAGTACTGACCTGTATCTCAAACTCAGTACTGACCTGTATCTCAAATTCAGTACTGACCTGTATCTCAAATTCAATACTGACCTGTATCTTTTAATACTGACCTGTATCTCAAATTCCATACTGACCTATATCTCAAATTCAACACTGACCTATATCTAAAATTCAATACTGACCTATATCTCAAATTCCATACTGACCTGTATCTTTGAATACTGACCTATATCTCAAATTCCATACTGACCTGTATCTCAAATTCCATACTGACCTGTATCTCAAATTTAACACTGGCCTGTATCTTTTAATACTGACCTGTTATCTCAAATATAATACTGACTGTTATCTCAAATTCAATACTGACCTGTTCAATACTGACCTGTATCTCAAATTCCATACTGACCTGTATCTCAAATTCCATACTGACCTGTTATCTCAAATTCCGTACTGACCTGTTATCTCAAATTCCATACTGACCTGTATCTCAAATTCCATACTGACCTGTATCTCAAATTCCATACTGACCTGTATCTCAAATTCCATACTGACCTGTTATCTCAAATTCCATACTGACCTGTTATCTCAAATTCCATACTGACCTGTATCTCAAATTCCATACTGACCTGTATCTCAAATTCCATACTGACCTGTTATCTCAAATTCCATACTGACCTGTTATCTCAATTTCCATACTGACCTGTATCTCAAATTCCTCATTTTCTCGTCGCACTGCCAGCCAGTGACGGGGAAGCCTTTGCGGGTCATGGCGGAGGCGACCAGCTCCCAGGCCTCCCTCTTCAAGATGTCCTGGCTCTGGAACTTGTCCTGCAGCTCTCGGAAGGTTGCCATCAGGTTCCTCACCGCCTCCGACGTCCACTGAGGCCCTGCCAAACCCAACCAGGTCACAAACCATCAGCGTTTGTTTGAGTACTTCAGTGATGGCATGATTTCTATGTGTGGAATTCAGGCTGTTCTCCTTGTGGACAGATAGCCACAAAGAAATACACATGGAGATGGGAAAAGACAAAAAGAAAAATGGGTGGCGCTGCTCTTGTGGCGACGCGCTTTCCCCAGGGGGGAGCAGCCTGGATTTGATGCATAGAAATCTGCTGTGGTACACAATATACGATACAATACAATACAGTACAAAAGCATCAACATGTAATTTTTTTTCTGTCTGCATGTGGGATTTGTTTCTCTATGAGAGTGGGCTTTTTTCCTACAGAATTTTGCCAGGGAAAATCTCTTTGTCGCTGTGGGTTTATTCACAAAGCACTGAATGCGAGCTAAACATGGAACATCAGTTTTTCATTTCATTCGAATGACTAGAACTCAGGCCACCAGTCAAGGACTTTTCTTTTAATCCTATCTGCTAAACTGCAAATGGTGGTCTGGGTGCTGGTCCTTTAGATGAGAGACTAAAGCAAGTCCTCCATGTGCACAAGGCGTTTCTCTCAGGCCAAAACACACACACACACACACACAACACCATACCAAAACACAACTTCTAATACAAAATCTGTGTTGCAACCTTCAAAGTAACTATTCCACATCTCCATCCCTGAAGTCAGAATGCAGCTATCTTCATGGTGGGCAAAAACAGTCGCAGACTAATAATCTCACCATTGGTGAACCTCTGAGCTTTAGCCGAGGAACAAAAAAAATATATATATATATACATATCACAGCAACAGACTTTTCAAAAACATACCATGTACTGATGGACACAATAGCCAAGTGGTTAAGACCATTCGACTTGAATCCCATGGGTCCTTGAAGTTGTGGGTTCGAATCTCAGTGGCGTAAGGTGAATTATAGGTGGGGATTTTCATGATCTCCTAGATCAACTTCAAGTGCAAACCTGCCAGCGCCTTAATTCCCTTCATGTACAAACAGATGCAGAAGATCAAATATGCAAGTCAAAGATCCTGTAATCCTGTTGTTGGGTTACGGACACATGAACATACATAGATGTTCTGCGTACGTTCGCACACAGGGCCTCGGTTTATAGTCTCATCCGAAGGACCTACCAGTGCACAATGGAAGTAAGGATGCAACTACCTTCATGGTGGGCAAAATTGGTCACATACGCAAAATCTCCCCATTGGTGAACCTTGGAGCTCTAGTGAAGGAACAAAAAGAATAAATATACAAAAATGGAAAGACAAATACCATGCACTACTGATTGAGCACAAACCTGAGAAAGACGACACTCCTATGAGAGACTCCAGATCTTCACCAATGGCTTTGGCAAAGGACACTGAATCTTTGCTGGAAAACAGAACAACAGAAACAAAATCAGAATATGTGACACAAAATGCATAATATTATATCTATCAAAATGTACCTGAAATGATCTCAACTGCAGACCACTTTTTCCAAACTTGTTTTTTCTTGAATACAAACTAAAACTGAAATAAGCGCTCTGACTTGTATTTGCAAGATATAGCGCTATATAAACTCCATTTATTATTTATTATTTTTAAATAGCACAAGCAGTAAAAAAACAAAACAACAAAAACAACCCACACAAAAAATGCACATTTCATATCAAGTTTCTAATTTCTTCTTCATCAAACACTCAGACAGCAACTACTCTTATCTGTCGATGAGCGAAAAATGCATTGTGCTGCCGTTAAGTACCTGACAAGCCAGGCCCAGGGCATCCATCATCAGTGTAGTTTCTACTTTTACTTATTGCTTACTTGACAGTCTCTGAAAAAGACTTGAATGTGTAATCTTGCTCAAATGAACAATTCATTCTGATTTCCATAGAATATAGGCCCAGGGCATCCAACATCAGTGTAGTTTCTACTTTTACTTATTGCTTATTTGACAGTCCCTGAAAAAGACTTGAATGTGTAATCTTGCTCAAATGAACAATTCATTCTGATTTCCATAGAACATACAAGTACCAACTGCATTCTCATCTCATCTGCTCCCATAACCCCCTCCGGGGTCGTAGGGGCACTGCAGTGATGAACGTTGCACCAGCTGGCTCCATTTGCGGCGGTTGTGGGCAAGTGCCTGGGTTGTGGAGAAGCTCTTCCCGGTCCATTCAGTGAATGGACCAACTGCATTAGATATTTTTAAATGCCACTACCCTCCCCCCCCCCCCCCCCCCCCCCCCCCCCACCCCGGAAACATTTCATTGATGACCATAGGACATACTAAAATTAGCTGCCATTCCCAAAATGGTTTCAGTCCTAAAAGAAAAACATTTCGTCAGAATAGTTATTAAAGAATTTTGGTAAAGCCTATCAGCTGTCTACTTAAATTGTAAACTACAGGGACAGACAGTGTGTGTGTGTGCGTGTGTGTTTTTGTGCGTGAATGCACAAGTGTGTGTGTGCGCGTGCGCGCGTGTGTGTGCATACGTGTGTCTTTTGTTCGATTTTTTTTGGCCGATTATTTTTTATTTTCAAAGTTCTGCAACTGTCGCTTTTCTCTGACCTTTCGGGTCTATCACCTCCCCCTGGATTGAGGGTGATGCGTCTGACGACAGGGGCGGATAACTGTGTGGTGACATCAGAGCTGCTTTGGCCCGCCATGTCCTCCTGAAGACACATCGTTAAACAGGATTACTTATCTCAGCTTTTCTTCTTCTTCGTCTTGTGTGTTCCTCCCCAGTTTAACACCTGGGGGGGTGTGTGTGTGTGTGTGGGGGGGGGGGGGGGGTCACCCAGAATATTCTTTTGTTGTTGTTGTAGCTGTTCCTTGGCTAGAGCTCTGAGGTTCACCAATGGTGAGATTTATGCGTATGCAATCGCATTTTCCCCCACCATGTAGGTAATGCATTTAGACTTTATTTTATTTTTTATTTTCTTCTTTTATATCAAGGATAATGGAATAAGCATTTGTGTGCTTTTTTTACATCCAGTTCCCGTGTGTGCGCAATTTTGTCAATTCTGTCATCTGTTCCCACCGGCACACAATGGTCTACTCTTACGAAAAGCGGAACAGGATTTAACGTGTGCGCAAGATGTTCTGCGTACATTCGCACACGGGGCCTCGGTTTATAGTCTCATCCGAAGGACCTACCAGTGCACAATGGAAGTAAGGAAAGTACATAGTGACAGTCATCACCCCCACCCCTCTCCGCCCAAAAAAAAAGTTTCAATCAGGTTGGCTCAGCAACTTTCAGTGATGTTAACTTTATGGGGAAAACGGCGTCCAACAGGCGCAACTGCACAAAGGAAAACAAAGTTTAAAATATCTCACACTTCTTAACCCTAGTGGCGCGGTTCCCGGAATATTCCGGGAAAGGCGGGTCTAGGCTGTGTGGCGGATCCCGGAATATTCCGGGATGACGTGGGTGGTCATAGTTGAAAGCTTACTTTCGCTTTCAAAGGTCAGCCAATGAATGTTAAGGCCGTTGTAGGCCCGCAGAAAGGAGGGAGGCACCGTGGTCGAGTGGTTTAGGCGGTCAACTCGTGATCCAGAGGTCGCGGGTTCGATCCCCACTCGGCTCGGTGTTGTGTCCTTGGGAAAGACACTTTACTCCTATTTTCCTCACTCCACCCAGGTGTACAAGTGGGTACCAGCTCTGCTGGGGAAGTATCTGGCGACAGACTAGCGTCCTGTCACAGGGGTGGTGAAAAACCATCAGTTCGCTTAACGCTACAGAAACCGGGATAAGCTCCGGCTCTATGGGCCTTCTGGCTCGAAAGAACATACTTAGGCCCGCAAAAAGGGGTGAAGGTCGTTTGACACACACAAGCAAAGAAGAATCTGATTGGTTAAGAGTGTATTTTAATTTTTTTTCGGACCAGCCGAGATCGTCTTCAACAAAAATGGCGGCCAGCGTTTGCACTAGAATTTCTTCAAGCGTTTTTCGAGCTTTTTTACAAAATTGACAGCGAGGAGGAGTTTTAGAGGCTGGATTTGGTTGAAATAAACAATGAGAGAGACGATGAGGTAAGGATTGTGGAATATTTTTGAAAAACTTGGTAAAAATCGATCGCGATCGGACTGAATCGAGCGGTGCTAGTTTTGCTGGATGGACTTTTTCGCTACTCGGCGATTTCGACGTCACAGATTGTTTTACTTTATTTTGACGCAACAAGGCTTCGAAATAACTGTTGTTGAGTCAAATCGCTATGCTGCTGAGTACTTTGCATCACATGAAATCAAGCGATCTTTGTATTTTTGTCATAGAAAGCCACCACTTCGCACATTCCGCCATGACGGTCGCGATGGCGTCGATCCTGTCGCTGAACTTTTCCGAGTATTTGGTGACCGATAAAGCGATACAAACTCCTTATTTTTTGAAAACTTATGTCAAGAAATAGTGTTTACCTAATCATGACATTTATGCACCGCAAGAACTTTGCTTATCGTGTTAAAATCGATCCGGGGCCCTGACAGTGGAACAGTGATCGGTAGTGCGAACATGATTTTTTTTTAATTGATTTTTTTTTACATAATCATAAACACTACACACTATTATAAAATTATACTCATTTAAAAGCATATTATCTCTTCTTTCCAGTGATCTATAGCTTAACACATTTAGTTCAGTTTTATATATCAATAACAAGGGTTGTTTGAGCCCACCATGCTCCAAAACAATGCTAGCCAATGTTAATTCAGCCAATAGAAGTGAGGCTTGTTGCTGTTTATTTAGCGCTACTAGGGTTAAAAGAAAAAAATATTTTTCTTCCTTTAAGGAAATATCTCACATCCTAATAACTTGAAACAAATATTTCTGCACGGATAAATAAAAGAAACATAAACACACACCACACACACACACACACACACATACATGCACATGCACACGCACTCTCTCCACTCTCCCCAAAAGTTTCATTTATTTATTTATTTAATTCTTTTATATCGAGGATAATGGAATAAGCACTTATGTGCTTTTTTACATCCAGCCCCGTCTGTATGCGGTTTTGTAAATTTGTCATCTGTTCCCACCAGCACACAATGGCCTACTCTTACGAAAAGCGGAACAGGATTTAACGTGTGCGCAAGATGTTCTGCGTGCGTTCACACACGGGGCCTCGGTTTATAGTCTCATCCGAAGGATAAAGTCCTTCAGTGAGACTATAAACTGAGGTCCCATGTGCGTATGCATGCAGAACATCTTGCGCACACATTAAAACCCATTCTGCTTTTTGGAAGAGTAGGCCATTGTGTGCCAATGGGAACGGATGACAAAATTTACAAAACTGCATACACACGGGGACTGGATGAAAAAACGCACATGAATGCTTATTCCATTATCCTTGAAATAAAAGAAGAATAATAATAAAAAGAAGAAGAAGAAGAAGACGAAGAGAAGAAGAAGAAGAAGAAGAAGAGAAGAAGAAGACGAAGAAGAAGACGAAGAAAGAAGAAGACGAAGAAGACGAAGAAGAAGAAGAACAAAAAGAAGAAGAACAAGAAGAAGAAAGAAGAAGAAGAAACAACAACAACAACACACACTCACACACACAAACACACACACAAACACAAAATCCCACCTGCTGTACTTTACTCTGCTCGATGGAAGCTGCCACATCAGCACTCAAATCCCCCACTGGGGCAGGGTCTTCCACAGGGATCCCTGCCATCAGATCTTCCATGTCTTCCATGTGTTCCCATCGGATCCCCACCTCCTCCCCCTTCATCTTCCGCTTGTCGCTCAACAGCTTGTATCTGCACACGCGCACACACATGAGCGCATATGCACACATATCACACACGCAAACAACACATACACACACAGAGATGATGGGAACAAATTTACAAAACTGGATACACACAAGGACTGGATGTAAAAAAGCACATGAGTGCTGATCCCATTATCCTTGAATTAAAAGAACACACACACTTCTTCTTCTTCCTTTTTTGTCATGTTTCTCCCAGGGGATCACAGTCAGACCCCGTGACACACACACACACACACACACACACACACCCCACACACACAAACAACACCCACTCACCTAAATTTCAAACATCTCATTTTGCAATCACAGTGGGACCCCGTGACACACACACACACACACACACACACATTCAGCACCCACTGACCTGAATTTCAAACATCTCATTTTGCGATCACAGTGGGACCCCGTGCCACTCACCTGAACTTCAAACATCTCATTTTGCGATCGCAGTGGGACCCAGTGCCACTCACCTGAACTTCAAACATCTCATTTTGCGATCACAGTGGGACCCCGTGCCACTCACCTGAACTTCAAACATCTCATTTTGCGATCGCAGTGGGACCCAGTGCCACTCACCTGAACTTCAAACATCTCATTTTGCGATCACAGTGGGACCCCGTGCCACTCACCTGAACTTCAAACATCTCATTTTGCGATCGCAGTCGGAGCCGGTGACGGAGTAGCCCTTCTTCTTCATGAGGGCGGCCACCATGGCCCAGGCCTCTCTCTTCATGGTGTCCGGGCACTGGAACTTGTTCTGCAGAGCCCTGTACGAGGCTGTAAGGCACTTCACCGCCGAGTGAGACCAGCCGCCCACTGCAACCACCGACAAGAGTTAGTTTCTGACAGGTCGTATTGAGAAGAAGAAGAAGGTAGGTAGGTGGTAGGATAGGATTTTTGGGGTTTTTTATTTGTTGTTTTGTTGGGTTGGGGGTGGGGTGGGGGGGGGGGGTGTGTGTGTGCGTTTGGTTGGTTCGTCAGTTTGAGCTTCAAGGTTCATCGATGGTCAGATTTTATGTGTTCTGCCATTTCTGATGTATTCTGCCATTTCTGATGTATTCTGCCATTTCTGATGTATTCTGCCATTTCTGGTAGCTGTATTGTGACTTTGGGGATGGTCTCTAAACATAATACCTGAGTGCATGCGTTTCAACAAAAAATCCCATGATATATATATATATTACTCATTCGTTCCTACTGGCACAAAATGGCCTACTCTTTCGAAAGGCAGAACGGGTTTTTAAAGGTGTGCGCAAAATGTTCTGCGTGCATTCACACACGGGGCCTTAGGTTATAGTCTCATCTGAAGGACTTTGACATTCAGTTGAATTTTATCATCAAACTGGGAAGAAAAGGCAAGGCCAGCAATTGAACCAAAAACCTCACAGTTTACTTGCTGGCAGGTGAACGTCTTAACCGTGCTGCCACTTTTCTTCTTGCAGGATGGTTTAGACATTCACCTGCCTAACAAGTTAACTGTGAGAATCTGAGTTTGATTCCCAGCCTTGCCTTTTCTATCCCAGTTTGACAGGAAAATTGAACTGAATGTTAAGTCTTTCGAGGGAGACTCTACACTAGTTGGACCCGTGTGCTTACTGACTTGTACATATCACATGAAGCCAAGAAAGTTTAAAAATTGGAAAGAGCAGGGAGGTTCCCCCTGACAATCCTGACAAAATTTCAATTCTCAACTGTGTTCCCTAAGTCGAAATGCAGCTACCTCAATGGTGGGGAGTTTAAAAAAAAGGTCACATACGCAGAATCTCACCCTTGGTGAACCTCAGAGCTATAGCCGAGGAACAATGACAAAAAAGAACAAACCTAACAACAACAAACTGGTTATGAATAAATGAAAATCAGGTGAGATTGCTGCTGAAACTGTGGGTTTGAATAAAATGAAAATCAGGTGAGATTGCTGCTGAAACTGTGGGTTTGAATCTCGGCAGTGTCTGGTGAATTAAAGGCAGGCATTTTTTACAATCTTCCAGGTCAACTTCAAGTGCAGACATGTCAGTGCCTTCATTCTCTTTGTGTATACATGTATACACATGCAGGAGATCAAATACACACATTAAAGATCCCATAACTTATGTCAGCACTTGGTGGGTTAGGGAAACACGAACTTACGCAGCATACATCCCCTAAGTCGGAATGCGGCTACCTTCATGGTGGGCAAAAACAGCCATATACGCAAAATCTCACCATTGGTGAACCTCAGGGCTCCAGCCGAAGAAGGTAAAAAAAAATTTTTAAAGACAAATCATAATACCCTTTCTGTGATTTTCTTATTTAATTTCCATTAAAAAAACCAAACCATAAACAAAAACAAAAATCCCCTCAAAATCTATCATGTTACGAACCTGACGATGATTCTCTCGCAGAAAAATAGCACAATGGTTCTGGATCCCCACTGAAAACACACACATACACACACACATACACACAACACACACACACACACACACACACACGCATGCACACACACACACATACAAATGAAACAACACTAACATAATAATAAAAAAAAGTTAATAGAGTTTTTGATATGAACAGTCAAATACAATTACAAATACATGAAAGAAGCTGGTCGCCTACACACACACACACACACACATATATATATATATATATATATATATATATATATATATATATATATATATATATATATATATATATATATATATATAAACTAATAAAGTACAGATCTGCCAACAGGTACAGACTGGCTTTTAGAAAAGCCACGACGGACACTATAGCTGAGTGGTTAAGACCGTTCAACTTCAATCTCATGGGTCCATGAGGTTGTTGGTTCAAATCTGGGCAAAGTTTAGTGAATTAAGGGTGGGGATTTTTACAATTTCTCTGGTCAACTTCAAGTGCAGACCTGCCAGGGCCTTAGATCCATTTATTAATATATACACACATGCAGAAGACCAAACAAGCATGTTAAAGATCCTGTCATGCATGTCAGCATTCAGTAGGTTACGGAAACACGAACACACCCAGGATACATCCCAAAGTCCGAATACGCCCCCCCACCTTCATGGTGGACAAAAACGGTCGCATACGCAAAATCTCACCACTGGTGAACATTGGAGCTCTAGCCGAGGAACACACACACAAAAAAGACACAAAAGATCTACAAGCCTAGTCTGTAGGCTGAAAACAAACATTTTCACAATACACACATATATATATATAATATATAACAATAACAATAATAATAATATGATACATGAAATTTATATACAGATCCCTATATCTTGTGATAACAAAGCAAAGCACTTATATATACAATAATACATACGTTCACCCCACTCTTTCTTTTTTCCCTCTTAACATCCAATTCTCTCTCTCTCTGACTCTCCCATATACCCTAACTCACATACACACACAAATGTAACATATGATCAGTTACCACATGCATGCAAGCACACACACATACACACACAGAGGAACACACACACACAGAGGAACACATACACACACACAGAGGAACACACACACGCGCGCGCACAACACACACACACACACACACAATTGTCTAATATCACTAAAAGTGAACAAACGTAAAATTGAAGTCAACAACAACACACACACACACACACACACACACACACACACATAGAGCACAACACACACAGTGACAACAATAACACCTACACATAGTCACACACACACATACACACACACACACACACACACACACACACAATTGTCTAATATCACTAAAAGTGAACAAACGTAAAATTGAAGTCAACAACAACACACACACACACACACACATAGAGCACAACACACACAGTGACAACAATAACACCTACTCATAGTCACACACACACATACACACACACACACACACACACACACAGACACACAGCACAACACACATACATAGTGACAACACAAACACCCACACATAGTCACAATCTCACACACACACACTCTGACCAACCTGCCACTAGGTATAGGCTGTCTTTCTGATGTACATATGTTGATGGTGGCCTGTTCAAACTCTTCAGCAGTGACATAATCATACTGCTGACAGGCCTCAAAGAGGTATTCTCGCGTTATCTCCCCTGCACAAAAAACATAATTCAACAAACATCAAATCATGAATCTTATCACCTGGTGTAATTTGTCTCCTAGCTGTCTTTTAATTTAAAAATCTAATGGTTTCAGATCTATTTTGCCAACCAAAAGAAGGAAAGTGGCAGGATGGTTCAGACGTTCTCCTGCCTAACAAGTCAGCCGTTTAAGGTTCTCGGTTCAATTCCCAGCCTTGCCCTTTCTTCCCAATTAGATGAAAAAATTGAACTGAATGTGAATGTCTTTCAGATGAAACTACAAACTAAGGCACCGTGTACGAACGTACACAGAATATCTTGTTCTGCCTTTTGGAAGAGCAGGCTATTTTGTAACAGTAGGAACCGATGACAATTTTTTTTTTTTTAATGCATGCATGCAGGTGTCATGTCTAGACACCATCCCCTTAAGTCTGAATGCAGAGCTCTACCTAAATGGTGTGTGAATTACTTTTACCAACCAAATGTGGCCAACTGAATTTTGCCAACCAAATGAGGCCAACTGAATTTTGCCAACCAAATGAGGCCACCTGAATTTTGCCAACCAAATGAGGCCAACTGAAACCATAACAAATCACACAGGTAGCTTACGGTGCATAGCAGTCAGTACCTTAGGTTCTCGGCTGGAATGTCGCGGGTTGAAATTCCATATGGGTTATACCCATAGAGGCAAGAGTTTGGGGGCTTTGGGGATGCCAGCCAGTTCTTACCCAGAATGAGTTTGCTATCACTGTATCAGCTCACTTGGAAGACTGGGACCATACAGTCAAGCTTCCTCCACTCGACAAATGCAATTTTTATTTTAAGAGTGTTGTTCAAACTACCTGACCAACATTTCAAGTATGTTGATCTCTCGGGCCTGAAGGATGCTGGGATATATTGTAGTAATAATAATAATAATAAGATAAAACAGGAGGGGGAAATCTTAGGTTACTTTAGTTTAGGTCTTAGACAAATCTGAGGTTATATTTCTTAATTATGATAGGAAGCACAGAGTACAGCCCTGTCAAGAACTCTCAAAGAGGATCTACACTTCCATACCATCACCACAGCATCATATCCATTACCACTGATCATCATGCATTAAAAGTAAATTCTCCAAATACATCATAGAGACCTCAGATTTGGTTTTCCACATACTTTGGTCCCTGTTGTAAGTTTGTGTTAAAGCCTTTGGGGTTGGAGATTCATGATCATGATACAAAAAAATTCACTGATGACATGTTGTGGTGATCAAAGATCAAATGGGAAGACAAGATCACAAATAAAGAACTATGGAGAATGTGCAAAGTTGATTATCTGAAGTCTGTAGCTATTACCAATAGACTACGCTGGTTTGGGCATGTTCAACGGAAAGCAGACAACCACATCATAAAAAGAGCAATGAATTTCATAGTGGATGGAAAGAGACCAAAGGAAAGACCTAGCAAAACCTGGGCTACCTGTATTGCAGATGATCTTAGAGAAAGGGGCATAAATAAGGAGGAAGTTCAAAACAGAGAGAGATGGAGAAGGCTCATCAATATCAAACCTCCCCAAAGGAAGAAGAAGAAGAAGAAGATGAAATGTTGTGGTGATCACTAGCCAGGTTGAACATCTAAGTCTGGTTGTGTAACTAAGCCATTATTGTTATCAGTACATACAGACTTAATAGGTGGTGTCAAATATATAAAAAATGGCACCGCTGAACATCACGGTAGTGACCCCCACTGCAGCCCAGCATTGATGGGCTCCTTGTGGACTTCTGACCTTGAATATACAATTTTTTATACAAGTCTGGGCATGGTTAAGATAGAAAGATTGGAGTCAGCAGCATGGGAACAGGAGGGCAAAAACATTTATGGAAGATGAGGCAGCAAAACAAAACAAACAAAAAAAACGTAAAACAAAACAAAACCAAAAGAACAAAAGTCACACTCACATCCTACTTTCAAACTTCCACAAATCATAAAACCATAGCACTTAGATAATATATGACCAAAACTAAGCTGAACAGATCAAACCAAAATCTCAAAGAGTTTTTGGATCTCGATAACCTGTTCTACTGTCTTTTGACATGTTTCTAACCCATCCTCCAAATCTACAAATCCCACCATGCATACATTCCACATGACAAATGGTTCATAACAACTTTCAAAACACTGCACTCTAGAAAATAGCAGATGTTTATCAGGGTGATGTGATATTATATATAAACTGAATACTTCTAGCATACATGTGTGCTTATCATCCCTGCAAAACAAATCAGGTACTGAGGTAGGTTCAAGTTTTTGTTTGTGCCATTTTCTTGTTTGTTTTGTTAGTGTTTGTTTTTGTTGTTGTTTTTGCATCATGTTACTCTAGCCAGTCTATGAGAAGGCTCAATGCTCTCCCTTATTCCTAAAGAAAGCTTATTTTCTTGTTAAAACTAATAAAAGGGGGAATCTTCTAACATCATGACTAAATATTGTAACACATGCACTGGTTTATCACATGTTAGAGGCACAAACTGTGGCAGTTTTCTTTACTTGTGAAAACATGCCCTGTTTGATGCAAAATTATAGGTATGTTTCTTATTAAAATATTATACTACAAACATGTTAGTTGTTACTAGCCAACAGCTGAACAAGCCTCTGTTAAAAGTTTAATGGGGGTTGACTTCCAAGATTTTTACTAGTGCTGAGAGGGTGATGATATTATTTTTCGTGCGTGCTGTTGACGTTGTTCATATGTACTGCTGTGTAAGCACGTAGTTTTGACTGTAAGCTGGTCTTTAGATCCCAGCTTCTACAAAATGTGTAACAAAATGCGTTACTGTTACCGGAAATAACCACTTTTCAATCCAGTTTCATTGATGATGAACAGTATACGTTCATCAAACGCATGGCTTGCAGGAAACAACGGACTGTGGAAAAACTTGTCATTTCACACTTACGATTGGCAGTGGATGAATCTATCTGAATGTATATCGGAGGGGCGTTTTTCCGAAGCACTTCTATGTTAAAATTGCTTTCCGCCGCCATGTCTGTTTTGGTGGCTGTTTGCCTCTACAACGCAAACGTTTAATCACGTGACAACATATTCTTCCGTTTGCATAACGACAAGAACGTTTTGTTAATTTGAGCATGACCCTGACTGAAGAATCGTAACGTAGAACTTCGTACCACACAACCCAATAGACAAAAATTAATTTTCATATGATTAACAGGTCGATTTCATGATGATATGTTTAAGTATAGCGTCATATTATTCCTCAACTGTGAAACACAGACTGTTCAAAATAGTTCTGTTTGTACGGGTATAGGTTTTACTTGTCGATACCGGTATCAGCATACTGAATCGACTACCCCCCCCCTTCTCCCTCTCTCTCTCTCTCTCTCTCTCTCTCTCTCTCTCTCTCCAAATACAATTTTGCTGTCCACCACTAGATCTAGTTGTCTTTTTTTATATTTTAAATTTACAAGTAGATGGTTTTTTATTTATTAAATTAGACCACTGTAGGTCACAGCAGATATCCCTGGGTGAAATTCGGGCTCTCTCCCTGGAGAGAGCGCGTCGCCACAAGAGCCGCGTCACTTTTTTTTTTATCTCTTTTTTTCCTGTCTGCAACTGTATTTGTTTCCTTATCAAAGTTGCTTTTTTTTATACAGAATTTTGCCGGGGACAACTCTCTTTTAGCCGTGGGTTCTTTTACGTGCGCTAAATAATTATGTGTAACACACGGGACCTCGGTTTAACGTCTCATCCGAAAGACTAGCAGTAAGTTTTCCTTGTCTTCCTTAAACTAAGGAGGGAATCAGTTACTGAGGGCGAGGGTTCACGTCTGAGTCTGTTTCAAGAGGGGGTTCTGAGTTTACAGGGAACGCAAGCAGAAGTCCTGTGCACACAATAATCCCCTCTCCCCTCCCCCTCACCTTTCATAAAAGAGAAAGCCATAGATTCTTTAAGAAAATAAAACCTGTTCAGCTTTTTCGGAAGAGTAGGCCATTGGGTGCCCATGGGAACAGATGTCAACTTTCACAAAATTGCATGCACACGGCAACTGTATTTAGAAAATCACATAAGTGCTTTTCATTATCCTCGAAATAAATGTAAAATAAAAGAAAGAAAGAAAAGCAGAATTAATAAGACAGTCAGGTCCTTGTAAACGGTATACTGATTAACCTTCCCAAATCGGTACAAATCCGCTCGTTTAAAACTGGTTTACCCTTTCGCAAAGTCAAAACCTCTAGAGCTGAAGAACAGTCTGAATACCGATCAATACTGGGGGGGGAAATCAAGAATCTGCACCAAGAATATCTAAGAACAATAAAAAAAATGAGCTAAGAACAATAAATATATTATAATTGAAACAACTGCGAAGGAATAGGGGGGAAAAAAATAGACATGTACGAAACTATGGAGACCACAAACGAAACAGAAAGTCACTTCCTGTCACTTGCCTACGAGCGATGGCTTGGTCAGTTGTTAACGAAGTCACTGATCAGAAGCCAAGAGCTTAAAACTGAAATGAAATCCAATTCATTATACAAGTATGTACTCAACTCATGCATGCTTTTCACTAATCAAGATATATGGAATGCTTCAGTTATGGTCAAATGCAATAGGCTAAAATTTCAGTCTCATCATGTCTATCACTACGACGGGGGGAAGCAGAACCTTGTAATGTAAAACAACATTTTGGTTAAATGTTAGCGTAAACAAAGTCATGTGTCAGATCTTAGCGTGTGCATTACCATCGATCATGATTTGGTTGACGTAAAGGAAAATAAAAGTGAAAACAAAAGTATCAGCTTTCGGAGCACACACACACACTTTCTTGTGTACTTTCCTTTAGGCTAGTCAAAAGATTTTGCACTTTAACTTGCACGCGCACGCACGCACACACACACACACACACACACACACACACACACACACACATTAAGTGTGCTTCAGTCATGACAGCCTTTAGCAACTGATGTCATTCAAATGAGAAAATAATTTAAAGAAGTTTGGCCTTTTCCACCTCCTTTTGCAAATGCTCTATCATTTGTTTCTCCAGTTACCTTTTATTTTAGCCTTATTATTCTTGTCAGTCATATCAATTTTGGGGTACAGTCATACTGTGGCTCACCACAACTGTGCAGACATTGAGACTGGCAAAAAACATGTGGACACACCCAACCCCTCTTTATTTTTCTACTTGCCCTGCTGAAGATATTCATACCACCACAGACATGCACTCACGAACCCTCATGCTCCACTTCGGGGACTGGATGTGAAAAAGCACATGAGTGCTTATTCATTATCCTCGAAATAAAAGAATTTGTCATTTGTCAGCCATGCGTGTAATCAAAAACAAAGTTGAGTGCAAGGGGTCCCTTTCTTTTTTTATCACTAAAAAGGAAATGCTGCTGAGCATTCCTACTCAAGGTCAAAGGAGCTGTGTTGAATGCCTTCTCAGTTCAGTGTTTACAATAAGAACCAGTAGCTAGCACAACCGGCATCCCTTCATTCTCATGGACAGAGAGTGTGCGGATAAGTATCAGTGCCTTTTTCAAAGACACTTAAACACTTTTCCCCCACTTGTTCTACAGTTGTAAGTGGCAGTATGAGGGTAGCCTTAGATGCCCCCCCCCCCCCCCCACCTCAAAATACTCTTAAAAGGTGTTATTCTGAGTCTGGTTTTTGTTTTGTTTTGTTCAGACAGTGACCATGGAGCCAGGTGTAGGACTCTCATCACAAAGTGAGCTGGTGGCAGTAAATGCTGGCAGCAGTCTGGCCAGTGCTGCACACAACATCATCAAACAGGAGATGGGAGAAACGACAGACAACAAAATGACTGTAACAGATTCCGGTGCCTACTTGCCAATTCCCAGCTCTAGGTATGGAGATGACTGGAGCCTGTTTGCATCATACACTTCCAGTGTCAGTAGCGAAAACGGCATCGGAGAGCAGCCAACAAGTGTGCACGTGCAGCTTCCTCCATTGGACGCTTATCAAAAACCGTCCTGTACCCAGTCTTGCTTAGAGCAGACTACATCTGTGAGTTCTGTTCCAGTGACGGTGGCACAGTCTTCGATGCCGGTGACAAATTTTCAGCTCATATCAGTTCCCTGTAGGAGAACTTCTCAGTCTTCAGTTCCTGTAACAAGTTCACAAACATTTGTTTCCTTGTCGAGTTCCCAGCCTTTGAATCCAGCTACAAGCTCTCCGATATCAGTTCCTGGTGTAGCTTCCCGGCATAGAGTAAACTCACCAGCCTCAGTTCGCCTCTTGAATTCCCAGTCCTTAGCTTCCCTTCAGCTACCGCATGTTCCCAACACCACTTCCTATTCATCGGTTCCCATCACCGTCGTCCAATCATCTGCCTTAACCGTTTCTCCACCGACACCCGCAAATTCTTCCCAGCCCTCAGTTTCTCTCGCGGATTCTCAGCCGTCTTCGTCAACCTGGTACAGACAGCCATCGACAGTTCCCTGTCATCACTCTCAAAGAGAATCGTCTGCTCCAAGGTGGTGCATGTGAAGAGTCTCAACCGTCTTGTTCACAGTCAGAAAGGAAGGATGCACAGTCTTCTTCTTCTTCTCTGGAAAATGCTGGTATGCCTGCGGCTCGGAGGACCGATGTGGATGTTGCCACAGCCGGCAATAAGAGTAGGGGTCAGCAGGGCAGTGTGCTGGACAGTGGGTCGGCTTGTCAGGATGTGTTAGATGAAAAGAAGTTATCGCCTGTGGTAATGCAGGCGGTCAGTCAGTCAAGGAGAGTGACTAGGCAGGTTGGTGTTTATGTGTGTAGGTGTGTTGTTGTGTGTGTGTGGTGTGTGCTGTGTCTGTGTGTGTGTGGTGTGGTGTTGTGTGATAGTGTGTGTCACTGTGTGTGACTATGTATGGTATGTGTGTGTGTGACTATGTATGTGTTGTGTGTGTGAGAGAGTTCATGTTTGCTAACTGATCCTAGTTCCAGATTTTGTTTCACATCTTGTGCAATATATAATGAAACATTTACAATCTCCATGGTCAACATCTTGGCAGTGCTCTGTTAATATTATCTTTACAATATCCAAGGTACACACACACACACACACACACACACACACACACACACTCATACACACACACACCTCTTCAGGCTTCACACAGCTTGGAGGCCCATATTTATTGAACATTATTATTATTGTTGTTATTTATTCTTTAATTTCAAGGATAATGGAATAAGCAATCATGTGGTTTTTTTTACATCCAGTCCCCATGTGTATGCGGTTTTGTAAATTTTGTCATCTGTTCCCACCGGCACACAATGGCCTACTCTTATGAAAAGCGGAACAGGATTTAACGTGTACACAAGATGTACTGCGTGTGCTCGCACATGGGACCTCAGTTTATTGTCTATTCCGAAGGACTTTTGGGGAGAGTGGAGTCGGCACTGATGTTAACTCCAGAGGAAAAATCCTCTCGAACGAAATTTAAACCTAGGTTGTCGGATTGCAAGCGCAGTGTGCCCAACCATGCATGCAGCCACACAACTTGGGCACATGCATTCCTTTACAGACCCCCAAACACCCCCCTACCCCTCTGCCACAGTCATTACTCCACCCTAGTAAAAAAAGTAGTATACATCATTACATGTATACAGCCAGCTATCTGCCCACCCACCTCCCCGACTTCTATACACATAAGTTATACATGTATCTCACTATCTGTTCATTCATACACACACACGCACACTCAAGTCGCACAACACAACACCTGCCCATTCCCACGGATATGCACACACACACACAAACACACACACACAAACACACACATTCACACACACACAGACACACGCACACGCACAAACATACTCGCATGCACGTACACACTCACACATACACACACACATGCACACACACGTTCACACACATGTTGACAC
The DNA here is from genome assembly GCA_028751875.1 of Rapana venosa. Classification (NCBI taxonomy): domain Eukaryota; kingdom Metazoa; phylum Mollusca; class Gastropoda; order Neogastropoda; family Muricidae; genus Rapana; species Rapana venosa. The sequence goes on from CM054165.1 coordinate 13,345,682, forward strand.
ACACACATGCACACACATCCACACACACACATGCACGCACGCACACACTCACACATACACACACATATGTACACACATACATGTTCTCTATGTATTGTAACACTTTATCTTTGGTCTAATATCACCTTAAGTGAACAGACGTTAAATTACGTTCTTGCACACACACACACACATACCACACACATACTCTGTCTGTCTCTCTCTCTCTCTCTCTCTCTCTCTCTGTCTCTCTCTCTGTCTCTCTCTCTCTCTCGCTCGCTCTCTCTAAACCGAAGTCTCATCTGCAAACGTACGCAGAACATCTTGCACACATTAAAAGCCTGTTCCAACTTCCACAAGAGTAGTACACTATGCCATTGTGTGCACAGGTGTTCTGTTTAGACACCATCCCCGAAGCCTGAATACTGTTACCTAATGGTGGACTAAAACCGGTCGCATACACAAAAATCTCACTGTTGATTAGTGAACCTTGAAGTTCTAGCCAAGGGATTTAAAAAAACCTGAAAAAAAAACCTCCCATCCTTTATATGTCAGTCTGCCAGAGGAGATACAGAGAAAGTGGAGAAGACGACACGGAGCCTGAGAGCTCGACAGACCCCTCAAAGCCACACAGACAGGGAGAAAAGGACGAGGTCTGCCCCAGCACCTGGGTCTGAGAAGTCTGTTGTCCACTGTGGTCTTTCCCCAGTTCCACTGTCACAGGTCAGGAAGAATTCAGTTTCTTCAGTTTTGCTTTGGGAGAGAGACACAGAGAGTAAGAGAGAGAGAGAGAGAGAGAGAGAGAGAACAATAAATGAACAACGAACAATGATTGATGGAACTTCCTTGTTCATTGAGAGAGAGAAAGAGAGAGAGAGAGAGAGAACAAAGAATGAACAACGAACAATGATTGTATGAACTTCGTTGTTCATTGAGAAAGAGAGAGAGAGAGAGAGATGAGGGTGTGAGTGGTGTGTGTGTGTGTGTGTGTGTGTGTGTGTGTGTGTGTGTGTGTGTGTGTGTGTAAAAGAAAGACAGAGAGAGAGTAAAAAAAAAAAGAGACAAAGAGAGAGAGAATCTAATTAGAGAGAGAGAGAGAGATAAAAACAGTGCGTTTGTTGATGAAACAATATTTTGATTTATAAAAAAACTCAGGACCCACCACCACCACCACCACCACCACCTGCAGCCCAAGAGCGGAAGCCCCAGCGAAGGAAACGGAAGTCCGATCACTCGCAGCGAACGTGGCGTCCAAACATCAAGGGAGAGCCGCTGGACAGATGGCGCCTCATCGGTCAATCCCAGGGTTTGACCAGCGACACGGAAATTGCCGTCTTCCTTATGCAGCAGTGAGTGCCGGAGGGTTTTTATCCATGGTCTAGAGGTAACACACCTGTCTAGAAAGTGAAAAAGTCCAGATTCAAAGTTTTGTGATGGTTTGATTCTCATTTTGTGCCCCAAACTCCCCCCCACCACCCCCCATCCACTAGACTGTGAGTCGTGGTCTGAGTACTATTCTTTTGGATGAGACGATAAAATGAGGTTGTGTGTGAAACACGCTTTAAGCACGTGTGAAAGATTTACCCATGGCAACAAGAGAGTTGTGCCTGGCAGAATTCTGTCCACAAAAAAAAAGCCGCTGTGATAGGGAAACAAATGCAAATGCAGGCAGGAAAAGAAAATAAATAACGGATGGCTCTGCTCCTTAAAAAAATTTTTTTTAATTATTTATTCTTTTATTTTGACAATAATGGAATAAGCACTCACATGCTTTTTTACATCCAGTCCCCATGTGTATGCAGTTTTGTCAATTTTTTAATCCATTCCCTCAAGCACACAACAGCCGACTCTTCCGAAAAGTGGAACAGGTTTCAGCATGTGCGCAAGATATCTGCTCTTGTGGCGATGCGCCCTTCCCATTGAGAACAGCTCGAATTTCACACAGAGAAATCTGCTGTGACTTAAAGTGATATACAATATGATACAGTCTGGGGGTTTTCAGGATCTAATGGATTGGGTGAAGTGTGTAGGAAGTTGGGCTTCAGAAAAGATTTTTTTTTTTTAATTATTTATTTCCATTCTTTGGCTAGAGCCCTGGGGTTACACACACACACACACTTCCACTTTTCGTAAGAGTAGGCCATTGTGTGCCGGTGGGAACAGATGACAGAATTTACAAAACCGCAAACACAGGGACTGGATGGTGAGATTTTGCGTAAGAGACCATTTTGCATCCACCATTAATATAGCTAGCTGCATTCCAACTTTGGGGGATAGAAAAGATTTTGAATCTAGGACTTAATTGATCACCAAATTGCACTGTACAGATACATTGATTATACCTATCACACAATGTTCTTTTATTTTTCTCTTTACTTTATTTCTTTACGGAATTGATATCTTTCACATACTTTTTTTTATTTTAAATTTCGATCTCAAACAGATACGACAAAAACGCCACGTCCAAACAATCCTCAGAACGCTGCGCCAACTGCCAGGCCGTCTTGACCTTGACCTGCCCGGCATGTCGGCCGCCTTTGCACTCAGTGCCGGCGGATGCGAACATCGACTCCCTCCTACCCTCTGACGCTTCTGCAAAAGCGGGCAACGGGGTGGTGTTGATGGAAGCCAAGACAGAACCTGAGGATCCCCTTCAGGAGGAACAGCCGCAGCGTCAGGCGACGACAGAGACGCAGCGACAGGCGACGACAGAGACGCAGCGACAGGCGACGACAGAGACGCAGCGACAGGCGACGACAGAGACCCAGCGACAGGTGACGACAGAGACGCAGCGTCAGGTGATGACAGAGACGCAGCGAGAGACCCAGCGACAGGTGACGACAGAGACGCAGCGACAGGCGATGACAGAGACGCAGCGACAGGCGATGACAGAGACCCAGCGACAGGTGACGGCAGAGACGCAGCGTCAGGCGATGACAGAGACGCAGCAAGAGGCAGAGCCAGAAGAGGATCCAGGGGTCTTGCTGGAGTATGATGATGACTTCAAGGAAGGAACAGAAGAAAAACCCCAGCTTAGACATCGTCGGAGGGTGGGTTGCGGCGTAGAGTTGATTATATAATATGATTTTATACCCCCTGTTTTAATCTGTATATATATATAGTTGCACAGTTTTAAGCTGTGTTTTCAAGTTTTTCTGAGGTGCGTGCGAGCGTGTGTGTATATTTGAATTTGTAAAAAAAAAAAGAAACTCAAACAAAAACAACAACTATTAATTGTAACTGGCTGCATGTGAATGAGTAGGATGAATGAAACCGCCTTGATTTGTTTTTTTGCAAGATATAGCGCTATATAAATTCCATTTATTATTTATTATTATTATTATTATATGACCTCAGTGGTCGGCAGGGCTATAAACAAGATTGGATTGGATTAGCATGCATGGTTGTCGCTTGTGTAAAAAAGTGAGACTGGTGATAGTGATGTTGAAAGAATGTTTGTTTGATGGACTACTATGGCTGAGGGGTTAAGACTGTTTGACTTCAATCCCAGGGCTCCATGAAGTCATAGGTTTGAATCTCTGCAGTGGCGGTGTCTCATGAATTAAGGGTGGGGATTTTTACAATCTCCCAGGTCAACTTCAAGGGCAGACCTGCCAGTGCTTTAATTTCCTTTGTGACGTACGCATGCAGAAGATCAAACATGAATGTTAAAAAAAAACCCACCGTCATTCATGTTAGGATGTGGTGGGTTAGGGAAGGAAACATGAACATACCCAGCATACATACCAAACATCAGAATGCTGCTACCTTCATGGTGGTAAAAACAACACTCACTTACGCACATTTTCACCACTGGTCAACCTGTGGAGCTTTAGCCGAGAAACAACAGAAAAAAAGGTATATATTTGATCTTCCGCATATGTATGCTTAAGGAATTAAGACACTGGCAGCTCTGCACTTTAAATTCAACCTAAGTGAACATAAACACCTTCTACTAGCCACACAGGATCGCGAAGCATGGAAAAAGATCTCTGTTGCGTCTTCTCTCATGTCCCCCCCCCCCCTTACGTCCTTTGGGACATGGGACTGGGTAGGTAGTAGAGTAGAACATAAAAATCCCCCTACCTTTCATTTTCCACACACACCGCTGTAATCACCTATGCAATGCTCTCTCTGCATGCAGAACATCTTGCGCACATGTTAAATCCTGTTCCGCTGTTCGAAAGAGTAGGCCATTGTGTGCCAGTGGGAACAGATGACAAAATTTTAAAATCCGCATACACACGCATAAATGGAAAAAAAAAAAAAAAAACCTTAAAAATTTTTTTTCATCTCAGCGCTTTGATTTGTTGCTTTACAAGATTCTTCTTATTCCTTATAGCTTCTAGCGGAGCATAGGGCCTCAACAGCGTCCCTCCACCTTCTCCTGTCTCTGGCAAGGGTCTTGGCCTCTTCCCATGTCAGGCTGGAGTCTCTCAGCTCACTATGCAGGCTCTGTTTGGGGCGCCCTCTCTTCCTTTTCCCCTGCGGGTTCCACTCGAGCGCTTGTCTGGTGATGTTGCAAGGCTCCTTCCGTAGGGTGTGGCCGACCCAACGCCACTTTCGCCGCCTTACTTGGACTTCCATAGGCTGTTGGTTCGCCCTCATCCACAGGTCGGTACTTGGCACTCTGTCGAACCATCTGAGATGAAGGATCTGCCGGAGACATCCGTTGATGAAGGTCTGGATCTTGGAGGAGCTGGTGTTGATGACCCGCCAAGTTTCTGACCGGTAGAGAAGCACAGACTTCACGTTGGAGTTGAAGATCCTGATCTTGGTGGTTGTGGAGATCGCATTTGTTCTCCATACAGGTTTCAAGATGGCAAATGCTTGGCGTGCTTTCTTTATTTTACAAGATTTAGCGCTATATAAATTCCATACATTATTATTTATTATTATTATTTTTCAGGGTCGACCGGCAGGATCCCGCAAGAAGCCCCCAGCCGCGGAAACCCCAAACGGCCCCCAACCCCGACCCCGAACCCAACCCCGACCCCGAACCCAACCGAAGGCGCGCAAGTACACGTGCGGCCACGAGGGTTGCGGGGCCTCCTTCGCCAAATCCAGCCGCCTGAACATCCACACCCGCGTGCACACGGGCGAGAAGCCCTTCCCCTGCAAGGACTGCGGCAAAGCCTTCTCCCAGAAGTCGGGGCTGACGGTGCACAGCCGGAAGCACACGGGGTTGCGGCCCTTCCCCTGCGCCGAGTGCGGCGCCGCCTTCCCGTCGGCCAGCGCGCTGAGGCAGCACACGCGGCGCCACACGGGCGAGAAGCCCTTCCTGTGCAAGAAGTGCGGCAAGGCCTTCCGCTGGTCGGGCCACCTGACCCAGCACCTGAGGAAGCACGAGGGGGTCAAGCCCTTCCTGTGCCCGGATTGCGGCAAGTCCTTTTCGGCGTCCAGCGACCTGGCGAAACACCGGGTGACGCACACCAAGAGCCGGCCGTACCAGTGTGACCGGTGTGAGAAGGCGTACGCCTTTCAGCATCGCCTGACGGCGCATCAGCGCTCGCACACCGGGGATCGGCCTTTCCTGTGCTCCGAGTGTGGAGCCGCCTTCTCTCGCGCGCATAACTTGACGGTGCACATGAGGACGCATACAGGTTGGTTGGTGTGTTTTGGTTGTTTGGTTGTTGGGTAGTGTTTTGTTTTGAGTGTGTGGGCTGTTTTTTGTTTTGTTTTTTGTACACTGTAGGAACGGGGTGGGGGGAGGGAGGGGGTGTGGTTTGGGTTTTTTTTTTTCTTGAGTGTGTGTGTTAGACAGACAGATGAACAGATGTCAGAGAAAGACAATCACAGAGAGAGAGAGAGAGAATGTTTGTGTGTTTTAATTTTATTTCTGGGGTTGTTGGTTTTTTTTATTTCTTTTATTTCGAGGATAATGGAATAAACACTTATGTGCTTTTTTTACATCCAGTCCCCGTGTGTATGCGGTTTTGTGAATTCTGTCATCTGTTCCCACGGCACACAATGGCCTACTCTTAGGAAAAGCGGAACAGGATTTAACATGTGCGCAAGATGTTCTGCGTGCGTTCGCACACAGGGCCTCGGTTTATAGTCTCATCCGAAAGACTTTTGGGGAGAGTGGAGTCTGCACTGATGTTAATTCCAGGGGAAAATAACCTCTTGAATGGGAATCGAACTCGGGTTGTCAGATTGCGAGCGGGAGGGGGGGGGGGGGGGGTTGGGGGGGTTTTTTTTCTTGAGTGTGTGTGTGTGTTAGACAAACAGATGTCAGAGAAAGACAATCAGAGAGAGAGAGAGAGAGAGAATGTTTGTGTGTTTTAATTTTATTTCTGGGGTTGTTGTTTTTTATTCTTTTATTTTGAGGATAATAGAATGAGCATTCGCATGCTTTTTTTTTACATCCAGTGCCTGTGTGCATGCAGTTTTATCAGTTTTGTCATCCGTTCCCACTGGAACACAATTGCCTACTCTTCCGAAAAGCAGAACAGGTTTTAACATGTGTGTGCAAGATGTTTGTGTGTGTATCTGTGTGTGTATGTATGAGTGAGAGAGAGAGAGAGAGAGAGTGCGTGTGTGTGTGTATACACATGTGAGAGAGAGAAGGGGAGACACAGCAGAGAGAGAGAGAGAGAGAGAGTGTGTGTGTGTGTGTGTGTGTGCGTGTGTTTGTGTGTGTGTGTTTGCACATGTGTGAGTGAGAGAGAAACAGAAAGAAGGAGACACAGACACAGAAAGAGAAAAAGTCACCTTTTCACTTGTCAAAAAAACAACAAACACCAACACCCCACAACATATCAACATATCCTCCTATTCCAGGTGACAAGCCCTACTGGTGCAAAGACTGCGGGGCCAAGTTCTCCGATTCCGGAAACTTCTGCAAACACAAGAAGACCAAACACGGGGAGAACGCCCAGAACTCTCACGCCACCAAAGCGAACGGAACGATACCAAGCAACAAACCCCTGACGTCCGCTCCCAACGCACAGACGGCGGTTCAGCTGGACATAACGAAGCTGACCGGCTACGGAAGCTTGCTGGAGATAGAGAAGGCGGAGGAAGGCGCTGAGGGTGTGGTGGGCAACGTGGCTGGCAAACCGTCAAGCATCGTCAAGCTGATGAGCAGGGTCGGGGAACTGAGCTCGGCAGACACCGTCAAACTCCCCAGCATGGCCAAAGTGGCCAGGAGGGCCAAACGGGAGAGGAGCAGGCGGGAGGGTTACATGACCTTGACATCCGCGACCTTGGCGTCTGTGACCTTGGCGTCCATGACCTTGACCCCGTCCTCGGCGACCTCCTCCCACGCGACCCTGCCCGCCGGCTTGCCCGCAGACGTCAAGAGCCTGTTGCCTCCGTTAGGGGGAGAGCAGCCGTTGACGCCGATGACGGCTCTTCCTCGCTTCTCTCCCTCCGCCTGTGCCGGGTCCTCCCCGCCCACGCTCGCTGCCCAGATGCGGCCCGCCATCTCTCCGACGGTGTCGCCAGTGCTCTCCCTTCCTGCCGAGTCGTTGACCTCTTCTCCGGGGCCCGCTGGCTCCGACCAAAGCACTCTGTCGGCCTCGTCTTCGGCTGACCCGCTCTCGGAGTATCCGACCTCGCGGCCTGATGAGGTGGTGTTCCCTCCGCAGTATTACGGCGGTTACCCCCCTTTCTATTGTCAGCCGCAGCAGCAGCAGCCGTGATGGTGATGTGTTTATACGTGTGTGTATGTATCTGCTTGTGTCGGTAGTGTAACGGTTTGACTGTCGTGGTCGGTAAAGTCTTAAGTAACTGATAGGGAGAACAGAACTAAGGGGGCCCATTAAACGGTTTAGGTTTGTTGTTTATTTGGGGGTTTTTTGTTCCTCAGCTAGAGCTCCGAGGTTAACTCATGGTGAGATTTTTGTGTTATGTGACTGGTTCCCCCCCACCCTCACCCCACCCCTCCTCTCTAACCCACCACCATTTAGGTAGCCGCATTCCAACTTCAGGGATGATTTCTAAACATGACACCTGTATGCATGCGTTTAAAAGAAAAAAAAAGAAAAAATTTACATTTGTCAGCTGTTCCTACTGGCATGAAATGGCCTACTCCTCTGAAAGTGCTTATTCCATTATCCTCGATATAAAAGATTTGAAATTTTTTTTTTTATTGTTAAAGGTGGAGCGGGTTTTTAACATGTGTATATAAGATGTTCTGTGTGCGTTCACACAGAGGGGGGGCTTTGGTTCATAGTCTCATCTGAAGGATTTTGAGGGGGGGAAGTGAAGTCAGTACTAAACTGATGTTAACTCTAGTGTGTGATTCCCTAAAACGAGCAACTCTGCAGAGGCTTGATCCAAGGCTGTCAGATTTTTTTTATAAAATTTATTTTATTCTTTTATATCGAGGATAATGGAATAAGCACTCATGTGCTTTTTTACATCCTGTCCCCGTGTGTATGTGGTTTTGTAAATTTTGTCATTTGTTCCCACCGGCACACAATGGCCTACTCTTACGAAAAGCGGAACAGGATTTAACATGTGCGCAAGATGTTCTGCATGCGTTCGAACATGGGGCCTCAGTTTATAGTCTCATCCGAACACAGTGCTCTAACCACCAGGCTTTCCCACCCACCCACAGCTGTCAGTGTTCTCCCACTTTCAGCTGCCATCCATACCATCCCATCCCACCCTAGCTGGGGCCAGCCAGTGCTAATCACAGCAGGAACTGACCACACTTGGACTGGGTAAAAGAAAGGGGCGCGGTAATTTTAGCACTTGACCCTCGACTTAGTGATGCTGGGTTTGCGCGTAAGCACCCTCCTCAAGGTATTTACTTTCAAGTATTAATTCTGATGGACGTTCCTTAAACTTATTCTGCACTGAGGTAGCGGAGAGTGAATTATAATCTATTGTCAGAACTGCGACTTGATTTGAACGTGATTTTTATCTTACAGGTGTTTAAAAGGTGTGCGTTTATATGTCTTTGTTTGTGTAAATATCTTCATTTGTGTTTGTGTGTCTTCGTTGAGTGCATTCTGTTCATTAATTACACAGTTATTCTGGTTTTTTGTGACTCTAAGTTTTCTTTGTGAAGGAAGTAAAGCTAGTCTTGTATGACATGAGTGACGGACGATATACCCGAGTGGTTAAGATCATTTGACTTCAACCCCATGGGTCCATAAAGTCATGGGTTCAAATCTTGGCAGCGTCTGGTGAATTAAGGTCGGGGATTTTTATGATCTTCCAGGTCAACTTCAAGTGCAGACCTGCAAGTGCCTTCATTCCCTTTGTGTATATATACACATGCGGAAGATCAAAGAATATGCAAGTTAAAAATCCCATAATTCATGTTAGTGTTTGGTGGGTTATAGAAACACCAACATACCCAGCATACATCCCTGAAGTTGGAATGTGGCTACCTTCATGGTGGGCAAAAAATAGTCACGTACTTTAAGTCTGACCATTGGTGAACCTTGAAGCTCTAACCCCTCAAGGAATTGGAGGGGGGGGGGGGGGGGGGGGGGGATATGGTCTGTATGAATGTAAAATAATACTTTTTTCTCCCAGTATCAACCATCACATATTACTGTATTTAAATTCTGGAACCAACCAGCCATCAGATTTATTGTAAATGTTATTATTTCTGTTGTTGTAAAGTTGTTTTTACTTTTCTAAAGTATTGACATTATTGCTTACAGTGCTTGTGTGTAAGTGTGTGTGTGTTTGCATGCAGGTATACTTGTACATATGCATAAACATATATATATTTTCGTACAAAAATTCCATTGAATGTAATGCTCTATAACATGTTAACAACAACAACAAAAGAAGCTATTACCTTAAGTGACCAACTGCTGATATTATCTTCCATCCATTCCTTCAACGAAAAAAAAAGAAAGAAGAAACCCGCACGAGATACCTATAAACATACACAAAAGCTCTGAACAGTTTACTGACAATGTACCTAAAGGAATTCTTCATTATAATTTATAACCTTAGCCAGGTGGTTAAGACCGTTCGACTTCAATCCCATGGGTCTGTGAAGTCATGGGTTTGATTCTTGGTGTCGTCTTGTGAATGAAGAGTGGGGCTTCTTCTATGATCCTCCCCCTCCCCCCCCCTCCCCCAGTCAATTTTAAGTGCAGGCTTGCCAGTATCTTAATGCCCTTTGAGTATAATGTAGCAGAAGATCAAGTATGCTCATTGAAGATCCGATAATTCATAAATGTCAGTATTTGGTGGGTTACGGAAACAGGAACATACTCAGCATACATCCCTGGAGTCGGAATGTGGGTACTTCCATGGTTTGTGTGTGTGTGGGGGGGGGGGGGGGGGGGAGATGGTCGCATACCAAAAAAAATCTCACCATTGGTGAACTTCGGAGTTCTAGCCAAGGAACAACAACACATATAAAATGACAACGACCATGACTGATTGGCTATGTTGACCAGTCTTTGTGCGTGTTTTTGTCAGTTGATATGTAAAACGCACAGCATCCTGGAACTGTGATAAAGTCCATAGGTAGAAGAAAAAACACAACAACAACCAAGAATGAACAGTGATGTAACTGTGATAAATCATTCCTTTGAAAAAATTTCAAGTTATGCTGACTGTGTCATCATCAGAATTAAGAAATCGATGTGCACTCTTGTGACATTCCAAGATGAAGTGATGGAAATTAGTGTGTGGAGGCACAAAACTTCTTGTGTGTGTGTGTGTGTGTGTGTGTTGTGTGTGTGTGTGTGTGTGTGTGTGTGTGTGTGTGTGTGTGTGTGTGTGTGTGTGTGTGTGTGTGTGTGACCATTTTTCTGCTTTATCTATTTTGGAAGAATCCGATACTGAAAGAGTTCGTTAACGTTATCATTATGTTCCATAGTTTGGCTTCTTTAGAAACATACATGTGCACGACACATATCATGAGAGGAAGATTTCGTTGTTCAAAATATCCGTCAGGTTTTTGGTTTTTTTCCCCATTTCACGGCATTTGGCACAAATGCAAACTTTCGTAGTAATCATACACATCCATGCATGTGCATACATACACATATATATATAAGATAACAGTTTTCTCCCATACTGAAGTTGATTGCGCTGGGACTGACCATCTAGGCGCTTGATGGCAGCACAACGCATTTTCACTCATATGACAGACAACAGTAGTTGCTGTCTGAGTGTTCCACAATGAAAAAGACTTGAGCGTTATTTTCATTTACGACACATACACGGAAATCAGTGCTACACATAACACACACATTCTTTAGCATAGATATAGTCCAGGCTTTTCTTCAATTCTTTCACCAAAACAAAAACTGTTCAATATTTTTTCTTATTTCATTACTATCATTTTACTACACTGATTGATGTGGTGGTTCATTGTATTGTAATCCTGGCGTATGAATGCTTACCAGTCCTTTTTATGCAAATTGTCTTGAGCAACGAAGTGTATTGGATTCTAGCATATATTATCAAAGTTGTTAACATTGTTAAGTTACATGATTATGTTGTTATTTTACTTTTATTTATATTTTATCTGTTGTGAATGTAGACAAGTTGTACATTGTAAAAATATAAAGTGTCTGAGTCTTCTTGAGAGAAATATTTCTTAATTCTTTTTAGAAAATGAAGACTTTTTGTTTTTCATTTTATATAGTATATAAATGCATTTAACCATTTTGACTGGATTAAGGCAAGAATGTATTATCATGTGTACATTTTGAGGTTTTATTTATTGCTGTTTTGGCAGTTTTCTTTCTTCATATGGGATTACAATTGTTATGTGTAATTAAATTTCAGTCTTAGCTGCTTTGAATTATATGGGGGGTGTTTTATGAACAGTCTTTTCACAGGAATTGTGGCCAGTTTTGTGATTGTTTTTACCATTTTATAAAAGAGTTTATTCATAATTTTTTTCCTGTGTCAGCATGACTGGAAAATAATGAAGAAATTTTGGTTAAATCTTATGGGATCTTAGATTAAAATTTGATGCTGTAGTTGCTGTTTTTTCTTTGGTTTTTCTTTTGAAAACCTAACTGTCTGTTAAGATAATGAAACAAAATCAAATCCACATATTATATTAATAATATAAACTCTGTGCTGTAAGCAGAAATGTTTGTACGTTTATATTCTCATCAGACTCAATCAACCATTGATACTGAAGAGAGAGCAAGAGGGAGGGAAGTAAAGTAAGAAAGGGACCTAAAAAGGAAGGTGGCAGGATGGTCAAGACGTTCACCTGCCTAACAAGTGAACTGTGAGTTTCTGGGTTCGATTCCCAGCCTTGCCCTTTCTTTCCAGTTTGACGAGAAAATTGAACTGAATGTTGAAAGTCCTTTGGATGAGACTATATGTATAAACAGAGGCCCTGTGTACAAGTACATGCAGAGCATCTTGCTCACATGTTAAATACCCACTCCACCATTTGGCAGAGTATTTATTTATTTATTCATACCACTTTAAGTCACAGCAGATTTCTTTGCGTGACATTCAGGCTGCTCTCCCTGGGGAGAGCGCGTCAACACAAGAGCAGTGCCACCCATTTTTTTTCTTTTTTCTGTCTGCAACTGTATTTGTTTTCCAATCAGAGTGGCTTTTTTCTGCAGAATTTTGCCAGGGACAACTCTTTTGTTGCCGTGGGTTCTTTTACTTGCGCTAAATAATTATGTGTAACACACAGGACCTCAGTTTATCATCTCATCCAAAAAAGACTAGCACCCAGACCACCACTCGTGGTCTAATGGATGGGGGAAAAGTTTTGGGTCCAAACAGGAATAGTCCATTTCATAGTGTAAGGAACAGATAACATTGTTTTAAAATGCATGCACACAAGTGTTGTATTTACACACCATATCCAAAGCTGGAATGCAGCTGTCAGTTCTTTTGTTTGTTTTTTTAGATTATGGAATACAGCTATCTAAATGGTGGGTGGGGGGAGGGGAGGGGGGGGGGGCGGAATGGTCACAAAAATCTCACCATTGGTGAACCTTGGAGCTCTAGCCAAGGAATACACACACACACACACACACACTCACACACCTTTAAAAAAACCCACAACAACAGTAGTTTACTTTGAGTAAATGTTGACATATCTGTATATATCCTGAGAAATCCTCATCATTGCTGCCATACAAGATGTATTTTGTAACATTACAGAGTGAGTTCAGTATATTCTTCCATGAATTCATGTATGTATATATATAACATTACAGAATGAGTTCATTATACTCTCTACAACCATGTATGTATAGCATTACAGAATGAGTTCATTATACTCTCTACATCCATGTATGTATAATATCACGGAATAAGTTCTGTACACTCTTTTGTTCTCCCATGGGGAACCTGGGAGCCTCTCAGTATAAAAATAGCATCCCCACCTTCTGGAAAATCCATGCTAGAAATTCCCTCTTTTCTATCATGCTCTTTGTTTTTGCCTTGTTCCTTTTCTTCCTGTACACCACCTCCTCCTTGTCTATTTTCTGCCATCTTGGACCATTCTGCCTTTTTCTTCCAGAAAGACTTAAAAAATAACAATTCTCTCTTGCGCTGAAGTCGGATGTGCTGGGCCTGACTTGTCGAGTGCTTAACGCAGTGTGACACATTTTTGCTGATATGTCAGGACAACATTAGTAGCTGCTGTCCGAGCGTTCAATGAAGTAGTTTACTCCTTTGTGAATCCATACAGTGCAGTACCTATTGTTTACATCCAATGAGAAAGCAACTGGTTCTGTGTGACTTGCCCTAATGATGTTCCTTGTGGTGCTGATTTCATGGGTCATAGTCTGCGTGTCATATTATCCCATGCCTCCAAAGAAAGTTGAATTCAGTATTATGTCTTGCTTGAAATTGTTGCTACATGCCGAAGTTGGATGCGCTGGGCCTGACTTGTCAGGCGCTTAACGGCAGCGCAGTGCATTTTTGCTCACATGACAGACGCTAGTTCGCTGTCTGAGCATTCGACGACGAAGAAGAAATTGTTGCTGTGTAATGGATGTGGTGTTGGTCATATCATTTTGTTGGTCGTTTATGTGTTGAATATAGTGTTTATGTCTGTGTATTTTTCAGCCTCTTCCTCCACACATTATTATTAATCCCCCCTTCCCCCTCTCCCCCCCCCCCTTCCCCTTCCCGGAAGAAATATGTCAGTGTATTGTATTGTATTGTAAACCACTGTCTTGGAGTGTTTAAACAAAACCAATATGAAATGTAGCTTTCTTGTGGCTTTTCGACATTATGATTCCTGTCAATGATGTGCCTGTCAGTATTGCAATTTCCCTTCATGGGCTGATTAAAGTATTTTTGACTTGATTTGATTTGACTTGACTTTCAGTCACAGAAGATTTATCTGCATGAAATTTGGGCTGCTCTTCCCCAGGAAAGTGCATTGCCACAAGAGCAGCGCCACCCATTATTATTTTCCTGACTGCATGTGTATCTGTTTCCCTATCAAAGTGGCTTTTTTTCTACAGAATTGTGCCAGGGACAGCTCTCTTGTTGCCATGGGTTCTTTTACATGCGCTAAAAGCATGTTACACACGGAACCTCTGTTTATCGTCTAATCTGAAAGACTAGCGCCCAGACCACCGCTCACAATCTAGTGGATGGGAGAAAAGTTTTGGGCACAATCGGGGATTTCAAAGCTATTAAAAAAAATTTTGTTAAACCAACAGATTAAGAATCTGGCAATTCTATGCAGAGTTGTTGCAATTTTAATCGCTAGACTCAAGGAAAAGACAAAATGAGAAAATGATTAATTTTGCAATGTACTAGGTGATCAGGATATGGGGTTGGGTGTTTTTGAAATGCGTTTTTAAGCAAAAGGGGGCAGATGCTAGAGCCGAGTGGTTAAAGCCGTTCAGCTTCAATTCCACAGGTCCATGAACGTGGGTTCGAATCTCGGCGGCATCTGGTGAATTAAGGGTGGGGATTTTTACCATCTCCCAGGTCAATTTCAAGTGCAGGCCTGCCAGTGCCTTAACTCCCTTTGTGCAGAAGGTCAACTATGCACATTAAAGATCCCATAATTCATGTCATCGTTCAGTGGGTTACGGAAACAAACATACCCAGCATACATCCCCAGAGTCAGAATGGGCTACCATCATGGTGGGCAAGAACGGTCTCGTTCACAAAATCTCAACATTGGTGAACATCAGAGCCCTAGCCAAGAAATTGAAAAAAAGTACACATATATAATAGACCTGTGATTACTTAAGAATGATGTGTGTGTCTGCTATTGGATTTCATCTTTGTAGCTGTATGTTCGTTTGAAGGTGATGCGAGTGTTTGCTATGGGACTTATCTTGGTATCTGTATGTTCGTTTGAAGATGATGTGAGTGTTTGCTATGTATGTTCGTTTTGTTCTGTCAGATGAAAGGAAAGAAACTTTATTATGGAGTTAGCTGTGAATAAATCCAGACTATTGAATGAACACGCTGGATGAACTCTTGTTGCTATGTGAGAACGTAGCTGAGTGATGTGAATATGTGAATTGTGATACATCATCAAGCAAGTGAGACATGGCAGGTATGAATTTTGTAAGCATCCTTTTCCTGTAAGTTTATTGGTTAGAGAAAAAAAATCTTGAGTGAAGGCTTTAACGTTAGTGTCTTTACCTTTAGGAAGTTAAGAGATAATAAAATGTGTGTGTGTGTGTGTGTGTGTGTGTGTGTGTGTGTGTGTGTGTGTGTGTACCCAAGTATGCCATGCACTCTATCAAATCAAATCCCGCGTATAGCCCCACTGAGTACAGAGGTTATATTGGGGGCTTTCACCTCGTGAATGTTTTTCAATCTCATCATAAAAGTATCATCGCACAAATAGTTACTCATCATAAATACTTGTTGACAATGTAATTGTTCAGTCCAGTCAGTAAATGTTGAAAGACATCCCTGGTCCTTTTAGGAAACTGAAAAGCTTCCATAATTATGATCATAATGTCTAAACACGACACCTATATCAGGAGATCTTTTAAAATGTTGTCATATGTTCCTACCAGCAGGAAATGGCCTACTCTTTTGGAAGGAAGGTGGCAGGATGGTTAAGACGTTCGCCTGCCAACAAGTTAACCGTGAGGTTCTGGGTTCGATTCCCATCCTCACCCTTTCTTCCCAGTTTGACAAAAAAATCGAACTGAATATCAAAGTCCTTCGGATGAGACTATAAACCAAAGCCACTTGCTCACACATTAAATCCTGTTCTGCTTTTCAGAAGAGTAGGCCATTGTGTGCTGGTGGAAACAGATGACAAAATTTACAAAACCGCATACACACGGGGACTGGATGTAAAAAAAGCACATGAGTGCTTATTCCATTATCCTCGATATAAAAGACTAAATAAATAAATAAAGAAATAAAGGCACAAAGGGTTTTAACATGTGTGCAAGATGTTCTGCATATGTTCGCACACCATACTTCATCTAAAGGCCTTTGTACACACACACACCTTGGACAGCTTGTTGCACATATACTGTAAACGAAAAAGCTGAGGAGAGTAGTACACTTCAATTTTTCAAAAACACATGTTGCAAAAGACTTTTTGAATTGTTTTCCCCGTGTTTAATGCATTGCAGACTTTTAATGCCTCACCTTTCTGTAAATTTGTGTGGATTTTTGGTTGTTGTTTTTTTTTGGGGGGGGGGGGGGTTGGAGGGCAGGGAGGGGTGACCAGGTTGAATCCCTTGCTGCAAAATCCCCTACACTCATTTCCTGGTCTTTCCCTTTCAGTATTGCTGGTCCTCCTCACTTTCCTCATCTACCTGACTGCCTTCCTTAATAAGATGTGATCAAAACCTTTTATTTGCTACTACTGGTAACCTCACTCAGTTGATTGATTGTTTTGTCGACTTATCTTTTCTTTCTTTCAGACTTATATGTCGTAAGTTTTGACTTGAGGTCACGTTTTCAGGGGAGGGAGGGGGAGTTGTTTGTTTCTTTGATTATTTATTCATTGTTGTCTATGTATAGGGGGCTCTGGTTGAGGTTGTGCAATACTGTAATGTGTTGGGTGGCTTAAGGGATTATCAATACAGGCATATCTTACGAAGCACATGTTCATACAACACAGACACCATTTTTGCTTCCCAAACCGGAAGTGCCGATTGTATTCCAAAATAAAGCATAACTTTTATACATGCAAATCTAAATACTACAGCCCCCTCCTTCAAGAGTGGAACGAATTACATCAGTCCTTGTTTTCAAAGGTGACCTAGCTAAAAGGAACAGCAGTCCTTGTCCACAAGACTTAGCACCGATAGTCCTTCAGGTAGGATGGCTGTCTCCTCTCTGGGGTAGATCTTTGGGTTGTTGCAGGGACATGAGTTGAGGGCAAGTCCTGCTGGCTTTGGGCATTTGTTGGGGTTAAAACCAGGTGAAGCAGGCGGCCTCTGGGTTGTAGCCATGGTCTGCTTTCCCAGGGATCAGGGGCACAGTGTGTGGATGGAAGTGCACCAAGAGTGGTTGGTATTCGGGAAGGGGGAGGATCACAGAAAAACAGGAGGTTGTGTCTCTGATAAGGGTGTAGTGGCAGGTACATCTTAATAATAATAATAATAAAAAAAATAACAACAATAATAATAATGTATGGAATTTATATAGCATATTACATCTTATGGGTCATCTGCCGATTCCTGCAAATGAGGCCATGGTCGATGTCTTGATGATGAAACTGTGTGGAGCTTTGTGCTGCCTGATGACTGTGCCTTCTTTCTGCAGATCAGGAACCCACATGGTGTCACTGGTGGACAACAGGTTTTCTGGGGCAACAGCACCGTGTCTCGTGTTGTAGATCTCTGTCATCTTCTCAAGGTACTCCTTCTCCTCCCTCTTCAGAGTGACGATGTCTGGGGTAGAAGGGATTCTGGCGTACATGAGACACGGGTTTTGAGGTGGCATCCCATTCTCAGTTGTGCTGGGGGAAACCCATTGGCCAGGACAGAGTTTCCATACATGAGTAAGCCAAGATACTCATCGTTACACTTCTTCATTAGCGTCTTGATGGTCTGCAATGCACGTTCCACTTTACCATTGGACTGAGGGTACTGGGGGAAAGGATGTCACGTGTTCAAATCCCCAGTCTTGTGCAAAGGATGTGAAATCTGCAGCAGCAAGCTTGGACCATTGTCTGTCATGATGATATCTGGGATACCATGGCAGCTGAAGACTTTCTTCATCTTGCACTGGTCACCGTAGCTGTGATGTTGTTTGGCACCATCGTGTTGTCGACATCTCTTGAGTAGGCTTGTAGTCGATGACCAGGAGGTACTTTTTTCCACTGAGATGGGAAAAATCTACTGCAACTCGCTGCCATGGGCGATCTGGAAGTGGTATCCCTCTCATGGTCTCCACTTTGGCTCTGCAGTGTTTGGAGCATTCAGTGCAGGTTTTTACCATGGCTTCAATGTCCTTGGTGATGGTAGGCTGCCACACACTATTGGAGGCATTGTCTTGGTCTTTTGTATCCCCTGGTGTCTGTCCTGCAGAGAGCACAGAATGTCTTCCCTCAGGGAGGAAGGCATCACAAGGCGCTGTCCCTTCATGAGAAGACCGTCATGGACTGTAAGGTTCCCAGACTCAGCCAAGTACTGTCTGGTGACTTTGTTGAGCTGGTTCTTGTCTGGCCGGCCGTTGATGGCGTCTTCTTCAAGTGTCCCGTCTGGTCCTGCAGACATCGACAATCATGGCTCTCCATTCTTCCTTGTTCTCGGTCCCTCTCATGAGCTCATTGTTGGTGCCCTCTTTATTCGTTGCAAATTTGTTTAAGCTGTCTGTGAATTTTGTGCGTTGTCTTCCTCTGCTCTTGTTTCCACAGATTTTGCCACTCTATAACAGTTTCTCTAGTCCATCAGCCCTGATTATAAAAATTATGGCCGAAAAATTTGAGCTGTCTTTCTCTGATGGTGTTGAGAAGGGATCTCTTGTACCCAGCCATTTCCATTACTTCTGCATTAGTTTTTCTTTTTGTCCATGAGATTTTCATGATTCTCTGGATGAACCACATTCCCACTGCTTCTAGTCCCTGTTCTGTGTCCTTGGCTATGGTCCAGCACTCACATCGGTACAGAAGAATGGACCATACGTAGGCTCTCAAAACATGGATCTTTGTCTTGAGGCTTATGTTACTGTTGGTAAAAATGCATTTCATGTTGTTAGAAGTTGCCTTAGATTGACCGATTCTCTTCTTGATTTCTGTGTCACACTTGCCGTCGGGGGTGATAGTACAACCAAGGTATTTAAAGGTGTTTACTTGTCTGATTCTCTCTCCTTTACAGGCTATGTTGCATTGTGGTATAACAGCTTTTTTCGAGATCACCATGCATTCTGTCTTCTTTGCATTGAGCTGTAATCCTTTCTTTTCGCTTTCGTCTGTTACTGTTGTTAAAATCTATTGCAGTTTTTCTTCAGAGTCGGTGATAAGCACTGTGTCATCTGCATATCTCAGGTTGTTGATGTTGTGGCCACCTACACTAATTCCCTCATGATTCTCAATATTTGGTAGAATTATTTCACTATATACATTAAATAAATCAGGCGAGAACACGAAGCCCTGCCTCACACCCCTGCAGATTGGTCTATATTGACTGATGTCATTGTCGACTCTAATGGCTGCCTCCTGTTCCCAATATATGTTTCTGAGGACTCGAAGATCTTTCCCGTCGATGTATAGCCCTGCCAGAATATCAAACAAGTGGAGTGTCCTACTTTGTCGAACGCTTTTGAGTAGTCAATGAAGCAGAGGTACAGGTCTTTCTGGACCTGGATGGATCTTTCCATGAGAGTTTTCAATGCGAAGATTGCATTTCTGGTGCCTTTGTCTGCCATGAATCCAAATTGCGTTTCTGATATTTCTGGGTGTATTTTATTTCTCATTCTCTTCATGAGTATTCATAAAGGAACTTTGGTTGATGGCGTAGTGCATGATTATCTGGAGGATGTCCACCTTCAGCCGTGCCTCTGGAATCTGTTGCAGCAATTCTAAATACTACAAATAATAATAATAATAAATGGAATTTATGTAGTGCTATATCTTGCAAGAAGAAATCAAAGCGCTTGCATTCAGAACACCCACACATACAACTAATAACAATTAACAGAGTTAACAAATTCAAATGTACACACACACACACACACACACACACACACACACACACACACACACACACACACACATACAAAGATTATACACTTTGGCAGGGTGATGGGATTTGGGCTGTTTTTGGCAGGGATAGATTTGAGATGAAACAAGAGGGGGAAAACCAGATTTGGAATAAATATGTCTTGAGGCTGGATTTAAAAGTGTCATAAGTAGGCTTTTGGCGAAGGGCGAGAGGGAGGTCATTCCAGATCACTGGACCAGAAACAGAGAAAGAGCGACAGCCAACAGTGGATAGGTTAAATCTATGTATTCCTAAGCACAAGGTATCTGCAGCAGAGCAGAGGGAGCGAGAAGGGTGTATAGGTTAAGACAGTCCCAGAAGTAGGAGGGAGCTGTTTTGTGGAGACATTTGTAACAGAGGGTACTGATCTTATAGTTTACTCTCTGTGGCACAGGCTGCCAGTAGAGATATTGCAAGAGAAGAGTTATGTGCTCAGATTTTCTCTTTCTCAGGACTAGTCGAGGTGCAGAGTTTTGTATACGTTGAAGGGAGTGGATTGATGATGCTGGCAGACCAGCCAGAAGAGAATTGCAATAGTCCAGACGTGAAATAATGAGAGATGCACTAATTTGGATGTTGCATCAGTGGACAGGTACTTTCGAATTGCACTAATACGAAGCAATTTATAGTAGCATGATTGGCAGGTATGGGTGATTAATTTTTGTATGGAGAGTGTGTTGTGATAACAACCCCAAGATACTTCACAGCAGTGGATAGAGGAATTGACATATTACCGAATTATATTGAAGCTGTTGTGATGGGAGAGAGTTTGTGTTTGGTCCCTACAAGCACAGCTTCGGTTTTGTCTGGATTTAGCCATAACTTGTTCTGTATCATCCAGTTTTGGATATCTTGAAGGCAGTAGTCCATATTTGTCAAGAGAGAAGGCAGATTTTTCAGGTGTATCACAGCTAAGAATCTGAGAGTCATCGGCATAGAAATGATGGTTGGATGGTTTATTATATGTGAAAGTGGAGCAGTATATAGAGTGAAAAGAACAGGGTGAGAACTGATCCCGAGGGACTCCACATTCCAGTTTGGTAGGTGATGATTGAATCTTGTCTATTGAAACTGTGTGAATCGGCCTGTAAGGTATGAACTGAACCAGGTGAGGGCTGTGCCTGTAATACCAAAGGTGTTTTTGAGACGGGACAGAGAATGGGTGGTCTATAGTGTCAAAGGCTGCAGATAAGTCGAGAAGAGTGAGAATGGAGATTTTCCCTAAGTCAGAGGCATGTAGAAGCGTGTTTAAGGTGTGGAGTAGGGTGGTCCCAGTGCTGTGGTTGGCGAAATAGGCTGACTGGAATGGGGGAAGAAGAAAGAAGAAGAAGAAGAAGAGGAGAGAGAGAGAGAGAGAGAGAGAGAGGAGAGGAGAGGAGAGAGGAGAGAAGGAATGACAATGACAATGACAAATGACAATGACAAATTCTTTTATTTCGAGGATTTTTTACATCCAGTCCCCGCCCGTTAGGGATACATCTTAATAATAATAACCCAATACTTATACAGTCTCACAATAAAAACAAGGGGAAATAACCCTTTTCAAAACAGCTCTCCCCCCCCCCCCAACAACCCCCCCCCCCCCCCCCCCCCCCACAAAGCAAGCAAATAAAAGAAAACTCTAAAAATACCCCCCACCCCACCCCCACCCCCCACAAAACCCTAACCAAAACAAACAAACAAACAAAAGAGAAAGAAAAACCAAACCAACAAAAGAAGATAAAAAAGAGAAAAACGGGACAAACAGCAACAACAGAGCCAAGAAAAATAACACAACCAAACTTAATAAGTCATAAAGATAAACATCTACACATTGTCAAATGGTACACATACTTGTTACACATAACTATAAGATATTGAAATAGGGCACTCATTAAAACTTAAGTACAGAGGCAAGAGAGAGAGAGGAGAGAGGGAGGGAGGGAGGGAGAGAAAACCAAATCAAATAAAATCAAATTGTGTTATTTCCAGGATAATGAATGTGGTGAGGCTTTTTACATTCACTTCCCGCCCTTAGGGAGACATGATCATGATACTAAAATAATCCCAGTACCCATACATTCAACCAGTAAAGTAAAAATCCAAACAAATAAACAACAACAACAACAAAAACCCTGTACAGAGTCCCAAGCAGGAGTTCTCTAGGTGACCACTCCAATTCCTAACCCCACCTGATTCAGCACCAGAAATGGAATCCTAGACTTATTCCTACTGCCTTTAGTATCCCTAAAGATGATTAGGGCTTGCCTACTTAATGGGCTGTTAGCAATAAAGGGGGGATAGAGAGAGGATAAAAGAAAAATAGAAAAGAAATATAACAGGAAGGAAGTAGTATGAATATCAATAAATCACCTCAACTTACTCAGCAGCCACACGGAATAATATACCGTGAATGCAACAAACAACAACTTTCATTCAATTAACTGTCCAGACCAAGCAAGTTGGGTTCACAACTATATTTCAATACTGACAAATTACTACTCTAAAACAAAGAAATTAGATATCATACACCAATTGTACAATTCATTCATAAACTTCTACTTTTGTTACTTTTGTCCAGTCCTCAAAACACAATCATCAAGAATCAATCTCAGATCGGAGATCAAAAGAATAGCAAAATGATAAAACCTGATCAAAAAGAATTACCACATAAAATAACTAGTCTTACACATGTTTCATTTACTTGAGAACAGGTGATGGGCCAGCCTATGAAACTGTGTAAACATTATCATAAACATAAATCAGATCATCCCAAATGAAATTACAATATCATTGCACCTGTTTTAGAACTGCTAAGACATTCCTCACCAAAAAATTGAAAGTTTACATTTCAGTGATAAAAATAATTTCCAAAACCACAGGCCTTCACACCCATATTATATATAGAGTCATTACCCATAACCTGAATATTTTCAGTTTTCTATTAGCTGAACAATATTGTGCTGCAGTTATCACTTTATGCTTAGTAAACCAAACACAAAAGTACCCTTTTGTCAGAGGTGTTACACACACCTTTCACAGGAAAAAGTTGCTATCTTTTTCCCAGAAAAGTATCAACATTTCACACAAAATACCCCAAAAAAACTTTACCCTCTTTGAAAACAAACAACTTTAATGTCTTCAACTTCAACAAAGATGTATACCCAATATGAGGAGGGTATTAACATTTGATTAAAAAACCAAACTCCCTAAGGCCAAAAGGTCTAAGGCCTTTACTTGATACCAATTGTGCATATGCTATCCAATTTGAGTTGGACACTGGACTAAAAAAACAACACAAAAGCATTCCACATCTTC
Organism: Rapana venosa; assembly: GCA_028751875.1. Lineage (NCBI taxonomy): Eukaryota > Metazoa > Mollusca > Gastropoda > Neogastropoda > Muricidae > Rapana > Rapana venosa. The sequence goes on from CM054165.1 coordinate 13,369,033, forward strand.
AAAAATTTGGAGTACATAAACCAAAAAATACATGCAAAAATCTGAGTCCGACACTGGATTTTTAAAAAAAATGCAAAACACAAAAACATTCCATGTTTTCAAACATTAGAAAAACATGAACCTCAAAAGAAAAATACATATGAATGCACAATCCAACAAAATAACCTGCAAATAGGCAGTTCACTTCAAAACCTATATAAGTACATGTAACCCAAACTCTCTATCCTTCCACTGGGTACATACAGAGATTTCCAATTCCTTGGCAAGATTTTAATGACGTTAAATTCTTATAAAACTTATGGTGGTACTACAACTGACAATGTCCCAAATCAAACTACTCAAGTCACAACAGCATTCTAGGTTTCATGGTGTTTGTGCTCTCTGCACACATTTCCAAACCAACCATTTGCAAGTATTACAAAATAAAAGAACTCACTTACAGTGAAATACTTCCCAACTTCAACCAACACACAATCAAACATACACAACAATACCAACATGAAGTGGACTAAAAACACCCCCTGGGTTAGCACATTCAATAATGGCTACTTCAGCCATTCTCAAAAACTTCTGTTTGGCTACATGAACTTTTGTTCATTAGTGGCTAAACAGAGGAACTTCACTCCCAGAGTGTTACTGTTCTCATTGTATGCATGTCAATCCCATGCACAATTTACCCAACAATTAGGGTGAGTAGCATAAAGTACTTCTGTGTTCTGTCTTGTACAACTGAATAACCTGCCTGCCACAACCCTTCCAAACATCTTAGCTTTGTTGTCAGAGGAGTAAAAAACACAACAAAATGTTTCTCCTTGGGAAATCCATTTGTCCTTCACTAGAACACGTTTCCTTAATTCATTTTTTACATGTAGAGAGTCCTAAGCAGGAATTCTCTAGGTCGCCACTCCAATTCCTAGCACCATCTGATCTGGTACAAGAAATGGAATCCTAGACTTATTCCTATTGTCTTTAGTATCCCTAAAGAGGATTAGGGCTCATCTACTAAATGGGCTGGGAATGATAAAGGGGGGACAGGAAGAGGATAGAAGAAAAATATAAAAGAAATATATAAAGGAAGACAGTAAGTAGTAGGGAAAATTAATCACCTCAACTCACTCAGCAATCACACTGAATACACTGTGAATGTGATGAACAACAACATTCTTTCAATGCAATTCTCCAGGCCAAGCAAGTTGGGTTCATAACTATAATCTGCTACTACTACTGACAACTACTACTAAACTACAGCCATACACATCACCAATTGTACTACAAATACAATTAAAAACACAAACTATTTTGTTACTCTTATCCAATTCTCAAAACATATGTCCAGTTACTCAAAACATGATAATGTCCAGTCCTCAATACACAACCAATCAAGGATCTATCTCAGATCAGAGACCAAAAGATTCACAACTGACCAATTCATTTGAAAGGATCAAAAGAAGATAACCGATGATAACGATGAAGATGATTAATGATAAACCATAAATGATGAATGATGACGCGATAAAGTGATGAGCATAAAAACAATGTTCCTGAAATAAAAAGGAACAGACAATCAATAAACCATTTGATCTCTTCATGAAATCAAACTCTATCACAGGATCAAGGATACAAATCACCAACTGCACAACAATGTCCCAGGCCATGAATAGAGAGGACTCCACTGTAGCTGACAAAGGGACTGTTTAAGACAAAGGCTGAGCCACCAGCGTCTACAGTGAGAACACTTAGCTACAACCATCCCTCAGAGTTGCAAAGTCTTCTAGCTCACAGAGACATGCTGGACACTTAATATGAGAGAAGGTGTAACAGTACAAGGCCTCAATTTAATTGCTAGGTCTCCCAACCCACAAAGACATGCTGGACGCCTAAGCTAAGAAAAGGAGTGACAATAGACAGACTTTAATTGGTTTCTTTAGAGAAAGCCTCAAGTGGATTAAAAGAATCCTCAAACTACAACCATGGGTATACAAACAAACATTTGTCAAAACAGCACACGGTAACATAGAGGTTAACAAAGAAACTAACTCTTTTAGAATTGTTGAACTAAGCAAATCATGAAGTCTAACCAGGTTGAACAGTTCTTTCTAGAAGATGAGGGGGAGTATGAAGGGAAGGAAAGGGGGTTGTAGTTCAAATGTTATAGTGTGCAAAGTGCACACTATAACAACTACTCTAAAACACAGAAATTACAGATCATACACCAATTGTACTGCAAGTACAATTCGTTCATACACTTCTACTTTCGTTACTATTGTCCAGTTCTCAAAACACAATCATCAAGAATCAACAAAGAATAGTGTAAAGAGTCCTAAGCAGGAATTCTCTAGGTCGCCACTCCAATTCCTAGCACCATCTGATCCAGCACAAGAAATGGAATCCTAGACATATTCCTATTGCCTTTAGTATCCCTAAAGAGGATTAGGGTTCGCCTACCAAATGGGATGGGAGTGATAAAGGGAGGATAGGAAGAGGATAGAAGAAAAATAGAAAGAAATATATAAAGGAAGAAAGTAAGTAGTAGTGAAAATTAATCACCTCAACTCACTCAGCAATCACACTGAATACACCCTGAATGTGATGAACAACAACATTCATTCAATGCAATTCTCCAGGCCAAGCAAGTTGGGTTCACAACTTTATTCTGCTACTACTACTGACAACTACTACTAAACTACAACACACACATCGCCAGTTGTACTACAAATACAATTCAAACACAAACTATTTTGTTACTCTTATCCAATTCTCAAAACATATGTCCAGTCCTCAATACATAACCAATCAAGGATCCATCTCAGATCAGAGACCGAAAGAATCACAACTGACCAAATCAATTGAATGATCAAAAGATATGATAGATGATAATAAAGGATGTTAAAGATGAACAATGAAGATGATGAATGGTGAAGCAATAAGCCATGTTCCTTAATGGGGAACATCAGACTCAAGAGAGTCTCCAGTAAACATGCTCTAAGCTCCATGGCTTAGGGAGGAATAAAGGTTTTTAAAAACAGGAAGTTTAAAATCAGGGGAAATAATTAATCAAGAGAAGATTACTCTTGTGGTACATGGGAGTTATTTCCCCTCACTATGCTTAGTAACAACAAACACAAAAGGACTCTTTTGTGAGAGGTGTTACAATAGCAAAATGATAAAACACAATCAGAAATGAAGACCCCCCAAAAAAACCCAACCCCCCCCCCCCCCCCAAACAACCAAAAACAAACAACAACAAAACAACCTGATGTTCCTGAAATAAAAAGGAACAGACAATCAATAACCTGTTTGATCTCTCCTTGAAATCAAACATGATCACAGATCAGTGGCTTAGTGAGAGGTGTTACACTCCCAAAACTCCACCAACAATCCCATATCTACCGACCAAAGGAGATGTAATCATCTTCAGCACTGAAGTCTTGGACTGTAGCTGGGCTATATGGAAAGCCTGTTGCTTCTTCAATACGGTCATACTCCAAGGCTCCAGAGTATACATAGTCATAATCGGGTAATTCACTATAAATATTTGCCATTTTGTCCTTACAACAAACAATGGCTTCCAGATTGTACTGGAAAGTTCTCCACTGTCTGCCTGACGTAGCTAGCTCCACAAGAGTCAAGCAACAGGCTTCAACATCCAGAACCAAGTGCTGCAGTTTGGTGCAGGCATCCACCATGTCCTTCAGAGCCTTCTTTACTGGATAGAAGAAATGCAGGTCCTCTTCATCGTGGGAAATGGATAGATGAAAATGTTGCAGGCTGCTGCTCTGGCTTTTGCACAGCGAGTAAAGCTGCAGTATGTTTGGTTTGTCACTGGATGTGCAAATGACTTTGAGCTTAACCAGAGGCGTCTCCGGCTTGATGACGTTGTCCAGCTGGGGCAAAGAGTCAGTCACCACATAGCACTCCATGGCCAGAGAAGGACTGGACTGGGTCATCTGCAGCCAGACCTTTGAGGACAGTTGGGGGAAAGGGATCCTTTCTTTATTCACATATCTGATGACCAGACTGCGCAGGGGTGTCTGCCTCTTTGAGACCCCATGCCCAGAGAGTGCCACCAACAGTGTGTCACTCAGGTTGCAGATGTTCACGTGGATTTCCTGAAGATTAGGAAACCTCAAAATCATATTAACTGTGATTTGATGACGATGGTCACATATGGGACTTGTTGGCAGTTTCAACTTCTTCAGAAGTGAATGAATTTTCTTTGTTTTAGGATGGAGAACTAAGTAAGAAATCAGCTCACGGTGGAGCTTGATGGTGTTCTTCAGGTCGTGTTCAAACCAAGCTGGAAGGGTAACAGTCACGCCTGTACCTAGCTCCAATTGTTCAATGAAAGATGCAATTGTTAGTGGATCTGATGGACAGTCAGATAGCGATGGCTGAAAAAGGTTATGACACAACCAACTGCTTGCATTGATGTTTCCTTGGCGTTTGTACACATTGGGTAAAAACTTATCAAAATGTATGTGGACACTCTTCACAACACCTCTCTCACAAAGTTTGGACAGCTCTGTGAATGTTTTTCTGTGTATATATCCAGAACTGATGATGATTCTGACATTCTGGAAGTGTTGTTGATATTTCGATATCAAGAAATTGTCACTGAAAGACAGACTTTCAGTGATTTCTGAAGGCACACTTGAAACTCTGCCTTTGCTCTCTTCTGAACGATCCACGTCCAGCACGAAGGTGACATCTCTCCAAACATGTGGAGAGTCTATGAAAGAAAGCAGATGCTTATTGCAGCTGACCAGAGCACATCTGTCAACAGGGAAAAGCTTATTGAACAGCTTCCACATTATGAGGTCAGGCAAGCTGTGTATGCTGAACTCTGCCATGCTTCTTCTATTTCTTTCTTTCTGTATTTATTTCTTTTTCTTCTTCTGCTGCTGCTGCTGTGTCCTCAGCTGGTCTGATCTTTAACGTCAGGATGGAGGAGTAGAGGAGGGCCGCACCTGCCGGAAGCTGTGGTGGTTGTCTCCCCTTGCTCAGGCAGATACCCTTTGGAGAGGACACCGCTCAGCTTTTGCCTTTGTAATCTGCACACATGGGAGAAAAACCTGATTCAATCAACAGTAACACAATGTCGTCCTAAGTGGGATCCCCAAGCATATGGGCACAAAGACTTCATAGCCTATAATTCCACTTTTTTTTTGGCAACACTATTTTACAGTATATTTCCTTTCTTCTCTTAATATCAGCTTTTGGTGACAGCATAGGTAGACCACAGAATTATCATATTATTCCTGTGAGAGAGAAAAAAAGCCTCTGTGTTTTGGAGCTCAAGGCGTTTCTCAGTAAGGTACCAAGGATGCTTAAGCAAAACCATCACTGGTATCTGTGATGATGGCTCATCCAGATGTCAAAACTTGAGTCAGGTGTGCAAATTAAAAGGTCCTTGTTTCAAAAGGGCCTCTAATGCTGTGGCCAAAATTTTACATTTATAGCTTATGCTTTTTTTGGTTTTTTTAATATTTGGAAGTGTTCTTTCAATGATGAAGGATTTGTAATAGTTGCCTGCACTTGTTTTTCCTTCACCACTCTTTGTCATATATATCTATATCTATCTATATATATATATATATATATATATATATATATTATATATATATATTATATATATATATATATATATATATATATATATATATGTGTGTGTGTGTGTGTGTGTGTGTGTGTGTGTGTGTGTGGATAGCTCAGTGGTCTGAGCACTCGCTTTCCCCCAGCCAAGTTAAGCGTCGAGCGTGGTTACCAGTTGGATGGGTGACCGTTTGCCCGCCTTGGCTTCAGTACAGTTCCCCCAGTTCACCCAGCTGTAAATGGGTACCTGCTCTCTTTAGGGTCAGGGAAGGTAAAGCAGCGAGGGAGAGGAGATGGGCGCGGCCCTCAATATGCTGGCCCTAGAGAAGTGAGGTCTCTGACGCCTCGCTCACCTACGACCTTATAGGTTATGGCACTCCTTTACCCTTTATATTTATATATATATATATATATATATATATATATATATATATATATATATATATATATATATATAATCGCTTTATTGTATCTAAATACAATAAAGCAATACTTACCACATGAGAAACTGCGGGCAACCCATAGCTAGTTTTTAGAGCCTTGAGAGAACACTGGGTCATACTATAACAGGATCATCATGTATTTTATAAACATGATTATCATTATTATCATTTTCATTGGGTGGGATGTCTTACTGTTGCACAGTGTGCAAAAACACTATTGACAATTCTTGATTAAAAATTTCATCAAGTGGTATTAGTTTCCTTTGCATGGTATGCATTTAATTTCACTTGCATGGTATGCATGCAGACCATTGCATGGGTGGGCAGGTGCACTCTTCAGATCTACAAATAAATTTGCAAGAATTTACAAGCAGCTTCATCTTACAAGGTAATTATCATCCCTGATGAGCTTATTTCTGACAATGGGCCACAGTTCAAATCCCATGAGTTTGCGGATTTCTGTCAGGAGCATGATATTCAGCATAGGACCAGCAGTCCAGGTTTACCTCAATCAAATGGCCAAGCAGAAAGCTCCCTCAAGGTAATTATCACTTTATATTGTATTTAATTCTTGCTCATTTCCTGTATACCTCTACTACAGGCACATGAGATCTGAGAGCCACAGTATTCTTGAGACAAACACATCCACTTCATGTACATAAAAAAGCATGACCTACTTTACTTCCGTGTTAGGAAATCCTCCATGATGGACTGCCCCATGGTCAGTGTTGGTCCTGTATTCTGTCATCTGCTCCCATAACCCTCTCCAGAGTTGTAGGGGCACTGCAGTGACAAATGTTGCACCAGTTGGCTCCATTTCCAGCGGTTGTGGGCAAGTACCTAAGTTGTTGAGAAGCTCTTCCTGGTCCATTCAGTGATATTGTCTGCCCATTTCTTCTTTGGCCTGCCTCGCCTTCTCTTCCCCTGCACTGTTCCTCGAAGTATAGTCTTGGAGAGCCCATCTGATCTTGTTACATGTCCATACCATCTGAGCTTCCTTTTCTTGACTGTGGTTGGCAAGTTTTTGTACTGTTTTACTTGTTGGGTAATGGTTTGTCAGACTAAGCGCTTTGATTTGTTTACTTTACAAGATTCAGCGCTATATAAATTCCATACATTATTATTATTATTATTACTTCTTCGTTGGTACTGTGGTCCATGTATGAAATGCCAAGGAGTCTTCTGAGACATCTCATCTCCAAAACCTGGATGCTTCTTTGTAGATCTGCATTCAATGTCTAGGATTCACATGCATACATTTATATGGAGATGACCAGTACATGCTGCAGCTTGACCTTGGTCCTAAAAGAGATGTTTCAGTCTTTCCAGATGGTCTTGAGCTTCACCATTGCTGCTACTGTTTGTGCAGATCTTGCAAGGATTTCGGTCTGTGAACCTTCTTCAGTAATAATAGTTCCAAGGTACTTGAAGTGATCTACAACCTCAAGCAATAGACAGTCTCATTACCCCAATAGGGGGACGGGAAGCCTAGTGGTTAGAACATTGCGCTTGCAATCTGATGACCAGGGTTTGATTCCCGTTCAAGGGGATATTTTCCCCTGGAGTTAACATCAGTGCAGACTCCACTCTCCCCAAAAGTCCTTCAGATGAGACTATAAACCAAGGCCCATGTGCAAACATGTAGAACATCTTGTGTACATGTTAAATCCTGTTCTGCTTTTGGTAAGTGTAGGCCAGTGTGTGCCAGTGGGAACAGATGGCAGAATTGACAAAACCGCATATACACAGGGACTGGATGTAAAAAAGCACATAAGTGCTTATTCCATTATCCTTGATATAAAAGAATAAAATAAAATAAGCAATCAATAAATAATACATGCTAAATGCGTCAATAGCACATGTTCCAGGGTCAGGCAAGAAAGACACATATCTGGAAAGATGAAAATTTAATCAAGAAGCAAACAAGTCAATGTCAGGTTTTATATCTAGAATATTCAGAACCTCAGAGAAAGCAGTGAATCAAGTTTCCATTCTGTGCCTATGTGGCCCTGTCTAGACAGCCTGTCAGCTTCAATATTATCAACACCAGGGATGTGGGCAGCACTGAGCCATATGTTCCTGCTTTCACACCAATGCCAGATTTGCTGAGACACATTCAGATGTTTTGATCTGTTAATAATAATAATGATAATAATAATAACAATAATAAGAAGAAATGGAATTTATATAGGCTATATCTTGCAAAAAAACAAATCAAAGGCTTTCATTCATCCTACTCATCCACATGCAGCCAGTTACAATTAATAGTTGGTTGGGGGTTGGTTGGTGGTTTTTTTGGGGGGACTCACACACACACACACACACACACACACACACGTGCTTGCACACCACACCTTGTACATAGAACTCATGTTGTTAATACAACCAACTGTGCTTGGTTTATCAGACATGATTTTTATGTGAACATTCAGTTGGTCATGCAACAAAGATTTGAGACCAAAAAAGACAGCTAGTAGTTCCAAAGAGTTTATATATGTCCTTCTTTGTCTTTCTCACTCCACCAGCCTTGTATTTGGGCTTTGGTCTCAACAATCCAAGCACCCCATCCTGTACCTGAGCTGTCTGTCTTCATAGTAATAGTGGGATCTGATCTCTGAATAGCAGCCTTTTGTTTATCACCACCATTCTAGCTCTGTTTTCCCTTCAGCTGATAACACTGCAGACTTATCCCAGTTTCCCTTACTTAGTTTTAGTGTGAAACATTTGTCTTGTTCAAGTGATCTGTAGTACAAAGGGCCCAATGGCAAAACAAGAAAACAAGAAACCATTAGTCCACTACAAGATGCCTAAGATCTTAGGGTAACACTTTTCTGACTAAATAACTCTTTGCATGCACACAATAGTTTTTTTGTTTCCGTTCATCTGTCAGCATGACGGACATGTCTATGGAATTTATTTTGAAACCCAGATACATGATTTCTTGCACAGGTAAGAACTGAGTTTTATTTTCATGTAGTAGAATCCTAGATAGTCTAATAATTTTTTCTGTCTGTCACACACTGTACAACTTCCGTTTCAGTCTCTCCAACAATTAAACTATCATCAATGAACGGAGTTATCAGGTGACCCATATCATATAAGCATGCTAGGACAGGTTTCATGAGTTTTGTGAATTTTCTGGGAATCAAAATGAGTCCATGGCAGCTGCCTGAAAACTGTACAGTTTTCCTCTATATCTGAATTTCAGATATCTCTTAAAAGTATCCTCTACTGCTATAAGGTAATGTGTATCTTTCAGATCACTTGATACAAAATAACAATTTTGCATCACTAGATCCAAAGATGTATGTATTGTTTCCATCTTAAATTTCTTTTATTCCACCTTTTGGTTTAGAGCTTTCAGATTCAAAATCATTCTAAATGATTGTCTTTTTTCTCCCTAACAAAGATAGGTGAGACAATCTGTCCTGATTCTGGCAAGGATTCTTTAATTACACCTTTTTTCAACAGGTTTTCTATTTCAGACTCAATAACATAATTTTCATGCTTGTTAAATGGCCTTTGTAAACTTTGCTTGATATCTTCTGGGCAATCATCAAAAGTGACCTTATATCCTTCAACTGTTTCAAGGACATCAGGGTCAGAAGTTAAAATATCCCAGCCTGACAACTTTTCCTTAATGCTTCCTGCTGTAAATTTAGCATGCTTTGCTTTAAGACAAGCACACAGAGAGGGCAAGCAAAGTTCAAAATCACTAACCTCTTTTCTAGAAGGAGGGGCCCTTCAGTCAGAAATGGAGTTACTGGATGGAGATGGAGTTACGTCATAATTGTCCTAGTAGCTCTGCTTGGTTTTCTCATCTTTCAGAGAAATTGTCCTGTGATCTAGTGACTTGGGCACTAGATTCTCTGGAAGTGTTGGCAGTTTGGGTTTTCAGCTGCCTACCCATCAAGGCAACTGAAGGACTGACACCTGTGCTGGAGTGAGGAGTAGCTCTGTAGTTCAACAGTGCTGTCTCTGGGTCTTGCTGATCCAGAATTTTCTTCCCTTTTTTGAGGGAGCTTTCTGCTTGGCCATTTGATTGAGGAAAACCTGGACTGCTGGTCCTATGCTGAATATCATGCTCCTGACAGAAATCCCAAACTCATGGGATTTGAACTGTGGCCCATTATCAGAAATAAGCTCATCAGGGATGCCATGCATTGTGAACAGTTTCTTCATGACTCTGATCACACTGGAGGCTGCTGTTGATGTGAGATGTGCAATCTCTATCCATCTGGAATAGTAGTCCACAACAATGAGATAGTCCTTCCCATGGTGGCTGCATAGATCTGTCCCTAACTTTTGCCATGGTCTCTGTAGAAGTGCTGTTGGACGTAGTGGCTCTTTCTTCTGAGTCAGCCTATTCTGTCTACACTTTTTGCAGTTGTACACCACCTGTTTCAGTTCTTTGCTTAGACCTGGCCACCACACTGATGATTGTGCATTCTGCCTACACTTGCCTATACCTTGATGAGACTCGTGTAGCTTTTGAAGTACATGCTGTCTCTGTGATTTCAGGACAACAATCCTATTTCCATACACAACTAAGCCATCCAATATGGACAACTCAGCTTGTGCATGCTCCTAGCCCTGAAGATGATAGGGTACAGTCTGTGGCCATCCATTCAGTATGTAGCCTATCACAAGCTGTAGATCTGTGTCATGTACTGTATCTGCTTTCAGAATGTCTAGTCTTTGACTGGTCACTAGCCATTGGGATTCTACAGTCAATGTGTACTGTGATGGCTTCATCTATGTCCTTGTCTTGATCTGTGTGAGGTACTGGAAGACGTGAAAGAGAATCTGCAATCATGATGGACTTTCCTGGAACATGAACTACAACAGGGTTGAATCCTTGGAGTTGAATCAACAGTCTCTGACACCTCACTGGCGCTTTGTCCAAATTTTTGCTGGTCATCAGAGGAACAAAGGGTTTGTGATCTGTTTGCAGTTTAAAAGTTAAGTCCAACCAGGTACTCTGAAAACTTCTCACATGCCCAAAGGGATGCAAGACATTCCTTCTCTATTTGAGCATATCTTGTTCAGAGTCTGTCAGTGTCCTGGAGGCAAAGGCAATGGGAACGAGTTTGCCTTCATCATTCCACTGCATAATCGTTGCACCTAAACCATAACTACTGCTGTCAGCGCTGACCACCATGCTCTTGTTTGGATTGTAGAAAGCTATCGAAGTTGGTTCTGCTATGCATTTCTTCACCTCATCAATGCTTGCTGTTGAGTCGGACCCCACATCCATTCCACGTCTCCTTTCAGCAGATCTGTCACAGGCTTCAGCTTTGTTGCCATGCCCAGCACAAACTTGATCATGTAGTTGAACATTCCACACACTGCTCTGAGTTCTTGAACTGATTTTGGTGCTGGCATGTCATGTATGACTTTCTCTGGATTTGGTGTTATTCCTTTAGCACTCACATGTGGCCAAAGAATTTGACTTCACTCTTCTTCATGTGAAATTTTTCTTCATTCAGTTTCATGCTGGAGTCTTGAATTCTTTTCAAAACTTGTTCCAGTCTGGTGTCATGCTTTTCCATGGTTTTCCCATAATTATAGGATGGTGTTGTGTTTGCTGTTGCTTATGTAACTTATTAAAATAGACTTAGAGACATGGAGAAGACACTGCTAATGAGAAAATACCTCAAAGACAACAATGCCTAATTATCTGATTAGTCAATAATGCATACCATTATTCTACATCCCCCATTTTCAAATTAATGAAAAGTTTAAAAAATCTCTTTTCAAACTGATAAACATTTAAATCAAATTATTGGGCATCTCTTGCACATCACAATATACTGTCCCTCTGAAAATTCCTTGTCTTCAGTATTCAACTTTCACTTTCAGTTAACACTTTTTTCTTTTCTTTTTTTTAAACATCAGCATAGCAGTAAGTGCGTTGGTGTTGTTTTTTTAAAGGTTTATCATTTTTTTGCGGTTTCTTAAGTCTCCCTGATCTTGTATATGTGCCAGACTGTGACTGTTCATCAGGTGTTCTGGTCATCAGCTGATCATATGGAGTAGGGTTTAACTGCACAGTATCTGGCTCAGGTTCCTGTTGCAGTTCTGGTACAGAATGCTGCTCCTGCGGTCCTGGAAGCGTTGATGTTTTGTAGGGGACATCCTCTGTTGAAGATTGCTGGCTGCTCCATGGACATAGGTGAAGACGATGTCTTCTATGTTTTCACATACGAGTTTGAATCGTGTATGATGATGATGAGGCAGCATCCACGATGATTGGTTCCTCGTCTCTTGGCCTCTTCACTCACACTTTATCTCCTTTTTGAAGTTTTGGAAGTGTCCTAGTTTTGTGACAATGGTCAAACTGTTCTTATGTTGCTGTTTGATGTGAGCATCTATCTGCTGAAATCTCTGTAGGTTTGGTGTGGCAGGAACATGGTGTGATGGCAAAGAAGACTTTTGTTTTCAGTTTTCTTCCCATCAGGAGCTCTGCTGGGCTCAGTCCATGGTGGAGAAGTGTTGCTCTATAGTTCAGAAGTGCAATGTAAGGGTTTTCTGTCTTTTTCAACAATTTTTTCAGTTTGCACCGCTCTTTCAGCTTCTCCATTTCCTTGAGGATGAAAAGGGCTACTTGTCAAATGTGTGAAACCATATTTCTCAGCAAAATTACTGAAGTCTCGTGAGCTAAACTGGGGACCATTGTTTGACACAACAATTTCAGGAATGCCCTGTCTTCCAAAAATAGCTCTGCAATGATCAATGACAGATGTTGATGTTGTAGATGAAAGGTAAGCAATATCAATCCACCTTGAGAAGTAATCCACAACAAGCAGATATTTGTGATTTCTGTACTCAAACAGATCCATCCCCACACGTTGCCATGGATAGTCAGGGGTTTTGGTTGGTTTCAGTGGTTCAGGGTGATGTATGCTTCCTGCTCACAAACGCTACACTAAGTGACTTTCTGTTCCAGTTGTTTGGACAAACCTGGCCTCCACACACTGTTTCTTGCTAGCGCCCTGCATTTACACAATGCCCTAGTGACCTTCATGAAGGTGCTGCAAAATTTCTTCCTGGAGGTCTGTTGGAACAACAATGCAACCCTGAAACAGCAGCAGCCCCTCCTGAATTGAGAGATCATTACGGAGGTACCAGTACTGCTTTAACTGTGCATCTTGTCTTGCTGTCTCAGGCCATGAATCTGTCTTGCAGAAATTTATAACATGACTGCAGGTTTTATCTTTGAGTTGACTGAAGCAAATTTTCTCTCTGAGTTGATCAGTAACAGAAAGACTCTCAACTAAGCAACTGACAAACATGTTTGTCTCGACCTCCATCTGGTGATCCTGTTCAGCAGGAACACTCCCAGGAGCCTGAAACAGTGTGTCAGCTGTCACAATGTTCTTTCCTACTGTGTACTCTATCTCATAAGAAAAATCACATGATCTTCATCCTGAAGCGCTGGATTCTTGGAGTCAACTCATCCAGGTGTTTCTTCTTCAGTAAGGCAAGAAGAGGTTTGTGGTCTGTTTCTATCATGATTTTCTTCAGACCAATCAAGAATTCTGCAAACTTCTCACGACACCATGTAACCGCCAAGGCTTCTTTTTCAACTTGAACATATCGTTGCTCAGTAGAAGTCAGCAATCTTGATGCATAGCAAACAGACTTCCAGGCCTGACCTTCTTTTTGAAGTAGCACTCCTCCCAGTCCATAAGATGATGCATCTGCAGACACTTTGATCTCTTTCTCAGGATCATAGTGTGCCAACTCTTGCAGGGATTGTCTTATCTGCAAGATTTGGGATAAACTTCCCTACATGGTTTACCATGCCAAGGATTCTTCTAAGCTCTGTGATATTTCCTGGTCTTGGAAAATTGCTGATTGCCTCTACTTTGCTGGGATCCACTTTGATACCATCTGGTGAAATGATGTGACCCAGAAATTTCAGTGTGTCAGTTGAAAAGACACATTTCTCATTCAAGGTGATGTTTGCCTCTTGCATTCTCTCCAAAACAGCTTGCAGTCTTTCATCATGTTCCTCCTGATTTTTGCCATTGTCAAGAACATCATCAATGTTAGCAATCACTCCTGGAATTCCTGTTAATATGTGGGTTATTTCTCTGTGGAAAATTTCTGACCCGGAGTTGATCCCAAATGGAAGTCTTTTGTAACAAAATCTTCTGAATGGTGTTATAAATGTTGTCAACTCTTGCAGACTCTCCATCAAGTGGAATTTGATGGAACCCATTGTTGCAATCAAGTTTGGAGAACACCTTTGCTTCTGATAGCTCAGCAAGGAGCTGGTCAGTTGTAGGAAGGGGAAATTTTTTGCATCAACATTCTCATTCATTTTGGTGAGATCAATGCAAAGTCTCACTTTTCTGTTTGCTTGTGGCACCACAACTATTGGGGCACATCAGTCAGTTGGAGTTGTAACAGGTCTAATATTTTGCTCCTGCAGGCAAATTAATTCTTCCTGTACTTGTTTCTTCATGGGGAGTGGTAGACGTCTGGGTGCCGCAATGGAAAATGGTTGTGCATTTTCTTTCAGTCTGATTTTGTAGACAGTCTCCATTTTCCCCAGTTCTTAAATAACTGGAAATTTTGATGCCGGACTTCCTGATTGCTGTGTCGAATTCACTCTTTCAGATCAGGTGAAGTGCTGCTATGGCTGGTCTGCCAAGTAGTGGTTCATGAAGGTTTTCCACTTAATGTACAGGTCCTGTACTGTCTCCTTCTTTTCAGTCATGAGAGTGGCAGTACACTTTCCCACTACCTTGATTTCTGTCTTCCCTGGACCTAACAACTTCTTGTTGGTCTTCTGTATCACAGGAGAATTCTAGAAAAATTGTCATGAAGCAACAGAGACATCTGCCCCTATATCTACTCGAAATCTGACTGATTTTCCATTGATCAGTACTGTTGCATGCCAAAGATCTTCTGTTACTGCATTGACACATTCTTTGTCTGCACCTTCAATTAAGCCCAGTACTGTCTCTTCTTGTTACTCTTCATCAATGTTGTGCACCTTCTTAGATCTACACATGACTGTAGTGACCTTTTGAAAAACATTTGGGGCACTCTGCCTCTTTAGCTGGGCAGTCTTTTCTTCCATGTATAGGTACTTTGCCACAACACAGCATTTCTTTTGTGTTTGAGAATGAAAATGTCCATGCTTTTCAGTTTTTGCTGCATGATATTTTCTTTCATTCAATGGAATTCTGTTCATGTGTGAATTCTCATAGTCATGGCTTGCCATTATGTGTGCCTGCTGTCTCCTCCAATGCCCAAACATTTGGCTGACATAATCAGGCGACAGCCACGCATAAGTAATGAGTAACACAGACTGACCCAGTTATGAACTTGAATTGCCTTCTACTGATATAGACAATATCTAACAATATGAAATGAAATGTTATTAACAGTCAAACTCAGTATGAATATGAATGTAAAATGGTTAAGTATGTTGAGTATTTGATGGTTTCTTTTTGATAGTTAGTTATACAAGTGAAATCTCAGTGAAGTTTCTGGAATAGCAAGTTTGATGTGAATTGTTATTAAGTATTAACTATCAACTTTCAGTGAGAATGAAGAACAAAAGTCACTGGAGGGAGAAATAACACTGGACGAGGCAACAGCTGCTCTGAAAAATATGAATGGAAAAAGTCCTGGATCAGATGGATTTACAGCTGAATTCTTTAAATTCTTTTGGAAACAATTGGGTGTGTGGGTTGTTAGAGCTTTAAATGAATCATTTGCATATGGTGAGATGTCCAGTATACAAAAGCAAGGAATAATTACTTGCATTCCCAAAGGAGACAAATCTAAAGAGTATATAAGTAACTGGTGACCAATATCATTGTTAAACGTTATTTATAAGATTGGGTCTGCTTGTATAGCAAATCGTTTAAAAAATGTTTTATCAAAACCTGTATGGAAGATCAGACAGGATTTGTGGCAAACAGGTATATGGGAGACAATATCAGGCTAATAATATGATCTTATTCACTATTTAAAAAGTAGAAAACTTCCAGGTGTGCTTGTATGCGTCAATTTTGAGAAGGCAGTTGATTCGCTAAACTGGCAGTTTATGATTAAAGTATTGAAATCTTTTGGTTTTGGTAAAGATATATGCCACTGGGTGACTACATTTTATAAAGATATCAAATGTGTAGTACAAGTGAATGGACACACCTCTTCCTTGTTTAAAGTGTTAAGAGGCTGAAGACAAGGTGATCCGATCTCTCCTTATTTATTTATCCTTTCAGTGGAAATTTTAGCTATTATGGTAAGAGAAAATAAAAATATAAAAGGAATTAAAATCAATTCAGTGGAATATAAATGTTTACAATATGCAGACGATACACAACTGGTAAACGAGGGAGTTAAAAAATCAGTTGAACACTGCATGTTAACATTAGAATCATTTGGTAAAGTATCCAGTCTATATCTAAATGTTCAAAAAACAAAAGTAATATAGCTTGGAAGCAGAACATTTTCCAAAGTCAGATACATGCCACATTTGCAAATGGAATGGAATCCCAAACAGTTTAAGATCTTGGGAATATGGTTAACCCCCAATTTGATGAACTGTGAGGAGCTGAATTACAATGAAAAGTTTGCAGAAGTCAGACATCTTTTTAACATTTGGATCAAAAGAAATATTACTCCAATTGGCAGAGTGGCAGTGTTAAAGTCTCTCATTCTCTCTAAATTAACACATCTTTGGATCTTGTTGCCTAACCCCCCAAACAATTTAATGGATGAATTGCAAAAGCAATGCTTTCGATTTATATGGAATAACAAACAAGACAGAATCCCCAGGAAAGCAAGTATAAAAAAATTAAGAAAAGGGGGACTTGGAATCCCTTCTTTAAACTATTTTGCCATGGCACTAAAACTGTCTTGGATAAGAAAACTAAGACATTGTAACCACAAATAGAAATCTGTCATAGAAGAAATATGTCCTTGTATAAAACACTTAGACAAGTACGGTTATGATTTGTCAACCCGAAATATATATCTAAGTTCATTCTGGAGAAATATATTACAAGCATACAGATTATTTGGAAAAAAGATCAAGATTGACAGCCCAGAAGACCTTCTGGCAGAGAATATATTTTACAATGAACATATAAAGATTGACAATAAAACAATACATTTCAAACATGGGTGAGCAAAGGTGTGTATTCTGTTGCTGATCTTGTTAATCAGAAGGGTTTTTTCCTCCCATATGAGGAACTTAATTAAAATGAAATACAACGTCCAAAGTAATTTCATGGCTTATGCAGGGGTTGTCACAGCAATAAAAAAAAAAGTTCATAGGCACAACAGGTGTTGATGTGAGTAATAGCAGCCCCAAAGAAAGCCATAAAGCTCTAAATACAATTCTGAATATAAAGAAAGGGGTAAAAGTTTATTAGGACACACTTGTTATGGACAGTAATCAGCCTAAGTGCTGTGAGAAATGGAATAGTGAAATGTTATATGACCTAAATTGGGGTAAAATATTCATGAAAACTCAAAAAATAAAAGAAACTAAACTAAAATGGTTTCAAATAAGGATTATCCACAGGATATTAGCAACTAATATTGTCTTAGAAAAGATGCATGTTGTTGACACTAATAAGTGCACATTCTGCAAATCCGAAAGATAGACTATTAATCATCTATACTATTCATGCAGGATTTCTACCATGTTTTGGAATAATCTTCAGAAGTTCTTAAACAACAATTGCGCTTATGTACAAGATTTGTTTCTGTCAAGAGAGCTAATAATGTTTGGAACTGATTCACGTTCACAAACAGTTGATATGCTTGATTATATCATAGTTTCAACAAAAAGTTTTCTCTATAAATGCAAAGTTGATAATAGGTATCCTGTGTTTACTGATTTCAGAAAGTTTCTTAAACTTAAATATAGAACCGAGGAATACATAGCAAAAACAAATATGAAATATATTGATTTTGAATCTAAATGGCTTTATTACAAATCACTGATTGACGATTTCTAAACATTGTACTACCAAGCTTAAAATACATGACCTAACTTTGCTTTGCATTTTAAAATCAGCCTTGTTTTTCTTACAGGTACTTGGGAGGAATGTGGGCTTTTGTGGTTGGTCTAAAAAAAGAAAAAGAAGAGAGACAATGTGTGTGCATGTGTCAGTCAAAGTCAACTTTTATTTTCAGATGGTACATTGAATAAGCAGTGCATTTGCTTTTTTTCATCAAGCCATCTATCTAAAGAAAAAAAGCGAGAAAAAAAGATAATGTATATGCAGACATAGAATTAAAAAAACCTAATCTATGGTAAACTATACAAATCAAACAAGAAAAACAATAGCATATGCATATGTGGAATTAAAAACAAAACAAAAACCCCAGAAAAATATTAGACCATACAATTCAAATAATTCAAAAATTTTTGAAAAATATCTGTCATAATACAAACAAGCAACAAAGAAAAACCAAACCAAAACAAACAAAGAAGACAAAACAGAATAAAAATAAAAAACCCACACCAACTGCTTCCCTCCCCCCCCCCCCCCCCCTCACACACACATACACACCAAACCTTCAACCATACAAACAACTGAACAAAACAAAAAAAAAGATGAATCAACAGAACAACCACAACAAGGAAATAAACAATCAAACAAACACAAATATACATACACAATGACAACAGCGACAATAACTAACATAGGACAAGAATAACAGCCAAGACAAATGAAGAACAATATAGAACTAACAAAAGATGAGAAAAAGAGTCCAAAATATCTCCCCCCCCCCCCCCCCTCCCCAAGAAAACCACCCTAAACCCAAAACAAACAAAAAGCAAAATAAACCAGAACCCACCCCCACATACCAACAATAAAAAACAACAACAACCAAATGGATATAAACAGAGGAAACTGATGTATCATTTAAACACTTACATACACATACACATCCTCACCCACATCCCCCTTCACCACATAATATACTAATATATAAGGAAAACAAGAATAACCAACAGCTATTGGATTCAGAGCAAAGAAGTATAACAAAGACATCCATTCCCTCCCTTTCCCGGGGTCATATACACACATGTACATGTGCTTTTTGATTTGAGGCAGAGCAAAGTTAATCCTTCGATCAAAGAATAAATTCAGGCTATGTAAACCCACAGCAGTACTAACGTCAGCAATAAAACAATTTAGCTCATCTAATACAATGAAACAGAAAACTAACAGCGACAAAACTAAATAAATCAGCATGTTTTTGTGTAACACAAAAGAACAGAAAAAGGCCAAAACAGCAAGAAAGTAAAAAAACAAAACCGAACCCAATTACACAACACACATGCACTCACACACTTGTACAAACAGACACACACACATACCAGATTCAAAGCCTGCTGTGGTTGATATGGTATCAACCCATATATAGATCAATGCTTACACATGTACTCTATATGAATATGAAAACTTGGGTCATATCTGATTTTAATGACAAGAATAACGTCAGTGACACTTAAATCACTCTCTACAAGTGGTGTTCTGTACTTTTATTCATGAAATATCTTTTTAGATGTGTTTTATACTGATTTTTGCTTTTAATACATTTCAAATTTTGGGGGAGTTTATTCCATAGGTCACTGCCTGAATACAAGAGGCTCGATTTATATAGGTTATTTCTCGGTCTTGGAAATGTTAGCAAATGGTTGTGTCTATGTTGGTTAACTTTGAAAGCTTTGGTAATCTTTGGAAGTGCATTTTGATTAACAACTTTTGCATAAACACAGCTTTATTGAATAAAAGTCGGTTTCGAAATGTCAGGACATTTATTTGCTTATAATCCTCAATTGTCAGGGTGCTTGTTTTTAACAATACAAGTTTTACTGCTCTTTTATATAAACGATGAATGAATTTCAAGTTCGTTCCACTGCAGGTATCCCAAATAGTTGACCCATAGTCAATGATTGGTAGAATGTGACCCCCAAAAAATAGTTTTCGAGATTGATTATTTAGAAAGTGTTTTATTTTGGATAATTGAAGTAGCCTGTGAGCTAGGCATTTACTTAGTGACATTATGTGATCAGTCCAAGTCATATTTTTGTCAATGGTAACACCTACTATTATCCAACAACAGAGGTTGAAACCTATCATTCATTTTTTGCCTTTTCTGTCTTGCTGATACGTACATACACTTTGTTTTTTTTGTGCATTTAAGGACATGTGGCTTAATTGAGTCCAATTAATCAATCTGTCAATACTGTATTGAAGTTTGCCAGTTAATCTGCTGGAGTCTGAATCACTACAAAAGAGAGTGGTATCATTAGCAAAGATTTCACAGTTACATTTAATAAAACAAGGTAAATCATTTACATAGACTGAAAACAAGAGTGGTCCCAATACTGAGCCTTGTGGTACCCCATGTCTAATGGGTACCAGTTCTGATGCTTGGTTATTTACAGATACAAGCTGCTGCCTATTAGACAGAAAATTTTCTAGTAGTTGGATAACTTCAGGTGGCAGTTTGTACAATTCTAATTTACGTAATAACAAAGAGTAGTTGATCACATCAAATGCTTTTTCAAAGTCAACAAAAAGGAGGCCAGTAAACTTATTGTCATTTATATTGTGTAGGAGACTGTTATGAATGTGTGAGTGAATGTGTCTGCGTGTGTGTGAATGTGGTGTGTGAGAAAGAAGCTATGAATTCAATTACTATGTTTGGCCGTATCCTGTTTCAACTCTTTGGTTATTTTGTGATGTGTAGCTACATTTCTTAAAGGCATACATTACTTTGTGAGAGTGTGTGGGTAGGAGAGAGGGAGGGAGAGAGAGGGAGAGAGAGAGACAATGACAATGACAAAATGACAAAATTTATTGCTATTTAGCAATCAAGCCATATAGTGCTGCAGCGCAGTAACAAATGATATCGAAGGCAACGCGATTACAATGACATGGAAACCATGGCAGTAGTGATATGTACATCAAGATACATTATTGCCCTGTCTCAATTTTCAAAACAGCCTTTCCTTTTCCAGTCTGCAGCCAGCAAAGTCAGCCCATGTAAAACCGAAGTCAGCCCATGTAAAACTGATCAGGTCCCAAAGAAAATGTAATTCCTGTTCAGCACATGCCACTGTCTCTGCATGTTGTGTGTTAGGACGCTGCTTCCCTTTACGAAGTCTGGCAAGCCTGACACGTTCTTCTGGCAACATGTTTTTCTCTTCTTGCTTGATGTACCAGAACACACACTTAGATTCCTCGCCAGTATCTCCATTACAAGAGTATTCCAGGGCGATGTCATCCCATTCACACATCACAATGTTTTGATGCCTGAACCATGTACCACAACTGTGTTTCTCTTGCTGTCCGTAATCAATGCTGCACACGTTTGTCAGTTAGAGTAGACACATACTGTTTCACAATACCAGTATCAGAGCCATCCACTGTGCAGCCAACTGTCAGCTCTTCCTGCACATCAGACACCTCAGAAGACACACCGATCTTGCTGTCTGTTGCTGGATCACACAGTCGATCAAGTGAATCTGGTGTGGCCGAGGCATTCACTGCACTGTTGACACACAGCTCTGTACACACTGGTTTGTTTTTCTTCTGTTTCCACATCGAGCAGGGAGTTAATGTCACACAAGACCGGCTCTTCCAAGACACTGTCATTGTCACATTGGCAACTTGCCTATCTTTCTTGGTGTTGTCTGCTTCTTTGGAGGTCGCAACGGATTTGGCAAGGGGGCTTTTTGCGATAGTACTGAACTCTAGTACTGAGCTCTGAGTGGGGTCTGTTGACACTGACTTGTCAGCTGGCTTTATTCGTAAGAGGAACACAACCCTGCTGCTCTCCCCTGTGACTTTCCAACTCGATATGACATTGTCGATCAGCAGGGCGTTTAAAGTTGTTTTTTCACTTGCTGTTTATTTACCTGGGCAGTGTCATCAGTAAAGATGGGGGAACAGATGAAGGCATCAAGTGCCGAATCAACAAAGCCCAAGCCCGTCATGCCTTCACACCTTCAACACCCTTCCGCCAATTTGGAGGTCAACAGCCCTCTCATTTCAAAACAAGATTCCGATCTACAACACCAATGTCAAATCGGTCCTACTTTATGGCTCAGAAACCTGGCGGATAACAAAAACCAACACCCACAAACCCAGTCTTTAACCAACAAATGCCTCAGGAACATCCTCAACATCAGGTGGCCAGAAGTCATATCCAAAAAACAACTGTGGGACAGGACCAGACAAACCCCAATCAGTCCATTATTAAACAAAGGAAGTGGGGATGGATCAGCCATACACTCGCAAGCAAGCCTGCCTCAAATGTCACCAGACAGGCCCTTGACTGGAATCCACAAGGGAAGTGGAAAGTTGGTCGACCAAAACAGACCTGCGCAGAAGTGTTGCAGAAGTGTTGATGAAGAAACGAAGGCAGCCGGAATGACATGAGCTGAAGAGGATCTCCCAAAACCAAGTTGGTTGGAGGGGTGTTGTTGCAGCCCTATGTTCCTCAAGGAACCAAGAGGCATAAGTCAAGTAAGTCAATTACTACAGTTGCTGGAAGGCCAGTAACTGACATTTTGAAGCTAAAATGCTAAAATTTGCAGCAGCTTACTAACAGCAGGCCCGTTCAGTTCTCCTCCTGTCACGTTGCCCAGGGAGAGAGAGAGAGAGAGAGAGAGTGTGTGTGCTCCGTGTACATGAACATATATAATACAGTTTATATAATACTTTAATAGATGTTTTGTATGTTTAGTTACATTACCTTATGTTACAAAATATTATTTTGTTTATATTGTATTAAATTTGAATTTTTTAAAAGTTTTTACAAAAAATTATCAGTGAGAATGTGAATGTAACATGATTGTGTATGTTGAGTATTTGATGGTTTCTTTTTGACAGGTACGTTACACAAGTGAAATGTCAGTGAAGTTTCTGGAGTAGCAAGTTTGATGTGAATTGCTATTAACTATCAACTCCCAGTGTGAGTGTAAATGTAGCATGATTGTGTAATTGATGTTTTCTTCTGAAAATTACATGTGTGAGATCTGTATGAAGTTTCTGGATAGTTTGTGTGCACATGTGGGTGGCTGTGAGAGAAAGACTGCAACACATGAGAGAGAGAGCATGCTATTTCATTGTCTTTCGAGTTTCAGTCAGAATAAATTTCTGAATGGATATGGGTATCCATGTATACACAAAGTGTGATTGATTTTTAATATGCACAAGAGTTGTATATCTGGGATTAGTGTTAAATCTCAGATCATAACAGAAAGAAAGAAAGAAAAGAAAGAAAGAAAGAAAAGAAAATTTCCTGACCTCTGGCATACTGCATCATTCATTAACATTCGATATTTCAGTTATATCAAACCTGCCAGTTTTCTTGAGAAAACAAACAGTATTTCTCCTGTTGAAAACAAGAAAGAAAGGGGAATGGGGAGGAGGGACATTGCTGACATCTGCCACAAATACTGCTGTCATTCAACATTAGCCATTTCACCAACACACATGCCGACCATATAAAACCTACTTGCAAAACTTACATTGATTCAACATAATTATGTCCTTTGGATGTTGAGTACTATACTATAAACCGAGGTGCCGTGAGCGAACGCATGCAGAACATCTTGCACACACCTTAAAACCTATTCCACTTTTGGGGGTCATAGCCATTGCTTGCAACATGGGAGTAACCACGTGTCGTATGAAAGAAAAAGAAACTGGTAAACAAAAACAAGCACACGATCTTCTTTAAAACACACGCACACAAAAAAACCCCAACAACACTGAATCAGTGGGTTAGTTACACAATCAGAAGGGTATTTCAACTTAGTGCTTAAGTATTAAACACACACACACACACACACACCCAAAGACGACTAGTAGTTACCGATTGTACTTTCTTCAACTTCTGTCCAGAACCTTGTAGTCTATCTGTTTTCATGTGCTTATGCAACTATCACATGACTTCCCCCTCATTGACTTAGTAGATCGATATATATTAGCTAAGCTCAATTTTATTTTCAAACGATAAATTACAAATTATTATTCTTTATTTAGGATGGCCTGCTCTTCCCTTTGGTGTTTAACACGGTTAGGCCTAGCTTTTTGTCAGTTTTGCTTCTATCTTTATCACTCTTACATTTGGAGACTAAGGCATCCACAAGAATAAAGGCCACTTTTTTGTGCGTGAGAGACTAGCCCCTGACTCAAAACTCGGGACAATACGAACACATTTGCATGATTTTGTAGGTTTAATTTTTGTTTTTTTTTGTTTCTCCATTTCTCAGCAAACACTTCAGTCCTTTGTCGTCTGCTAGCTGCCTCGCCACGGGTGAACAATCTAGGAACACAAGCAATCCTTACTAATTGTTATGGTCGTTTCCCACTTTCTCATCACTACTTGGTGTTGATCTATAGCCTCCACCCTCAAAACACATATATAGTGCATCTTTTCATTCTTTAAAAAAAAAGTGAAAACCAGCAAGCATTTTTCTGACTGGCACTCTGGAAGCTCACGCCCCCCACAAGTGTGTCTGTTTTACTGGATGGGCTTATACAAATGAGGCTCACAGCATTTCTTCAAAGTAACATACTGTATTTGTGTTTGTTTTATTTATTCTTTTATTTCGATGATAATGGAATGGGCACTCATGTGCATTTTTTTCATTCTGCTTTTTTACATCCAGTCCCATGTGTATGCAGTTTTGTGAATGTTGTCATCCTTCCCACTGGCACACAATGGCCTACTCTTCTGAAAAGCTGAACGGGTTTTAACATGTGCGCAAGATGTTCTGTGTGTGTTCAGCACACGGGACCTCGGTTTATAGTCTCATCCGATGGACTTTTGGGGAGAGTGGAGTCTGATGTTAACTCCAGAGGAAAAATCCTCTTGGGAGATTCCAACCCATTCAGCAGATCAGGAGGCATCACTCTGACCACCAGGCTATCCTGTCCCATACACGCATACTTTTGTGAAGGTGAATTATTTTCTGATGACATGCATTGGTTGAGAGTTTGTGAAAAGATTCTTCGCACACACGCACTGTGTGTATGTATGCATATTTGCGTGTGTGTTTGTGCACTGTGTGTGTGTGTGTTTTGTTAAATGGTTGTATTTTTTCATATTTTATACAAAGAGAAGTTGCGTGTATGCATGCCCACACACACACACACCACACACACAGTGACTGAAAAGACACTAGGCGAGTACTTCAGAAAAGTAAAGTTCTTTAATTCCTGCATCAATGAAGTCATGGATTTAAATCTCGGCAAGGGGGTCTGGTGAATAAATTATCGAGGGTGCTGATTTTTACCATCTCCTAGGTCAACATCAAGTGCAGACCTGCCAGTGCCTTAATTCCCATAAATACATCTTTGCATATTAAAAAAATAAAAAGAAGTAAATAACCTTATTACATATCCTGTAGTTAATGTCACTGTTCGGTGGGTTATACATATAGACGTGAATATTTATTTATTTATTTATTTATTTATTTATTTATACCACTTTAAGTCACGAGATTTCTCTGTGTGAAATTCAGGCCACTCTCCCCGAGGAGAGCGCGTCGCCACAAGAGCAGCGCCACCTTTTTTTTTTTTTTTTTTTTTTGGTCTGCAACTGTATTTCTTTCCCTATCAGAGTGGCTTTTTTCTAAGAATTTTGCCAGGGACAACTCTCTTGTTGCCGTGGGTTCTTTTACGTGCACTGCATAATTTTCTGTAACACACGGGACCCTGGTTTATCGTCTCATCCGAAAGACTAGCGCCCAGACCACCACTCATGGTCTAATGGATGGGGGAAAAGTTTCGGGCCCAGACGGGATACGAACCACGCACACTTCCGACCCGGACTTTTCGCTTTCTAGACAGACGCGTTACCTCTAGACCACCGATCCGATCCACCGATACCCAGCATGCACCCTGTGCCTGGAGAGGGATGGGCTCCGCCAGGTTCAACTTGCCCCAAGAGACATGGCCTGAAAACTTAAGTGCAGTGCGGTGCCCTGACCACTCCTCACAGAGGTTAAGGGAGAAGAGAAGAGAGAAGGCAACCAACAGAATGTTGACATGATTGCTGGGTCTTTCAGCATTTTCATTTCATTTCATACCACTTTAAATTAAGTAAGTCATAGCAGATTTTTCTGCATGAAATTCTGGCTGCTCTCCCTGGGGAGAGCGCGTCACTACAAAAGCAGCGCCTCCCCCCCCCCCACCACCCCCCCCCCCCAATTATTTTTTCTTTTCCTGCCTGCAACTGTACTTGTTTCCCTATCAGAGTGGCTTTTTTTTCTACAGAATTTTGCCAGTGACAACTCCCTTGCTGCCATGGGCTCTTTTACATGCGCTAAATAATTAAGTGTAACACAGGGGATCTCGGCTTATCGTCTCATCCAAAAGACTAGCACCCAGACCACCACTCGTGGTCTAATCGATGGGGGGGAAAACGTTTCGGGCCCAAATGGGGATCGAATCACCGCACACTTCTGACCCGGACTTTTTACTTTCTAGGCATGTGTGTTACCTCTAGACCACCGATTCATGGGCATTTTATCTTCTACAAAATGGAATAAAGCACTGGCAAGTCTGCACCTCAACAAAATCCAGGAATTCGCCAAAATCCCTAACCACACACAAGAATCACTGAGGATGGAACCAGCCACTTCAGGATCTATAAATTACATGCTTGACATCTTGCCCATTTTTCTGTTACTCATGTCTGTATGTGTGCACGCACATACAAACACACACGCATGCACGTACGTACACATACACACGCAGCACCTTTCAAAAGCAACAATTATGGTAAATGTTTGACGAAGAAGAATGATAAAAATGATGATGATGACAACGATGACCGTAATAATAATAATAATGATGGTATGAACAATGATGGGGATAATGATGAGGATGATGACAATAATATTGATAATGATATTATGATAATATTAATGATAATAGAAAAGATAGTACTTCATGATAATAAAAATCTAAAAAGAAACACAAGTTTCTTCAAATAAATGTAATGTTCATTCCAGATTCAATCTGAAACTTAGGGGATGCATAACAACCCACTCTACAAACATTTAATTAAATGATTAAAAAAAATCAGCACATGTAAGCTATCCAATCACCTGAGGTGTGACAAGCAAGTGTACAATATGGCTGCAAATAACGGGAGAAATTCGAAAAGAAAATCGGCACAAATGTGGTTTGCAGGGTTACCTCCGTCAGCCACACAATCTTCCTCAGAATTTTCAGTTATTAACAGGTTGTTAATCTAATAATAATAAATGGAACATATATAGCGCTACATCTTGCAAAGACAAATCAAAGCACATGCATTCAACCTAATCTTACACAGTCATGCAATCAATGATGAATAATCAATAGTTCAAACAAACAGATAGTTACAAGCATGATGCGCTGCAGACAAAATCTATGAATAAAATTTCAAAAGTCAAATGTTTATCAAAAGCATGCACACACTCACACAGGTCGTATACTTTAGCAGGGTGATAGGACATGGGTTTAGGTAAGGTGGGATAGCTCTGATATGAAACAGGAGGGGGGAAATCTTAGGTTTGAAATAAATATGTCTTGAGGCTGGATTTAAAAGTGTCATAACTAGGTTTCTGGCGAAGAGAGAGAGGGAGCTTATTCCAGGTCGATGGACCCGAAATAAAGAAAGAGCGGCGGCCAACAGTGGATTGGTTGAATCTAGGTATTTGTAGGCACAAGGTATCTGCAGTAGAGCGGAGGGAACGTGAAGGAGTGTACAAGATAAGACATTCAGAGAGGTAGGAGGGTGCAGTTTTGTGGAGACATTTGTAACAGAGGGTACAGATCTTATAATTTACTCTCTGTGGCACAGGCAGCCAGTGGAGAGATCGCAAGAGAGGGGTAATGAGCTCAGATTTTTTCTTTCTGAGAACTAGTCGAGCTGCACTAAAAAGGTCATTGAATACAAAACACAGATCAAAATTTGGACTTTTCTACGAAAAGTTATTGCAGGAAATGACAAAACGAGAAATTGACACAATTTAGCATTGTAACAGGTGGCCAGAATGAGGGCTTGGGTAATATTTAAAACACGTTTTAAAGCAAAAGAAAATAAAACTTACGCCTTGATACTTCAGTACAAGGTAGAAGAATGGCCATAGTTTCATAATCAATCAAAATCTCAAAATCGACAACTTGACCCCCACCTGCCTCAAATGGCTCCTAGCAGAAAACAGGGTCAGGTGCAAAGCGACTCATTTCATGGTGGAGCGTCAATGATATTTAAAAAAATTTAAAAAAAGAAAGAAAATCCAGGCACAACCTGGGCTACCTGTATTACAGATGATCTTAGAGAAAGGGGCATAAATAAGGAGGAAGCTCAAAACAGAGAGAGATGGAGAAGGCTCATCAATGTCAAACCTCCCCTGGGAGAAACGTGACAAAAGAAGAAGAACCCTATACTTCATGCATACACTTTAAAGCTGCTGCTTTCAAAAAAAACATTTATCACATTAACGCTGAGCTGCCAAGAAATTTCCGAAACATGAGCTAGCACAAATTACAATCCTTTTTTCCCCCCTTCTTTCTATTACCCGCTAAAATTCATCTTCACCGAAATCACTGCCAAGGTCATCCAAGGTCATTGTTGAAGGGTCAAGGTCACCTCCCATGGCCTCTTTGAAAGCGGAATCGTCTTCACAAACTGGCGCGGTCGCTTTAGAGCTGTTCGTAACTTTGCGTTTCTGAGGGGCTGGTTTTGCGCTGGTTGGAGCGAGTTTTTTCACGTTTGGGGCGACGGCAGTTTTCTTCTTTGCCGCTGTGGATTTCTGTGCCGCGGTCTGTGCTGACCCGCCCTGCTTTGGCTGAGGCCTGGGTGCAGATCTGACAGGCTCTGGTTTGCGTTTCTTGGGTCTGGACTCTTCGTCGCTGCTGGAACTGGTTTCGGAGAGAGCGACCTCGTCTTTCAGAACCACGCCCATCCTCTTCTGAGGAGGTCTCGCAGGCTTCGCTGCACGAAGCGTTGGAACAGGCCTTCTCGTCCCCTGCTCAGCTCGACCTCTCCCTCGACCTTCACCCCTTCCTCTGCCCTTGGGAAGGTCCTTCGCTCCTGGAGTACCCTTGACCCCTTTCACTCCTTGAGAAGCGATATTTTTACCCTTGGGTGGGGGCGCTGCTGTTTTCTCCTCGTCCTTTTTCCCTTGACCTGCGCCTCGACCTCGTCCTCGACCTCGTCCGCGACCTGATGACCCTGAGAGAATCTGATTGGCTTTCTGGATGATGCTTTCTCCCGGCTTGGGCGACGCTGGTGCGGACTCGTCTGACTCCGATTCAGAGGCAGCAGACTCGGAGTTGGAGGATCCGGATTCGGAGTCGGAGTCGGAGGCCCCTGACTCTGAGGTGCCTTGTTCCTGGAACTTGTCCAGCGCTTTCTGCAGTCGCTTGCTCTTCACGGGTTTGGGGGCGACGAAACGTTCAGGTTGGAAGTAGCTGTGGATTCGACCTTGGCTCTGCAACACACACACACGCATATCATCTGTTTATCGCTTTTGTCTGCACTTTATGGTCTGAAGTCTGTAGCTAGTACCAATAGACTGCGCTGGTTTGGGCACGTTCAACGGAAAGCAGACCACCCACCACATCATAAAAAGAGCAATGAACTTCGTAGTGGATGGAAAGAGACCAAAGGGAAGAAGACCTAGCAAGACCTGGGCTGCCTGTATTGCAGATGATCTCCTGTCTCATATCAGAACTATCCCACCCTGCACTAACCCATGTCCTATCACCCTGCTAAAGTATATGACCTGTGTCTGTGTGTGTGTGTGTGTGTGTGTGTGCTTTTGAAAAACATTTGACTATTGCAATTTTATTTCATAGATTTGGTCTGCAGTACCATGTTTGTAATATCTGTTTAAACTATTGATTATCTGTCATTGGTTGTATGGCTGTGTAAGATTAGGTTGAATGCATGCGCTTTGATTTGTCTTTGCAAGATATAGCGCTATATAAGTTCCATTTATTATTATTATTATCTTAGAGAAAGGGGGCATAAATAAGGAGGAAGCTCAAAACAGAGAGAGATGGAGAAGGCTCATCAATGTCAAACCTCCCCTGGGAGAACATGACAAAAAAGGAAGAAGAAGAAGATCGTTGTCTGCACATATACTGCTTATACAGGGCAGGTCACACAAACATCTTGGACTGGCCAAGACTGTCCTACTACAGGGAACAGTACAAGGAGGGAGACGAAGAAGAGGCAGACAGAGAAAACGATGGGAAGACATCATCAGAGAGTGGACTGCAGGCCTTGAGTGGAACGAATTGCTACGGAAAGCAGAGGACCACGGGAAGTGGAGGAAGCTGGTTGCGAAATATTCACTGGTGCCCCCACGGTCCACGGGACTACAGGATAGGTGAAGGTGAAGGATACTGCTCAAACAGAGATCACATTACCAACAAGGAAGCGAAGACCAGGATTGAAATTGCCATCCAGCCATATGAAGAGCTCCTGACTTTGGTGAGAAAAAACAGTACAGTGCAATACAGCACAATACAATGCAACAACAACAAGGATAATGCAGACTTCATAAGCAGTGTTGACATAACTAAAAGCAGTATGCAACACAATAGATTGCAAAGCAATGCTTGCTGCTTTAAGTCATGACAGATTTCACTGCATGAAATTCAGGCTGCTCTCCCCAGGAAAAGCATGTTGCCACAAGAGCCCTGCCACCTTTAAAGAAATTTTATTTTCCTGCAATACAACACAATACAACAACAATAACGCATCCTTTGGATGAGACTATAAACCGAGGTCCCATGTGCGAACGCATGCAGAACATCTTGTGCACACATTAAAACCCATTCCGCTTTTGGGAAGAGTAGGCCATTGTGTGCCGGTGGAAATAGATGACAAAATTGACAAAACTGCATACACATGGGGACTGGATGAAAAAAAGCACATGAGTGCTCATTCCATTATCCTCGGAATAAAAGAATAAAAGAAAAAGAAAGAAAAGACTACACAAGCAGGGTTCACACACATGAAACCAGTATACAATACAACACAACATAATAAAACAACACGACAAGAATTTTACAACACAACATGATACAACACAACACAATACAAATACAACAACAGCGACAACAATGCAGACTTCACAAACAGTATTCACATGACTGAAACCAGTATACAACACAACACAACACACAACATCGACAACAATGCTTTTTCCCCCCATTTTTGGGGGTAATTTCTTTCTTTTATCTTAAGGATAATGGAATAAAGATTCATGTGCTCTTTGTTTTCAACATCCAGTCTCCGTGTGTATGCAGTTTTATAAATGTTATCATCCGTTCCCACCGGCACACAATGGCCTTCTATTCGAATATTGGAACAGGTTTTAACATGTGCGCAAGATGTTCTGCATGCATTCGCACACGGGACCTCAGTTTATAGTCTCATCTGAAGGACTTTTGGGGAAGAATGGAATCGGCACTGATGTTAACTCCAGAAGAAAAATCCTCAAGCAGTATTCACATGACTGAAAGCAGTGAACAATACACAGCACAACACAACACAATACAACACAACAACAACGGTAACAATGCAGATTTCATAAGCAGTGCCCATACCGTTTTTTTGGTGAGCTCTTTCATCATAGGCTGAAGCACTTCGTCCGTCTTCTGCTTCCCCCAGCCAAACTTCTGTTTGGCATACCTGGGACCAAAGTTAAGGAATGTACGGGTAAAAGGTAAAGGTGTCTCACAACTTATGTGGTCGTAGGGGAGCGAGGCGTCAGAGACATCAACTTCTCAAAGGGCCAGTGTATTGAGGGCGGTGCCCGTCTCCTCTCCCTCGCTGCTTTACCTTCCCTGACCCTAAAGAGGGCAGGTACCCATTTACAGCTTGACCCTAAAGAGGCAGGTACCCATTTACAGCTTGACCCTAATGAGGCAGGTACCCATTTACAGCTTGACCCTAATGAGGCAGGTACCCATTTACAGCTTGACCCTAAAGAGGCAGGTATTCATTTACAGCTTGACCCTAAAGAGGCAGGTACTCATTTACAGCTATGTACAGAAGTTTGTTATAAAATTTTTTAAAAACCAATAACAACAGCAGGCCACACATACATTTGCATGCAGACACATACACAGAAAGTCAGACACAGACACCTGCATGCATGGATGCTCAGATTCAAACAATCCACTGTTGGCCGTCGCTCTTTCTCTTATTTCTGGTCCATCCATTTGGGATGGCCTCCCTCTCTCACTTCCTTATTCACGTGCTTATTCCACTATCCTCGATATATAAAAGAATAAAATTAAAAGAATAAGTTAAAACTTCCCCCAAAAGCGTACATTTGGTACTTTCAAATTCAGCCTAAAGACGCGCTTATCTGTTCCTACTTTCAACTGACATCTCCATCTCTCTGCCTTACGCGTTGTGTGGGGTTTGTGTGTGTGTGTGTGTGAGTGTGTGGTGGGCGTGTGTGTTGTGTATTTTGTGTGTGGTGTGTGAGGTGTGTGTGTGTGAGTGTTGTGTGTGTGTGGGTGTGTGGTGTGGCCTGT
Source organism: Rapana venosa (assembly GCA_028751875.1). NCBI lineage: Eukaryota > Metazoa > Mollusca > Gastropoda > Neogastropoda > Muricidae > Rapana > Rapana venosa. The sequence continues at coordinate 13,401,635 of CM054165.1, forward strand.
GTGCGTGTGTGGGTGCGTGCATACAATGTGTGTGTTGTCATTACCTAGGAAAAAAACAACTTGATAAAATTTTAATCTAACTACATTATTACTAAACCAATAAAAAATAAAACTCTGTGTGTGGTTTTGTTTTGTGTTGTGTTCTGTTGTGGTGCGCGTGTTTGTGTGTGTGTGTGTTGTTTTGGTGTGTCTCTTTGTGTGTGTGTGTAGTATGTATGTGGTTCTGTTTTATGTATTATGTGTTGTCTGTGTGTTTTTAAAGTGTGTGTTCGTGTGTGTCTTGTGTGTGTGTATGTGTGTGTGTGTATGTTTGTATGTTGTTGTTTTGGTCTTACTTGTGCCATTAGCATGTAAATGTTTTGAAAAAAAAAAAAAACGCCTCGATTCTTGCTTTACAAGATTCCGCGGTAAAAAAAAACCCCCAATTATCATTATTATCATTTTCATTATCCCCCGAAATACTCCAACAGCAACAAGGATTTCTGTCCAGGAATCCAAACCGGAAAACCCCAGGGGGAAGGGGTTATCCCCCGTCCCTCGGGGTGAAGGTAGGCCCCCACCACCTGTCGACTTTGGGAAACCCGGGCCCAAAAGGTGTTTTTTGGGGTTTTGTTGTTGTTGTTGTTTTCCCTTTTTAAATTTTTCCCAGGGCACAACAGCAGGCAAATCCAACCTCCTCTGTTAAGATGTAAATATAGATCGCCCCCTTCTGGGTAAAGGAGGAGGGGGTAAAGGGTCCATTTAACCTATAAGGTCGTAGGGGGTGAAACGTCAAGACCTCCCTCTCGGCCAGCTATTGGGGCGGGCCCATCTCCTCCCCTCGCGCTTTACCTTCCCGACCCCAAGAGGGCGGAACCCCTTGAAAGTGGGGAACTGGGGAACTGTATTTAAGCCAAGGCGCCCAACGGCACCCACAAACTGGAAACCACGCTCAACGTGCTTAATTTGGGCGGGGGGGAAACGAGTGCTCGACTACTGAGTTCCCGCCCCCTTCTGGCCCAGGCCAAAAGCGTGTTTTATTATTGATGTCGCAATTCCAAGGCCAAATTTTAAAATGTTGTTTTTGTAAATGTTTTGTTGAGTTTGTTTCAGCCGGAAAAGCTCTTACATAAAAACCGCCTCTCCTTTTTTAAAAGGGGGAAAAAAAATCCTCTGAAGTGGGAGTATGGCTCCCTATAGGGCGGGTTTAAAAAAGAGTCATACACCAAACTTTCATCCAGTGGTACTTCTCCTATCTCAAGGATTCCCAGGCGGGTGATGGTCAGGTGTGGCATTTTCGGGTGCCCCCAGGGTTTAAAGCTGGGGAACGCACCAACAAAACAACAACAAATCCCTTCCTTTTCCCAAGGTGGTCAGTTTTACAATGATCCCCCAAGCGCAGGGAAAACTCCCCTTGCCCAGGACCTTGGGGGGCGGGATCCCCTGGTGGTTAGGTGATGCTTCGGTCTGTGACCCGGTTCAAATTCGTTAAAGGGGTTTTTTTTTTCCCTTTGGAGTTAACATCAGTGCGAAAACGTTTTCCTAAAAAGTCTTTCAGATAAAAATATAAATGGGTCCCGTGGCTGAACGCCGCAGAAAATCTTGTGCACACGTTTTAAAACCCCTTCCCCTTTTTGGAAGAGTGCCCATTGTGTGCGGTGGGAAAAGGTAACAAAAAATTTCAAAACTGCATGACACGGGGACTGGGGAAAAAAGCCACGAGTGCTTTTTCCATTATCCCGAAATAAAAATTTAAAAAAAAAAATCTTGGGGGAGGCCTTACCTGGTTTGAACCCGGGGGGAAATCACACGCAATGTGCAAAAAATGCTCTAACCGCCGGGCTATCCCACCCCCATCCCCCTTGCTATATACCATGTCTTCCAAGAAATGTGCTGTCAGTGGAAATGTGTACAGCGCTTTACCTGGAAGCATTCTAAAGCAGCTCAGTGGTCAGAGTACTCGCTTTCTCCCCAGCCAAGTTAAGCAGCGTCGAGCGTGGTTACCACTTGGATGGGTGACCGTTTGCGCGCCTTGGCTTCAGTACAGTTCCCCCAGTTCACCCAGCTGTAAATGGGTACCTGCCCTCTTTAGGGTCAGGGAACGTAAAGCAGCGAGGGAGAGGAGATGGGTGCCGCCCTCAATATGCTGGCCCTAGAGAAGTGAGGTCTCTGACGCCTCGCTCCCCTACGACCTTATAGGTTATGGGACTCCTTGACCTTTTTTTTAAATTCTAAAGCACTGAGATACAATAGAATAGATCACAGTTGACAGTTCCACCTCCCCCTCCCCACTTTCAGCCGCTATCCATCCCAACCCAGCTGGTGCTACCTATAGCAGGAACTGACCACACTTGGAAGGGGTAAATTGGAAGGAGGTGTGCTAAATTTAGCAACCTCGACTGTGAGATGGCCCAATGAAACACTGATCCATGCGCAACAGAGAAGTTTTAAAAATTGATATAACTGATTGTTAGGTAAATACAAACAACGATTGATGGACGCTATAGCCCGAGTGGTTAAGACCGTTCGACTTCAATCTCACGGGTCCGTGAAGTCGTGGGTTTGAATCTCGGCAGGGTTCAGGTGAATTAAGGGGTGGGGATTTTTACGATCTCCCAGGTCAACTTCAAGTGCAGACCTGCCAGTGCCTTAATTCCCTTCATGTATGCAACCCTTTTTGCCCACAAGGTAGCCACATTCCAACTTCAGGGATGTATGCTGGGTATGTTTGTGTTTCGTGGCGGGCAAAAAACCCGAGTCCCATACGCAAAATCCTCACCATTGGTGAATGTGGGATCTTTACCAAGGGACAAAACAAAAAAAAATTTCATAAATTAGATGTTGAAACAGAAACCGAATCTCACAGAATCAGAACTCTATAATAGTGTCCATGAACACGACCTTATTAGACGACCAATCAAAAAACGTGAATCAGAAATCAATCAGAATCAGATTCAATATCAGAACACCTTTATTGTCAGAACAAGACTTACATTTGACACCAAAACAAAAACGTATCAACATTTCCCAAAAGATGTAGATTCTTAGATTTATGTATTTTTGTCTATGCTCAGGCTCATCCAGGAAACAACAAAAGGATCCAGCACATATGATGATCATGTCTGTATACAGATAGTCCACCTTTTTTTTTGAAAAAATAACTCACGATTCTCGATATTCATGACGTTCATATGATTATTTTCAAACATTATATAAAAAAAAAAAGGTGTGGTAGGTGCGCTTGTGTTGTGTGTGTGTGGTTGGTGTGAGTGTGTGTTTTTTATTTAATTAATTATTTTATTCTTTTATAACGAGAAAATGGAATAAGCACTTAAATGCTTTTTTACAATCCTGTCGCCCGTGTTGTATATCGTTTTTGTAAATTCTGATCAATCTGTTCCCACCCTTCACACAAGGATGGCCTCCTCATCCAAAATCGTAAACAGGATATAACGTGTGTTCAAGATGTTCTGCATCGATCGCAACTCGGGTCCACGGATTATAGTCCTCAACCAAATTACTTTTTGAGGTTAGGCGAATTCTGCACTGATGTTAACTCCAGCGAAAAATATCCCCATGATCGGGAATCAAACCCGTTCCCGACAGATTGCCAGCGCAATGTTCTAACCACAGGCTATCCCGTCCCCCCCATTGTGTGTTGTGTGTGTGTGTGTGTGTGTGTGTGTGGGTGTGTATGTGTGGTGTGTGTGTGTGTGGTGTGTGGTGATTGTTGCGTGGTGGTGTGTGTGTGTGAGTGTATAGTTTAGAGTGTATGTGTGTGTGTGTGGGTGTGTGTTGTTAGTGTTGTGTGTGTATGAATGTTATGATTTTTATGTGATGTAGTTATGTTGTGTGTGTAGTGTATGTGTGTAGTGTAATGGTGTATAAGTTTGTGTGTGTGTATGTGTTTGTAGTGTTTGTGTGGTGTGTGTCCTGTGTTATGGTATGTGTGTGTGGTGTGAATATGTGTGTGAATGTGTTGTGTGTGTGTGTGTTTGTATAGTGACGTGTGTGTATGTGGTGTTGTGGTTGTGTTTGTGTGTGTTGGGTGTGTGAGTGAGTGAGATGTGTGTGAGTGTTATGTGTGTGTGTGTGGTATTATGTGTGGTGTGATTGTGTGTGTAAGGTTTGTGTTAGGTGTTTGGTGTGTGTTTCAACAGCATCCTTCACCTCCTAAGTGAGTGTCAATAGATGATGGTGTGCGTGATTGTGCTCACAGGGATTTGAAATCTATCGTTCATTAAGTTAAAAGTAGAGATGCAAGTTGCGAAGTGCTTCCGATTTGTTTTGCTGTTAACAAGATTCAGCGCTATATTAATTCCGATATATTATTATGATATTTGTGTGTGTGTGTTTGTGTGGTGTTTGTGTGTGTTGTGTGTGGTGTGTGTGTGGTAAGTAGAGTAGGTGTGAATGTGTGTGTGTGAGTGTTTGTGGTGTGTGAGTGTATGTTGTGTATGGTGAGTATTTTTATGTGTGTGTATGTGAATGTGGTGTGTATTGGTGGTGTAAATGTGTGTGTGTGTGTGGTGTATGTGTGTGTATGTGTGAGGTTTTGGTGTGTGGTTTATGTGTGTGTGAGGTGTGTGGTTGTGGTGTATGTGTGGGTTTTAGTTGTGTGTATGTGTGTGTGTTTGTGTGGTGTATGTTGTGAGTGTGTGTGTATGTGTGTGTTGTGTGAATGTGTTTGCGTGTGTGTGTGTATGTGTGTGGTTGGTGTGTGTATGTTGTGTGTTGGTTATGTGTGTGGTGTGGTGTGTTATGGTGTGTGGTGGTGTATGTTGGGTGTGTGTGTGTGTGTTGCGTGTGTGTATGTGTTGTGGGTGTGGTGTGTGGTGTGTGTGTGCGTGTGTGTAAGTGTGTGTAGTGTGTGTGTGTGTGTGTGTGTGTGTTTGTGGTGTGTGTGTGTGTGTTGTGTGGTTGTGTGTGTGGTGTGTGTGTGTGTGTGTGTGTGTGTGTGTGTGTGAGTGTGTATGTGTGTGTGTGGATGTTATGTGTGTGTGTGTATGTGTGTGTGTGTGTATTTTTGTGAGTGTGTGTGTGTTGTGTGGTGTGTGTGTGTGTGTGTATGTGTGTGTGTGGTGTATGTGTGTGTGTGTGTAATGTGTGTGTGTGTGTATGTAAGGTGTTGTGTGTGTGTATGTGTATGTGTGTGTGTGGTGTTGTGTGTGTTTCAACAGCATCCTTCACCTCTCTAAGTGAGTCAATAGTGTGTGGTTCGTGTATTTGTGCGTAGCACAAGGAATTTTGAAATCTATCGTTTCATTAAGTTTAAGGAGAGTGCATGTGTGTTCAATGCTACATTTGTTTGCTGTATACAATGATTCCTGCGCAATATTAATCCATATATTCTAATGATATTTGTGAGTTAAGTGATTGTTGATGGTTAATGATGTGTGTGTGGTGTGTGTATGTGTGTGTGTTGTATGTGTATGGGTGTGTGTGTTTGGTGTGTTTTTGCGTGTATGTATGTGTGTGTGTGTGTGGTGTGTGGTGTGTGGTCGTGTGTGTTTGAGTGTGTATGTGTGTGTGTGTGTGTGTTGTGTGTGTGTTGTGGTGTGTGGTGTGGTGTGTGTGGTGTGGTTGAGAGTGTGGAGTTGTGTGTGTGTGTGTGTGTGTGTGTGTGGTGTGTGTTGTGTGTGTGTGTTTTTGTGAGTGTATGTGTGTGTGTGTATGTGTAGTTGTGTGTGTGTATTGTGTGTGTGTGTATGTGTGTGGTGTGTGGTGGTGTGTGTGTGGTGTGTGTGTGTGTGTGTATGTGTGTGTGTGGTTATGTGTGTGTTGTGTATGTTTGTGTGTGTGGTATGTGTGTGTGTGTGTATGTTGTGGTGTGTGTGTGTGTGTGTGTGTGTGTTGTTTGGTTCAACAGCATCCTTCACCTCCTAAGTGGTGTTCAAGAGTGTGTGGTGCTTGTTTTGTGCGTCACATGGATTTGAAATCAATCTTCATTATGTTTAAAAGGAAGAGATGCATTTTGCAAGTGCTTCGATTTGTTTGCTGTTACAAGATTCAGCGCTATAATCAATTCCATATATATTATGATTATTTGGTGTATGTGTGTTTGTTTGTTTATTTGTGTGTGAGTTGTGTGTATGTGTTTGTGTGTGTGTGTGTAAGTTGTGGTGTGTGTGGTGGTGGTGTGTGTGCGGTGTGTATGTTGTGTGTGTTGGGTGTGTGGTTTTGTGTGCGTTGTGTGTAATTGTGTGTATGTGTGGTGTGTGTGTGTGTGTGTGTGTGTGTCGGTGGTGTGTGTGTTTGTGTGTGTGTGGTGTGTGTGGGTGGTGTGTTTTTGGTGTGAGTGTTTGTGTGTTTGTGTGTGCGTGTGTGTATGTGTGGTGTGTAGTGTATGATTGTGTTGTATGTTGTGTGTGTGTGAGTTGTGTGTGTGTGTTTGTGTGTGTGGTGTGTGTGTTGTGTGTATGTGTGTGTGTTTTGTTGGGGGTAAAAAATGTTGGGGGGGTGGTTGGGGTGGGGGTGGTGTGGGGGGGGGTTGTATGTGGTGTGGTGTGTGTATGTGTGTGTGTGTGTATGTTGTGGTGTGTGGTGTGTGTGTGTGTGGTGTGTGTGTGTGTGTTTCAACATCATCCTTCACCTCCAATTGTGGTTCAAGAGTAGTGTGGTAGCGTGTTTGTGCGTGCACAAGGATTTGAAACTAATCGTTCATTATGTTTAGGAGAGATGCATGTGTGCAAGTGCTTCGATTTGTTTGCTGTTTACAAGATTCCATCGCTAAAAAATTCCATATATTAATATATGATTATTGTGTGACTCACCTTCATGCAGCTCCAGAGAGCGGAGCTTGTTCCTGACCTTGCCCTGGTTTCGGGGCAGCACACCATCCCGGGCATCCTCCCACCAGTTTCTGAACAAACAGGAATCTTTTTATTCATTTATCTATTTTATCTTATCTTATTCTTTTTTTCCGAGGATAATGGAACAAGCGCTTCTGTGCGCTTTAAATATATAAAAAAATCCAGTCCCCGTGTGTACACAGTTTTGTCATCCATTCCTACCAGCACACAATGGCCTACTCTTCCAAAGAGCGGAACAGGTTTTTAACGTGAGCGCAAGATGTTCTGCGTGCATTCGCACGGGACCTCGGTTTAAAGTCTCATCTCAAGGACTTTTGGGGGGGATGGGGGGGGCGGAGTCGGCACTGATGTTAAATCCAGGGGAAATATCCCCTTGAACGAGATTCAAACCCGGGTCAGTAGATAATGAGCGCATTGCGCATCGCTCAAACCAACCAGGCTATCCTGTAGCATTTGCGCTACATTCATACTGCCACTCACAACTGTATAGCGGATGTGAAGAAGCGCACGCACGTTGGAAAAGGCTTCCATACTTACCGGCATGTCTCGCTCTGTCCATGACAAAAGAAGGGGGGAGGCTTGGTTGGGACTGCTGGTTGTTACTGTGAACGTTGCACTGACAAGGCGATAAACGACAGATGCTAGGGACATTCACACTCGCACACACCAAACGCCTACAACAACACATTCTGCATATACACACATGTACTCTCTTCAAGTACACACGCACGTGCACACACACGCATGTACACACGCACGCACACACGCACACAAACACATATACATACACACACACTCAGGCCCCGAGTGCGAACGCATGCAGAATATCTTGCGCACACGTTAAATCCTGTTCCGCTTTTCGGAAGAGTAGGCCATTGTGTGCCGGTGGGAACAGATGACAAAATTTACAAAACTGCATACACACGGGGACTGGATGTAAAAAAGCACATGAGTGCTTTTTCCATTATCCTCGATATAAAAGAATAAATTAAAAATTAAATAAAAAAAAAAAAATAAAAAACACTCTCAACACACACACACCTATCCCCCCCAGAAGAAAACGACTCTCATCACCAACATACCTGAATCCTCCCTCACACCTGTCTCACCTGTCGGCATCACCGAGTTCAGCATTAGCCCTAGCCATATCAAACAACCCCCACATGATCCTCTATGTCCTGGCCCGGGCCAAAAGCTGTGTCAGTTACTGATGTCAGCTAATTGCCAAGGCCTACACTAAAATGTTGTCATGTTGTAAAATACTGTGTTGAGATTGATTGCCTTCAGCCATGACAAGCTTTCAACATAACAAAACCTACACTCTCCTTGAAAGGATGGAAAAAAAAATCCTCTGAAGTCAGAGTATGGCTGCCTATATGGCGAGGAACTTAAAAACAGTCATACACGCAAACTTCTCATTCAGGTGTGTGCAGTTTCAAATCTCACAGTGATTCCCAGGTGGGATGATGAGTGAGTCAGAGTGCACATTCTGGGTGACCCCCCTAGAGTGTTAAGCTGGGGAACGTACAACAACAACAACAACATCATCAACAATTACAACAACACCAACAACAAAAACAGTTATACACGCAAACTTCTCATTCAGTAGTGTGCAATTTCAAATCTCACAGTGATTCTCAGGTGAGATGAATGAGTCAATCCTTCGGACGAGACTATAAACCAAGGCTACGTGTTCAAACGCATGCAGAACATCTTCCGCACACGTTAAAGCCTGTTCCGCTTTTGAGAAGAGTAGGCCATTGTGTGCCGGTGGAAACAGATGACGGAATTGACAAAACCGCATACACTCGGGGACTGGATGTGAAAAAAGCACACAAGTGCTTATTCCATTATCCTCGATATAAAAGAATAAATAAATAAAAAATAAATAAAAGAGTGCAACATTCTGGGTGAACCCCCTAGAGTGTTAAGCTGGGAAACAGCAGCAACAACAGCAACAACAACAACATCCTCCTTCTCCATCTGCTCCAGTCTTCACTGGCCCTGCTGACTTCAGGGATCCTTAGTTGGCAGGCATGGATCGACATTAAGCGTTGCCCAACTGCCCGAGGCAACTGAATCGCCGATTCGGGTAAGTGAAGTTCACGGTAAACTTGCCCGAAAGGTCGGGCAAGTTAAAATTTGGACAAGCAACCCTTGCTTTTCCTCTTGCCTGACGATTATTATCTTACGCTCGACGCTGCCCGTTCAGAAGAGGAGAAATTATGTATTGTGTTTAAATTAATTTTCGGGGAATTAAAA
>CM054165.1:13411187-13426187 GCA_028751875.1 Rapana venosa
TTGCATTCATCTCATGAAAAATCATTGTCAGAACCATTGCAGTTTAATGTTGCCTGCTTAACAAACTTAATTTTGGCTGTTCTTGCGATTACCACAGGACCACATCATTTTTAGCTGGCATTTCATCAACATCAAAATAAGCTTTAGGGGGAAAAAATCAAAATGAGACCAGTTGCCAATCATAAATGTCCATCCAAAGCTCATGTGAATATATGTAAACTTGAAAATCACACACACACAAAGTATGCAACTGTTGTGTTGGTTTTACAACAGCATAACCTGGTGATGAAATGCCAATGACATACCATTCCATTGATTTGCCTGCAGTATAAAGTATTCCCTAACAACACACACACACAACACACACAACACACACACACACACACACACACACACACACACACATCCTTTCTATACTGCATACTCACTACCTCCATCCATCACCTCCCCTGTTACACCCCTCCCACACAACCAGCATTCCACACACATTCTCTCTTCCACTACACCCATCATTCACACACACACACACACCGTCATCATCACACCCACCATCATTCATTCTCTCTCTCCATCTCCTCTCACACACACACACACACACACACACACACACACACACACACACACACACACACGCCCATTCATTCACAACACACACATCACACACACACACACCCTCATTCACACACACACACACACACACACACACTAACACCATCTTCACACACACATCATTCACACACACATATCACACACACACACACACACACACATCATTCACACACACACACACCCATCATTCACTCACACAACACCATCATCACACACTCACACACTATCATTCACACCCACTATCATCTCACACACCATCATTCACACACACACACACCATCACCACACACCATCACTCATACACACACACTACATCACACACACTCACACACCATTCTCACAAACACACCGTCATCACACACACACACTATCACTCTCAAACACACACACCATCATTCACACACACACTATCACTCTCAAACACACACACACACAAAACACACACTATCACTCTCAAACCACAGACACACCACACACACACAACACACACACACCACACACACCACACACACAACACACACACACACAACACACACACACACTCCAAACACACAACCCACACACACACCACACACACACAACACACACACACCAACACTAACACCTCTCAAACACACACACAGTCCTTCCTCAAGTGCCTTCCCCCCTTAATTAAAAAAACAACCAAAACAACCCATAACTATCCTTGTCCACTCACGCATTCAATCTTACCTCTTTCCCCACTCCAAACCATCCTACCCCTCCCCCTTCCTAGCACCTCTTTCCCTAAAATTCTACCACCACCCCCAACCCCTCTAAGAAAAGAGTTTGCCACGTGTCAGCATGCACCAAACTATCTACCTGCCTATTGTGTCCACATGGCGGGCCAGGATTAGTGTAACAGTGCAGGATTAGTATGAACAGTTAGCAACAAAAAAAGGAAAGGGTCGGTCGTCTGGTCTGTCTGTTGGAAAGCATGTGGACACAGCAACAGATAGAATTGATGGTACCTAGCTGTAGACACAGTTACCAGTTAACAGGACTTTCCTGTTTACCTTTTACATTTGGATTTCTTTTATCACAAATTTCCAGCTCTGCTATCAGCAAAGCAACTTCAGACCCAAAGACTTTTGAAGATTTTGTGTCCATTAAAAAAAACACCCCAAAATAAACCATCTGAGGTCTTTTGAAATAAGGTCAAAATCGACCATGTGAATTCTTTTTGAAAACTCAAGGCCAAAAGTCAATGTGAGATGATTTTTTTTGGAAAACTAGGGCCAAAATCAACCAGGTGAGAAAAAATCTATCACTATGGGTGGCCCTCTTCTCCCTATCCCGACTTATCCAAAGGTGTATCCTGCCCCCTCCTCTCCTCACTGCCACCACACGCACGCACACACACACACACACGCACACACACACACACACACACACACACACACACACACACACACAACACACAGTGTTTTTTTTCCTGTCATCTGTTATTTTACGTTTAAGGACGTAAAATTTAAGACGACTTTATGACTACTACTACTACTACTACTACTACTACTACTACACACAGAACATTGTGTGTATCAGTACTACTACTACTGCTGTTGCTACCGCTACACACACACCACACACACACACACACACACACACACACACACACACACACACACACACACACACACACACACTTACACACCATCATTCTCTCTCTCATACACACACACACACCATCATTCTCTCTCACACACACATTCTCACAAACACACATACCATCATTCTCTCACACACACCATCATTCTCTCTCTCACACACTCACACACACACACACACACACCCATCATTCTCTCTCACACACACACACCATTCTCACACACACACACACCACCCACATTTACACCACACACACGCACGCACACATACACACACACACCCCATCATTCTTACAAACACACACACCACACCTCACACACACACCACCCACCCCCTCCCCCCCACACACAAACGCACGCACACCACACACAAACACCTCACACTCACCTAACACACACACCTAACACGCACACATCACACCACACACACCACACACACAGACACACAGACACACGCACAACCACCTGAGTTCACACACCCCTATCACTACACCACACACACACACTACACACACCCAAACCCCTAACGCTATAACACACACTTTCCTCACACACTACTTTTACACCATGCACGCACACACGCATGCACGCACACACATGCACACACGCACGCACCACACACACATTCACACACATCCACACACACACCACACCCCACACACACACACCGCACGCACACACACACACACACACACACACACACACACCCTACCTCTAACTAAAAAACCTATAACACTTTACACTGCAGTAAAATCATGGAAAGATAACCAGAGGTACATCACCACATAGATTGGTTCACAATACTGTAACAGTATCACCAATCCTGCTAACATCAAACACACATAATCATTATAATTCCTTTAGCATTTGCCCCCATCATCTATGTCACTTCCTTTTCCAATTACAAAAGCAGCATATGTGAAAGTCAGCCTTGCATGGATTGACTGGCTTCAACAGGCATTACACCAAGTGTTTGCCAATAGCTCTTTGGGATTCATATAAAGAAAATTGTGTACCAAAGAAAAAGAGGGAGGCAGCATTACAAATAGTTGCCAGCCCTGTAGGGCATGTTTCAACAAGAGCATTATTGTCTCAGCTTCTACTTAATTAATCAAGAATAAAAACACACATGAAAAAACCCAAAAAGTCTGGCCCTGTGTGTTTGGCTTTTTTTTCTTTTTTTCTCTCCCTTTCTTTTCTCTATTTTTTTCTTCTTTTCTTCTCTTTCTTTTCTCTATTTTGCTTCTTTTTTCTCTTTTTTTCTTTGTCTTCTTTTTCTTCTGTGTGTCTTTTTTTCTCTCTTTTTTTCTTCTTTTTTTCTTTTTTTCCCTGTTCTTTTCTCTATTTTGCTTCTTTTTTTTCTTTTTCTTCTCTTTTTTCTTTTTCTTTTTTTCTTCTTTTTTCTTCTGTGTGTGTCTTTTTTCTTCTTTTTTCCCCTTTCTTTTCTCTATTTTTCTTTTTTTTTCTTTTTCTTCTTTTTTTCTTTTTCTTTTGTGTGTGTCTTTTTTCTTCTCTTTTTTGTTGTTGACATGCATATTATAAGCACCATCTTTTTCGTTTCTTTTTTGGGGGGTCTTTTTGTCTTTGTTTTTCTTTTTGGGGGGGTTATAGTTTTTTCCCCATTTTCTTCTCTTTTTTTTTAACCATGGTTTTTCTTTTTTTAACCAGGGCTTTTTTTGGTTGCTTTTTTTTTAATGGGTGCTACTTTTCACTTTTTTTTTTTTTTTTACATCAAGTCATCTCTTGACAGTAGTAGGATGTACTTTGCAGTGTTGTCAGTTGCAACTTTTTGACAATTTTTTTGTGTCACAGTTTTTCCCCCTAGCTGCTCCACACAATTTTGGGAGTCCTGCACTAGAATGTGATGGGGATGTTTTCCATGACAGCGGTGTCCTGCTCTCTTCTGCCACATTGCCGCCATCTGATGTCATCAGCGATGTCCTCAGCGACGGCAGCAATGTCCTCGGCAATGTCCTCGGCAGCGATGTCCTTGGCAGCGATGTCCTTGGCAGCGATGTCCTTGGCAGCGATGTCCTTGGCAGCGATGTCCTCGGCAGCGATGTCCTTGGCAGCGATGTCCTCGGCGATGTCCTTGGCAATGTCCTTGGCAGCGATGTCCTTGGCAGCAATGTCCTTGGCAGCGATGGCGATGTCCTTGGCAGCGATGTCCTTGGCAGCGATGTCCTTGGCAGCGATGTCCTCGGCGATGTCGGCGAGGTCCTCCTCAGGTGGTTCCTGCCAAAATACACATGTGACAACCATCAGTACAGGCCTTTAGTATACTTGTGGCAACCGGTAGTTTTCATAGTTATTGACTTACCTAATATTACACACATTATATAACATATAACCATTTACCCTTTACAGCAAGTCAAAATAAATAAGTAAAACGTTTTCATTAATGTGCCCGTTTATTTTCCTATGATTTTGTTTATAGTTTTGTCCGTTTTTGTGTATGTGAGAAGAAAAAAAAAGAAACATAAAAAGGTCATGCTGACTAAAGACAAGTGACAGGGCATCAACAAATAAAAAAGGAAGGATCAGTTTTAGTTGCACAGTGATATTTTCCTGCTCAACTTAAAACATAGGGGATGGTCAAAAGGACATACAATTAAAAATTATTTGTAACATTATCACCCATGTCTTACCTATAAAGCAATTGATGTTACTGAAACCACCACCACCACCACCCAGCAATATTGATGAGAAAAAGTCTGGTTTCGAGGCTTTATTGGGATTTTATAATGATTCTAAGAAACAGGTTGAAAATTGAACTGAATGTCAAAGTCCTTGGGATGAGACTATAAACCAAATGTGACGCTCCACCATGAAATGAGTCGCTTTGCACCTTACCCACTTTTCTGCTAGGAGCCATTTTAGGCAGGTGGAGGTCAGGTTGATGATTTTGAGATTTTGATGGATTATAAAACTAAAGCCATTCTTCTACTATGTACTGAAGTATCAAGGGGTAATTTTGTTTCCTTTTGCATTAAAAAGTATGATTAAAAATACCCAAGCCCTCATTCTGACATTATTATTTTGATGCTAAACTCGCCAATTTCTCATTTTGTCACTTCCTGCAGTCTATTATTTCAATTTGTAAAAGCTTATTTTTATATATAGAATTGTCTGATTTTCCATCTTTCATGGGTATTGGATTGCCTTTTTATCGCATATTTATAACAAGTCAGTAACTGAAATTTGATCTCTGGTGCCATGAGACTTATGTGGTGGAGCATCACAAATGTACGAATGCAAGCAGAACATTTTATGCACATGTTAAAAACCCATTCCACTTTTCAAAGAGTAGGCCATTTCATGCCAGTAGGAACGGATGACAAAATCCTAAATGCGTGCACACAGATGTGTTTAGACACCATCCCCTCAGTCAGAATGCAGCTACCTAAACAGCGGAGGAAAACTACGGTCACACATGTGCAAATCTCACCACCGGTAAACCTTGGAGCTCTAGCCAAGGAACACAATTAAATGACTAACATTCAAAAACCAAACAATTCCAGAAAAACTCTCATGGTTTATTATTCATCTTTCTATTGATTAAAAATGCTCTTAATTTTTGTGTGTGCAACAAATCATCTTTGTACAACTTTGGATACAAATCTGTAAACTTCCCAAACCCAGGCACTGCCACATCAAAGTGACCACTGTGCAAAGGAAATCACTTTCTTCCTGTGATAACATCTTTGGGTAGCCAGATATAACCTGCCTCCCGTTTCTGTATCACTGGTCTGTCTTTCTTGTGCTCCGAATCAAATCTACGAAAACTTGGTCAGGCAACTTTGCATTATTTGCCCTTTTAAGTGTAATATGGTTTGAGCTACCCATCTGTTCCAGGGGATTCTTCCCCTGGAGTTACAGCCAGTGCTGAAGCCACTCCCCCGAAAGTGCTTTGGATGAGACTATAAACAGAGGTCCTGTGTGTACACACATGCAGAACATCTTGTGCAGATGTTAAAATCTGTTCTGCCTTATAAAAGAGCTCGCTACTGTATGCTGGTGGAAATGGGTGACATGGGATGGATGCTACAGACGAGTAATTAAGACCGCTCGACTTCAATCCTGTGTGTCCATGAAGTCATACTTTCAAATTTTGGCGGCATAAGGTGAATTAAGGGTGGGGATTTTACAATCATCCAAGTCAACTTCAAGCGCAGACCTGCAAGTGCCTTCATTCCCTTCACCGATATACATATGCAGAAGATCAAGTATGGACATCAAAGATCCTGTAATTCATCACAGCGTTGGGTGGTGTATGGAAACAAGCATGCCCAGCATACATCCCTAAGTCTGAATGGGGCTACCTTTATGATCAGCAAAAACAGTCCCATACACAGAATCCCACCACTGAGCTCTAGCTAAGAATCGGGAAATGGGGCAAATTGCTAAAAATTTCTTAATTAAAGGAGGGGGAGGGTTGCTCTTTTTCCCTTTTCTGCCTCATCTTCTGTGACATTCCTGTCCCTGCTGTTCCCACGCCGCTCATTTCAATCTCCCAGCCACAGTCATACCCAGATTCGTTATGTCTCATCCCCAGGGTACGAAGTCCACAAGGAGCCCATCAATATCAGATGGCCGTGGGGCCACCAGCCAGAGAGGCCCTGCACTGCTGCTGGGTCACTTTGGTGGTGTTCAGTGGTGCCTGTGTCTGAGCTAACATACGCAGGACACCACCTACTAACCATAGTATTAGCTCAGTCAAGGAGGTTGCGTAAAATTAGCATTTGGTAAAAAAAAAAAAGGTTTACAATCGACTGTGACCGACTGATCTGACTTCAGTTTCTAAATACTGGATTGACCAAGACTGACCACTGGCAGTAGATCAACAACTTTCACTATCACATATCCCCAAGGCGACCAGTGGATGAACAGGAATCGAACCCGGGTTGTCAGATTGCGAGCGCAATGTCCTAACCACTAGGCTATCCCGTCCCCCAAGTGGAGAGTGCAGGCTATGCTACAGTCTCCACATACCACTTTATAATTCAACACCGTTTCAGTCTAGACCTCGGCACCTAGCTCACATCAATAACTCGCAAAGCTTTGGCCTGGGTCAGAAAAGGAATGGATGAAATGCCATGTTACCTCGTCCCGTCCTGGTAACTGCCATGTGGTGCTGGATGGCATGTCTGTTCTTTGACACTGGATTCCAGGCCTGTAGTTCCTGAAAACAGTTAAGAAATCATCAGTGACAGGGAAAATGCTCACAGCTCTACTACCTTAAATCTGATTTCAACTTATCACTGAAGCAATACGTTTGCTTCTTCTGCTTTATTGGCTCAAATCTAAAATGAGTTAATCTCATCTGTTAGGGAAAAAAATCACAAAAGATTTTAAAAGATGTATTGCAGTTCATATTTTTCTTTATCAGTTTAATTTTAAAATTATTTTTGAACACTTTGAAACAAACGTTTACATTTTAAAATGATTTTAGAACACTTTGAAACAAAAATTTACATTTACTTATTAAAACCCACTGCTGCCTGGATTGACTGACCAACTGATCTGATTTAAAATCGAAAAGACCTGATTGACCAAGACAGACAGCCAGTCTCAAACAATTTAATCTCATCAAAGAGGAAAAAAATTACAAGGATTTGTTAAAGTATCATAGTTCATATTTTTTCTCTATTAGTCCAGTTTTAAAATGATTTGGTAACACTTTGGAACACAAATTTACTCCTTAAAGATATAAACTATTCTTTTGATGTTTTCCACCTTCATAGCTCAAATACGACAAGGATTTCATACCTTTCTTCCAACTATAGCCATGCCACTCTTTTTGACTCCAGTTCATGATGGCTGCCACTGCACACGTGGCACTTGGTCCCAGTCCCCACAGCTCCTGAAAGCACGGGAGTTCCAATCAGTGACACTGAAAATTCAGTTGGTTTTCTTTGACAAACATGACCGTCACCTGACCAGGTTACTTCATAAGAGGTTGAATTAAGGATTATTATTTACATAATGTGTCATAATGCCTATTTACTTTTATTAGCTCAAATATCAATGATTCAGTACTTTTCAAGCATGAAAACTGGAACTAGTACATAACTTTATGATTAATTTTAACAATTATTTGAATGCAGTTTTTGTTGTTATTGATGAGTCAATCTACAATTAATGTACACAACTATGTAAAACATGCACACAAAAAGACATTTTAATGGTTTAGTTACAAACGAGATCAGCGGTATTCTCACCTGGGTCTTGATCCCCTTCATGCAGGCAGGTTCATGGAACTTACAGCTGTGATGCTTCCCCTCAATTCAGTGACTGACGGCAATGGATTTGACTGGAGCTGTTCTGGTGTGTTGACTCTGGCACAGGCGATGCTTCCCATCATTCAGTGTTTGATAGCACTGGACCTGACTGGCGTTGTTCTGGAGTGTTGACTTTGGCACAGGCGATGCTTCCCAGCATTCAATGACTAGTGGTGCTGGATGTGACTGGAGCTGTTCTGGTGTGTTTTGGCACAGGCGATGATTTCCATCATTCAATGACTAGTGGTGCTGGATGTGACTGGAGCTGTTCTGGTGTGTTTTGGCACAGGTGATGATTTCCATCATTCAATGACTAGTGGCGCTGGATGTGACTGGAGCTGTTCTGGTGTGTTTTGGCACAGGTGATGATTTCCATCATTCAATGACTAGTGGTGCTGGATGTGACTGGAGCTGTTCTGGTGTGTTTTGGCACAGGTGATGATTTCCATCATTCAATGACTAGTGGTGCTGGATGTGACTGGAGCTGTTCTGGTGCGTTTTGGCACAGGTGATGCTTCCCATCATTCAATGACTAGTGGTGCTGGATGTGACTGGAGCTTTTCTGGAGTATTGACTTTGGCACAGGCGATGCTTCCCATCATTCAATGACTAGTGGTGCTGGATGTGACTGGAGCTGTTCTGGTGTGTTTTGGCACAGGTGATGATTTCCATCATTCAATGACTAGTGGTGCTGGATGTGACTGGAGCTGTTCTGGTGTGTTTTGGCACAGGTGATGCTTCCCATCATTCAATGACTAGTGGTGCTGGATGTGACTGGAGCTGTTCTGGTGTGTTTTGGCACAGGTGATGATTCCCATCATTCAATGACTAGTGGTGCTGGATGTGACTGGAGCTGTTCTGGTGTGTTTTGGCACAGGTGATGCTTCCCATCATTCAATGACTAGTGGTGCTGGATGTGACTGGAGCTGTTCTGGCGTGTTTTGGCACAGGTGATGATTCCCATCATTCAATGACTAGTGGTGCTGGATGTGACTGGAGCTGTTCTGGTGTGTTTTGGCACAGGTGATGATTTCCATCATTCAATGACTAGTGGTGCTGGATGTGACTGGAGCTGTTCTGGTGTGTTTTGGCACAGGTGATGATTTCCATCATTCAGTTTTTGATGGTGCTGGACCTGACTGGCGCTGATCTGGTGTATTACTTTGGCACACGTTTCCCATCATTCAGTTCTTGATGGCACTGGATTTGACTGAAGCTGTTCTGGTGTATTGACTTTGGCACAGGCGATGCTTCCCATCGTTCAGTAACTGACAGCACTGGATTTGACTGAAGCTGTTCTGGTGTATTGACTTTGACACAGGCGATGCTTCCCATCGTTCAGTAACTGACAGCACTGGATGTGCGACTGGAACTTTTCTGGTGTGTTGATCCTGGCACAAACGATACTTTCAATCGTTCATTTTTGATGGCGCTGGATTTAACTGGAGCTGTTCTGGAGTACCGACTTTTGAACAGGCGATGATTTCCATCATTCAGTTTTTGATGGCGCTGGACTTGACTGGAGCTGTTCTGGTGTGTTGATCTTGGCACAAGCAATACTTTCCATCATTCAGTTTTTGATGGCGCTGGATTTGACCGAACTGTTCTGGTGTACTGATTTTGGCACAGGCGATGATTTCCATCATTCTTTTATTGATGGCGCTGGATTTGACTGGAGCTGTTCTGGCGTGTTCACTTTAGCACTTGCAATATTTCCCATCATTTAATTTTCAATGGCATTGGATTTGACTGGAGCTGTTCTGGTGTACCGATTTTGGCACAGGCAATACTTCCCCTCAGTTTTTGATGGCACTGGACCTGACTGGAGCTGTTCTGGTGTATTGACTTTGGCATAGGTGATGCTTCCCATCATTCAATGACTGATAAGAATGGGCTGGATTTGACTGGAGCTGTTCTGGTGTATTTGGCACAGGCGATGCTTCCTATCATTCAATTTTTGATGGAACTGGATTTGACTGGAGCTGTTCTGGTGTTCTGATGTTGGCACAGGTGATGATTTCCATCATTCAGTTTTTAATGGCGCTGGATTTGACTGGAGATGTTCTGGTGTGTCGACTTTGGCACAGGCGGCGCTTCCCACCATTCAGTTTATGATGGCACTGGACCTGACTGGAGCTGTTCTGGTGTACTGACTGGTACAGGTGATGCTTTCCATCATTCAGTGACCGATGGCCCTGAACTTGAATTATTCTGGTTCTTACTGTACCTGTTCAAACAGAAGCGAGTCCCAAACTTTAGAATAGAATAATAAGCAGCAGATATTAAAGCTAAGCTATGAATCTACATATGACAAATATGAATCAATTAAACAGTTACCATAGCATAAAAGGTAGCACACTGGATTTTTGGTTGTTAGGTTGTGGGTCCAAATCCCTTAATTGGCATAAATTTTGGGTTTTCTCCAGTATCTAAATCTAGCCAGTCCTGACCCAGAGCAAAACTTGTGTGCCCAATGGGAGGGCTGGGACCAAAACGTTGAGCAGACTGGGACCCCAAAGCTGCCCATCAAACACTTTACAGATGCACCACTAAGTGTTTAAATAAATTACTTGACCAACTCTGCAGAAGCCTGTCACTTATTTACACCAGAGTGTTTAAAAATTTTTATTTTAAAAAAAAAACCCAAAAGAAACTGAAGTACACATACCAAGTAATCTTAAAAGTTGCAAATTTAATGAACGAAAATGTAAAGTATTTGCGGTTTTTTTAAAAACTGTTTAGTTTTTCCCTTTTGATAAGATATTTTCTTCATCCCTAGACAGGCAGAAAAGCAAGAAGTAAAACACAAATGGAAACACATACCTCCAAACAGTCGGCTTTTTAAAAATTGAACGGGCCCAAGACAAAAAAAAGCAACCCCAAAAACAGCAAGCACAAACCCAGACAGTTGGAAGGTTGAAGACAAACTGCAAATAAAATTTCAAAGGCAAAAAGGTTTCTAGCTGGTAGTCAAAAAGGAAAAAACCCAAAGGACCGTTTTTTCTTTTTGTTGGACGTGAAGTCACGCCCAAATGGTGGTGGAATTTCAGGGGCACTTTTGGGTTACATCATCCCTTAAAGGGGGGATCTTGGTGCAGTTTTCTCAGGCTTGTCGTCTTTGTTGAAAAAGTTGACGATTTGACCCCCGTGTGACCCCAACGATTCACCCCCCATGTGTTTCCCCCCCAACCAACAAATCAAACCGGTAGGCCCCAATGTAAAAAAAGGTGGAAGGAAAAGGAAGGAAAAGTCTGGGAAAAAATGAGGGCTGGCAAAGAAACCCCCCTAAATAACTCCCAAAAATGCCCGAGTGACACAGTCACACTACCCTCCTAACCACTCAAAAATGCCAGTAGGTGACCAGTCACTACCTCCAAAAAACCGTCCCAAGAGCAGTAGGTGCACAGTCAACTACTCCTAACCCCGTCCCCAAAAATCCAGTAGGGGGACAAGTCACCTCCTCCTAAAACGTCCCAAGATGCCGTAGGTGACACAGCAAACTACCTTTCCCCAAAAATAAAGTCAGTGGGGAAAAGTCCCTCTCCATTTAAAAGTTGAAGATTGAAATCCCATTCCTATTAAATCCCAAAAAAAGAAATCCCTCCCTATGCCAATTTTTAAAAAAAAATTTGCACCCCAAAAACCCTGCCCTTTAAATTTTTAAAATTTTTCCAGTTTAAATTTTTTTCCAGTTTTTTTTATCTTTTAAACTTTTTTCCCTGTTTAAATCTATTTTTTTCTATGTTTAAATCTAATTGTTATCTAAGTTTAAATCTAATTTTTCTCTATCCATGTTTAAGTCTAATTTTTCTCTATGTTTAAGTCTAATTTTTCTCTATCTATGTTTAAATCTTATTTTTGGGGCTAGTTTTATATACTAGTTTTATTGCATCTACTTTTATGGCCATTTCTAACTCTTATTTCCTATTCTATCCTTTTTGGCTGGTTTATATTGTCTATTGTCTAATTTTATTCTATCTTTTAGCAAGGATCATGGATGCAATCAGGAATTTGGTGCCCTGTGATAAAGGCAACTGACAGGTTAGTAGTCCAACGGCAAATCCATCTAATCACCTGTGCTCTAGCTATTCGCAGGATCTGGAAGCATGTCAACAAGTCTTCGTGAACACTGAGAACTTTGGGGATAGCAGAATATCCCCAGTCTAAAAACAAAGGTCGATTATACTAAGAACACTGGGGATAGCAGAATTTCCCCATTCTGAAAGCTAACATCGACTTTGCGGAGACTTTGGGGATAGCAGAATATCCCCATTCTGAAAACTAATGTTGAATGTAATGAGAACTCTGGGGATAACAGAATATCCCCATTCTGAAAACTAACGTCGACTATGCGGAGACTGTGGGGATAGCAGAATATCCCCATTCTAAAAACTAAGGTGGAAACTGAAAAATCAGAGGGTAGCAGAATATCCCCATTCTAAAAACTAACGTCGAATATACTGAGAACTCTGGGGATAGCAGAATATCCCCATTCTGAAAATTAAGTCGAATGTACTGAAAACTCTGGGGATAGCAGAATATCCCCATTCGAAACACTAAGGTGGAAACGGAGAACTTTGGGGATAGCAGAATATCCCCATTCTGAAAAACTACGGTCCAATATACCAAGAACTCTGGGGATAGCAGAATATCCCCATTCTGAAAACTAACGTTGGATGTACTGAGAACTCTGGGATAGCAGAATATCCCCATTCTGAAAATTTAAGTCGAATGTACTGAAAACTCTGGGGATAGCAGAATATCCCCATTCGAAACACTAAGGTAGAAACTGAGAACTTTGGGGATAGGAGAATATCCCCATTCTGAAAAACTCCGGTCCAATATACCAAGAACTCTGAGGATAGCAGAACATCCCCATTCTGAAAACTAACGTTGAATGTACTGAGAACTCTGGGATAGCAGAACATCTCCATTCGGAAAACTAACGTCGGATATTCCAAGAACTTTGAGGATAGCAGAATATCCCCATTCTGAAAACTAATGTCGATTGTACTGAGAACTCTGGGATAGCAGAATATCCCCATTCTGAAAACTAAGGTGGAAACTGAAAACTCTGGGGATAGCAGAATATCCCCATTCTGAAAACTAACGTCGAATGTACTTAAAACTCTGGGGATAGCAGAACATCCCCATTCTAAAATATACTGTCAAATGTACTGAGAACTCTGGGGACAGCAGAATATCCCCATTCTAATAACTAAGGTCGAAACTGAGAAGTCTTGGGATAGCAGAATATCCCCATTCTAAAAACTAAGGTCGAATATACTGGGAACTCTGGGGATAGCAGAATATCCCCATTCTGAAAACTAACGTTAAATGTACTGAGAACTTCGGGATTAGCAGAATATCCCCATTCTGAACACTAAGGTGGAAACTGAGAAATCTGGGGATAGCAGAATATCCCCAGTCTAAAAACTAGGTGGAAACTGAGAAATCTGGAGATAGCAGAATATCCCCATTCTGAAAAAACTAAGGTTGAATGTACGGAGAACTCTGGGGATAGCAGAATATCCCCATTCTGAAAACTAAGGTGGAAAATGAGAACTTTGGGGATAGAATATCCCCATTCTGTTTACTATGCTGAGACTATGGGGATAGCAGAATATCCCCATTCTGAAAACTAACGTCGAATTTACTTAAAACTCTGGGAATAGCAGAATATCTCCATTCTGAAAACTAACATCGAATGTAATGAGAACTCTGGGGATAGCAGAATATCCCCATTGTGAAAACTAACGTCGAATTTACTTAAAACTCAGGGGATAGCAGAATATCCCTATTCTGAAAACTAACGTTGAATGTACTGAGATTTCTGGGGATAGCAGAATATCCCCATTCTGAAAACTAAGTTGGAAACTGAGAAATCTGGGGATAGCAGAATATCCCTATTCTGAAAACTAAGGTAGACACTGAGACCTGTGGGGACAGCAGAATATCCCCATTCTGAAAAAAACTAAAGTTGAATGTACGGAGAACTCTGGGGATAGCAGAATATCCCCTTTCTCTGGAAATAGCAGAATATCCCCATTCTGAAAACTAACGTCGAATGTACTGAGGACTCTGGGGATAGCAGAATATCCCCATTCTGAAAACTAACGTCGAATTACGGAGAACTTTGGGGATAGCAGAATATCCCCTTTCTGAAAACTAACGTTGAATTACGGAGAACTTTGGGGATAGCAGAATATCCCCATTCTGAAAACTTAAGATTCAAAATACCAATAACTCTGGGGATAGCAGAATATCCCTATTCTGGAAACTAACGTTGAATGTACTGAGAACTCTGGGGATAGCAGAATATCCCCATTCTGAAAACTAACGTCGAATGTACTGAGAACTCTGGGGATAGCAAAATAACCCCATTCGAAAAGCTCAGGTGGAAACAGATCCCTGGGGATAGCAGAATATCCCCATTCTAAAAACTAAGGTGGAAACTGAGAACTTTGGGGACAGCAGAATATCCC
>CM054165.1:13431187-13478292 GCA_028751875.1 Rapana venosa
TTGTGACGAAATTTCATCAAACAGTTGTGTGCCTCTAGATTCTCCCTCCCTGGGCTAGGTCATAGGCCTACCTCTGATTCTGTAGAGCCTACCAGTAGGCTAGCACAGGCCTAGGCTAGGCCTTCCTATGAGACTATAAACCGAGGCCCCATGTGCGCGAGCGCACGCAGAACATCTTGCGCACACGTTAAATCCTGTTCCGCTTTTCGTAAGAGTAGGCCATTATGTGCCGGTGGGAACAGATGACAGAATTCACAAAACTGCATACACACGGGGACAGGATGTAAAAGAAAAAAGCACATAAGTGCTTATTCCATTATCCTCGATATAAAAGAATAAAATAAAATTAGTATGTTTGTGCAAAACAGTGGTGTGTCTGTATGCCTGCGTGTGCGCCTACGCGGGCATGTGCGCGCGTATTGCTGAGTGGGTGGGTACCATTGCCTGCCTGCCAGCAATCCATGCCTACTCAAATGAACTCATCCAGACATATATTCAAATAACTAAAGCCTACCAAATACACAAATGTCTGCAAAAAATGTGACCTTACTCACATTGAGATTTTCGATGAAGTCGCACGCTACCACTACAGTGGCTGTACAGTAGTAGCATCATCAGCTGCAAGAAGTTTGGGTTTTTCTCTCATGAGGGGAAGTCGTACTCTGGCCTCTGTTCTGTGTGGTCTTCTTCTGCTAAGTTAGCCGCCAGTCGAAGATCAGAGCCTAGGTGGGGTTATCAAGGTTGGTCGGTGGCCTTCGTGTGGTCTTTCTGATGCGTTGTTCCTGCGAGCATAACGTTTTCGGTTAGTTCTCATTCGCCCACAATTCCAACTGGTGTTCAGCACTACGAATTCTACTGGGGTTTTATCACGTCTCGTTTTAACCCCCATTCAGTACGTGCGCGCGCAGGTACGTGTACGTGTGTATGCTCGTGCACGAGCTTTATGTGCATGCTTGCGTGAGTACATACATGTCCGTGTAAGTGCGGACAAGCGTGTCGGGTGTGTGTGTGTGCATGTGAGCCTGTATGAAGCGTTTGCAATCATGCATTCGAACACGTTTAAGATCCCGTTCAATTCATGTCAGCGTTTGGTGGGTTAGGGAGTCACGAACATAGGCCAACCCAGCTTAGGCTACATCCCCGAAGTCGGAATGCGGCTACCTTGGTGGTGGGCAAAAACGGTCACAAACGCACGCACGCACGCACGCGCGCGCGGGCACACACACACACTACACACACACACACACACACACACACACACACACACACACTCCCCGGAAAGTCTTCCGGATGAGACTATAAACCCAGGTCCGAGTACGAACGTACACGGAACATCTTACGCACACGTTAAAACCCGTTCCCCTTTTGGAAGAGTAGGCCTAGGCCATTTCGTGTTCGAGAGGATTTTCACCCCGGAATTCGAGTAGGAAAGCACACGGAACATCTTAAGCACACGTTGAAACCCGTTCCCCTTTTGAAAGAGTAGGCCATTTCGCGCTTGTATGAGCGCATGACAATTTTTAAAATGCTTGCACACAGGTGTGTTTAGACGTCGGTATGCGACAACTTCAATGGTGGGTAAACGGTCGTATACATCAAAATATCGGCATTGGTGAACTTCGAAGCATAAGCCAAGGAACGAAAAAACGTACTTCTTTTTCGCTGATCTTTCCCGAAAAAACATATCCCTGTGTGAAACCGATGCTATAGCCAAGTGGTTAAGACCGTTCGACTTCAATCCCACGGGTCCATGAAGTTGGGGGTTCGAATCTCGGCAGCAGTGTCTGGTGATTTAAGAGCGGGAATTTTTACGATCTCCCAGGTCAACTTCAAGTACAGACCAGCCAAAGCCATAATTCCCATCGTATGTATAGCCTGTGCATTAAAATATATTTATATGCACGTTAAAGATCCGATTATTCATGTCAACGTTCGTGGGTGGGTTAAAGAAACACAAACATACCCAGCACGCATCCCCGACGTTGGAATGCGGCTACCTTAAAGGTGGACACAAAACTGTCTGGTGTGCGCGTTTGTATTTCTCCAAGCTTGAAAGGTTGTTAAAATAACAATACCAAACAAAACCGAGCATTCAGCCTAAATATGCCTACTCCAAGAAGGGGTCATACTGTTGATCCAGTTTTCCCATCAATGGATGACTGATCATGACATACAACATTGGCCAAACAGCAAAAAGAAAAACAAAAAGATCCCACCGACATGAGTAAGGTAGTGGTTAGGACGCTGACATCATAATCAGACCGAAACAGTTTGTGTGGGTTTGAATCTCCAATATGGCGTCCGTTTTATGTTATCTTCCTGGTTCAAGTCCTATACTGATGGATGAGGCTATAATATAGCCAAGTGGTGAGGACCGTTGGACTTCATTCCCATGGGTCCATGAAGTCGTGGGTTTGAATCTAAGCGGCGTCTGATGAATTAAGGGTGGGGATTTTTACCATCTCCTCGGTCAACTTCAAGTGAAGACCTGCCAGTGCCCTAATTCCCTTCGTATATGTACACTTACAGAAGATGAAACATGCACGTTAAAAACCCTGTAACTCGTGTCAGCGTTGGATGGGTTACGGAAACACGAACATACCCATCATACATTCCCCACGTCGGAATGCTACAACGGTAATGGTGGGCAAAAACTGTGGCATGTATTCGCAAAAACACCATTGGTGAATCTCTGTATCCAGGAACGGAAAAAAAAATAAGGAGGTTGTCACAAATTTACAGGGATATCTGGACTAAGGTACTGTCACGTGGTAACGAGGGGCCTGAAGTTCGGAACTGATGCGCGGGAAAATCATACAACACTGAATGCTATTACCAGGCCTAACCATCGTTTTGAATGAAGCACTCAGCGTGCAGACGATCACCTCTAGTTACTTCGAAACTGGTTGGAAAGATGGCAAAATGGAGAACTGCAGAATGGAGGGCAACTTAAGCACACGTTAAACCTATCATTCTTTCGTACAAATGTTCACTACGGCCTGAAAAGGTATGGAGTTAGCCATATTCAGCTTGCTCAAGACACTTACTGAAAATTACAATGCAGTGCCCCAACCACACCCAATTTTTTAATAGTAAAAATGAGTCACAGCAGAAGGATGGCACTGGAAATCTTGCCCCACCTTGATAATTTAGTCAAGTTCTTTTTGGAATCGGTAAATAAAACAAAACAAAAAATCGATTAATCTTCTTGCTTTTCGAAATGATTTTATCCTAGACATATAAAAAAATAATCACTAAGCAAATCTGCATAACTAAACAATAGCAACAGTTACCTGTAGCCTCAGGTCAAAGTTGTCCAAGGGGTAGTTTCGTTCCGCTTGTAGACCTGGGCTTGTATCGGCCACCGTCCAGTGAAGGGTGTCGTTATTGCTGCTGCTGTTGCTGCTGCTGCTGTTGTTGGAAAATAGTGAAGAGTATCTGCCAGTACCTACTTCAGTACTTGTATCTAACTACTGCTTTGTGAGTGAGCAGTCATCATGAGCAAGGCACAATGGGACATCAGCCCTGAAGGTGATAACTTGTCACAGGAGAGCTCACAACTCTCTTTAGGTTACAACAGGGTTGCACAGAATCATTACGCTTGCATAGCAGCACTGTTGCTTGAAGAATTGTACTATTTTTAGTTGGTCCACCCTGCCAAAGTGGGATGACTTGCGACCACAGTCCCTAAATCGGATATTTACGCTGGGACTATATTCTAACATCAACAACAACACAAACTCTCTCTCTCTCTCTCTCTCTCTCTTCTCTCTCTCTTCTCTCTCTCTCTCTCTCTCTGTCTGTCTCTCTCTCTCTCTCTTTTGATACAGGACAGCTCTCTCTCTCTCTCTCTCTCTCTCTCTCTCTCTCTCTCTCTCTCTCTCTCTCTCTCTCTCTCTCTCTCTCCCTGTCTGTCTGTCTGTCTGTCTGTCTCTGTGTTAATAGAAGAGGGGGTGAATCCTGATCTCTGATTTATACTCGCAGTCACAGACACACATACTCCTTTGCATACACCCACGCACATAATCTATCTCCATATTCATCTATTTATGATTAAAGCCATTCTAAAAAGTAGCACCATCGATTTTCCCTAAATGTTGAAACAGATAAAGTTGATGGCAAAGTTGACAAAAGTTAATGAGAATGTTGAAGGGGAAAGTTCTCCATACATAAATTAACATCTATGCTAGTGATTAGAAATGGGACTACTGATCTAACAGTGCAGGTTCAAGCCTAAACACGTGGATCCCCCCCCCCCCCCTCCCCCCTTGAAATTAACGTTGGCTACGATTCCATTCTCTTACAATTACGGATGAGACTATATACGAAGGTCCTGTGTGCTTCGAACACATGCAGAACATCGTGCACACATGCTAAAACCGGGACCTTTCATTTTGTAGACCGACTACGGTAGGGTGTAGTGGTATGAATTCTTTACTTTGTTCCTCAGCTACAGTCTCCAGGTTCACCAATGGTCAGATTTTATGTATGAACAGTACAGAACAGAACAAAACAGAACATCATTCATCGCCATGGAAACCCAGAAGGCATTTGGACACAACGGGGTAGCTCAGTGGTCGGAGCACTCGCTTTCCCCCAGCCAAGTTAAGCAGCCTCGAGCGTGGTTACCAGTTGGATGGGTGACCGTTTTCGCGCCTTGGCTTCAGTACAGTTCCCCCAGTTCACCCAGCTGTAAATGGGTACCTGCCCTCTTTAGGGTCAGGGAAGGTAAAGCAGCGAGGGAGAGAAGATGGGCGCCGCCCTCAATATGCTGGCCCTAGAGAAGTGAGGTCTCTGACCCCTCGCTCCCCTACGACCTTAATATAGGTTATGGGACACCTTTACCTTTAAATTTATTTATGGGGGAGGGGGGGGGGAGTCTCCAAAGATGCATGCAATCGAAAAAGGACTATTACTTTGCGAATGGTTCTTGAAGCTTTTCAAATTGTTCTGATAACAATGCACTCACAGAGCCTCTTTCAAATTCTACTCCTTTATTTCAATCCCACACTTTCACATACTATCAGGACATATCACGTCTTCTTCTTCGTCATCATCGTCATCATCATTATCATCATTGCCATCATTCTTATCATTAATTGTTTCCAGTATTATTATTATTATTATTATTATTATCTTTATTATTATTATTAGTTTACTTCTATCACTGTTGTTCAAATTGTTACTGTTCTTTCTGACATTAACAGTATTAGTTATTAACGTTTTTAATGTCATCAGTAGTAAGTAACAGCAGTAGCAGCATATGTAATAGCTCAGGTAGTGGAAGTAGGCCAAAAATTTAAACTGAAAACAGACTTTTGCTTTTCCATGTACAGAAGAAAAGTTTTTCAACTTTCTTTTTTTTTTTAAATCACCGACTAGAGTACAAAATGTTTATAGACCTGTTATCATTATCATTTGTTGTTACTGTTTTTATCAGCAGTATTGTTACTGTGATCACTATTAGTAGAAATCATTATCATTTGTTGCTACTGTTTTTATCAGCAGTATTATTACTGTTATCACTATTACTAATGATATAGCCATTGTTGTTATTACTAACATTCCTAGTATGCATTTTTAGTATCATCATTTTTTTTGTTCATTTAGGCAATGGTAAGCCAGTAGCTGACTAGATGTGAATAGTTTTAACTGAACAAAAAAAACCTGTTGTTCATTCTTTTGGAGGAAAAAAAACAGACCTGTTCATTAACATCGTATCTCAAGCGCTCACGCCTGTTCTTGTCCCAATGCCTGCCTTTGTCCGAGACGCGCACGTCTCGCTCCTACAGATACACTCAAGTATTTTATAACCCACTATACTGTGCTATATGTTAAACTGCAGGTGTGTCTAATAGAGTTCTAATTATTACTACAAACAAGCATGGTATCTTGTATCAGTTCACACATTTTGCTACAATTTATTGCTTGTGCATCATTTTGTTAAGCCTTTATCTTTTTTCAAAAAAACAACAACTGATCTGAATCTGCCAACAGTTAAAACAGGCCTCTTTTCAGTGATCATTCTTGCTTAAATGGTTTCTCAAATTATTTAGCTGACACCACCAAAGATGCTTAGAGGGACAGCAAAAATTCTCTAAATCCCAATAGGCAATTGCACAGCTGTAGTTTTTTTTTAAAAACAAGAATTGAATAAAACGTGTGATGGGGAAAAAGAAAGAAAGAATAATCTATTGCATTGAGACAGTAGGCCAGTAGGCATGGGATGTAACTTAATGACAGTTTAAAAAGAAAATAATATTTAGTCATAAAATGACAGATCAAGGGAGCAAAGGGACTGTTTACATGCCAAAATGGCACAACTCATTCATATATTATGTTTAAGAATATAAACGTCAAAATCATTATAAATCATTTTTACCCCCCAAAAATCAAGTTGTAATCTTCTAATAAAGGGAGAGCATTCCATCAAGACCAGAAAGAGTCAACAAGTTGTGACAGGTTTACTCCCCTTGACGTTGGCAGGCAGCAAAGTGAGCTAGCTTAAACATCTTCGTGTGTTTTAGTTCCAGTCCCTACATTGGAAACATTTGCTGGGAATTTAAAACAACCTCTCCAACGATAACAACAACGACAACAACAGTAATCAGTGCTGCACAGAGCAAGCTCAGCTCTCTAGTTGTTTCCCCTTAATTGTTGCTCTGTTTTGCTGCTCATGCTGATCATCACTTGTGTCAATATTCTGACTGTGTGTGTGTGTGTGTGTGTGTGTGTGTGTTGTTGTTGTTGTCTTCAAGTTAACGTCTGTTCACGCTTAGTGATATTAGACGAGGGATTTGGAAAATGAAGAGGAAGTTAAAACAGAGAAGGGAATGGAAAGAGAAAAGACTGATTAGGTAACATGTGTGTTGGTATTTTCATGCAACTAAAAGGGGGGAGGAGAATCTTAAACATGAGTAAAAATTTAAATTCAACAAATTGTTAACATGAAATAACAATAAAGTAACTACAACAAATACTCTAATGGGCTGTGCAATAGACATTTAACAATGGCAAAGGCTAATTTTGGATTTTTAAATACTGTTTCCACAGACTGCTCACAAAATGTGGGTAAAAAAGGTTTTACAATTGGACACTCAAATATGATGTGAGTGTTGGAAATATGTTCCCCACAGAGGCTCCTGATTTTAACAAAATTTTTGTTATAAATGCATTTAATTTTATTCTTTAATATAGTGTACTAACTCTTCTCGTAGTTGCGATACTTAATGTGTTTGAGAAGGATAACATGAAATAAGGCCATTAGTCAGGCAACTCTTTAAAGATTGTTCCTTGAGTTGATCTGATTCTCTCCATTTACTCCACGATGTTTGTTCTAATAAACGGTATCCCTCCTGTAGAGATAATGGAACGTGCAGTTCTGTCGATTCCAAATGATGTCTTGCCCTCCTTTTGCAGCTCTGTCAGTCCACTCATTTGAAAAAAACTCCAACGGGAGAAGGTACCCAACAAAAGGAGACAGGAATACCTCTTAAACTTAAAAGGTGTATAACAGACATATTTAATTTCAAAAATGATTCTAGATACTTTCTTGGAATTTGGGGACTTGATAGCATACAGTACCGACTTAGAGTCTACACAAAGTAAGATAGGAATGATGGGAAATACAAAATCAAGAATATAGTTAAGAGCCATAAGAATTGCAACAAGTTCAGCTGTAAATATTGAATGATGTTTACCAAGATAGTATGATTTCTCTGTTTTTAGAGCTGGTATGACAAATGCTGAACCAGCTTCATTATTTTCTAAAACTGACCCATCTGTATAAACTTTTAAGTTGTCAGTATACTTATTTTCAATATGTGATTGGATATCTGCAAGGATATTTTGGTTTTCGTTCTTTCTTTCATTAGTACATTCTATATCAAAATTTGCTTTATTTATTTCCCACGAAGGGCATGGCACAACTTCTTTCTACATTTCTAATTCATAATGATTAAGTTCAGACTTTTGAAAAAGGTCTGATACATAAGTACCAATAGGCGTTAAACACAAAATATGTCTAGCCCTTTTAGGATAATTTGTTTTTGCTTCGACTTCTATTTCATTAGAAACAAAGTTTTCATTTGTTGTGCTGCCTAAAACATATCTGGCACATGAAAGTTTTCGGTATTCAGCTAGGGGAAGTTCCCCAATTTCCTTATAAGTTGCTATGGTGGAGGTGTGGAATGGTACACCAAGTGCAAGTTAATATGCTTTACAGTCTACACTTTGGAGTTTTTTCAATAAATAATTAGGAGCACTAAAAAAAGACTTCTTGTCCATAAGACAGCTTGGACCGTACAATTGATGTAGCTAAGCATTTTCAGAGTGACCATATCTTGTCCCCAAGACTGTCTGGTAACCATTTTAAGAAAATTAATACATTCTCGATTTTGTTAAAATGTATCCAATATGAGCATTCCAAGTCAATTTTGATGTAAGTAAGATGCCTAAAAATTTTACAGTATTTGTGTACTGAATTAGCTCCCCTCCAATACTAAACTGTGGTAGTGTATCTGGATCACTGCCATTGTTAAAAAGCATAATGTGCGTTTTTTCTGTGGAAAATGTCAGACCATTTTCAAAAATATATTTATATAAATTATCTAACTCTTTTTGATAGATCTTTCTGGTGTAATGAATCATCCTCTTTGTTGTACTGCGCTTCATAGCGACATTCATCCACATACATATATCATCAGCATATTGTACTAAGGATGATATCTTTAGACATGTTTGTGGGTAGATCATATAACAGTATATTAATCAGAAAAGGGGCTATAACAGAACCCTGTGGTAAACCCATATGGAGTAACCTAGAGTGTGAATATGTATTCCCTACTCTCACTTGTATACTTCTGTTACATAAAAAGCTTTTGATATAATAATAAACATGCCCAGATAATCCAATAGTCTTCAGTTTATGCAGTAATTTAGCATGCCAGACTTGGTCGTAAGCTTTTCTGACATAAAAAAAAATGTTGCAAGTAAAATTCTTCTTCTTGCAAACTGTTGTTTGACTTGTGTTGTTAGTTTAACTAGATTATCAGTTGCAGATCTGCCTTTTTGAAAGTCTGCTTGATTGATTGGAACTACCTTATTTTTCTGACAATAATACACAATCCTTCTTAGAATGATTCGCTCCATTAGCTTACCTGTGTTAGAAGTCAGTGCTATGGGTCTGTAACTAGTTTTGTCATTTTGGGGCTTTCCTTGCTTAATAATGGGAACAATGATAGACTGCTTCCAGTTAATTGGCATTATACTTTCAGTCCAACACTTTTGAAAAAGTTTATATAATAGAAAAAAGAATTTTTCTGGTAAATGTTTAAGCATTTCATTGGATATGGCATCTAATCCAACAGATGTTTTTTTTTTTATTAGGAAGAGAATGTAATACATCTTTTACTTCATTGATTGTTATTGGGGCATTAATGTATTCGGTGTTATTAGAAAGTGGGTCTTCATATTCTTTTTTGTTCTCTTCAGATTTTCTGTACTTCCTACTTTTAAGTGAGAGACCTTCAATAGGCATGGATTCTGAGAACATATCTGCAAAAGCCTCAGCCTTTTCTGCATTGGATGGAAATTCGTTGTTTTTTAGCTTAATCCCACAAGTTGGTAAAGTCACACCTTTTCTCATTTTATGAAATTTGTTCCACACTTTTTAAAGATCTGTATGACTTGATATGTCACTGAAACAAAACGATGACCAATATTGTCGCTTTGCCTGAGCTATGACCATGTTGCTATAATTTTTTGCCTGTTTCTGTGTTTTTTTCATGGTTTTCTGATGTCTTATTTTTCAGATATATTTTGAACATTAAATGCTTGTTAGTCACTGCTTCTTCGCAAGCAGGTGTCCACCAAACGTTCCCTGAACACTTTTTTGATTTAAGTGATTTAATGATGGGAACTGATAAGTGCGCAGCTTGAATAATGGCATTTGTAAAAGTGGAATAAAATTGGTCAATATTATCAGAATCTAAGATGTTTGTATTGTAGGCAGCAAGGATACTTTTAAACTTCTCCCAATTTGCCTCTTTATATTTAAATTTTGGAATTATGTCTTTTCCGTGTTGCAGAGGGTTGGCATTTCATTAAATGTATTTACAATAGGTAGATAATCACTTCCCAATGTATCATCATTTGTTACCTATGTACATTCTGGAGCAAGAGCAGAAGTGTGCGTGTGTGTGTGTGTGTGTGTGTATGTGTGTGTGTGTGTTGTCTTCAATTTAACGTCTGTTCACTCTAAGTGATATTAGACGAGGGAAATAGAAAGTGTAATGGAAGTTAAAGAAGGGAGAGGAAAGAGTGGAAGGAGAAAAGGTTAAGAAATAGCATCAGTGCTGGTATTTTTTTAAACAACAAAAAAAACCCGACCCCCAAAAAAACCACAACAAAAAAAACAACAACAAAAAACACACAAAAAAACTGAGAAAAGTAAGGATTATACTTTTAAACAGGAGCAAAATATAAACTCAACAATGTGGAAACATGAAATAACAATAATGTAACTACAATAAATATTCAAGTGGACTATGCAATAAACATCTGGCAATGGCAAAGGCTAGCTTTGGATTTTCAAATACATTTTCCAGAGACTGTTCAGAAAATGTAGGTAAAAAAGGTTTTACAATAGGGCATTCAAATATGCTATGAGTATTGGAAATATGATCCCCACATAGACATTTGACATGTTTACAAAATTTTGTAAGGAATGCATTTAACTTCATTCTAAAATATAGTGAACTAACCCTTCTCACGAATATAAAACGCGAGTCTGTTTGAGAAGGAGCCATATAACAAGAAATATGGGCAGTGGTCAGACAACTTTAAAAATATCGTTCATTGAATTGATCAGATTCTTTAAACTTACCCCATGAAGTTTGTTCTAATATAGGGTATCCCTCCTGTAGAGATAAGGGAACATCCAGTTCTATCGATTCCATATCATGTCTTGCCCCCTTTTTTGCAGCTCTGTCAGCCCACTCATTTGAAAAAATTCCAACGTGAGAAGGCACCCAACAAAAAGAAACAGGAATACCTCTTAAACTTAGGAGGTGTATGACATATTTAATTTCAAAAATAATTCCGGAGACCTTGAAGTTTGGGGATTTTATAGCATACAATACTGACTTGGAGTCAACACAAAGCAAGATATGAAAGAAGGAATATGGAAAATCAAGAATGTAGTTAAGAGCCATAAGAACTGCAATAAGTTCAGCTGTAAATATTGAACGATGTTTACCAAGATAGTACGATTTCTCAATTTTAAGTGCTGGTATGACAAATGCAGAGCCTGTGTCATGATTTTCTAAAACAGATCGTCTGTATAAACTTTTAAGCAGTCAGCATACTTATTTTCAATATGCGACCGAACATATGCAGCCATGATGTTTTGATTTTAATTCTTTTTTTCATTAATAATAGTCTATATCAAAACAGGCTTTATCCATCTCCCCTGAAGGACATGGTAAAGCTTTTTTGTGTGTTTCTAAGTCATATTGCTTAAGTTTAGATTTTTGAAAGAGATCTGCTACATAAGTGCCAATAGGCATTAAACACGAAATTTGTTTAGCCCTTTTTGGAAAATTGGTTTCTGTTTGAACTTTTAATTCACTACAGACAAAATTTTCCTCATTCATGCTCGTAACACATATTTGGCGCATGAAAGTAGTCGGTATTCAGCTAGGGGAAGTTCCCCAATTTCCTTATAAGTTCCTATGGTGGATGCATGGAATGGTACCCCAAGTGCAAGTTTGTACGCCTTACAATCTGTACTTTGGAGTTTTTTAAGTAAATAATTAGGAGCACTGAAAAAGACTTCTTGTCCATAAGAGAGTTTTGAACTACAAGTGACTTAGACAAGCATTTAAGAGTGAAGATATCTTGTCCCCAGGACTGTCTGCTAACCATTTTAAGAAAATTGAGGCATTTTCTTGCTTTTGTTAAAATGTATCCAATATGAGCATTCCAAGTTAATTTTGATGTAAGTTGAATGCCTAAAAATGTTACCATATTTTATTATGCAGGCATTCTCTTCTCTCTCTCTCTGTGGATGATCTCCCTTGGATAGTGGCAGGAAACCTTTTTGCTCTGCCAGTTTTCCGCTTAAAACGCTAATTACTTCAGCACC
Source organism: Rapana venosa (assembly GCA_028751875.1). Lineage (NCBI taxonomy): Eukaryota > Metazoa > Mollusca > Gastropoda > Neogastropoda > Muricidae > Rapana > Rapana venosa. Next base: position 13,443,333 of record CM054165.1, read on the forward strand.
ATGCCCGTTGTTGGACTGCCAACAGCTTTGGAAGTGATCATAGGTGCCCTGCTCCAAGACTATCACCTGACATCATGGAAAATATGCTCAGAAGGTGACAACAGGATAGTTGTACTTCACTGAAGACCCACTCTGAACACACAGCAAACAAGCAAACATGGCGAGTCAGCAGATGTCTTCCACCTGCCAGCGATTTCCTAGGAAACTCCCAGTCAGCTGAACAGAGATAGAAGGCGGATGGAAGAAAGAAGACAGCCAGAGGAGAGGAGACAGGTGGAGGAGAACAGAAAGGCAGAGGAGAGGAGACAGATGGAGGAGAACAGAAAGGCAGAGGAGAGGAGACAGGTGGAGGAGAACAGAAAGGCAGAGGAGAGGAGACAGGTGGAGGAGAACAGAAAGGCAGAGGAGAGGAGACAGACAGCAACAAGGCAAGAAGAAAGTCAGGCAAGTGAAATTTTTGCCTCAGAAAATACATTTTCTTTATGCCTATGCCCCCCAACCCCCCCCCCCCCCCCCCCCCTCCCCCCCCCCCTGACAACCAGTGCTGTCTCACACATCAATGGGCACCTGTCTCCAAACAACACACCACTGCACCTGTTGTCTTGTGCACGTGAACTCCGCCCTAGACCATGTGATGTCACCGTGCTTGAAGCAGACCCAGTTCCTGATCAGCAGTGTGACATCGGCCTGGCTGACGATGTGTCTAAGTCATCCCAGAGGACTGGGGACAATGATGGTGACAGCCCTCTACAAACAGCTGAAAAGATTGGCTGCAGTGTGGAGTTGATCAGAGACTACGTAGCTGAGCTAACAGATAGGTTCCTGCAGAAAAGACTCAGAAACACCTCTAGAAACGGTGATTTTAGCCACGTGCTTGTTTCTAAGGACAAACCAGACCTTGTTATTTGTGAAAGTGATGACGTGGTGTTTGAGTTCAAGTGGACAGGTGATTCCAGTGAACAAGCTGATTTCTTCTGGTTTGTAAAAAGAGACACCAAGCACATGTCTTAGGAGGAGCGGACCATCACCTCCAGGCTGCAGCTGTGGACACCTGCTGATCGTGAGAGGTTCAAAGACAGGACTGATGCTGGACTGGATGTGCTAAAAGTGATCAAAGACGCTGTCAGATTCTTTCTGGGATAACTGATGTCTGTATGTTTTTGTCCATGTGTGTGTGTGTGTGTGCGCGCGCACATGTGTGTGTATGTGTGCGTGCGTGCGCATATGTGTGTGCGCGCACGCATGCATGGTGTGTTCATGGTACAGGTGTTTGAGTGCATGTGGGTGTGTGTTGTATGGTGTGTTGTGTGTGTGTGTGTGTGAGAGAGAGAGAGAGAGAGAGAGAGAGAGAGAGAGAGAGAGAGAGAGAGAGAGAGAGAGAGAGAGAGAGAAGAGCCAGCGGAATATGCCAGACAGCTAAGTGAGCACACCAGACCATGTGGTTGTAAAAACGAAACAGAGCAAGCCAGTATGATGCAGTGAATTTGATTATGTTGATGCCCTTTCAAATGGGGCAGTTGCCCATGACGTGGAATCCATGCCATGAAGACCATTTGGGCTACATCTATATATTTTCGTTGTTGTTATTGTTCGATATATATATGTATATATATATATTGTACTCAATCCCCTCCCCCACTGTCCCCTTGTGAATGGGCTGAAGAGCTTAAATCACAATAAACTGTCATTGTCATATTCTCTCTCTCTCTCTCTCTCTCTCTCTCTCTCTCTCTCTCTCTCTCTCTCTCTCTCTCTCTCTCTCTTTCACACACACTTCAAAGTCAACTGAACCGACCACCACTTGAGCTGTGGAAAAAGTACCAGCACTTCTGACTTGCCATATGCTGGATTCGTTTTTGTATGCATTCTGCAGGGAATTTGGGCAGCAATTTCCTCAAATAAAGAATAAATTTGGGGACGGGATAGCCTGGTGGTTAGAGTGATGCATTCCCGATCTGCTGACCCCGTTTGGATTCTTGTTCAAGAGGATTTTTTCCTATGGAGTTAACATCAGTGCCGACTCCACTCTCCCCTAAAGTCCTTGGATGAGACTATAAACCGAGGTCCCGTGTGCGAACGCACGCACATCTTGCGCACACGTTAAAACCCGTTCCGCTTTTCGGAAGAGTAGGCCATTGTGTGCCGGTGGGAACGGATGACAAAACTTATAGAACTGCATACACATGGGGACTGGATGTAAAAAAAAAGCAAAAAGCACATGAGTGCTTATTCCATTATCCTCGAAATAAAATAATTAAAAAATCAATTGTTTTCCCATTCTCAAAAGCAACTGTTTCACTGCCTGACATTTTGTAAACTAGGCATAGGCAGAGGAGAATAAATAGTGGCCATTCACAGCACAGCTCTGCTCAGATTGACAAATCTTGTAGGCTAGGCCCCTACGCCCAGACCTAGAGAAGGACTGTAGGCTAGCACAGAAAATGAAAAGCCGGTGTTTCAACTCGTGATGCAGTTCCATAGTTTAATTTAAACCCCCTTTTCCAAACAAACTATGGACAAACGATACTGAAACAACCAAAAGATTAAGACTGAGAATGAAATGTATAATTGCCACTGAATAAGAAAAAAACCCCCAAACCTAAATAATAACCAGATAGAATATCACACTGGCACAGTCAGTATTGGAGGCTGGACAATCACCCTCAGGTTTGCCGATGACATCGACGGACTGGCAGGAAACAAACAGGGACTAGCCAACCTAGTGTACCACCTGGACGAAACATCCTCCAGATACTGCATGGAGATCAGTACTAAGAAGACAAAACTCAAGACAAACAGTGCCCAGCCAATCACTACCAAGATCACAGTCAGTGGAAAAGAACTGGAGGTCATAGATCACTTCAAGTACCTTGGAGCTATTATTAGTGAAGGAGGTTCAAAGACCGAAATCCTCGCAAGAGCTGCACAAACAGCAGCAGCAATGGCAAAGCTCAAGACCATCTGGAAAGACAGAAACATCTCTCTCAGGACCAAGGTCAAGCTACTGCATGCACTGGTCATCTCCACATATCTGTATGCATGCGAATCCTGGGCATTGAATGCAGATCTACAAAGGAGGATCCAGGCTTTGGAAATGAGATGCCTCAGAAGACTGTTTGGCATTTCATACACGGACCACATTACCAACGAAGAAGTCCGACAAACCATCACCCAACAAGTGAAGCACTACGAAGACCTGCTGACCACAGTCAAGAAAAGGAAGTTAGATGTATGGACATGTGACAAGATCAGATAGGCTCTCCAAGACCACACTGCAAAGAACAGTGCTGGGGAAGAGAAGGCGAGGCAGGCCGAAGAAGAAATGGGCAGACTGACAGCAGCATTGAATGGACCAGGAAGAGCTTCTCCACAACCCAGGCACTTGCCCACAACCACCGCAAATGGAGCCAACTGGTGCAACGTTCGTCACTGCAGTGCCCCTACGACCCCGGAGGGGTTATGGGAGCAGATGAGATGAGAAAACCCAATCACACTGTGCATAAAGTAATGTACTCAAAATCAGAAATGTTGACTTTGTGTATTCAGTGATTTTAAAGTAGTAACATCTCAGTGTGAAGTTTTTTTTACCCTAGCCTAGTGATGATCAGTGTTTTTTTTATGTACTAAAAAAAAACCCCTACCCCCCCCCCCCCCCCCCACACACACACAAAAAAAAAACACAACAACAAAACCAAACAACAAACCTAACTACAACTGTAAAAGTTAAAATGGAGAGTGGACAGAGTGAGAGAGAAAATTAATTCTTTTCTATTGAGGATAATGGAATAAGCACTTATGTGCTTTTTTACATCCAGTCCCCGTGTGTATGCGGTTTTGTAAATTTTGTCATCTGTTCCCACCAGCACACAATGGCCTACTCTTATGAAAAGCGGAACAGGATTTAACATGTGCGCAAGATGTTCTGCGTGTGTTCGCACACAGGGCCTCGGTTTATAGTCTCATCCAAAGGACTTTTGGGGAGATTGGAGTCTACACTGATGTTAACTCCAGGGGAAAATTTCCCCTTGAACGGGAATCGAACCCGGGTCGTCAGATTGCGAGTGAACTGTTTTAACCACTAGGCTATCCCGTCCCCAGAGAGAGAGAGCGTGTGCGTTGATGTTCAATTTGATACAGTCCCAGTCATACTGATCTGGCAACTAAAACCTCTGTGGTGTGAAGCCTTATAGTAAAGGTAAGGTAAAGGAGTCCCATAACCTATAAGGTCGTAGGGGAGCGAGGCGTCAGAGACCTCACTTCTTAGGGCCAGCATATTGAGGGCGGCGCCCATCTCCTCTCCCTTGCTGCTTTACCTTCCCTGACCCTAAAGAGGGCAGGTACCCATTTACAGCTGGGTGAACTGGGGGAATTGTACTGAAGCCAAGGCGCGCAAACGGTCACCCATCCAACTGGTAACCACGCTCGACGCTGCTTAACTTGGCTGGGGGAAAGGAGTGCTCCAACCACTGAGCTGGGGAGCCTTATAAATAATGCAAAACCACCCTTATCAGGGAGGTTGTGATGGTGTTTTCCATTTGAGAGCATCCATGCCCATGGTATGGAATATTTCAAGTGTCAAAAGACTCCACCAGACAATAACAATACACATCTTCTTCCTCTTTTGTCATGTTTCTCCCAGGGGAGGTTTGACATTGATGAGCCTTCTCTCCATCTCTCTCTGTTTTGAGCTTCCTCCTTATTTATGCCCCCTTCTCTAAGATCATCTGCAATACAGGTAGCCCAGGTTTTGCTAGGTCTTCCCTTTGGTCTCTTTCCATCCACTACGAAGTTCATTGCTCTTTTTATGATGTGGTGGTCTGCTTTCCATTGAACGTGCCCAAACCAGCGGGGTCTATTGGTACTAGCTACAGACTTCAGATCATCAACTTTGCACAGTCTCCATAGTTCTTCATTCGTGATCCTGTTTTCCCATTTGATCTTTGTCATGTAGCGTAGATCAAATGGGAAGACAGGATCAATATACAACATACTTTTGTTTCCTGATAAAAATGTGATGTGTAGAGATAAAAACATTTTTCTGTTATAAGATTGATATGGCTTGATTGTACTGCTAACTCCTGACTGATCACACACGTTTGAGAAGGAAGCCGTTTAATATTGACCATTGTTTCATAATACACACACACCTTTATGTCTTTGTTGCCATGCTTTGAATAAGAAAGTCAATACACTTTGTCTCAAATGACTGTTTGACTGCTCTATTTTTATAATTTAGATTTTTTTAGCTTGTCAATAGATTATTAAATGTAATAGTTCTTTTTTTGGTCCAGGTCTTGAGATAATTATAGGTATCAATGTGCCTGTCAGTATTGTAATTGCCCTTCATGGGATGATTAAAGTGTTTTTGACTTGACTTGACATGGATGTGAATTTGCAGTAATGTGTTAAGGGCTAGCTGCATCAGTATTTTTGTTTCAACTATATATAAATATATATATATTCTTGTTTTTTGTTTCTGTTTTTTTTGGGGGGAGGGTGGGTTGCAAGCAATGTCCTCATCCAGTGCGTACTCATAATCTCACAGGAATTCCCCAGTGGGATGAGAGAGTCAAGAGGGCATTCTCTGGGTGACCCCCAGGATGTTCAGAGCTGGGGAACGCTCACTGAGGACTACGTCCACCAATACGGGTTGCTCTCCAGGAGACTTTGTTGATTGTTAGACTCTCAATGCTGGGGCAACAATCTTATAAGCAAATGACGGATGCTAGAGCTGAGTGGTTAAGGCCATTCCACTTCAATCCCCTGGGTCTGTGAAGTCATGGGTTTGAATCTCGGCAGCAATTGGTATAATAAGGATCTTCTTCTTCCTTTTTTGTCACGTTTCTCCCAGGCAAGGTTTGACATTGATGAGATTTCTCCATCTCTCTGTTTTGAGCGTCCTCCTTATTTATGCCCCTTAGGTCTCTTTCCATCCACTACAAAGTTCATTGCTCTTTTTATGATGTGGTGGTCTGCTTTCCGTTGAACGTGCCCAAACCAGTGCAGTCTATTGGTACTAGCTACAGACTTCAGATCATCAATTTTGCACATTCTCCATAGTTCTTCATTTGTGATCCTATCTTCCCATTTGATCTTTGTCATGTAGCGTAGCATTTGTTTTCACAGTTCTTCAACAAACGTTCGACGGTTTTTCCACGTCTCCGAACCATACAGGAGAACAGATCTGATGCAGGCCATGGGGATTTTTACCATCTCCCAAGTCAACCTCCAGTGCAGACCAACCAGTGCTTTAATCCCATTCGAGTATGTATACACACATGCAGGAGATCAAAATATGCACAGTTAAAGATCCCGTAATCCATATCAGCGTTAAGTCGGTTATGGAAACACGAACATACCGAGCTGACATCCCTGAAGTTGGAATGTGGCTACCGTCATGGGGGGGGGTAAAAATGGCTGCGTACGCAAAATCTCACCATTGGTGAAACATGGAGCTCTAGACATGGACCCTCCCCCCCCCCACCAAAAAAAACCAAAACAACTGTATCAATGTGATTAAAACAAACCCACCAAGGGGATGCCGGGGGCCTATCAGTATAAATAGCATCCCCACATTCTGTGCTAGAAATTTCCTCTTTTCTATCACTCTGTTTCTGCCTTGTTCCTTTTCTTCCTGTCACCTCCTTCTTGTCTATTTTCTGCCTTCTTGGTCCATTCTCCTGCCTTTTTTCCAGAAAGAACTTTAAAGGTAACTATTCTCTCTTGTGCCGAAGTCGGATGCGCTGGGCCTGACTTGCCAGGCACTTAACGGCAGCGTGACGCATTTTCACTCATAGAACAGACAACAATAGTTGCTGTCTGAGCGTTCGATGAAGAAGAAGAATTAAAACAAAATAATGGCAAAGGAAAAGCAGCACTGGCATGTCATAAAAGTGAGACAAACATGAATATACACAAATAGACAACAACAACACCAAGAAAATATATTTCTTCTTTGTCAAACGCTCAGACAGCAACCATTGTGAAAATGCGCTGCCCTTAAGTGCCACACAAGTCAGGCCCAGCGCATCCAACTTTGGCGTGGGAGAGAATTGTTATCTTTTAAGTCTTTCTGGAAAAAAAGCCAGGAGAACGAACCAAGAAGGCAAAAAACTAGACAAGAAGGAGGTGACAGGAAGAAAAGAAACAAGGTAGAAACTGAGAGTGATAGAAAAGAGGGAATTCCTAGCACAGAATTTTCAGTAGGTGGGGATGGTATTAATACTGACAGGATCCCTAGCATCCCCACAGGGGAGAAAGGACAGTAGAAGAACAAAACAGCAGAGATCCACACACCAGAAACATATCACCCACACGCTGTTCATCATATGACAGTTATTTATTTATTTCAAAGCACTTGATACAGGACAGACAGAGAAGAGACTCATCATGCCAGCTCTCACTGTGGGTCCCTCTTATACCATGTAATGATTTGCTTAACCTATGATGAACCATAGTCACTTCGAGTCCATGAACATGATCACTGATGGTGGTAGTAAAAATGCACATTAAAAGATAAAAAAAAATCTGAATGGCAATGAGATGAAAGCTTCTGCTCAGTCGCTGTCTTCGTCCATCTTGGCTTTCTTCTTCTTTTTCTTCTTCTTCTTCTCCGGTGATTCTGTGGATTCCTGAAACAAAAACAGAACGAAGATGATTGACGTTAACCCAGCAAACCAAGCTGTGCTGCCCAAGAGAGGAGCTGGAAAGGACTTGACGTTATTTTTTTCTAAACACATCTGATGGTGTAAAAAACGAATGAGAGAAGATTAACATTAGCATTCCTGTAAAGCATGGCTCATCACTTTAGAATGTGGAATTCATTACTCGTATTATTGTAACAAACTAATATTAACAATGACTATAATAACCTTTATGCGCGTGTGTGTGTGTGTGTGTGTGTGTGAGCCAGTGTGTGCATTTGAATTTGTTAGAACTATCAACTGTAACTAGTTGCATGTGACAGAGTAGGTTTGAGTGCAAGCTTTGTTTTTGCACAATACAACGCTATATAAATTCCATTTATTATTACGATTATAACATAGAATTCGGGAAGAAATTTTCCCCTGAAGGACAGCACAAAAATGATAAAACAACGGGAATTTTAAGTACCGATGGTTGAATTCTGCCAAAAAATCCCATGCTTTGCAACTGTTGGAATGTTTCCAGCGTTGCTTATAAACAACCGACAGTAGGTAGGAACGAATTTTTCTGTCATTGTTTCTGAATGTTCTGTTTTTCATTCTATCAAAATCCCGGCATGTTTTCCTGCAACATTTACTGTGGCACACACAAACCGATCACTAACCTCGAGTGTTTATACATCACAATTCAAAACAGAAAACAAAAAAGATGAACACAGCATAGGAGGATATTGTAGTTGCTTTCTTTACTTCTGCAACTTGCTGTTTTTGTTTCATCAAAATCCATTACAACCATTGTGGAGTTATTCCATGTTAAATACACCCACCCACTCACAGACCACCTACCTCCATTTTCCCTGCCCAGCAAGAAGCGAACAAATGATTTTGCTTTGCACAGCACAGGGTTAACCTTTTTCCCTACAGGTAACCCGCTATAGGATAACCAACCATCTACTAACCCTTCCCTCTGTATCACCCACTACTGGGTTATGGCTGCATACAAATGTGCACAGTGCACGTGTACTGGGAAAGAAGGGCTCTCTCCTTTAACGTAGGAATAGTGCAACAAACAAACCAACCAACCCAACCCAACCCCAACCAAATTCCTTCACATGTACAACAAGTTTGTGCCTACCTCTTGTTCCTGTTCGCCGTGTTTGTCTTTCTTTTTCTTCTTCTTTTTCTTCTTCTCTTTCCCGTCGTCGCCGGATGCTTGAGGGGAGGCCACTGCGCTTGTGTCCACAGCGCTGGTGGCGGCATCCTCGTCACTGGAATCCCCCCCACTGCTCTGTCGCTTCCTCTGCACACGCACACACACACACAAACACATATATATACACACTGGTAAAAACTGTGTGTCACTTCACCGAGTCCTTCATTCAGTCTCTTTGTTATTCTACATCCGTTCCACGGCTGACCTACGTCCATCCATTCCGTGGCTGTGCTGACCTACATCCATCCATTCCACACCTGACCTACACCCACCCAATAGGTGACCTACACCCATCCATTCCAGTCACAGCTGACCTACATCCACCAACCCTACAGCTGACCTACATCCACCAACCCTACAGTTGACCTACATCCACCAACCCTACAGCTGACCTACATCCATCCATCCCACAGACCTACATACATCCATCCCACAGCTGACCTACATCCATTCCAGTCACAGCTGACCTACATCCACCCATTCCAGTCACAGCTGACCTACATCCATCCATGTCACAGCTGACCTACATTCATCCATTCCAGTCACAGCCGACCTACATCCATTCCAGTCACAGCCGACCTACATCCATCCCAGCTGACCTACATCCACCCACCCCAGTCACAGCTGACCTAATCCACTCCAGTCGCAGCGGACTCACATCCATCCGTTCCACAACTGACCTATATACTTCCACTCCACAGCTGACCTTCATCCATTCCACAGCTGACCTACATCCATGTATTCCACAACAGTATGTATGTAATAATAATAACGTATGGTATTTATATAGCGCTGAATCTTGTATGTGTGTGTGTGCCACATGTAAGTGAGGGTGTGTGTGTGTGCGAGTGCCACTTATGAATGAGTGAGTGAGTGTGTGTGTACTTGTGTGACTGAGTGCGTGTGTGTGCGATGTATTACAACAAAGTGAGTGACCTTGCAGGCATATGAAACAACCGTATCACGAAATAATCATAGCCGCGTGATCTTTTACCTTTGACCCTGACGATGACTGTGCAACGGGAGTTGTCTCCACTGCCCCGGCCCGATCCGACTTGCGCTGCTGATCTTCTCTGTAACAGACCATTCATTGTTCACTGCTCACGCGCAGAAGACAAAAGGATAAACACACACACACACACACCAGACAGGAAAAGAATAGAAAAGAGAAAAAACTAATGGATGGCCCAGCTCTTCGTGGCGATGCGCTCTCCCTGGGGAGAGAAACAGCCCCAAATTCCACGCAGTGAACTTTCTGCTCTGACTTGAAAGTGGTACACAGCAGAACACTTGACGCTTCCTTCCCTTGCTAGGGCCTCTTGGAGGCACCCAGTGAAAGTTTCCCTGCACTGCTGTCTGCTTTGAGGAGGCCTGGATTTACAGTTTGCTTTGAGGAGGTTTGGATTCATCATGAGTTTGCTCTGAGGAGGCCTGGATTTACAGTTTGCTTTGAGGAGGCCTGGATTTACAGTTTGCTTTGAGGAGGCCTGGATTTACAGTTTGCTTTGAGGAGGTTTGGATTTACAGTCTGCTTTGAGGAGGTTTGGATTCATCATGAGTTTGCTCTGAGGAGGCCTGGATTTACAGTTTGCTTTGAGGAGGCCTGGATTTACAGTTTGCTTTGAGGAGGTTTGGATTCATCATGAGTTTGCTCTGAGGAGGCCTGGATTTACAGTTTGCTTTGAAGAGGCCTGGATTCACAGCCTGCTTTGAGGAGGCCTGGATTCACAGCCTGCTTTGAGGAGGCCTGGATTCACAGTCTGCTTTGAGGAGGCCTGGATTTACAGTTTGCTTTGAGGAGGTTTGGATTCATCATGAGTTTGCTCTGAGGAGGCCTGGATTTACAGTTTGCTTTGAAGAGGCCTGGATTCACAGCCTGCTTTGAGGAGGCCTGGATTCACAGCCTGCTTTGAGGAGGCCTGGATTCACAGTCTGCTTTGAGGAGGTTTGGATTTACAGTCTGCTTTGAGGAGGTTTGGATTCACTATGAGTTTGCTTTGAGGAGGCCTGGATTTACAGTTTGCTTCGAGGAGGCCTGGGTTTACAGTCTGCTTTGAGGAGGCCTGGATTCACTATGAGTCTGCTTTGAGAAGGCCTGGGTTTACAGTTTGCTTTGAGGAGGCCTGGATTTACAGTTTGCTTTGAGGAGGTTTGGATTCATCATGAGTTTGCTCTGAGGAGGCCTGGATTTACAGTTTGCTTTGAGGAGGTTTGGATTCATCATGAGTTTGCTCTGAGGAGGCCCGGATTCCCAGCCTGCTTTGAGGAGGCCTGGATTTACAGTTTGCTTTGAGGAGGCCCGGATTTACAGTCTTCTTTGAGGAGGCCTGGATTCACAGTCTACTTTGAGGAGGCCTGGATTCAGTTTTCTTTGATTCAGTCTCCTTTGAGAGACTTGCAAAAGGATGGAGTTAGAACGGGATAGCCTAGTGGTTAGAACATTGTGCTTGCTATCTGACGACCCGGGTTTGATTCCCATTCAAGGGGATATTTTCCCCCCCTGGAGATAACATCAGTGCAGACTCCACTCTCCCCAAAAGTCTTTCGGATGAGACTATAAACCGAGGCCCCGTGTGTGAACACACGCAGAACATCTTGCGCACACATTAAATCCTGTTCCGCTTTTCGTAAGAGTAGGCCATTGTGCGCCGGTGGGAACGGATGACAAACTGTACAAAACCGCATACACATGGGGACTACATGTAAAAAAGCACATAAGTGCTTATTCCATTATCCTCAATATAAAAGAATAAATAAATAAATAAAATAGAACGAATGATAATTCTGGGGAGGACGGATCCTGTAGCCAAGTGGTTAGGACTGTTTGACTTGAATGAGTCAATGAAGACTGGGTTTGAACCTTGGCGTTGTCTGGTGAATCAAAGGTCCACAATCTCCCAGGTCAACTTCTAGTGCAGACCTGCCAGTTCTTCATTCCCTTTGTGTATACACACACACATGCAGAAGATCAAATGTGTAATGTCTAAAGATTTCGTAATGCACGTCAGTGTTCCGTGGGTTGCAGAAACACAAACATACCCAGCTAGCATACAACCCCAAAAAGTCGAAATGCAGTTATCTTCATGGTGGGCAAAAATGGCCACAAACGCAAAATCTCACAACTGATGAACCTTGGAGCTCTAGCCAAAGAATGAGGACCCCCCCCCAAAAAAAACCCAACCCAACCCACCCCAAAACAACAAAAAACCCAACAACACCCCAACAAAACCCAACTCTGGTGAAAAAAATCCTTCTAATGAGCTGAGCGTGACTTAACCCGTACTACGTACCCACACACAAAGTAAGAGAGATGGTGTTTGCTTCCAGTTAAGGACAAGTCTAACCCCCCCCCCCCCCCCCCCCCCCCCCCCCCCCCCCCCCCCCCCCCCCTGCACACACACCTCTTTTGAGCACACAGAGCACACATTTTAATCAAAACCTGCACCTACACCCCTAATCCACAGGCACACTTCGTGAATTCATACTAGCGTCTTTCCCACAGACCTGTCACTTTCCATGAATTTTTGAAGTCGTTCTGAGAGGCAATAATCCAACTTTATATATATGTCACTTATACACACTCATACACACACACACGCATGCGTTCTCACACACGTACATACATACATACATTCACACACACGCACATACACACACATACACCCCCCACCCCTTTCCCCACACACACTCCCACACACACTCACGTCTGATATCACTATTTAGTGGAAGGACTTTAAACTGAAGAACTAACTGTATGTCACTTACTTGAGGGCTTGCATTTTCTGCAGGTAGTCTTTGGGCGTGCTGTCGTTGGGTTTGCCGAATTTGTCCAGTTCTCCTTTCATGATCATGGCCTTCTTCTGGGCAGCCTGCAGACAATTCAAACCAGTTGGCAACACAAGATTATTTTTTTCTTTCTGCAGCTGGTTCTCACGAAAAAGTTAAACCGTTTCACTACAGAAAATCTGCTGTTACTTCCCTCTACAAGGAATCCTTCAGATGAGACTATAAACCGAGGCCCTGTGTTCGAACGCATGCAGAACATCTTGCGCACACGTTAAATCCTGTTCCGCTTTTCATAAGAGTAGGCCATTGTGTGCCGGTGGGAACGGATGACAAAATTTACAAAACCGCATACACATGGACACTGGATGTAAAAAAGCACACGAGTGCTTATTCCATTATCCTCGATATAAAAGGAGAAATAAATAAATCCTTTTAAAAATGCTCTCCCCTTTCAGTGTGTTGACAATAAGAAATATTATTTTCCCCTGTAACCAGTGCACGGGTCATCAGGAAAAAGTTAACCCTTTCAGCACAGAAAATCTATTACTTCCCCTTTTATGAATTCTTCTCAAAGTGCTGTCCCTATCAGTTCTGTCAGCCAGAAATTCGGCAACGATGGCACCAGAGAACAAATCGTCTATGTTGCCACTTCCAGCAGACGTCTGAAAACAGCGACACTCGAGGGAACTGTTTTGATAAAGCAAGCACATCATGTCTGCCTATTGTTGTGAAAAAGTTTCAATGGACTGTTTGGACAAAGCAAGCACATCATGTCTGCCTATTGTTGTGAAAAAGTGTCAATGGACTGTTTGGACAAAGCAAGCACATCATGTCTGCCTATTGTTGTGAAAAAGTTTCAATGGACTGTTTTGATAAAGCAAGCACATCATGTCTGCCTATTGTTGTGAAAAAGTTTCAATGGACTGTTTTGATAAAGCAAGCACATCATGTCTGCCTATTGTTGTGAAAAAGTTTCCATGAACTGTTTTGATATAGCAAGCACATCATGTCTGCCTATTGTTGTGAAAAAGTTTCCATGAACTGTTTTGACAAAGCATGCCCTGTCATGCTTATTCCTGAGAAAAAGTTTCCAAACTTCTTCAGAAAGAGACGAACAAAAGAAATGTGTGAGCACACTGATTTCCCTCCCCAAAAGACCGAGGGGGGCAATGGCAAGCTATGCCAGAAAACCAGCATGTGGTGCTGAAAGAGTAAATATACAAAAGATCAGACACACACATACATACACACACACAAATCTCACCATGGGTCCCATCCCCCATTTGCGTGGGTACAGATCTCTCTGCATGATGACTCGCTTGATTTTGGCCACAGTTCCATGGTCACAAGCCGCCATCGTCGCTGTCGTCATCAAAGCGATGCCTGAAAGAACAGATTATTTTTGTTCCTGTTAGCTGGTAATAAGCTTTTGACAATATTCTGTTTTTGTTTTCTTCCTCTTCTTCATTGAACTCTCAAACAGCAATTATTGTTGTCTGTCATATGAGCGAAAATGCACTGAGCTGCTGTTAAGCGCCTGACAAGTCAGGCCCAGTGTATCCTACTTCAGTGTAGGAGATAATTGTTATCGTTTAACTCTTTCTGGGAAAAGAGGCAGGAGAATGTACCAAGAAGGAAGAAAATAGACAAGGGAGGTGACAGGAAGAAAAGAAACAAGGCAGAAACAAAGAAAGGGAAAGAAAAGAGGGAATCGTTAGTAGAGAATTTCCAGAAGGTGTATGTGTATGTGTGTGTGCGCACGAGATATTTCAAATTTGGTCGTGTCGGTATGAACAAGTAGAATGCAAATGCTTTGATTTGTATTCACAAAATAAAGCGCTATACAAATTCAAAGTACTACTATTATTATCATCATTCATCATTTAATTTATTCTACTTAACTTAAACTTTACAATCCCCAAGCGCCACCTGCCTATGCCCATGGGGAAAGTCGCCTCTCAAAACCTTGGAGCACTTGCTACAGCCAGGTAAACATGCGGTTACGCATGGTCATAATAGGCGCCGCCATTGTTGTTTACATAAATGAGACTCTTGCGAGAGTTGCTGTCTTGCGTTAACAAGATACCGACCGCCATGTTGCCTGCACTTTCCTGTGTCCACACTAGTACATTTTAATCAAGTAATAAATTTTCAAAGTTTGCTGAAATAAATTTTTTGTTACCCGCGACAGTTAGGATGTCTGCTGAGAAAGGATTTGGACACCTTTAGAGTAGGTTTTAAGTTTTATTCCTGTTAGAATATCGTTAAGACTGACTGAGCCAATGAGACAGAGTGGCCTAGAAGCTGTTGCTTGCAAGTTTGATAGAAGAAATCGTGATTGCCATACTGATAGCAAGACATGATGAGGTGTCACGGTTAAATATTTTGTTGTTGCTGGTAAACAACTGCGTGAATACATAAAAGCGCCTGGCCCAGTATGTACTTTATTTAATGCAGAGTGCAGGAATTAACAGTTTGTAGTAAACGATGGAATATAATATATTTTAATCACTTTTTGTATAGTCACTATTGAATGAAAATTCTAGAACCGACTTCCCTTGACCAAAGAGTAAAAAGTAAAAAGTATGTTCTTTCGAGCCAGAAGGCCCATAGAGCCGGAGCTTATCCCGGTTTCTGTAGCGTTAAGCGAACTGATGGTTTTTCACCACCCCTGTGACAGGACGCTAGTCTGTCGCCAGATACTTCCCCAGCAGAGCTGGTACCCACTTGTACACCTGGGTGGAGTGAGGAAAATAGGAGTAAAGTGTCTTTCCCAAGGACACAACCCCGAGCCAAGTGGGGATCGAACCCGCGACCTCTGGATCACGAGTTGACCGCCTAAACCACTCGACCACGGTGCCTCCCTACCCTTGACCAAAGTACTGTACAATATGAAAGTATCGTGTCACCCCGTTTGTACAAGAGCCAAAATAAGGAGGCACGTGCACAGCTGTGAGTTTCTCCAACTTTCAGCTCCTCTCTCTCAGCTGCTATCCATTCCATCCCAGCTGGTGCTGAATTATAGCAGAAACTGACCACACTTGGACTTGGTAAAAGGAAGGGGTACGCTAATTTTAGCACTGGGCCCTTGGCTGAGTTATGGTGGATTTTGCTCGCTGTGGCACACACATACCCAATGCTACGGCTTCTCCCTTTGTGGTGACGATGACAATCTCCTGGTTCACTTCGATCCCGTCTTCGTAACGTAGCACACCTGGCAACATGATCTTGGCTCCGTAACACACCGCATTCACCTGCAACCAACCACACACAATGTCATTAAGTACACCTGTCTCACACACTCTTCACCTGTAACATTCAGCACAGCTGTGTTACACTCTCTTCACCTGTAACATTCAGCACAGCTGTGTTACACACTCTTCACCTGTAACATCCAGCACAGCTGTGTTACACTCTCTTCACCTGTAACATTTAGCACAGGTGTGTTACACTCTCTTCACCTGTAACAATGAGCACAGCTGTATTACATTCTCTTCACCTGTAACATTCAGCACAGCTGTGTTACACACTCTTCATCTGTAACATTCAGCACAGCTGTTACATACACACTCTTCACCTGTAACATTCAGCACAGCTGTGTTACATTCTCTTCACCTGTAACATTCAGCACAGCTGTGTTACACTCTCTTCACCTGTAACATTCAGCACAGCTGTGTTACACTCTCTTCACCTGTAACATTTAGCACAGCTGTAACATTCAGCACAGCTGTGTCACATTCTCTTCACCTGTAACATTCAGCACAGCTGTTACATACACACTCTTCACCTGTAACATTCAGCACAGCTGTGTTACACTCTCTTCACCTGTAACATTCAGCACAGCTGTTACACTCTCTTCACCTGTAACATTCAGCAAGCTGTTACACACTCTTCACCTGTAACATTCAGCACAGCTGTGTTACACTCTCTTCACCTGTAACATTCAGCACACCTGTTACTCTCTTCACCTGTAACATTCAGCACAGCTGTGTTACACACTCTTCACCTGTAACATTCAGCACAGCTCGGTTACACTCTTCACCTGCAACCAACCACACAGTGTTCCCTAAAAGTTCTTTGTACGAGACTATAAACTGAGGTACTGTACGCATGCAGAACATCTAGTGCACACGTCAAAAACCCGTTCCGCTTTTTGGAACTGATGGGAACAAATGATAAAATTTGCAAAACCATGTGCACGCAGGGACTGGGTGTAAAGAAAGCATACAAGTGCTTATTCATCATCTCAAAAAAAAAGAAAAAGAAAAAAAAAGAAGACATTGGCAAACTTACAGCATCTATATTATAAAAACAAGAAAAAGAAAATAGAAGACAATGGCAGACTAACAGCATTTATATAAAAAGGTAAAGGTGTCCCATAACCTATGCGGTTGTTAGGGGAGCAAGGTGACAGAGACCTCAACTTCTCCAGGGGCCAGCATATTGAGGGCGGAGCCCATCTCCTCTCCCTCACTGCTTTACCTTCCCTATCCCTAAACAGGGCAGGTACCCATTGACAGCTGGGTGAACTGGGGGAACTATACTGAAGCCAAGGCGCCCAAATGGTCGTCCATCCAGTTGGTAGCCACGCTTGATGCTGTTTAACCTTAACGCTGGGAAAGCAAGTGCTCTGACCACTGGGCTATCCAGTCCAATTTTACATATACAAAAAGAAAAAGAAAACAGAAGACAATGGCAGACTTACAGCATCTATATATAAAAAGTGGACAAGACAATAGAAGATATTGGCAGACTTACAGCATATATTAAAAAAACCAAACAGAAGACCTTAGCACACACTTTACAGCATCCACAAATCATAGTGAACAATAGAAGATATTGGCAGACTTACAGCATCTATATAAAAAACAAACAAACAGAAGACCTTAGCACACACTTAACATCCACATGTCAAAGTGAGCAAGACAATAGAAGATATTGGCAGACTTACAGCATCTATATAAAAAACAAACAGAAGACCTTAGCACACACTTAACAGCATCCACAAATCATAGTGAACAATAGAAGATATTGGCAGACTTACAGCATCTATATAAAAAACAACAACAGAAGACCTTGGCACACACTTTACAGCATCTACATATCAAAGTGAACAAGACAATAGAAGATAATGGCAGACTTACAACATCTATATAAAATTCCAAACAGAAGACCTTAGCACACACATAACAGCATCCACATACCAAAGTGAACAAGAAAACAGAAGATATTGGCAGACTTACAGCATCTATATAAAAAAAACCCAAACAGAAGACCTTGGCACAGACTTACAGCATCTATATAAAAAACAAACAGAAGACCTTAGCACACACTTAACAGCATCCACAAATCAAAGTGAACAAGAAAATAGAAGATATTGGCAGACTTCCAGCATCGATATCTATATATATAAAAAAAATCGTGAAAATGAAACCAGAAGACGTTGGCACACAGACACTTACGGCGGAATCTTTGATGAAGACTCTCTTGTGGCTGACGAGCAGAGCCTCCAGGGGCTTGATGACACGGCGAAGGTACTCCTCGTTCTTGTTGCTGTCCAGCTCATACATGGCGTCCTTCACATCGTGCATCGTCACCAGACCCTCCTGTCGTTGTCGTCACACCATGACACTATAGTTCTACTTTATACACTATAGTTTTATACACTATAGTTCTACTTTATACACCGTCACCTTCCTATAGTTCTACTTTACACACTCTCACATTATAGTTCTACTTTATACACTGTAATCCTATAGTTCTACTTTATACACTATAGTTCTACTTTATACACCGTCACCTTCCTATAGTTCTACTTTACACACTCTCACATTATAGTTCTACTTTATACACTATCACCTTATAAAAGGTTAAAGTGTCCCATAACCTATAAGGTCGTAGGGGAGTGAGGCGTCAGAGACCTCACTTTTCTAGGAGCCAGCATATTGAGGGCGGCGCCCATCTCCTCTCCCTTGCTGCTTTACCTTCCCTGACCCTAACGAGGCAGGTACCCATTTACCGTTGGGTGAACTGGGGAACTGTACTGAAGCCAAGGCGTACAAACGGTCACCCATCCATTCGGTAACCACGCTCTATGCTGCTTAACCTTGGCTGGGGAAAGCGAGTGCTCCGACCACTGAGCTATCCCGTCCCCTTGTCATAAAATAGTTCTACTTTATACACTATAGTTCTACTTTATACACTGTCACCCTATAGTTCTACATTATACACTGTAACATTATAGCTCT
Source organism: Rapana venosa (assembly GCA_028751875.1). Lineage (NCBI taxonomy): Eukaryota > Metazoa > Mollusca > Gastropoda > Neogastropoda > Muricidae > Rapana > Rapana venosa. The sequence goes on from CM054165.1 coordinate 13,462,223, forward strand.
TTATACACTATAGCTCTACTTTATACACTGTAATCCTATAGTTCTACTTTATACACTGTAACACTATAGTTCTACTTTATACACTGTCACCCTATAGTTCTACATTATACACTGTAACATTATAGCTCTTTATACACTATAGTTCTACTTTATACACTGTAATCCTATAGTTCTACTTTATACACTGTAACATTATAGCTCTTTATACACTTTAACCCTATAGTTCTTTATACACTATAGCTCTACTTTATACACTGTAACACTATAGTTCTACTTTATACACTGTAACCCTATAGTTCTTTATACACTTTAACCCTATAGTTCTTTATACACTATAGTTCTACTTTATACACTGTAATTCTACTTTACACACTGTAACCCTATAGTTCTACTTTATACACTGTAACACTATAGTTCTTTATACACTATAGTTCTACTTTATACACTGTCACCTTATAGTTCTACTTTATACACTGTAATCCTATAGTTCTACTTTATACACTGTAACACTATAGTTCTACTTTATACACTGTAATCCTATAGTTCTACTTTATACACTGTAATCTTATAGTTCTACTTTATACACTGTAACACTATAGTTCTTTATACACTATAGTTCTACTTTATACACTGTCACCTTATAGTTCTACTTTATACACTGTAACCCTACAGTTCTAATTTATACACTGTAACACTATAGTTCTACTTTCTACACTGTAACACTATAGTTCTACTTTATACACTGTAACACTACAGTTCTACTTTATACACTGTAATCCTATAGTTCTACTTTACACACTATAGTTATACTTTACACTACTTCTCTCAGGACAAAGTCGGATGTGCTGCGCCTGACTTGTCAGGCGCTTACCGGCAGCACAATGCATTTTCGCTGATATAACAGACATCAACAGTTGTCATCTGAGCGTTCAATGACGAAGAAGAAGACACTAGTTTTGTTATGAGGACTAAGGTGGGCTCTTTCTATAAAAAAAAAAAGAACAAAAAAAAAAGAACATAGAACTCGACCTGGTCACATAAACCATATTCTTCTTCTTCGTTTTGCACACTCAAACAGCAACTATAGTCTATCATATGATCAAAAATGTGTTGTGCAGCCATCAAGCACCTGACAAATCAGGCCCAGCGCATCGTGCGACAGGCACACCAACATACATCTAGAAAATCTAAGCACACAAACGCTACACCACATAAAACTCTTACATGAAATCTGTGCATACACACACACACATCCATACCAATGTGTCTTCATATCACTTAAAGCGAAAAGACAGTAACGAACGAACGATTCATACCAGCCTCCGTTAGCCAACCAAAAGACAACACACAAAAAAACCAACAACCAATCACAAACCTCTTCAGACTGGATGCCGGAGCGCACGCGCCGCAATTCCTGCATCTGTCCCCCCACCCCCAGAAAAAGGCCCAAGTGGACACACATGGTACGAATGTAGGTGCCTGCTTCGCAGCTCACGTGGAAAATTCCTGCGTGACACAACGGTGGCGCACCGGTTAATGTACTTTCTTCTTGATGAAAAAAGACTTAATAAATTTTTAATTACAAAAAAAAAAAAAAATATATATATATATATATGTCTACCAAACTTACCATGAATTACAGACAGGTTTTAACTATACATGTTCCGGCTGAAATTGATATGGAGCATTTTTGAGGGCCTTCCGTGGCCTCTCCTGACACATTAGTTAATCAGTTTGCAGCATACAAAGACACCACTACACAAATCTTAAGTTTTCACGGGTGTTTTTTTCTCTTTTTTTTTTAACTGGGTACTGCTGTGACTTTCAAGAACCTTTTTTAAAAACAATTTTTTAAGGACATTCTTCAACAGCCTTTGTTGGGTTTTTTTAGTAAAAAAAAAAAAGGTAAAGGTAAAGGAGTCCCATAACCTATAAGGTCGTAGGGGAGCGAGGCGTCAGAGACCTCACTTCTCTAGGGCCAGCATATTGAGGGCGGCGCCCATCTCCTCTCCCTCGCTGCTTTACCTTCCCTGACTCTAAAGAGGGCAGGTACCCATTTACAGCTGGGTGAACTGGGGGAACTGTACTGAAGCCAAGGCGTGGCGCAAACGGTCACCCATCCAACTGGTAACCACGCTCGACGCTGCTTAACTTGGCTGGGGGAAAGCGAGTGCTTCGATCAATGAGCTATCCCGCCCCCTTTTTATTATTATTATTTTTTTTTGTACAAATATATAAACCATCAAATATTAAACAGTATGAAATAGAAAAAAAAAAAAAAAACAGTAAAAGAAACTGACTTTCCCAGCCTGTTTTCCATCAACGTATTTTACACGAATTAATTTTCACATGACAAATGTTTTTACTTTTCACACAACCAATTTTCTCTCTCTCTCTCTCTCTCTCTCACACACACACCATACACACCACCATACACACACACACACACACACCACACACACAATCCCCAACACTCACCTTACAAATGTTTTTACTTTTCACACAACCAATTTCTCTCTCTCTCTCTCTCACACACACACACATACACCATACCCACACACACACACCACACACACACACAACACAACCACACACACACACCACACACACACACACACACACACACACCATACACACACACCCCAACACTTACCCAAGCCTCGCTCCTTGTCGTACTCCAGCATGTTGACAGAGTACACTGTACGAACACGAAGCTGTCGCTTGACGGCCGAAATCAAGGGAGGTCGCTGAAACAGCGCCCCTGTCAGTCGCTGAAGATTCTGCAAAAAACGACAACCAGTTCTGGATGCTGAGCATCCCCGGAAGATGGAAAACGGCTATCAAAATGCCAGGAATAAAAAAAACCAGTTGCATTTCCCCGTGGAGATGCTAGGGGTCTGTCAGTATGAAACAGCATCCCCGCCTTCTGTGCTAGGAATTCCCTCTTTTCTATCCCTCTCTTTGTTTCTGCCTTGTTTCCTTTTTGTTTCCTTTTCTTTCTGTCACCTCCTCCACCTTGTTTATTTTCTGCCTTCTTGGTCCATTCTCCTGCCTTTTTTTGCCTGAAAGACTTAAAAGATAATTTTCTCCCATGCCGAAGTCGGACATGCTGGGCCTGACTTGTCAGGCGTTTAACAGCAGCGCAACACATTTTCACCCTGAGCATTCAATGAAGAAGAAGAAAAACACTTAAACAGCTGCATAGGAAGAAATCAAACCAATGGAACGGCTCTGCTAAGAAGCAATGAAGGCAAAGAAAGAAGGAGAAGTTTATCTTAATGAACACTTTGCAAACTACCTCCGTCGTCAAACACGTAACTGTATTGGTGACAGGATTATTTTCATTATGTTTTGCTTCGTTCTGTTTTTAAAATTTTTTATTTCGTTGTATGTCCTTCACCCTCCTCACATATATCTTTGTAACTCTAAACCGAGGTCCCGTGTGCAAACGCACGCAGAACATCTTGCGTACACGTTAAATCCTGTTCCGCTTTTCGAAAGAGTAGGCCATTGTGTGCCGGTGGGAACAGATGACAGAATTTGCAAAACCGCATACACACGGGGGACTGCATGTAAAAAAGCACATAAGTGCTTATTCCATTATCCTCAATATAAAACAGTAACTGCCAAACTCATCTCCTTAACATACATGCCCAGGGAGGGTTGTCAGATGCGGTGCCCCTGCCTCTCTATACTGCTAACAGTAACCCTTCTTTCTTCTTAACCCCCCCCCCCAACCCCCATATTAACACATTCACATACATATGTCACACACAACATCCCCCCCTCCACCCCATACACACTCATACTTCACCCTTTGGAAGAGACTATAAACTGAGGCCCCGTGTGTGAAAGCAAGCAGAACATCTTACGCACACGTTGAATCCTGTTCCGCTTTTCATAAGAGTAGGCCATTGTGTGCCAGTGGGAACAGATGACAGAATTTGCAAAACCGCATACACACGGGGACTGGATGTAAAAAAGCACATGAGTGCTTATTCCATTATCCTCGATATAAAAGAATTTTTAAAAAAATAAAATAAAAGTACACATACACATACCCAACGACACACTTTAATACACACACATATTTAGACACACCACACATTAACAGAATCACATACATGTTATACCCACCCACCCACACACAACAGCTGTCAGTGTCCCCCACTTTCAGCTCCTCTCAGCTGCTATCCATCCCAGCCCAGCTGGTGTTGCTAATTATAGCAGGAACTGACCACACTTGGACTTGGTAAAAGGAAGGGGCGCGCTAAATTTATTTTATTTTATTCTTTTGTATCGAGGATAATGGAATAAGCACTTATGTGCTTTTTTTGTTCTATTATATCCAGTCCCTGTGTGTATAATAGTAATAATAAATGGAATTTATATAGCGCTGTATCTTGCACAGACAAATCAAAGCGCTTGCACTCAACTCATTCTTACACAGTCATGCAACCAATAGCAAATAATCATTCTAACAAGTCCAAACGCACACACACGCAGTTTTGTAAGTTCTGTCATCTGATCCCACCGGCACACAATGGCCTACTCTTACGAAAAGCTGAACAGGATTTAACGCGTGCGCGCAAGATGTCCTGCGTGCGTTTTTAAAGCACTCTTGACCGAGTGATGTAGGATTTGCGCGCTGCGGTACACGCACACACACACACTCTCTCTAACCAAACTTGCCACACTTCACACTCACTCCCTCTCTCTCACCTGTGCCACTCTCCCCTCATCCTCCACAGGGGTGTGCAGACGGAAGGTGCAGACGTACTCCTTGCCCGCACCCTGCTGTGACTTGACCAGTCGGGTAGCTCGCTCGATGCAGACGATCAGACACCCCGTCACCTTGGGGTCGAGGGTGCCGCTGTGTCCCGTTTTGTCCACGCGCAGGATGCGCTTGATCCAGGCCACGACCTCGTGGGACGAGGGGTTGGCTGGTTTGTCCAGGTTGATGAAGCCCGTGCTGAAAGATGTCGGACACATCGATGAAAGAAGATTTTCCCGCGTCATAAAAAAACACAAACCGATGTGATGTTTGGTTTCAAATATGTCGCAGCTGTGGGGACGGGATAGCTCAGTGGTCGGAGCACTCGCTTTCCCCCCACCAGCCAAGTTAAGCAGCGTTGAGCGTGGTTACCAGTTGGATGGGTGACCGTTTGCGCCACGCCTTGGCTTCAGTACAGTTCCCCCAGCTGTAAATGGGTACCTGCCCTCTTTAGGGTCAGGGAAGGTAAAGCAGCGAGGGAGAGGAGATGGGCGCCGCCCTCAATATGCTGGCCCTAGAGAAGTGAGGTCTCTGATGCCTCGCTCCCCTATGACCTTATAGGTTATGGGACTCCTTTACTTTTATGTCACAGCTGTCAGTTTCCCCCACTCTCAGCTGCTATCCATCTCATCCCAGCTGGTGCTAATTATAGTAGAGACTGACCGCACTTGGACTTGGTAAAGGGAAGGGGTTAATTTTAGTACTGGGACCCTGGACCTTTGACTGAATAATACTGGATTTGCACACTGTGATACCTCAGGAGTCTGTACTAACCTGTGTATTGTATTGTACACTGAGCGTTCGATGACAACGACAAAGAAGAAGAAGCGTACATCACTTTCAGTCATGTATAAATTCTCTGTGTGAAATTCAGGCTACTCTCTGAAGAAAAGCCTGTGTTGTCGCTAGCACAGGAACCCCCCCCCCTCCCCTCGCTCTGCCACACTTATTTCATTATCTATTCATAATTTTTTTTCTTTCTGAGAGAATACTGGTTTCCCTGCCCCCTATTTTCTCATTCTGGTGAGCAAATGCATCATGCACAAACACAATCTTTCACTGATTTTAAATCCCATTCTATTCAATCCTGACTGACTCCTTTATTATACATCAAAGAACTCACAGCGCCCATCATTCCATTGAATGGTTGCCTTCTGATCTGATTATATATTTGCTATGAGTGAGATCCGACGATTTGGAAAGCCCATTTCTGACATTGTGATAAAAAGACAGTGATGTTTCGACACTGTCAAAAGTCTTACTATAGTCTATAAAGTTATGAATGCCTCATCTTCAGTGTTTCTTGTTTTAAAAACAGATGCATTGGAAAGCCCATTTCTAACATTGTAATAAACAGATAGTGATGTTTGACACTGTCAAAAGCCTTATTACAGTCCCTGAATATCTCATCTTCAGTGTTTCTAATTTTCTCTCACAGTATCTGAAGCACAAAAAGCATGTCTGCTGTTCCTCTTCCATGTCTATCTCCTGCCTGACAATCAGATATCTTTCTGTCTACTTTATTTTTCATTCTGTTGAGGAGGAGGATCAGAAGAATTTTGCTAGTGTAGCTGATCATGGCGATTGTTCAGTAATTGCCACAGTCCTTAGAATCTCTGCCCTTTCCTTTTATTTCGAGGATAATGGAATAAGATCTCATGTGCTTTTTTACATCCTGCCCTGTGTGCATGCAGTTTTGTAAATTTTGTCATCCGTGTGGTGTGTAGTTACCTAAGTGGTGGAGTAATGGGGACGGGATAGCCTGGTGGTCAGAGTGCTGCGCATTGTGCTCGTCATCTGCTGACCCGTGTTCAAATCTTGTTCAAGAGGATTTTTCCTTTCAACATCAGTGCTGACTCCACTCCCCCCATAAGTCCTTTGGATGAGACTATAAACCGAGGTCCCATGTGCGAATGTATGCAGAACATCTTGCGCACACGTTAAAACCCGTTCTGCTTTTTGGAAAAGCAGGCCATTGTGTGCAGGCGAGAACGGATGACAAAATTTACATAACTGCTGCATACACATGGGGACTATATGTAAGAAAGCACACAAGTACTTATTCCATTATCCACAAAATAAAAAAATAAAACAAAAAACAAAAATACACATTAAATAAAAACTTCACGAATGGCATACTGCCACTGTCATCTTGTGGTAAAAAAAGAAGAGGACAACCAACTCACTGTATGTATTCCTGGATGGGGCGTGTCAGGGGAGAAAACCCACATGGAATGGGTGTGTAGTGGCTGTTCTTGATGTTCAGTTTGTCGAAGTTCTGCACAGATTTAAATTCAAATCAAATTATGTTGAAAGGTAATGACCAAATTTAATAAATAATTCAGAAGCAGGAGTATGACCAACAGTCTAAACACTCTGAATGTTCACTATAAACACTGTTTTATTACAAGACCTCCACATGATATTAATCAATAAATGTGCAATTAATTGTTCTGCTTAATTAATTATCATAATCAAGGAAAACTCCTCAAATTCAGTCTAGAAGAATCACCACAAGTTCTGATAATTCATCAGAAGTAATCAATAATAATAATAATACATGGAATTTATATAGCGCTATATCTTGCAAAAACCAAATCAAAGCACTTTCATTCATCTTGCTCTTTCACATGCAGACAGTTACTATTAATAGTAGTTACAAATTTAAATGTACACACATATGCATGCCTACACACACACACACACACATGCGCACACATAAAAGGTTGTTTTCTCCTACAGGGTGATGGGAGTTTTGGCTGTTGAGGGCATGAAACAAGAGGGGAGAATCTTAGGTATGAAATAAATATGTCTTGAGGCCAGATTTAAAAGCATCATAAGTAGGCTTTTGGCAAAGTGAGAGAGGGAGGTCATTCCAGATCGATGGACCAGAAACAGAGAAAGAGCGACGGCCAACTGGTTGAATCTAGGTATTTGTAAGCACAAGGTATCTGCAGTAGAGCAGAAGGAACGAGGAGTGTACAGATGCTGTTTTGTGGAGGCATTTGTAACAGAAGGTACCAATCTTATAGTTTACTCTCTGTGACACAGGCAGCCAGTGAGAGTCCGTAAAAGAGGAGTAATGTGCTCAGATTTTTTCTTATAACACATATACACAGAGCAGTGGGACTGACTGAACATAAAACTGTGTAATGTCTGAAAGATAAACCTAACTTCTGTGCCCTGCTATGGGAAAATTGTCAGTAACAGCAGTACAACAAAACAACTCTCACCTTCAGTAACACTACAACAAAACGACTCTCACTTTCAGTAACAGCGGAACAACAAAACGACTCTTACTTTCAGTAACAGCGGAACAACAAAACGACTCTTACTTTCAGTAACAGCGGAACAACAAAACGACTCTTACTTTCAGTAACAACGGCCAGTCCTTTGCTGAGACTGTTGTGTTGCTTTTCCCGCCAGGTTTCAACACAAACGTCTGTGTCGCGTGGATCTCCTGCAAAATGAACACATTCATATAAATTTACGCGATCAGTACAATATCATACAAAATTATACTCATTATAAACACGTTTATATTTCCCCAATGATTATGATATCATAGGAAGGAAAAACTATATTTCTAATGAACACAGTATGCTCTTCCCATTACAATTAAATTATATACAACTATCCCCCAAAATTGGAATGTGGCTATCTTAAGTTGGCGGGCAAAAACAGTCAAATATACGCAAAACCTCACAATTGGTGAACCTCGTAGCTCTAGCTGAGTAATGAAAAAAATATACATGTAAATATCGTATTTGTAATAAACACATTAAAATTTTCACATTTACGATAAAATCATTGAAAAGTACACATTACATTTCTAATGAATACAGACAGTATGCTCTTTTAGTTTTCATCACAATAAGATTGAATACAAAACTACCAAAATTTACTTTTCTAATAAATATATTAATTTTATATTTCCCACATCAAAATGAAAGGTAAAAATCACATTTGTAATACAAACTAAATGATACAATACAAAGGTAAGGTGACTTACAAGTTACATTCATACTTCCCTTGTTGCAATAAAAGAAAAAAAAATACTAAGGTAAAAATTACAATACTAATAAACATTAAAAGTAAAACAAGTCTATTTTTGCCTTCACAATAAAAATTATCTACTCAGACATAAATAACAAATATTACTTATTACATTACGAGGATGGTGGCGGGCCAATTAAAACATTCATTTTCCTAACAGGTAAACCGTGAAGTTCTGGATTTGATTCCCACCCATACCCTTTCTTACAGTTTCTCGAGAAAATCAAACTGAATTAATGAATGTCAAAACCCTTCCAATGGGACTGTGAACCGAGGACCCACGCTCAAATGCAAAGAAAACATCTTGCGCACACACTAAAAACCTGTTTTGCCTTTGGGAAGAGTAGGCCATTGCACAACGGCTGGCAACATTCTTTTTAAAATGCAAGGACACAGGTGTCATGTTTATTACAGTTTAGACACCATCCCTGAAGTCAGAATGCAGCTACATAAAATGGTAGGGGGTAGGGCGGGGGGGGGGGGGAAGAACGGTAGCATATATATGCAAAAATCTCTCTCATAAGTCTCACACACACACAAATCTCAACAGTGGTGGACCTTTCAGCGCTAGCTAAGGAACAACCCCTGCCCCCCAAAAACAAAACCTCAACCAAACAAAAACAGAACATAAACAAAGAAAACAAACCCCCCCAAAATACACAACATTACATAAAAATAAAATTCTAAAATTATGTTGTCAAGACTGCGATCACATATCAATCATGGGGTATAGAGAATTTATTGCTGTCTGTAATTTTAGCACATACATGTTTGAATCATTCGTTATTCACATTACAGCACTTAAAAAAACTTTCATTTATTTCATTTCATTTCTACCACTTTAAGTCACAAGATTTCTCTGCGTGAAATTCGGGCTGCACTCCCCGGGGAGAGCACGTCGCCACAAGAGCAGCGCCACCCTTCCCCTTTTTTTTTTTTTTTGGTCTGCAACTGTATTTCTTTCACTATCAGAGTGGCTTTTTTCTAAGAATTTTGCCAGGGACAACTCTCTTGTTGCCGTGGGTTCTTTTATGTGCGCTGCATAATTTTCTGTAACACACGGTACCTCGGTTTATCATCTCATAAGAAAGACTAGCGCCCAGACCACCAATCATGGTCTAATGGATGGGGGAAAAGTTTCGGGCCCAGACGGGATACAAACCACCGCACACTTCCGACTTGTCTGCAGTTTCCATGCTGCATAAATATTAACTATTATATAATGTAGTGTGATGTGTAAATTTATCTAAATGTAACGAACACAATCTACAGTATTCACTCATGAATAATAATATCGTTCCACAGCACTGACACTTTTGTTGCACAATTCTGAACCTATCTTTTTAAAACTGTTGTTCACTCACCCCCAAGTCCATCTCTTCGCTTTTTGTCCTTTTCTTCTTTTCTGGAAAAAAACACCAAAAAAGCACACACAATGAATCAAATGCATAGCATTATGAATAATAATTAATAAATTATACATGCCAACACATCACTATAGGAGGAAATATAAAAACATATTAAAAAAAAAAATCAGTTATTTACCAATTACTTATATTTTTTCCCCAAAATATTTTACAAAAAAGAGAGAAAAATTATAAAGAAAAATGCACATTTTAAAACATGTGATGGACACTACAGCCAAGTGGTTAAGACCATTTGACTTCCAGTTCAAATCACATGGGTCCATGAACGTGATGAAGTCATGGGTTCAAATTTCAGTGCCGTCCAAAGAATGAACTTTTAGTTTTATCAAGGTTAGGGGTTTTTACAATCTCACAGGTTGACTTCAAGATCTGTCAGGGCCTTAATTCCCTTCATGCATTATTATGCAGAAGATCAAATATGCATATTAAAGATCCCGTAATTTATGCCACTGGATGTCAGGGTTTTGTGGGTTACTGAAACATGAATATATATATTCATTCCCTACCCCCGCCCCATAGTCCTTCAGATGAGACTATAAACCGAGGCCCCGTGTGCGAACGCATGCAGAACATTTTGCGCACACATTAACTTATTAAATCCTGTTTTGCTTTTCGGAAGAGTAGGCCAATGTGTGGGAACAGATGACAGAAATTACAAAACTGCATACAAATGGGGACTGGTGTAAAAAAAAGCCCACAAGTGCTTATTCCATTATTCTCGATATTATAAAAGAATAAAATAAATAACAAGAAATAAAATAAAATATAGGCTACTCAGCAAGTATTCCATAACGTCTGAATCAGGCTACCTTCATGGTGGGCAAAAACGGTCGCATACACAAAATCTCACCATTGGTGAACCCCAGAACTCTAGTCGAGGAATTGGGGAGGGGGGGGGGGGGGGGGGGGGGGGGGGGGGGGGGGGGGGGGGGGAGGGCACACACAAACCCCACCCCATGGTTTTTGATTTTACATGTTCCAGCAAGCAAATGGTCATTCATGAATGAAACTATTTCATTTTTGTGTTTCAAATGCATGAACATTTTTTTTTCTTTTTCCCTGTTTGGTGACCATGACAATTTTAAAATTATATATCTATAATTACATAGAAAATCAAAGATCTACCCTTAGTTTCATAATCTATCCAGACTCTTCAACAGCCACTATCACCATGCCTAAGTGTGCTGTGTGTGTGTGTGTGTGTGTGTGTGTGTGTGTGTGTGTGTGTGTCATTACTGTATGTATGTCGATTTGATATTATATAAATTATATATGTTCATCTTATTTATGGTTGATTGTATCAATGTGTGTGAGTAGCTGTTACGTAAGCACTTTGATTTGTTGCTTTACAAGATTCAGCACTATACAAATTGCATACATTATTATAAATATTCTTTTATTATTATCATTATTATTCTAGATCTGACAAACAAAATCCCAAACAGAAGTTCCATCAAATATGATACATTATCAGTAAAAATAAAGGTAAAATAAACAAATCAGTAACTAAAATGTGCCCCCAAAAACTTAACTTGGTGGCCATATTTTCTGCTGTAGGTCTATAAGCATACAATTACAAACTAATTAATATTAATTTGTATTAAACTAAGTTAAAGAACTATACTAAGACTAAGAGTTGAGTATGACCCCCCCCCAAAAAAAAAAAAAAACCAACACAAAAAAGTATGGTTCACTAGGCTACAATCTTACTCAATCTGAGTCAGACTCAATGATGACAAACATTTTTTTGGTTGGATTTTTAACAAGTTTTGGGACTGATTTTTAAAAAAAAATTCTAAAACTCTAGAATGCTACAGTGAAACTGATACTGTGATAGTGATAGTGTCGAAACCTTTGAACAAACAATCTCAAGGTAGTGTCTAAAATTTTGAACAAACAATCTCAAGTGTTTTTAACTTTGACTTGAGTTTGACACTACCTACCCAGACTGTAGAGTGTAGTCTATTAATTTAATTAAAATTATTTTTTAAAAATTCACAAAGTCAGGTGTTTTGTTGAAATAAATTTTCGCCTGCTGAAAAAACTGTCAATATACACACTGGTACCGTATGTAAGGCAAAATAGTCCACCGCAATTATAGCCTACTACTTTACAAGGCCTGGTACTAAGTCTACGTACAGCTGATGACATTCGACATGTATACATCAATCCTCGTGGTCCTAGATTTGGCCTAAATTAAATACAACTGCCTAAACTACCAATTTGGAAAATGCGACATGATAATGATTGTAATATAACACGAATAAGTTATATTTTAAACTAAGAAATTAACCTTTCTAGCTAGTACTCGTTATTTTGAACTGATCATTCATTTAACCTCATTTCGTTGTAGTTGTAGCGTTTACAGACGCGATTAAACGAAGCAAACTGTATCAATTCATAGATGAAATCAAACCTTGAAAGCCAATACACTAGACACATGTTGATGAATAATGGTTTTCTACATCGCATGCATATCAAAAGGGTATCTAACACAACGTCTTTTAGGAGAGGAAACACAAATTTCTTACTTCCATCCATGCTGCCGCTTTCCATCGCTGTTTCAATAACACGTGTGGAGTTGATGATTACTGCGCATGCGAACGTAAACCATAATTTCCTTCTTCTATTTCCGTCTTCCTGTCGGTTTTCCCAATGTCCACAGTTGCAAAACTAGACAAAACAGTTATAAATTACGACAAGCTTAAAAGTATTATTAATCATGCACCCTCCTTGGCACAATAAAATGGGTGCATAAAATAAGGAGAAAAACTATTGTTTAATTTTTCAAATAATCTCTGTAATGTATTGAAAATTCGAAAGTTCATTTTATATCTTTTCAGGAATGCGTATTAGTAATCCAAGGGAAACAATCTCTGTTGTGAACTTTATGGATAGGTGGGATGCCTTCCCTTGGATAATTTAGAGCTTGCATTCTTTGAGATAACAAAATAAATCAGACGTTATTATCGCAAGGTCTCTTATTGCCAGGATGTATGTATCCACACAAATGCATCAACAAGCACACAAACCCAATCATAACCCACGCAAACCAATCACAATGTCTAACCCCTAAAGAAAACAAAGCAAGGAAATAAAACTTAACAACAACAAAAAAGCAAAAATAAACATGCACCCTCCCCCTCCCACCCTCCCCAAATACCTGTTAACAGACGGTGTCAAAACACTAACAATTATATTTTGACGCACAATCAGCACAACTGAAATCGATCGCGTCTGAAAATGATCAGTGACCCTTAGTTTTCACTCTGAGAGCACTGGGTGGGCGTACATTGTGTACACAGTCTTTTGGACAATATCATTAGTACTTCCACAAGTTATGGCAGAAGAATTTGCTTGTTTAACGCCACAAATGTTACACAAGGATACAAGTTTCAAGTGTAGTCTGTCACCGGTTTGCCAGATATAGATCATGATCAAAGACTGCAGAACATTGGGGTCAGTCTTTGTGGCAAGTGGTCGAACTGTTTCCAACTGATTTTGCTTCAAATGTTGTCCAGTAGAGACAATGACAATGACAATGACACATTCTTTTATTTCGAGGATAATGAAGAAGCACTCATGTGCTTTTTTTTTACATCCAGTTCCCGCCCGTAGGGATACATCTTAATCAATAACCCAATACTTATACTCTCACACAGTAGAAACAAAGGGAAATGACCCTTTTCAAAACACCATCCCCCCAAAAAAACAACAACCCCACAACAAAAAACAAACAAACAAATAAAAGAAAACTCTAAAAACACCACCCCCTCACCCCCCCAACCAAAACAAACAAACAAACAAACAAAAGAAAAAGAAAAAACAAACCAACAAAAAGAAGAAAAAAAGAGAAAAACAAACAACAAGAACAAGAATAACAAAACCAAGAAAAATAACAACAACCAAACTTAATAAGTCATAAAGATAAACATCCACACATTGTCAAATGGTACACATACTTGTTACATATAAGAACAAGATCTTGAAATAGGGCATTTATTAAAACTTAAGTACAGTCGATAAGCCCAATAAAGTATTGAAAATATAAAGTATGAATCCTTCATCAGGATACACTATAACTATAAGCAGAACGATAAAAGGTGAGAGAGAGAGAGAGAGAGAGAGAGAGAGAGAGAGAGAGAGAGAGAGAGAGAGAGAGAGAGAGAGAGAGAGAGAGAGAGAGGGTGTGTGTGTGTGTGTGTGTGTGTGTGTGTGTGTGTTTCAGAGACAATATCAAATATATAATTCTCAAAACAGTACACGATCATCATCAACACTCATTTTTGATTATACTCGTTCAAATTATATGTCATGATAATGAAATAAACCAAATACCCATTCACTCACACAATAAAAACAAGAAAAAAAAGAAAATAACAAATCCAAACCTATACAGTCATTGAGAGAGAGAATGTGTGTGTGTGTGTGTGTGATGGGGGGGGGGGGGGGGATCAGGGATAATGCTAAACATGTAATACTCACATAGCACACGATCACACAAGAGAGAGAGAGAGAGAGAGAGAGAGAGAGAGAGAGAGAGAGAGAGAGAGAGAGAGAGAGAGATTGATTGATTGATTGATTGATTGATTGATAATCTTTATTCCCAAGGGTTACAGATAAGTATTGCCTTGCTATTTTTTCACCCAGTCCTTGCCTTGAAAAGGGACCATCTTTAATCAAAACTTAAAAAAAAATGTAACATGACACAGCAACGCAACAACAAAATAACGCTACACATGACATCACACTGCAACAACAAACAACGCAATGCAATGCAATGCAATGCAATGCACATCAATGACACAGTACAACGCAATATTCTCCAACAGCAGAAGACAGTGGGGGAACCATCGTAGGCAACAAGCGGTTAAAAGACAGAAATGCAAAGGTAAAGGAGTCCCATAACCTATGTGGTCGTAGGGGAGCGAGGCATCAGAGACCTCAACTTCTCCAGGGGCCAGCATATTGAGCGCAGCGCCCATCTCCTCTCCCTCGCTGCTTTACCTTCCCTAACCCTAAAGAGGGCAGGTACCCATTTACAGCTGGGTGAACTGGGTGACTGTACTGAAGCCAAGGTGCTTAAACGGTCACCCATCCACCTGGTAACCGCTCTCAATGCTGCTTAAACCTTAGCTTGGGGAAAAGCGAGTGCTCTGACCACTGAGCTATCCCGTCCCCTTCAAGCGTAAGTCATTCAGAATTCTGACATGCCCAGATTTGGAATGGAGGACGATGATGTAATACACAATCAGTTTGAAACCTTGATTCCAGGTCAGGTATTTGGTTACTAAGTACTGGACAACCAGAGAGGCAAAGATAAGATCGACCTGTATGGTCTTTTTATAACGTCAAAACTTCTTGTTCTTGTTCTTGTTCTTCTTCTTCTAACGTCAAAACTTCTTCTTCTTCTTCTTCTTCTTCTTCTTCTTCTTCTTCTTCTTCTTTCTTCCTCCTCGTCGTCGTCGTCATCGTCGTCGAACGCTCAGACAGCAACTACTGTTGTCTTTCATATGAGCGAAAATGCGTTGTGCTGCCGTTGGTTGATTAAGCGCATGACAAGCCAGGCCCAGAGCATCCGACTTCGTCGTAGGAGAGAATTGTCCGTCGTGTTCGACGATGACCTCTAAACAGTAGAGGAGGCAGCTGCTATTTCGGAAATTGGGCAGAAATTTGATTATAGTGGAGATGCCTTGCCCACAGTACATCCCCACTCTCCTTCTACCTCTGTGAATGTCCTCACCCCTATACTTTTTCTGGTTCCCTCCGCTCGGGTGCAGAAACCTTGTGCTTAACAACACCTAGATCCAAAC
>CM054165.1:13478792-13500994 GCA_028751875.1 Rapana venosa
AATGGCTTTTATCGGGTTTGCTTTGATAGAAGAAAATGGCATTTATCGGGTTTTGGACTTCTGCATAAAGGAATGGCATTTATCAGGGCTGACTTTCCCATAGCACACTGACTTCCCCACAACACACTGACTTCCCCACAACACACTGACTTCCCCACAACACACTGACTTCCCCACAACACACTGACTTCCTCACAACACACTGACTTCCCCACAACACACTGACTTCCCCACAACACACTGACTTCCCCATAAAACACTGACTTCCCCACAAGACACTGACTTCCCCATAACACACTGACTTCCCCACAACACACTGACTTCCCCACAACACACAGACTTCCCCACAAGACACTGACTTCCACACAAGACACTGACTTCCCCACAACACACTGACTTCCCCACAAGACACTGACTTCCCCATAACACACTGACTTCCCCACAACACACTGACTTCCCCACAAGACACTGACTTCCCCACAAGACACTGACTTCCCCACAAGACACTGACTTCCACACAAGACACTGACTTCCCCACAAGACACTGACTTCCCCATAAGACAATGACTGAAACATTCAGGGCAGTATTCAAGCAGCTCCTTCAGCAGTCAAGGAAAGACCCATGGTTTCACATTACTTTCTGTTAAAGGACTTTACAAACCCGTTTCTAATGAGACGATAATCCGAAGCCTGTGTAGAACATGTATTTAGAGCACGTAAAAGAACTCAGGACAACGAAAGAGTTTGCCCCTGGCAAAAATTGTGTAGAAAAAAAAGCCACTTTGATAGGGGAAGCAATTACACATGGAGATAAGAAAGAAAAAAATGGCCACTTTGATAGGGAAACAATTACACATGGAGATAGGACAGGAAAAAAAGGCTACTTTGATAGGGAAACAATTACACATGTAGGAAGGAAAGGAGAAAAAAAACTGGGTGGCGCTGGTCTTGTGGCGACGCCCTCTTCCAGGGAAGAGCAGCCCGTATTTCACACCGAGAAATCTGTGCCAGGACTTAAAGTTGTTCTTCTGTAACTCTTCGTTGAAAGATATTTTTGTCCCACCTTTTCTTTTACTTTTTTTGTAAACAAAAACATATACATATCTCTCTCTCTTCTCCTCTCTCCTCCCCTCTCTCTCTCTCTCTCTCTCTCTCTCTCTTTCTCTTTTTTTTTTTTTTTGAACGTTTAATTTTTTGTTACCGATGGAAGCTTCTGTTTCACGCTTTTAGAAATGGCAGGCAAATTCAAGACAAGAACATTTAATCAGTCATATACTTTTTAGTCTTACTTGAAAGTTTTAAGCCAAAAACTCAGTAGAGGTCAAAATGTTTCTTACGCGTACCAGGCATATAACCAAAAGGCGATCTTTGGCATGCCAGTTCTTGTACTCAAGGGCAATCTTTACTGTTTCAGTTATATAACACTGAAATGCAATCTTAAATGTATCAGCTAGAAAACTTAATGCAGTTTTAAACGTCTCAGTTACAAACCTTAAAAGCAATCTTTGTTGTGTGAGTAATTAAACCAAGACAATCTGTAACGCGTCAGTTATATACAACCAAAAAGACAATCTTTAGTGTGTCAGAAATAAAACCAAAAAGACAATCTTTAACGTGTCATTTATAAGACATCTTTAAAGTGTCAGTTTTATAAAACCCAAAAAGACAATCTTTAAGTGTCAGTTTTACACAACCAAAAAAAGACAATCTTTAACGTGTCAGGTATACAACCCCAAAGACAATCTCAGTCATTGTCATGGTCCCTGCTTGAAGTTTTGGGGTTGGTGTTTTTTTTTTTTTACCAACTGTCTTAGCAGAGTCTAATAAAGCATTGACACTGGTTAAGCAGAAACCCTTCTGCACTGTCTATTTATACAGTCTCTTGAATCACTCTGCCTGATTTACTGTCAGCTGAAGGCATCAGTGCCGATTTCACTGTGCCTGATTTACAATCCAGCTGAAGACATCGGTGCCGATTTCACTGTGCCTGATTTACAGTCAGATGAAGACATCAGTGCCGATTTCACGGTGACTGATTTATCGTTAACTGAAGACACCAATACCCACTTCGAGTTGGTGATTCTCGATAGTAGTAGCTCGTTTTTCCTTGCCAGCCCTAATGCACTGGTGATTTATGACTACGGTGGGAAATGTTTGCCTGATCCCATAAATCAACTGTTGCTTTTGTGTGTTCGTGTGTGTGTGTTCGTGTGTGTGTGTGTGTGTGTGTGTGTGTGTGTGTGTGTGTGTGTGGTGTGTGTGTTGTGTGTGTTGTGTGTTGTGTGTGTGTGTGTGGGTGTGTGTGTGTGTGTGTGTGTGTGTGGGGTGTGTGTGTGTGTGTGTGTGTGTGTGCTCGTGTGTGTGTGTGTGTTGTGTGTGTGTAAGTAAGTAAGTCTTCAATTTTAACGTCTTTCCACTTAAAGTGATACCAGACGATCCTTAATAGGAGACTGAATATGTGAGAATAGAGAAAGAGGAGAGAGAGAGAGAGAGAGAGAGACAATGACAATGACAAATTCTTTTATTTCGAGGATAATGAATAAGCACCATGTGCTTTTTACATCCAGTCCCGCCCGTTAGGGATACATCTTAATAATAATAACCCAATACTTATACAGTCTCACAATAAAAACAAGGGGAAATAACCCTTTCAAAACAGCTCCCCCCCCCCAACAACCCCCCCCCCCCCAAGCAAGCAATTAAAAGAAAATCCTAAGAATACCCACCCCTACCCCCACCCCCAAAAAAACCTTAACCAAAACAAACAAACAAACAAAAGAGAAGGAAAAACCAAACCAACAAAGATGATAAAAAGAGAAAAACAGACAAACAACAACAACAAGAAAAGAGCAACAACAAAGCAAGAAAATAACACAACCAAACTTAATAAGTCATAAAGATAAACATCTACACATTGTCAAATGGTACACATACTTGTTACACATAATTTAAGATATTGAAATAGGGCACTCATTAAAACTTAAGTACAGAGGCAAGTCCAATAACGTATTGAAAATTATAAAAATATGATTCCTTCATCAGATATAACTATGACTATAAGCAGGACGATAAAAGGTGAGAGAGAGAGAGAGGGGAGAGAGAGAGAGTGAAGAGAGAGAGAGAGAGAGAGAGAGAACAGACAGAGAACAGAGACAGGGGACAGAGAGACAGAGATGTGTGTGTGTGTATTTCAGAGATAAAATCCAATATATAAAATCCAAAACAGTATGCGATCCATCAACACTCATTTTAGATTATACTCGTTTCAAATTATATGTCATGATAATGAAATAAATTTAATACCCATACATCCACACAATAAAAACAAGAAACAAACCAGAAGAAATTTAAAACTATACTAAATATATGATTCTCAAAACAGTACACGATAACCTTCAACACTTAGTTTGATTACTCATACAATTTTATGTCATGATAATCAAATAAATTCAGTACCCATACTCTCACACAATAAAACAAGGAGGAAAGAAAGAAGGAAAAACAAAAACCAGCCAATCTATAAGGTCATAGTGAGAGAAAGAGAGGAGAGAGAGAGAGAAAAGAGAGAGAGAGAGAGAGAGAGAGAGGGAGGGAGGGAGAGAGAGAGAGAGGTAGGAGGGAAGAGAGAGAGATTGTGTGTGTGTGTGTGTGTGTTTTGTGGTTTCAGGGATAACACTAAATATATATATAATTCTCAAACAGTGCACGATCACCGTCAACCTTATTTTGTTATACTCATGCAGGTTGTATGTCATGATAATGAAATAAACTCAATACCCGTGTACTCACACAATAAAACAAGGAAGAAGAGAAAGGGGGTATAAAAACAAATCTATAAGGTCAGGGAGAGAGAGAGAGGAGAGAGAGAGAGAGAGAGAGAGAGGGGAAAGGAGGAAAGGAGAGAGAGAGGTGTGTGTGTGTGTTGTGTTTGTGTGTGTGGTGTGTTTTGTTGTGTGTGTTGTGTGTGTGTTGTGTGTGTGTGTTGTGTGTGTTGTGTGTGTGTGTGTGTGTTTTTAAGGATAATACTAAATATATAATTCTCAAGACAGCACAGGATCACATCAAAATTGTTTTCGAATTTACTCGTACAAAATGAATGTCATGAAAAGAATTAAGCCAATACCAATACACTCTTACAATAAGGAGAAAAAAATCACTTAAGTCATAAAATGAACATCTATACATTGTAAGTAAGAGAGAGAGAGATAGGGGGGAGGAAGAAATGAGAGAGAGTGGGAGAGGGAGGGAGGATGGAGTGTGTGGTGTGTGTGTGTGTTGTGTGTGTGTGTGTGTGTGTGGTGTGTGTTGTGTGGGGCGTGTGTGTGTGTGTGTTGTGTGTTGTGTGCGCGTGCGTGTGTGTGGTGCGTGCGTGCGTGTGTGTGTGTGTGTGAAGATAATGCTTTTTGTTTGTAAAACAAACAAACAAGAACGACATAGAAAAAAATACTGGAAATGATTCTCAACAGCACATCATCACTGTCAACACTCTTTTTCATTATACTCGTACAGATTAACACATATTATTGTTATGATAGATATATTTCTTATAACTATAGTGTAATAAAAAATTAAAAAAAGAAAGAAGAAGAAAAGAAAAAGAAAGAAAAAAGAAGAAAAAACTTTTCGCTTTGGTAACCACTTATTCAACAACAATGAAAATTTGAAAAAGGGGAGAGAGAGAGAGAGAGAGAGAGAGAGGTAGAGAGAGAGAGAGAGGAGAGAGAGAGAGAGAGAGAGGGGGGGGGGGAGACAAGGTCTGACAGAAAGACAGTGAAGGGAAAGGGCAGGGCAGATAGGTAAGATGGAAAGGGCAGATAGGTAAGGGAGGATATGCAACTTTGTTTTTAAGGCTATGGACTGTGGTTTGTTATTGATAGTTATCAATTTGAGTTGATAATTGAGTTTTGTATATTGTTATTGATTGATGTTGTTTAACTGAATCAGGAAGGGAGTTCCACAGCATAGGGCCTGAGTAAAGTAGACTAGATTTGAATAAGTCTATTCTCGGAATTGGGACACTAGGTTTTATAGTATTTCTGAATTGGTTTAGGGGGAATTTGTCTATTAAGTATGATGGAACAGTTCCTGTCATGATCTTGACATCATGACCCTTTGTTATATTTTTAAACGTTGGTGTAAGGGGAGAATATTTAATTGAGTATAGTCAGCTTCTTGTAAGCTTGTCCTTTTTAACAGGACCACTTTGAGAGCACGTTTATACAGACTCAGTAACGGTTTCATAGTGTTTGCACTAGCAGAATCCCACAGGGTAGAAGCATAGTCTATTGAGGATTGTATATAAGATTGGAAGAATAGTTTCCTTGAATGAAAGTCAAGAAAGTGCTTGATTTTAGAAAGTTGGTATACTCTTTGGGACATGTATTTGCATAGTTGAGATATGTGGTAGAACCAACTGAGATTTTCATCAATTTTTACCCCTAAAACCTTGTGGTGATAGGTTTGTTCAATTACTTCCTTTTTAATTTTGATGGGAGTAAGTTTATGGGTTAAGTTTTGACGCTTTTGTCTAGTGGTAATAAGCATGCATTTTGTTTTTTGGGGTGTATAGACATATGGTTTAGTTCGGTCCATTCAATAAGCTGATCAACACTTTTTTGTAATGCATTTGCCAGAGAGATAAGGTTATTGTGGCTCGTATGAATAGTTGTGTCATCAGCAAATAGTTCGCATTTGGATTTGATGTGGAGGGGAGGTCGTTTATGTATAGTGAGAAGTGAATAGGTCCTAATAGGATCCTTGTGGTACTCCATAATTGACGGCTTGTAGTTTGGATGTAGTTGTACCTATTGAGACACACTGTGCCTGTTTTCTAGATAGGAAGCAAGTAGTTCTAAGGTATTGGTAGAGAAATGGTACAGGTTTAGTTTTTTTATGAGAAGTGTAGGGTCAATTGTGGGCAAAAGCTTTTTTGAGATCTACAAATAGTACTCCACAAAATTTATTGTCATTAAATGTTTGATAGCCAGTTGTCTACGAGGCTAATCAGTGCAGTATGACATGAGTGATTTTGTCTAAATCCAGACTGATTAGGTGAATTAAGTTGGTGGTATCTAAATGACGGACTATGTGTTTGTTTATATGTTGTTCCAAGGGTTTGGAAAGGATAGATATGATGGAAATTGGTCTATAGTTTGAAGGGTCTGAAGTGTCACCAGACTTGTAGATGGGGATTACTTTAGCTGTTTTGAAGGCATTGGGGGATATGGTTTTTCGAGACAAAGGTTAAATTTATATGTTAGAGTGTCTGTGATAACTGGCGTGATAGCTTCAATATTCTGCTGTCTTATTCCATCAAGACCAACGTGTTCTTGATTGTTTGAGGTGAGTTAGATAACCATAGACCTCAAGAACGACATAAATGGAATGTGAGTTTTGAAGGAGGATGTTTCCTTTCAAGTACTGTTTTAGTTCATTGAGTTTATTGGACTTTGATTTATCATTTTAATCATGTTAGTAGGGACATTAATGAAATGACTGTTAAGTTGTTCCGCAGTAACGTCTTTGATTACATTTGTTTTGGAAGATGCTTGTTTGTTAGTTATTTGATTTATGGCACGCCATACAGTCTTTGAGTTTTGTTTGGTAGATAGTAAGTCTTGGAAATATTTCTTTTTTTCTCGCCGTTTTTGTGAGTTTATAGCATTTCTTAATTTTTTTGACTCTTCATGATATTTATGTTCTTTTAAAAGGTCTCTAAGATAGCATGCTTCTTCTAGTTCCTTAGTGAGCCAAGGTGGTTTGGGGGTGTATTTGATCCTAATGATTTTTAGTGGGGCATGTTTGTTGTAAATAGCAGTAAAAAGTGTTTATCCAAATTCAATGGCTAAATCTGGATCAGTAATGCTGAATGTTTCCGAAAGAATTGAGTTACTTAATCTGATAGGAAAGATTCTCATCAAAATTTAGCAAAGGAAGATATGTTATAGTTTTGTGGCCAGGTTTGGGGATTTTTTGTTCGTTTTTTTGACCACGTGATACAGACTGGGTAGTGATCGCTGCATTATAGACTGGATACACGTTTCAACAAAGTTGTTAGGGTTAGATACATAGATATGGTCATTATTGTGCTTGAGTTTGGTGTACTCTCGTGGTGAATTAACTAGTTGGTGGAGGTTGTATGAATTTATTAATTGGGTCCATTGATTTTTTACTTTTGTTAATCGATATTAAAGTCTCCTAATAAGATTATTTCATTTGATTCTAATAGGACTGTATTCATCATGGAGTCAAATTTATCAGTCCAGTTTTTTCTTTCTGTTGGATTCTATAGCAGATCCCAATTACAATAGGTTGGGCACCTTTTTATAGGAAACCTCAATCCATATGGATTCTACACCATAATGTTCTAAATGGAGAAGACGCTTGAAGGTTATGGACTCACTAATATAGATTAGGATTCCTGTTTCTTTGGGGTTTTGTTGATCTTTACGCAGGGCTTTATACCTGGAATATAAATATCAGTGTCTATTTGTGATCTGAAAGTCTCGATTCAGATAGCCCTAGTATGTGAAATGGATTGCCTTTGTTAGTGATAAGCGTTGAATTTCTTCGATTTTATTAAATGCATGGGTTTATATTAGGTGGCAAATACGTAGGCCATCCTTAGAGGCACTTATTGTGGTTGGTATGCATCTGTCTTATTTGGTTTGTAAGGTAGGGATATGTGTGAAGGAGACAACAAGAAAGGAGCACTGGCGGTAAGGAAAAAGAAAATAGATTTGAAGTTGGAGAACTCAACACCTGAAGGGGGGAAATGATAGGGTGGTGGTGGAGGAGGAAAAATAAGTATAACAAAAATAAGGAAACAAAATTGAGTGAGGTGAAAATAAAATAACCACTCAGACCGACAATAAGGTACTGAAATCTGAAATCCTCACTGTTATAGCATCATAACAGCAACAACAAAACTCGGGTAACTTCGCTATCAACCCTGCAAGTCTCAACACAAGGGTGCCCTGCTTCAATTACAGCCTGGTCACAGTCTCTGCCAGTGAAGAGTCTCCCAAGGCCACTAGAAAACTTTGGTCACACCAAATCACAAGTGACACTCTCGTTGAGGCAACCCGATGAGCACTGAGGTGTGTCCCCAAAAGATGGTCAGCACTCTATCTTGTCACTGAAAAAGGCCCCTCAGCAAATAGTACGGGTGGGTGGTAGGGAACTCGCGGGACAGCACAGTTTGTTTATCACTGAAAAAAGGCCACTCAGCAATTAGTCCGGGGGTTTGCTACACAGCTCATTCCCTCACTGAATAATGTCGTTCAGCAGTCACTGAACAATGTCATCAGTAGTCACTGAATAATGCCACTCAGCAGTCACCAGCAATGTCACTCAGCGAATAGTCCCTCACTGCACTCAGTGTCAGAGAGAGAGAGAGAGAGAGGAGAAGAGAGAGAGGAGAGAGAGGAGAGAGAGAGAAGAGAGAGAGAGAGGAAGAGAGAGATCTACTCTTTGTGTGTGAGTGTGCGTGGGCGTCCCTACATGCATGCGCTCGTGTGTGTAATAAATAGTAATAACAAAGGAAATAGTATTCTTAACATGAACAAATCAAGAACAGAAATTAAAATTAAAAAATTGAAAATTAAAAAATAACTACAATAACTACAATAAATGCCCTATAGGACTTAACAATAAACCCTTAGCAATATCAATTGTTAACTTAACATTGTTCAAAATTTCTTCAATGGAATTCTCAGAAAAAGGGAGGAGAGATGAGGTTTTGCTTCTCACATTCAAGTATGATATGAGTATTTGAAATATAATCACCACATAAGCATTTAACATCCTTGCTGAATTTTGTTGTAAATGCATTTAATCTTATCCTAAAAAATAATGCCTTGAGTTGTCTTTCTTTTACAGCATTTGTATGAATCTCTAAGTCTTCAATGTATTCAACTACACTATTCACACTCAGAGTTGAATATGAAAGCCGATTGTTTTGCTGATACTTTTCTATATTTTTTTTAAAGGATGATTCTTCTAACAACCGATAACCCTCTGCAATGGATAGAGGGACATGCAGTACTATAGACCCCTTTTCATTACGTGCACCTTTCTTTGCAGCCCTATCAGCCCACTCATTAGAAAACAATCCTATATGTGAAGGAATCCAGCAAAAGGAAACATGAATTCCTCTTAAACGCAGAAGATTTATGAAGTATTTGACGTCAAGTATAAGTTTAGCTGATTGCTTATAAGTTATAGACTTTAAGGCATATAATACTGATTTTGAATCCACACAAAGTAATATATGAAAGAAAGAGTATGGATGATCTAAAATGAAATTCAAAGCCATGAGAATAGCGATCAGTTCAGCTGTAAAAACAGATCGATTTTTACCAACATGATATGACTTTTCTATTTTTAGTGCCGGTATGACGAATGCTGAACCTGCTTGATGGTTATCTAAAAGTGAGCCATCTGTATAAATTTTAAGACAATGACAGTAATTTTGTTGTAAATGTGCATGAACATTAACTGCCATTATATTTGGATTTTCATCTTTTTCATGTTGTATATAGTCAACATCAAAGTGAGCTTGCTTCATTTCCCAAACAGGACAAACTGGAATTGCCCTTTGTGGGTCCACATCATATTTTAAAATGTTAGAACGCTCATAGAGATCTGATGTGTAGGTACTTATAGTCATCAAAGAGCTTATGTTTCGGGCTCTTTTGGGAAAATCTGTTTCAGACCTCATTTTTATTTCTTCTGAAGCAAAGTTTTCAGATGTTGAACTTCTAAGAATATATTTGGCACATACAAGTTGTCGGTACTCATCAAGTGGTAACATTCCAATTT
Source organism: Rapana venosa (assembly GCA_028751875.1). Classification (NCBI taxonomy): domain Eukaryota; kingdom Metazoa; phylum Mollusca; class Gastropoda; order Neogastropoda; family Muricidae; genus Rapana; species Rapana venosa. The sequence continues at coordinate 13,488,615 of CM054165.1, forward strand.
CTTTATATGTATCAAGTGCAGAGGCATGAAATGGTTACACCTAGAGCGAGTCTATATGCTTGCAGTCTACACTTTGAAGCTTCTTTAGTAAGTATTTAGGTGCACTAAAATAAACTTCTTGTCCATTACGATAATTTAGATTAATTAGAGAGGTAGACAGATGTTTCAGAACTGTAATGTCTTGTCCCCAATACTGCTTTCGTACAACTTTAAGCAGATTTATAAACATTTTCTTCCTTTAGTTAAGATATATTCAATATGGGCATTCCAGTTAACTTTGAGGAAAGAAAAACACCTAAAAACTTTACTAAGTGCTTATATTCAATTATCTCATTTTCAATTTGAACACAGGCAAGTTTTCTGGATTACTACCATTATTAAAAAGCATCATATGCGTTTTTTTCTGTAGATAACTTTAGGCCATTTTTCAATTATGTACTTATTTAAATTATCAAGGTCTTTTTGGTATAGTTTTTTAATATAGTTTAAAGACCTTTTCGTTGTGTTTTGTTTCATGGTAACATTCATCCACATGCATATGTCATCTGCATATTGTACTACGACAACGTTCTGGGACAAATGTTTGGGAAATCATGTAACGGGTAAAAATTAATGGTGCAATAAGGGGGCCCTTTTGGGGTAAGCCCATGTAAGATTTGTGATCTGGTATTTATTTTTTCCTTTATTGAATAGATCTTTTGCAAGAAAGCTCTTGAGTAATAAAAAAAGGGGTTTCGGAAAGGAAATTTTGTCTTCAATTTCTTAAAACTTTGATCCCAAATTTTGTCAAAAGGCTTTTTTATGTAAAAAAAAACGTTGCAAGGCATTTTTTCTAGTGAAAATTTGTTTTTTTTTCCGTTTTGAAATTTTTAACTGGGTTTATTATAGCGTCACCTTGCTGAAGCCTGTTTGGTTTTGTTGCAAAAAATGTTTTTTTTTTGGAAATAGTATAAAAACCCTCCCAGAACAACTTTTCCCATGAGCTTCAGTATTGGGGGGTCAAGCTATAGGCCTTTTAAAGGGCCCTTTTTCGTTTTGGGTTTTTCCTTGTTGTGGTTTGGTATAAAATGGACTTTTCCCAAATGTACGGAATGACCCCTGGCCCCCGCATTTACAAAAAAGTTTATGAAGTATTTAAAATGAATTTTTCGGGAAAATTTTTTTGATATTCATTGGAAATCGCATGCGCCAAAATTTTTTTTATGGGAAAAGGATAAAATTTGCTCTTTTTTCCCTGGAGTGTAATTGGGAGCTTTAAATATAAAAGTGGTTTGGCATGGTTACAAATCTTTTTGATTTTCTTCCTTCTAAATGTTCTATGTTTGCCGATAGACCCCCCTTTCCGGGTATTTAAAAAAACATCGTGGCAAATGCACGCTTTTCTGAACTAGATGGAAACTCTTTGTTTTTTAGAAAAATTTGGGGGCTGATGGAAGTTAATCCTTTTGTCATTTCATTAAATTTTTTCCAAACTTTTTTTAATACTTTTTTGATTGAAATTTCACTTCTACAAAAGATGACCAATATTTTTTTTTAGCTTGGCTATGCCATGTTACAGTTTTTTTGGCTTTTTTTGTCAGGGTTACTAGGGTTTTCTTTTTAGAAAAGCTTTATGCATTAAATGTTTTTTTGTACACCCGCTTCACAGTTTGTCCACCAGACTTTTCCAAAAATTTTTTTAAATAGATTTTCCTGAGTGGCATTTGGAAATAGATATTTGGCAGTTGTATAAAATATTGTTATGCAAAATACTTTTGACTATTCCCCCTGCGTATCTAGCACTTGTATTGTAGAAGCAAGAATATTTTAAAATTTTTCCCGTCGCACGCTTTTTAAATTATATTTTGGAATTTGCCCTTTTAAATTTCCACTGGCAAAATTTGGTTTTTAAAAGTTAAAATGTAGTAAATGATCACGCCTAAGATCTTTAGGGTTGACCAATCGCAACAAAAAAAGTGTTGTAAACACTAAGTTAAATCTATTGCCGAGGTTGTGACTTGAGAATGGGAAAAATTCTAGTGATGTCCCGTCATTAAATAAACAAGACAAAAATTTCAACAGTTTTTCCCAAAACCCCGGGTGCTGGTGATGAAATGAAATCTTTATCCCAAAAGGGGTGCGTGCGTTGAAATCTCCCCAAAAAAACCTTTTTTTTCATTATCTTGGAGATTATGAATCAATCTGTTTTAAAAGTTGTTGGGTCCTTTGGTAAATACAAAGAAATAATATTTAAGTTAACTGATATTAAATTTGACACGCGCTGCACATGAATGTAGATCGGGAATTTTACCGGGTTTGGTGGAATTTCCCAACTGTATCTACCTTCTTTGATGTAAATTGCTGCATAATTTTTTTAGACCCTTTTATTTTTGATGTTGGGTGGGTAATTACCGGGAAATTGGGCAGTTTGTTTTTGTTTACTTTAGAGATTGTAAAAAAAAGGCCTGGAAATCATTTTTTGAAAGGTGGTGGATCAAATACGCCAGGTTTGTGGAAACAGATCTTGCATTCCACTGCTGATTTTAACAGCCCCTTTTTCTTTTTTTTCGGACCTTGTTTAAGTAGGAAAAAAAAAAAAGGGGGAAAAATTTAAAAACAAAAAAAAACAAAAAACAAAAAAAGCAATAACAATAATGAGTAAAAAAAAAACTCTACTAAGTTTCTATGGGATTTTAGACAGGTTGGGAAAAAGGGATGGGGTGAATTAAGTGTTTGTTTTTTGAATGAATGATACAAAAAAAAATCAACCCAGATCTAACCTTGAAAAAACACTGGAAAAAAAAAACATGTTATAAATTAAAACTAAGGAAAAATGAAATTGATAGATCTCTAAAAATAAAAAAGGCTGTTTAACAGTATTAACAAATGAACCAAAAACACTCACACGGGGGAAAAAGGGGGAGGGAAAGAGTGTCCAGAATGTAAGTTAAAAATGGGGTCCTCAAATAAAAGGGGGTTAGCTCTTTTACATGACAAGCATATTTTTGAAAAACAGAGATACGTTTAAATTTACACAAACAGACTTCATTACGTGAATGGAACTGTTGGATTTTCAAAAATAATATTGTGGGCTTATGACTGAAATAGGGAACTCTAAATAGTCAAAAATTTTTTTTAAAAACTGTTATAAGGTTCCGCCAGGGTTAAATTTCCTGCTTGGTGTCCACTGTGGTAAAAAATGGTTTTGTCTTGTGCAGGTGTATGTGTTCGTTTAAAATCGGTTTGTGGAAGCTCCCAAACAAGTTGCGAAGTGCTCGATATTTGGGGCAAGGGGCAGAGGCCCCTCTCGAGGGTTTGGGGGTGGGTTTGTTTTTTGGATAAAGTCCCACGGTCTTCAAGTTGTCATGGGGCACAGGATACTTGAGAATTGTCGTTAGATCTGCGAGATAAAAGCATTGAATAAATTCCTTTTTGATTCTAGTTAGCTTTCTGCGTGGTGCTACTTTGCGTGATCATTTTTTTTTGGGGGGAACTTGTGTGTTTTTTTTTAACAGTAAAAAAGGATTTGCTAAACTGGGCGCATCTTTTAACTTTGACGTGGATTCCAAGATTCCTGATGAATGGCGTGGACAGGAGAAGATTGGCCTTAAGGCTCCGGCCTTCCCCCAAAAAGTGCTACACCAAAGAAAAGATCGAGGATCATGCACTCCACCTGTTCCAGACTGATAAACCCCAGATCCCACCCTGATTCACTGTGTGTGTTGGGTGTGTGTGTGTGTGTGTTTTGGTGGTTTTTTGTGGTGTGTGTGTGTGTGTGCGGTGTGTTCGTGTGTGGGGGTTGTGTTTGTGTGTGTTTTGTGTGTGTGGTTTTGTGTGTTGTTGTGTGGTGTGTTCGTGTATGTGGTTTGTGTGTGTGTTCGTGTTTTTTGTGTGTGGTGGTGGGGGTGTGGTCGTGTGTGTTCGTGTGTGTTCGGTGTGTGGTGGTGTTGTGTGTGTGGGTGGGCCGCCCCGGGGGTGCGCGTGCTGCGCGTTTTTGCCTTTGCTCCTTTTTTAAATTAAAAGAAAATGCCCCGTTGCTATTTAAATTTTCGTTTTACCACTGAAATTTTATACCTTAGTTTCCCCCTTCTTTGTTACGCTAAGGTGCTTATAGAAGAAGGTGAGGGAGAGAGATGGGGGGATAGAGAATCAGAGAGAAGGAGCAGACAGACAAAAAGACAAGGGGGGAACAAAGAAAAACAGAAAAAGAAAGAGAAGAGAGAAATATTTATTTACATAATACAAAATACATACTACAAAATCATACTTAAAAAATACTACATAATACATACAAAATAACACATACATACATACATCATACACACCACCATGCCCTTATGTTGTGAAAGAAAGAAAGAAAAAAAAAAGAAAAAAAAGAAAGAAAGAAAGAAAAAGGGAAAAAGGGAGGAGGAGAGAGGGGAGAGGGGGAAAGAGAGAGAGGAAAGAGAGAGGGGGAGGGGGGTGATGCATACATAAAAATACATACATACATACAAAATACATACATAATAAACTTTTAAAAACCCCAAAACCTACATCCCCTTTTAATCTGTAATGCAGAGATATCAAAAGTGCATCAAACTCAATCTCGAATGTGTATTGAGGATTCAATACCCAGGGTTTCTTTACATGGGCCCCTCATAAAAAAAAAAAAAAAAAAACCAAGCACTCCCCACAAAAAACCCCCGACAAAAAAACAGAAGTTGATAAAAAAAATATTAAAAAATAAGAACAAAAATCATTCACTTTTGACCTACCCCTTTGAATTTTCCAAACATCATTGTCAACCCAAACTATCAATAAATAAAAAAAACGTCACATCAATGGCATGTGCTTTTTTTCCACTACATAATGAAAGGGGATTACTGGTATAAAAACATAATGTACCTTCATAACTAACCCATCAAAATTTAAGGATCCCCCCAAAAACAAAAACCCCTAAAAAATTGAAAAAGAATCGTTTTTATTGCATATCTTTTTCCCAAATGAATAAGGGAATTTTTTTTGTGAAGCTATGCTCTCGTATGCCGTTTGCCCCTCCTCTGCTGATTTATTATCACGAAAGGGCACGAGGGTAGGGGGTGGGGAATTAGTAAAGAGAGGGGTAGGGAAAAAGTATGAGATGAAAGAAGGAAGAGGGTTCCATGAATGGGAGTGCATCCGACAGTGTGCATTGTTTGACTTGCTCATAGTCGTTTTGGGACGATGATGTGCATTGGTGGTTGTACAAAAGGCCCCTGGCGTGTTTATGAGCAGTAATGGGTAGGCAACAAGGAGAAAGGACTGTCAAATTTTAAAGGTGATTGGTCTGGCCGTCAGCCGGGGTTTTCCCCTTACCCCCCGCGGGGCCCCCCCCCCCCCCCCCCTGGTTATTACAGTTCTTTTAAAATCATTGACCCCTGGGGACGCAACACCCAGCGGGTGGAGTGGGTTCCGGGCACTCCACCCTGATTCCCCTTTTCCCCCTTTTGGGGGGGAATGGGGGTTATGGGAAACTCCACCTAAAAAATTTCGCCCATTTTCCAAAAAGCAGCTGTCCCTTTTTTTTTGGAGATTCACCACGTTTACAAAACCCAAATACATAAAATCTCCATCTAATAAAATTTCCCCCTTTTAAAACAACTCTTTCTTTTGGGGCATCGTTGGACCAGGCAAATTTTTTTTTTATAAAACATTTTATAAATTTTCAAAACATAATTAAAACATCTTTTTAAAACATAATTTTAAAACATTAACATTTCATAATCTTTTTTTTCAATTGGGTCCCAAAGTTGAGCACGTACTTGTCCTATTTTGGGGATTAAAAGGGGGAATTGTGTTTAATTAAGAATGTTCCCTTTTTTTGGGGAAACCCCTCCCCTTGGTTAAACCCAAAATTGACAGGGGGGAGGTTATAAACCCCGGGGTTGAAGGGGTTTAACCTCCCCAAATTTTTCGTTCGTTTAACACTCGCAGCAACCCCTGAGGCCTGACAAATGTGCTGCGTGAAAGGCCCCCCAGGGGTCCAAAGAGCTTGTCCCTCATCAGCAGGTCAGAGGCCAGATATCGGGGCCCTCAGGTTTTTTGTGTTGGATGGACAGGTCTGGGGGAGGAATGTTCCCTGTCATGGGGGGGTGCCATAGAGGGAGTAGCAAAATCCCCAATGTGGAACTTGTAAACATGTGATGCTGGTCTGCATGTCCATCCCCCAGCCCCCAATGTCATGGTTTCTCTTGGGAGGAGGGAAAAGTATCCTTTCTATTTTAAATCAGGGGGGCTGCTGAAGCCATTTCTCTTTTACTTTTCCCTTTACCTGTTGTCTTTGCCTTTTTATCTGTAAACCCCCTGTCCCCTTGAGGGATCGACCACCTCCCTTTTCCATTAGGGCAGCTTCCTCATTGCCTGGTGCTGCAGTTGAAGGAACCACTGTAGGTCAAGGGGCTGCAAAAACAACTAGTGCGGAGGAGAGGGCGTTGAGCTCCCTGTCCCTGGTCTGAACTTCTGAAGCACAGACAGGCATCTGAGAAAGGGCAATTTTGGTGGGGGCGAGTGTAAATTTGGGTTTCTGATGACAAGCATTGCTTTTTCCCCTTTAAGTTTTTTGAAGGGAACTTTCCGTTTGGAAATGATTGACAGACCCCGTGTATTTTTCGTGTAGGAAGACTCAGCCGCCTCCCTCACTAGCAAACCCCTTCGTGGTCCATTTGAATGGTGTGGCCAGAGCTCTTGGATAGGTTTTTCCATTTCTTTCGCTTGGGGTCTGAACCCGTGAACTGGGTTTTCATCTTAGTTTACTGCGGTAAAGATGATTCGGGTGGGTGGGGATGAGAATCTCCGTAAACCCAAAAGTCCCCCGTGGGGGTTTCAGGGGGGCTTCAGTTAATTGCACCCCCATTTGAAAATGTTGTGCTAGGGAATTCCCTTTTTCTATCCCCTTTCTTTTTTTTGCCTTGTTTTTTTTTCCCCCCTCGCTTTCCTTGCCTTATTTTTCCTTCTTGGTCCATTTTCCTGCCCTTTGACAGAAAGACTTCAATTCTGTTCCCTGCCAAAGTGGGGTGCGTGGGTTGACTTGTCAGGGTTTAAAGAGCACAACCCATTTTGCTCATTGACAAAAACAAAGTTCGCTGGGGTTTGAAGAAAAAGATGCAGCGTCACAAAAACAGTTTCAGTAACACTACAGGTCAATGAGCTGGTGTTTAAAAAAAACCCAAAAAGAAAGCCTTTTGCTTTTAAAAAAATTTTCTAAAAAAGGAAAAAAACTGACTTCGGATCAGTTTAAAAAAAAAATGGTTAAGGGGCAAAAAGACAAAACGATTTAGGATTTTTTTAGCCGGGGATCAGTTGAAATTGTGGACGTAAAGTTGAAGGGGTTTTGATCATGGAAATGGCTCGGGGTGTTTAGCCCTTTTAAGCTCAGAGATAATGAACATTTGTACATGAATGGATGCTAAGAAATGTTCCCCAGCTGTCAACGGAAAAAAATGTTTCATGTTTTTAATAATGGTTTTTAACTTTTCGCTTCTCCCTCCCCCCCTTTTCCCCTCTCTCTCTTCTCTTCTCTCTCTCTCTCTCTCTCTCTCTCTCTCTCTCCTCTCTCTCTCTCTCTCTCTCTTCCCAAATTAAGACTCCGACATCAATGTTTACCAAGTTCTACTTTGGGGATTCTGAGGCGTGCCCCCGTGGACTTTTCCCATGACAGTGGGGGAAAACTTCCCCCCAGCCTGTATCCAAAAAACCCCAAAACCCGAGCAGGGCCGTTTTCTGACCCCACTGACAAACCCGTCCCTGAGGGACAAGCTCTTCGGAACCCCGGGGAGGGGTTAGCGACGGCAAGCATTTGTCAGAGCACTGGAGTTTCTGTCTGGCGTTCGACGAAAAAAATGAGTGCTGAGAACAGGTGTGATTATGTTTTTAATGATTTTTGGGGTATGTGATTGTTGTTTCTGTTGTTTTTTATATCATCATCATCATTTTTATTATTATTTTTTATTAAATTTTTATTATTTTTTATTATTATTTTATTATTATCAATTTTTCATCATCATCATCATCATATTTTTATTAAAAGTGGGTTTCCCCCCGACGTTTAAAGATTTTTATATCTTATTGGGGTTGATGTATGTGTTTTGCAAGAATATCTTTAAGTACACTTGCTTTAAATATTCATTCATTTTTCATTCTCTCTTTATTAGATCTGTCTTTTTATTTATCCAAGGCTATTAAAACTTACTCTCTGTCCTTGTCTTGCCATTTTCTCTCTCTCTTCTCTCTCTCTCTCCTCTCTTCTCTCCCCCCTTCTCTCTCTTCTCTCTTTTTCTCCCCCCCTCTCTTTTTCATAAGATAATAGTTTAAAATAACTAAAGCTTAAATAATAATTCTCTTATTGTATTAATTATTTGGACCATCTGTATGCCATTTCTTTTCATTTGGCTAAACAATGTACAAAGGGTTTCTGGGGTTGAAGTTGTTGTATGTCTGTTGTCTGTCTGTCTGTTGTCTGTTGTCTGTCTATCTCTTCTTCTCTTTCTTCTCTCTCTCTCTTCTCTCTCTCTCTCTCTTCTCTCTCTTTTTGTCATATACAGTATGTGTGAAATTATCCTATGCTTTCATTATCTTGCTATAGTATGTTGTGTGGATGTATCCATGCTTTCATTTATCATGATACAGTTGGTGAAATGTACCCTATGCTTCATTTCATTGCTATAGTATGTATGAAATTTATCCCATACTTCATTTGTCATAGTTACAGTACGTGTGAAATTTTATCCCTGCTTTCATTTTTCATTGCTATAGTATGTGTGAAAATTATCCCATGCTTTCATTTTTCATTGCTATATATGTGTGAAAATTATCCCATGCTTTCATTTTTCATTGCTATAGTATGTGTGAAGTTTATCCTATGCTTCCATTTTTCATTACACTCACACACACCCCTCCCCCCTCACCTGGTATAGTGTGGCCTAAGGCCGATGTACCATTAAACCAGTTCAGAGTTCAGAGTTCTCTCTCTCTCTCTCTCTCTCTCTCTCTCTCTCTCTCTCTCTCTCTCTCCTCTCTCTCTCTCTCTCTCTCTGATAGCCTGGTGGTCAGAGTGATTTATTCGTGATTTTCTGACCCGGGTTCGAATCTCGTTCAAGAGGATTTTTCATCTGGAGTTAACATCAGTGCCGACTTCACTCTCCCCCCCAAAAAAGTCCTTCGGATGAGACTATAAACTGAGGTCCCGTGTGCAAACGCACGCACAACATCTTGCGCACACGTTAAAACCCGTTCCGTTTTTCGGAAGAGTAGGCCATTGTGTGCCGGTGGGAACGGATAGCAAAATTTATAACACTGAATACACACGGAGTCTGGATGCTTAAAAAAAGCACACGAGTGCTTATTATCCTTGAAATAAAGAATAAATAAATGAATGAATAAATAGAAATCTCTTTCTCTCAGTTTCAGTTCAGGATTTATGGCAGGATAAAAAAGTATCATAACGATGGCATGGATAGAAATTGCCCATTCGGTGAAAACAGATCTGAAGATTAAAAAGAAAAATCCACGTCATATTCCACTACATAGCCTACGGTGATTCCGCAAGGACTGTGTCATACTGCAATCCTTCTCTGAATGCCAGAACCCAAACAGAGAACGTTGCAATGATTCTGTCCCAAGCACAACGAAGATGAACGATGCTGTGTCTGTACACAAACAGCACCTAGCTGTAGCATGAAGAATACAGAAAACACAGAAAGCAAGTGAATGAAAGATAATTGTCAGATGAAATATTCATATCGGAAGTGATACTGTATCCTCTGTCAGTATGTTGTTGTGTGTGTGTGTGTGGTGTGTGTGTGTGTGTGTGGTGTGTGTCTCTCTCTCTCTCTCTCTCTCTCTCTCTCTCTCTCCTCTCTCTCTCTCCTTCCTCTCTCTCTCTCTCTCTCTCTCTAATATATATATATATATAAATAATATATTATATAGTATATATATTAATGCTGAGAAGGCAAAAGCCGAAATATTGGGGAACATCTATATATGGTGGTTTGTTCTGCTTTCACTCTGTGTGGTATATATTATATATTCTATATATATAATATAGAGAGAGAGAGAGAGAGAGAGAGAGAGAGAGAGATAGATAGATAAGATATATAGATATATAGATAGATATATAGATAGACATATAGATATAATAGATATAGATAGATATATATATATATATATATTATATAGATATAGAATGATAGATTATATATATTATTAATTATATAGTATGAATGCACAATTTGTACGCCTGGATGCATATGCTGTTGCTCGCGTGCATGCTGTGTGTGTGAGTGTGTGTGTGTGTGGTGTGTGTGTGTGTGTGTGTGTGTGTGTGTGCTGTGTGTGTGTGTGTGTGGTTGTGTGTGTGTGTGTGTGTGCGTGCGTCAGCACGTGCGCGTGTGTGTCCAAGTATGTGTGTGCGCGCGCGCGTATCTGCTTCTTGGCCCCCATTCTCCTACTTTTGTTTTTGGGCAGAATAACTTTAAAAAACAACAATACTCTCCCACGCCAAAGTCGGATTGTGCTGGGCCTGACTTGTCAGGCGCTTTACCGCAGCGCGAGGAATTTTCGCTCATATCATCATCATCATCATCAGACCCGTGACCTTGGCGGTCGTGGGGGAGACACGAAAGACGATGCCGTGAAAAGCCTCCTCCATCCATCTCGGTCCTCGGCTCTGCGCAGTAGTGCCGAGTCATTTCGCTCATATGACAGACAACAATAGTTACTGTCTGAGCGTTCGATGCCGAAGAAGAAGAAAAAGGTTGTTAATCCTCACAGTCAAAATAGTTGCTATCTTATTAGGGTTGAAACACTTAACTAGCATTCTTATGTCTTACTTTTAAGTGTTATTGTATTATATTGTAATGTATTGCATTGTATTGTATTGTATTGTATACCACTTTAAGTCACGGCAGATTTCTCTACGTGAAATTCGGGCTGCTATCTCCCCGGGGAGAGTGCGTCGCCACAAGAGCAGCGCCACTCATTTTTTCCTCCTGTTTCTGGTTGTTGCATAACCCCTCTTTTTTCATTGCGTTTTGCTTTTTTCCAGGGTTTGTTTCTTCTGGAGCTGTGTTTGTTTGCTTGTTTGTCTGTTTGGGGTTATCTAATAATCGGTGGATCGGTGTCTAGAGGTAACGCACCTGCCTTGAAAGCAGAAAGTCCAGGTTGGAAGTGTGCGGTGGTTCGAATCCCGTTTTGGGCACGAAACTTTTCCCCCATCTTCTAGACCATGAGTCCTGGCGCTAGTCTTTCGGATGAGACGATAAACCGAGGAACGGTGTGTTACATATAATTATTTAACGCGCGTAAAAGAACCCTCTGCAACAAGAGAGTTTCCCCTGGCAAAATTCTGTAGAAAAAAAGTCACTCTGGTGGGGAAACAATTACAGTTGCAGACAGAAAAAGAAGAAAAAAGGGTGGTGGCGCTGCTCTTGTGGCGACGCGCTCTCCCCGGGGAGAGAGCAGCCCGAATTTCACGCAGAACAATCTGCCGTGACTTAAAGTGGTATACAATACAATACAATACAATACAATACAATACAATACAATACAATACAATACAATAACACTTATAGTAAAGAGCCATTGAATAAAAGAGCAAACACTCACATTTGATTGGTCTCTCATTTTGTTCACACCTTATCCAACCCAAAAGCCTGTATCAGAGATGATGTGACATCAAGGATCCACCACCATCCATCCTCACATTCATCCGTCACCCATCCATCCATCCATCCTTACATTCATTCCGTTCACACCCATCCATCCATCCAAAACATCATTATCTGTTCCATCTATAATATCTTTCGATGGACCCATCCTTCTTATCCTCCATCCATCCAACCATCCATCCATCTATCTTTCTGTTTGTCTGTCTATTTATAAAAAAAAAAATTATGAATCTATATAGCGCTGTATCTTACAGAGACAAATCAAAGCGCTTAGTATGTATGTATTGTATGCGCGCACACACACACCCGTACGCACGCACATATGCACACGCACGTACGCACGCGCACCTACACACACATCTAGATAGATCAAATCAACGCAATGAAAAAAGAGGGGCTATCTATCTATCTATCTGTCTATACATCCATCTATCTATCCATCTATCTATCTATCCATCCATCTATCTATCTATCCATCTATCTATCTAACTATCCATCTATCTATCTATCCATCCATCTATCTATCCATCTATCTATCTATCTATCTAACTATCCATCTATCTATCTATCCATCTATCTATCTATCCATCTATCTATCTATCCATCATCTGTTAACTCCATCTACTATCCATCTTTCTATCCCCTCTATCTAAATTTTTATCCACCATCTATCTATCATCCATCCATCTACTATCTATCCATCCCTTTTTATCT
>CM054165.1:13501494-13508994 GCA_028751875.1 Rapana venosa
TACCATTCTCTTAAATTATAATTGTTTCCGATCGTCAGGAAAAAAAACCCCAAAACAAACCCCTCCCACCCACCCACGCAACCAAGCAACAAGTCAAGCTTTCCCAAACCAAACCAACCAAACAACCAACCGAACCAACCAAACAAACACACAGACAGACAGACAAGAGAGCGCTAATGACTTCGTCAAACAATGGCCAAGATAACAGCACCAGTACTGTCCTCACTGATCACATGTCCACCCGTCTCTTATTAGTCAAATCAACATGCTCATCACACTCTTCTCTACCCCCCCCCCCCCACCCCACCCCATCCACCCTTACCCCCCACCCTCCCACACACACACACACAACGCCATCCCCCCCCCCCCCTACCCCTCCCTTCCCACCCCTAGCCGACTCAGGTACTCGTCGCTATCACATGCACCTTCTTTCTCCCTATGAATGTAATCAATACTGTTGTGTTCTGTTCAGCGTGGCAGTCAGATTATCCAGATAGTGAGTGACTTGACGGTATGCTGAAGCTTTTTTTAACAGCATTCATATTCAGACGAGATACAGACCAACGTCTTTTTAGACAGTGGCTATTTTGATTCCTTGATGTATTGGACTTTGCAGACAAAACGGAGAGAGAGAGAGGGGGGGGGGGAAGAGAGAGAGAAAGAGAGAGAGAGAGGGAGAGAGAGAGAGGGGAGAGAGAGATGGAGGGGGGGGGGGAGAAAGAAGAGAGAGAGAGGAGGAAGAGAGAGAGAGAGTGGGAGAGATAGAGAGAGGAGGGAGAGAGAGGTGGGAGAAAAAGAGAGAGAGGGAGACAATGACAATGACAATGACAATGACAAGGGTTTATTGTGATAAGCGAGATGCCCATTCACAAGGGGACAGTGGGAGGGGGACTGGGCACAAAACACAAAAATTTCATTTACTGAGAATTTAATTAATTACAGCCCAAATAGTCATCATGTCATGGATTCCATAACATGGTTACAGAGTTGATTCATATACTTTCCGGTGTTTTTTTTTTAAACCTTTGGTTAGCCCTTACGATAAAAAATTGTAAGGGGAAGGAATTTCCTCCACAAAAACTGTACAAGTCTAAAGTCAAAATCTCACAACAAAGTGGTCTGCAACAAGGAAACTAGGTCACAATGCCACTTCTTCTGTTTTTTTCATGGCTTTTGAAACTTTGCACCGCTAACACGTGAAAAATTGACACTCCAGGTGGCATGTAGCATACAGCTATCTCCCCTCTCTCTCTCTCTCTCTCTCGCTCACTCTCCACTCTCTTCTCCCTCTCTCCTCTCTCTCTCGCTCTCTCTCTCACACACTCACACACACACACACACACACCACACATTTACACACACATTACTACATACGCATGTAACATATCCACATGCATATACACACATACTATCATGCACACACACATATACACACATACACACACATACACACACATACACTCATACTTACATGCAGATACATTCATACTCTCATGCACAACCCACACATCATGAAAGCGCTCACACACGCACGCACGCACGCACACGCACGTACACAACACACATACACACACAAACGCGCACGCGGGGTTATCCAAGCAAGAATCGAACTGCGTCCACTATTACATGCATCACATCAAGTCCGGAACTGATTCGATCTTTCAGTTTCACCCGGTCAGCAGGAGACCACAGCTTCAGCTTGTTGTAGACAACACTTTCCTCATGGGTCATCAGCCTGAAGTCCTTCTTCACAAACCAAAACAAATCAGGGTGTGTGTCGTCAGCAGCAGTCCATTGAAAGCGAAACAGGAGATCGTCAGTGTCACAAACGATGGTGTCTGGGTGCCGCTTACTAGTGAAGAGGCCACGAAAGTCTTGGTTCCTGCGTGTGTCCCTTAGCCTCCTCTGCAAGGTCCGATCAGTCAGCTCAGCCACATAGTCCTTGATGACGTCGGCACTAGTTCCAACTTCGTGAACTTTCGCCAGGGGTCGTCACAGTCCAAGGTTTCCGTCGTAAACATGTCCCCAAGGTCAATGTCACGTTGAACGTCTGCATGTTTTTCGTTTGCTAGCTCTTTGACACTTGGTGAATGACGTTTTTCACGTGCAGCTTCTTGCGACAGTGTGTTGCTGGCAGAAGGGGGTGTGTCAGTGTGTAACACAGCACAGCTTGTAGGAGGTGTGGGCACAAATAAACATTGTGAATGTTCCTCGGTCATAACACTTTCACTTGCCTCCATTTCTTCTTCCCTCTGTGCTGTCTTTCTCCTCTCCTCTGTCCTTCGCCTGTCTCTATCAATGCAACTTGGTGGCTTCCTGCGGTAGCTGTGGGAAATGACAGGGGTGTGCTGTTGCGCCATGTTGCTGTTGTTGGCTGGGCTGGCTTTCAGTCGTAACACAACGACTGTATTGTCGCCACTCCCAGTGACTTTCCAGGAAGTGAGGTGCTGTTCTTGGAGCAGGGCATCCAAGGTCGCTTCCAACGCTGTTGGCAGGCCAACAACGGGCATGGTGTTGGGTTAATTGACTTTCTTGACAAATTAATGAACAGCAAAATTTCTTCCTGCCTACCTTCAAGGGAGATCACTCCAGCCTCCGAGAGAGAGTGAGAGAGGGGGAGAGAGAGGGAGAGAGAGAGATGGGGGGAGAGAGAGAGAAGGGAGAGAGGGGGAGAGGGAGAGAGGGAGAAAGCAAGGGAGAGAAAGGGAGAGAAAGAGAGATAGAGGGAGATATTTGGTGAGAGAGAGAGAGGTGGGAGAGAGAGAAAGAGAGAGAGGGAGAGAGGGAGGGAGAGAGAGAGAAAGAGAAAAGGTAGAGAGAGGGGGGGAGAAAGAAAGGGAGAGAAAGGGAAAGAGAGAGAGAGTTCCATCAACAATGTCTTTGATTGATCATGGAGCCAGACAACCAGACAGACAGACAGACAGACAGACAGACAACCAAACAGACAGACAGACAGACAGACAGACAGACAGAGGCAGCTAGCACCACCTGCTGAAACAAATGATGTCTTGTCTTTTGCCTTGTTCAGAGATTTGGGGGAGGGGTGGAGGAGCAGCGAGGGGGAGGAGGGAGGGGGAGGGAGAGGGGGAGCAAACGTTTTGGAGAGATGGGGTGGGGTGAGGGGTGGGGGAGGGGTGTCGGGTCATGTTTAGACAGATTTGTACTTGTATGGGTATACTACCTTGTTAGATTTTTCTAAGTTTGGATTTTTTTGGGGTGTGCATCACACACTCATACTTGCACGCGCGCGCTCAACGCACCCACGCACGCACGTATGCACGCAGGCTCGCACACACGCATGCACATACACACACATACAAATCTATCTATCTATATATATATCTATCAATCTATCTATACCTATTTATCTATATCTATCTATCTATAATTATCTATCTATCTATCTTACTATCTATATCTATCTATCTATCTATAATTATCTCTATCTATCTATCTGTCTATTGATCTATCTCTATCTTCTCTAATCTGCTATAAAAACAGCACCTTCCTCCTACCTCTGTGAATGTCTTCCACTGTACACTCCTTCTCGTTCCCTCTGCTCTGCTGCAGATACCCTGTGCTTACAAATACCTAGATTCAACCAGTCCACGTTGGCCGTCGCTCTTTCTCTGTTTCTGGTCCAGTGATCTGGAATGACCTCCCTCTCTCCCTTCGCGAAAAGCCTACTAACAACACTTTTAAATCCAGCCTCAAGACATACCTATTTCAAACCTAAGACCTCCCCTAGAGTTTCATCTCATAATTATCTGTCCTTGCTTCAGTGGCCTAAAATCCATCACCTGCTGAAGCATATAACATCTGTGTGTGTGTGTGTGTGTGTGTGTGTGTGTGTGTGTGTGTGTGTGGTGTGTGTGTGTGTGTGTGCGTGTGCGTGCGTGCGCGCGTGTGGCGTGCGTGTGTTTGTGTGTATTTGAACTTGTTAAACTATTAATCATTGTTGGTTGCATGAGTAGGAGTGGAATGGATGCAAGCGCTTTGATTTGTTGCTTTTTTACAAGATATAGCGCTATATAAATTCCATTTATTATTATTATTATTATTATTATTATTATTATTATTATTATTATTGTTATTGTTATTATTATTATTATTAATTATTATTATTATTATTATTATTATTATTATTATTATTATTATTAATCTATCTATCTATCTATCTATCTATAATTATCTCTATCTTTCTAGCTCCAAGGTTCACCCATGTGGGGTTTCCTCTATGCGGTCGTTTGCCAATCATTAAGGTATCGGCATTCTGACTGACGGAATGTCAAAACACGACACACGCGCGTGCATGCGTCTCTCAAATATTGTTCTCCACTCCTACTGGCACCCAATGGCCTACTCATTCAAAGAAGTAGAACAGGTTCTAACTTGTGCAAAAGATGTTCTGCGTGCATTTGCACAAGTACCTGGTTTATAGTCTCACCCAAAGTACTTTCGGGGAGGAGGGGGGGGGGGGGGGGGGGAGAGCAGTGGAGTCGGTACTGATACTGCGAACAGAGGACAGGATAGCCTGGTGGTTAGAGTGATGCACTCGTGATCTGCTGACCCGGGTTCGAATCCCGTTCAAGGGGACATTTTCCCCGGAGTTTACATCAGTGTCGACTCCACACTCCATCCAAAATCCTTCGGATGAGACTACAAACTGAAGTCCCAAACCGAGATCCCGCATGCGAACGCACACAGAACACCTTGCTTCTTCTTCTTTCTTCTTTCATCTGCCGCTGGTGCCCTTCGGCGTCGCGGGGAGACACAGACGTCTGTCTGCAGCTAGGCGGGAGGCTTGATGTAGTGACAGGTCATGGGCTCGCAGGGTGTCAGCCACGGAGTCGCTCCATCGTCTCCTTGGTCTACCTCTGGCTTTCCAGCCATTGTATTTGATGGTGTATGCCCGTAGGGCTGGTTGGTTGGGCGGCATTCTAGTGAGGTGACCAAACCACCTGATCCTTTGGGTTGTTCGATAGGGTGGAGAATTGGTGTTAGTTCAACCATGTCTCTGATCACCTCATTCTTGATCTTGTCGCGTCTGGTCTTGTTGACAGCTTTTCTCAGGCAGCGCATTTCACATGTGACCAGTTTTCTCTCTAAGGCTTTTGTTAGGGCCCATGTCTGACACTGGTATGGGGAGTGCTGGAACGAAGATGGCGTTGATGAGTTTTGCCTTGGTGCTCATTGGGATGCTGGGATGTTTTAGAAGGGGGGGCGAGTTGGAAAACTGACTGCATTCGCTTTCTGGCATCTTGTTTCTATCTCTCTGTCCAATTTTCCATCTTCAGTGAAGAGGCTGCCAAGGTATTTAAATTCTTTGTTCTGTTTCAGCTGGGTGCCGTTGATGTTGATGTCCAGCTTTCCTGGATTTCTGCTGACAGACATAACTTCTGTTTTGGTGATACTGATCTTCATGTCATACCTCTCACAGCTTGTGTTGAGTTGGTCTGTGTGTTCTTGAAGAGTGCTTTGTTTTGATTCATCAGGGACTGGTCGTCAGCAAATAATAGTTCGTTCAGGGCCTCCGGATCTGGGTTGGCTTCCTTTGTAATCTGGTCCATATAGATCACGAAGAGAAGGGGGGAGAGTACGCACCCTTTGCCTGACCCCTGATGTAACCGGGAATCAGTCGGATGTTCCACTGGCTGTTCGGACTGCGCTCATACTGTTGGCATAGATTGCTCTGATGTTATCAAGCAACTGCCCCTTCACGTCGTACTGCTCCAGGATCTTCCAGAGCTTGTCTCTGTTGACTCGGTCGAAAGCTTTTCTTGATCAACGAATACTGTATGCAGGTCTTGGTTGTATTCGATGGCTCTTTCACACAGCTGTCGGAGTGCGAAAATGGCATCTGTGCACCCTCTTCCTTTCCGAAAGCCAAACTGGGCATTGCTCAGTAGGTGTTCTGCTTTGGCTCTTGTGCGCTGTTCCAGAATCTTTGCATACATTTTCCCTACATGGGCTCAGAAGTGAAATGCCTCTGTAGGTGCTGCAGTCTCTCTTGCTGCCCTTCTTCTTCCAAATTGGCACCATATTGCATTTTGCCAGTCCATTGGTACTTTCCTCTCTTCCCATGCTTTCTGGAAGATGATGGTGAGCCACTTTACTCCCGTTTCTCCGCATGCAAGGATGGCTTCAGTTGTTATGCCGTCATCACCTGCCGCTTTGCCCTTTGGGCTGGTTTTAATTGCTTTTCTTGTTTCAGCTTCAAGGATTTGGGGCTCTAACTGGTCTTTGTAGCGTGGTGAGAACTGCGAGCTGGAAGCTTGTACTCCAGATGGGTTTAAAAGATCTTTAAAATAGTCTTCCATCGTTTCAGAATTTCCTCTTCTTTGTGCAGTGCCTCTCCCTTTGCATCATTCACTACTGTTGTTGGATTGAATGGCTCATCTCTTACTCTCATCGTCTTCACACTTTTGAAAAATTCTCTTGGGGAGTTCTTGCAAATTTCACTTAACTTCTCTCCATAAGTCGCCCAAGATTTTTCTTTGGAGGCTCTCACAACACGATTACTATGTCTTCTTGCGATTCTGTACTTGACGTAGCCCTCTTCTGAACAGAACACCTTGCGCACACGTTAAAACCTGATCCGCTTTTTTGTTTTGGAAGAGTAGACCATTGTGTTCCGGTAGGAACGGATGACAGAATTTACGACACTGCATACACCCGGGGACTAGATGTAACAAAGCATTTTTTCGAGGATAATGGAATAAGCATTCATGTGTTTTTTGTTCATCCAGTCCCCGTGTGTATGCAGTTTTGTCAATTTTGTCATTCGTTCCCACCGGCACACAATAGCCTTTAACGTGTCTGCAAGATGTTCTTCGCGAGTTCGTACACGAGACTTCGGTTTATAGTCTCATCCCGAAAGACTTTTTTGAGGAGAGTGAGTCGGCACATTAATCCAGAGGAGAAAAAATCCTCTTGAACGAGATTCAGAACCGGGTCAGCAGATCACGAATACATACCACCAGGCTATCCCGTGAGTGCTTATCACATTATCCTCGAGAGGTATAGAATCAACAACAACAACAACAACACACACACACACACACACACACACACACACACACACACACACACACCACACACACACACACACAACAAACAAATTCAAAAAACTCCAATGTCAAAATTCCCACCATTGTACGTCTCAAACCCACGCCACCAGATCGCAAATTCGACGTTCTAACCACCAGATTCTCTAGCCTGCAAGGACGATTGTATATACTCAATCAGCAGCAGCCACCCTCCCTCCCCCCCTCTCCTACCCCCCCACCCCTACCCCCACCCCCCACCCCAAGACATCATTGACCTGCTAAAGTAAGCAGTTATCATCCCAGTAAACAGACCCCTTGACAGAAGAAACAGTGACAACTATGAACTTCTTTTCGATTCCACCCAGACATTAGAGTCGTAAAGTGAGCAGTACTTAGGCAGGAGCGCCTCATTATTAAGAACGACTACGTTAACAGGCAGAACAAAGAAGAA
>CM054165.1:13518994-13551638 GCA_028751875.1 Rapana venosa
ATTGCTTGCTTTGGGGGGGGGGGGAGGGGGTTGCGCTGAGGGGGGAGCTGTTTTTAAAAGGGTGTATTTCTTTTCCCCTTGTTTTATTTGGAGACTGTATAAGTATGTATTGGGGTTATTATTATAAGACATGTATCCCTAACGGGCGGGGCCCGGGATGTAAAAAAAGCACATGTGGGCTATTTCATTATCCTCGAGAAATAAAAGAATTTTCATTGTCATTTCATTGTCCATTGTCTCTCTCTCTGGCCTCTCTGTGCTCTCCTCATCTCTATCTCTATCCTGGCTATCCTCTCTCTATCTGGGCTATCTCTCTCTCTCAATCTCTCTCTCTCTCTAATCTCATCTCTCTCCTCTTTCTTTCTCTTTTCCTCTTTCTTTCTCTCTTTTTCCCTTCTCTCTCTCACCCCCCCCCCTCACTCTCATCTCTCTCCTCCCTCTCCTCTCTTACATCTCCTTTCTTCTCTCCCTTTTTTTTCCCTCTCTTTCGTCCACTCTCTCTTTCTCTCTCTCTCTCTCCTCCCTCCTCTCTCTCTCCTCTCCTCTCACTCTCTCACTTCTCTCTCCCTCTCTCTCATCCTCCCTCTCTCTCTCTCACACTACTCTCTCATCTCACATCTCCCACGTCTCTCTCATCCTTCTCCACATCTCCTCCACCTACTCTCCGCCTCTCTCCGTCACTCTCTCCTCCACTCTCTCCTCTCTCTCTCTCCTCTCTCTCACTTGTCTTTCTCTCATTCATCCTTGACATACCAGAATCGTGCTGAGTGAGCAGACTGTGAACACGTAGAAAATTCCAACTGACCAATGAACGAATACACAAACCGATGTGTGGGTGTTTTTTTTCCAACACCAACTCATGCATCATCCGTAAAATAATATTCCAAAACTCAAGCCTAGAATAGGCCCTCCTATGAGCAACACAACAAAAAACAACAACCAACAACAGTAACAACATGGCGCAAGCAGGTACCTTCCTTCGACTCCACTTTTCTATATTCTATCTAACCGTCCTTATGAGAATGAATAGACTCGTTGTTATCATGATCATCCATGATCATAGGGAGGATAGGTCCAATTCTCGATCAATAAGTCCATATGTCCCCAGTCCTTCATCTCTGATGTGCCGCAGCGGCCTGGGGTTTCATTTACAGGGGGTTCTTGATCAAAACCATGAGTGACGAGCTGGGGGCACACAACATGCAAAGTGAGAGGGCTGTAATGTATGACCACAGTGGCTTTCTTTTCCCACATCATGGAATTCTTCCCCTTACCAGCTTAGTCTTTAGTGATCGACTATGACTCTCCTGACTAGAGCTTGACCTTGCACAGTCCCTTATATCTGCAGTGCCTGAGGGGGCTTGGTTGGTGGTTTATTGGCCTTTTGGAGGGAACCACATCTCCAACCGCTGACTGTCCTTATATGATGAATCCCACTTTATGGCCGAGAGAGTGGGGATGTACTGTGGGCAAGGCATCTCCACTGTAAATCAAAACTTCTGCCCCCAATTTCCGACACAGCAGCTGTCTGTCCTCCTCTGCTGTTTTGGGAGGTCATTTATCGTCGAACATGATTGGGATGAGTTTAATGGGGTGGTGGGGGGATGGGGGGGGGGGCGAAGGGCGGCAGGACAGATGGAAGGGTGAATGGGGGAATGGGGGGAGAAATGAAATTAAGGAGTCATAGTTTGAAAACGGGCTATGTAGAAAAGAGCCGGACAGGGTAAAACGTCCAAAAGTTTATGTGGAGAGGGGGGGGGGTGAAGGAGAATGTGTTGTGTCAGTATGGGATGAGCTATGTGAGATTACCGTGGTGTTATAACTGGGCTGGGCATGCGGACTCGACAAATTAATTTACCCCCTAAGTATTTGTATGCGGGTTTACCTGACTTTCTTCTTGGGCCCAAACCATTTTTCTAACTGGTAAATGTCCACCCTTTTAAAATTCAAAAATGTTTTGCTTTCCCATTTCTCCAGATTTAGGTTACTTATTGCTAATCAGACTGCTATGTGTAACATGCTTAACTGATTTTGAAGTCCAAACAGCTTGGCTTAGGTATCAAATCATATCGATAGCAAACAACAGTAGGAATATCTCAACTACGCCAGAAACCCGTTGCAATAGCTGGGTGAGTTCCGACGTTAACCAAACTAACAGCCAATTGATTTAATGACAAGGGAAAAAAGCCAGGGGTGAGAAGGCTCTCCTGTTTTTCACCCCCCCTGGACAGAAATATTCGGTTAAAACTCTTATCATGAACACACCTAGCACAGCATCAATAACACACTCTTTATACAATCAACAACTGAGCATACATCAGATATCCCAGAAGGCATTTACTGTTTATAACGTCAATGCTTTAATTGAAGGTCTACAAAAGCAACAATTTTTAAAAATAGGTTCCTTGGTATAATTTCCTGAAATACAATGTAGAGCGTAAATATTGGGAATAGAGAGGCGCGGGGGCCGGAGAGAAGAAAGAGGTGGGGGGGAGAAAGAGTGATAGAGCAAGAGAGAGAGATAGAGAGAGAGAGAGAGGGAGAGAGAGAGAGAGAGAGAGAGAGAGAGAAGAGAAGAGAGGAGAGGAGAGAGAGCGAAGAATGAAAACATAGTACGTACAGTATAGACATATTTTGTACTGTTAATTATTTTGATCCACAATCCTCCACTGTTTAATCAAAATGTTTGGTGTGGTTCTTCATTTCCAAATAGTGCAATAATTAACAACCAAGTTGGTGATAACTGCACAACAGAATGACAAAACAGGGATGAAGATCAATCAAAACTTTCATACCCCTCCTCTCCTTCATGTGACCAAACCTCCACACTGGTCATTTTGACAGACGAGCAGTTTTCTCCGTTGATTCCACATCCCAGGAACTCCACGCAGTGTCCTAACTACACGCCAAGTGCTTCCATCAATGGTATGTCTGCCCTGTCTACACCAATGCAATTTGTGGTTTGACTGTCCAGGCCACCAAGATGAACTGGTGGCAGTGACTTTAACATGTGCATGGGTTGTACCGATGTCGTGGGACAGACAGACAGATATGTCTGGCAATGTGGAGCACCTCTGTGATGCTGGCCCTTCAGTGTCCACAACAGATGAACAAGCCATGTTGGCGTCAAAGTGTTCCGTGCCCAGGGTGGCTGTGGTCTGTTATGGAATCTCAATTAACAGAGCTCCATTGTTTTTCAGCCTGAAGACTCAGGCCCAAAACTGCGTTATCTGGAATGCAGAGGGAGTGCCTGCAGCAACCCACCATTGTTAGTCAGACCCATGCTGATTCATTTAGTGATTTGCAAGGCCTGTGGCTGGAGAAATTTGACTGGCTTTCATATGCCTAATCTCTTGTATTGGACAACAGTGATAAACGCTTTTTGGAACTCTATCCATTAAAAACATTGTCTAAACTACCGCAACCTTTAGACACCTTCATCTGTCAGGAAACCCACTGTCCTCTGGTCTTTCGGGCCCTAAGTGTCATCAGCCACAAAATGGAGTCCCTTCTGGTTTTGAATTTTTCACAAGTATTAACAGTGAATTTTCATTTGACTGTTTTTATCTGACTTGCTCCCCAAACATCAAATTTTTAGATTTTTCCCATTTGGATTGACCTCACTCCAAGGCAGGTGGCTGTTTCCAAAGCTGGAAACTTGAATGTGCGGGGCTGTCCCCTAGTTAAACTTCAGCGCGGGATTTTATGAAGCAAAGGGATAATCTTCAATGGGTGTTGGCTGACACCTTCAAGCTGTGCTGTCCTGAACTACTGCCACAAATTTAGGGGAACCAGGTAAAACGCCAGCTGATAAACTGTCTTCCTTGAAAATTGCTGAAATCCTGGGCTGTACCGAGCCCCTTGGGCAACCCTCACCATGACTGCTGTGTTAGGAAACTGGGTAGTTTTGGTATCGTCTCTGGTCAAACCAGGCTAGATTTAAGGTTGGATAACATATTTGTCCAACATCTGTGTGTATCAGATTTCTTCATGGGGGTTTACTTGTTTATCATTGGATTGGCAGACCGATTTTGATGGTAGTTACTTTTGAATGAGTATTCTTGGAAAAGAAGCCCAATGTGCACTATGGCAGGATTCTTTCTCGTTATCATGTGAGATTCATCCTTTTTTATCTGCCTCATCACCTTGATCGTTTCGGGTGATCTGTTTCCATTCAGTCGCTTTCGCTTTGGGGTAGGTCAGCACACGTGGCCTCAC
Source organism: Rapana venosa (assembly GCA_028751875.1). Taxonomy (NCBI): domain Eukaryota; kingdom Metazoa; phylum Mollusca; class Gastropoda; order Neogastropoda; family Muricidae; genus Rapana; species Rapana venosa. The sequence continues at coordinate 13,523,213 of CM054165.1, forward strand.
GATCACCTGGATACCTGGGCTAATCCTGGCTCACTCCCTGACTCCCTGTGACATCCCACTGGGCCTTCTACAGCCAGACAGGCATCTGTATTCCTTGCCAGTACAAGACCGACTTTCCTGGGAGCCACTTTTCCCTTTGGAGTCATGATTGTCTTGAACAGGGTTTTTATTTCTGTTGATTGCATCAGGTCGGGCTCTGATCTACGGGTTTCGTCAAGTCAAAAACAATGCCAGGTAGTGCATCAGCAGGCAAAGACAGCGCTGTTGCCAATTGAAAAAACACAGATCCAAAGAAACTGCAGTTTCTCGTCGCTTCTGATAAACGCCATGTCAGACTTTCTGTGCTGTTTTTCCTATTGGTCCCCTGTGTTCTCTGTCCAAACTGGACATTCCCATTTCAGGAGAAGTTAACGTTGCCATGGCAGTTTTAGTGCTGGGCCCCTTTAAATTCTGCTCTGAATCCTTTCCTTATACATATACTGTCATATACCAAAACAGCAAAAGCTAAGAAAATAACTTTGCAAGATCATTGCAGCTAAAATCGGCGCATTAAACCTTTGAAGTCAGTTTTAAAAGCCAAGGGATCTTTTTTAAAAGGTGAATGGGTCTGATCATATCAATACATTCGGTTCTTTGAATCTAACTCATTTTGCCTTTTTCTTTTCTCTCTGTAGCACCTCTTCTTGCTCGTCTTATTGTAGATATGTCCTTCTGCCAATTTCTATCACCAGGTCAAGCTCTCAAAAAGGTTTATTGCAATTTTTCCATTCTGTGTCTGTCTAGTTTTGTCTCTCCCCATGTCAGAGTCGCTACTTTCCCCTGCTAAGGGAAAAGTTTGGGAAATTTAATTTTCAATTCATTTCAATGAAAAAGAAAAAGCAAAATAAATCATGGTTTAACAAAGCATGTAAACAGAAACGAACAGAGTACTTTAGATGTAAACACAAGCTTAAAACAAATGACTCGCTGTTAGTCCCTAGACTTTTAGGATTAAAAGCAAAGCATACCAATACACTATACGAAAAACAGAATGAGTTACATGTATGAAATGGGATGTTCAATTATGTAGATAAAAACATGAATCTAAAACATTTGGGAATTTTTTTAAAATGAAAGCAGTGACTCCAGTTTGTATGAAAAACTTATTTGATCACTTTAAAAATTTAGAGCTTGGTCAAAACAGCCAGAAAAAAAAACTGCACTGGGCCCATAAATGCACATTTAGATCATGATTTGTCTGCACTGAATGCTACTATTACTGAAAAAGAAGTTTTCAAGGCTGTGAAACCCTTTTTAAGACAGAATTAGAGCAGAAATTGATATGAAAAAGTAATGAATATGTATTGTTACAGTATTCCAATGCTAACTTCAGTTTATTTTGGTTTATTTAAAAAAGTTCTGGATGAAAGTGCTGCGCCAGAAGAATGGGCTGTGGGTCTGATAGCTCAATTGTATAAGGAGAAGGGGACCGATCTGACTGTAATGATTATAGGGAATAACATTACAAGTTGTCTGGGGAAATTATTAACCAGTTTATTAATAATAGGTTGAACACTTTTCTAGAAACTAATAAAATATTGTTAGAAAATCAAGCAGGTTTTAGACAAGGCCATTTGACTGTAGATCACGCTTTTGTATTTAAAACATTAGTTGATATTCATAGTACAAAGAAATTTTATTGTGCTTTCAGTGACTTTACAAAGGCTTTTGATTCCGTTTGAGAAGAAGGGTTATAGTACAAAATTATACTACATGGAATTCAAGGCAAAGTTTTTTCGAGTCATTGTTAATATAATAGAATTAACACTTGTGTTTTTCGTAATGGTGAAAAAAAAGTCTGACTACTTCTGCTGCTGCATGGTGTGAGACAAGGAGAAAATTTATCTCCACTTCTTTTTCATTATATCTGATCACTTAGAAGGGTATCTCATTCAAATAATTGGATGATATAATTATTGAATTATAAAAAAAGAACTGTGTAATTATGTTAAGTTGTTAGTTCTTTTGTACGCAGAATGGCACACTTTTACAAGCAGACTCTGCCGACAATGTCCAGAAAGCTCTTAACACTTTCTGTAGATACTGCCAGGAGTGACAAATCGATGTTAACATGATAAAACAGAAATATTGATATCAAAGCTAAAAAGAGCCAGAAAGTACGATTTAGATTTGGAAACAAATGTATCAGCATGTTGATTCTTATAAACACCTGGGAATATGATTTAGTCAAAAATGGTAAATTTTGCAAAGGTAAGAAAACATATATGAAAAAGTCACAGAAGGCAATATTTTCTTGATGCAGATGAGCAGAAATCAGAATATTCCTGTTGATGTTGTCCTCCATCTTTATCAAACATGGTTGTATCCGGTATTATGTATGGCTGTGAAATTTGGGGTTATGAAAATATTTGCTGTTTTGGAAAAGTTTGCAACTAAGTTTTAGAAACACCTCTTCAGACATAAAAGAGCACGATGACTAATCTGATATAATTATGGTGAAACTGGAATTCTTATTGGTGCAAGATTAATCAGATTTTGGTCTGATCTTATTACTGACAATTCTGACAAACCTTTATCAAATCTGTTTTATGTACTATATGATTTATAAACGAAGAGAGTGTATTGCTCAGAATGGATAAAGAAAATTCATAGCATTTTAACAGAAACAGGGTTTGACTGTTTGGGAAACACAGGCTTTTGTAAAGAAAGATAGTTTATATTGTGTGGTCATTAGGGCTTTAAAGAATAAGTGTGTAAAGTCATGGTCAGAAGAGTTGCAAAGAAGTAGTACGGGCATATTGTATCGCAATTACAAAAAAAATATTTTAAAAGGGAAAAGTACATTGAGTTGCCATATAACAATATGATTTCATTATTTTAGATTCAGGTGTACTAATCATTCATTTTCATGGTAACAGGACGAGTGAATGGCATTCAACGCGAAAATAGGTTTTGTACACAATGTAGCATGAAAACAATAGGCGATGAGTTTCACTTACTAATGAAATGTCCACAGTTTTCTCAGCGTAGGAAGAATGTCCTGCCTCGTGAATATCTGTAACCAAGATCCATGTACACATTTTGTAAGATCTCTTCTGTTATTAAAACATAGCAAATTTAGAGTGGAGAGTAAAGTTGCATGACATTGATGAGAAGGGTGACTACATTTTTATTTCAGTCACATGCAGTGCTGTACACGTTTTTTTGTTAATGCAAATTACGTAATTATGTTACAGTTGACTTTGCTGAAATCCTCCATGACCCAAAAGGGGTTCAAGGCGAATTAAATCTTGAATCTACTACCTTCTTGTTTGCCTACCTGTCAGTTTGCGTTTTCCATTCTCTGTCTGTCTGTTTGCTTTGCTGTGGCCGTTGTCCGTCTTTCCTGTTTGTCTATGTGTCCTGTCTCAAAGTTCAAACGTTTCCTTTGTGACGTCAAACGTCCAGAATGTGGGTTTTTTTTTGTCAAACGTGTGTGTTACTTGTGCACGTCATTTTGAAGTCTGGTTCTGACGTGTAAATGAAAAGAAATTTACGGAACTTTTCTTTTTAAATCTCTTAAAAATTGTACAATAGGAATTGTCTTGCTTTTCAGTTATCACAGAAAAGTTTCTGTTCAGTGTAGAGTTTCTACAATGATTCTGAGTTGAAGTGTGCCAACTGAAAATAGATAAAGACAAAATACACTGGTGTAACTGAAATACAATGACTACTACTACTCCTGCTGCTGCTGCTACTATTGCTGCTGCTGCTGCGACTACTACTACTACTACTACTATTACTACTACTGCTGCTACTGCTACTATTGCTGCTACTGCGACTACTACTGCTACTGCTGCTGCTACTGCTGCTGCTATTTCTACCACCAACACTACTACTATTACTACTCCTTTCACTACTACTAACTGCTGCTGCTGCTAATTTTATTTGTTTATTTTATTTTTATTTTATGCCACTTTAAGTCACGGCAGATTTCTCTGCGAGAAATTCGGGCTGCTCTCCCCAGGGAGAGCGCGTCGCCACAAGAGCAGCGCCACCCTTTTTTTTCTTTTCCTGTCTGCAACTGTATTTGTTTCCCTATCAGAGTGGCTTTTTTCTACAGAAATTTGCCAGGGACAACTCTCTTGTGCCGTGTGTTCTTTTACGTGCGCTAAATAATTTTGTGTAACGCAGGGGACCTCGGTTATGTCTCATCCGAAAGACTAGCACCCAGACCACCACTCATGTTCTAATGGAAGGGGGAAAAGTTTCGAGTCAAACGGGATTCGAACCACCGCACACTTCCGACCCGGATTTTTCGCTTTCTAGGCAGGCGCGTTACCTCTAGACCACCGATCCACTACTACTACTACTACTACTACTACTACTACTACAGCTACAAAAGAAAAGAAGAAGAAGAAGAAGAAGAAGAAGAAAAGAAAGAAGAAGAAGAAGAAGAAGAAAGAACAACAACAATAATCATAATCATAATAAAGGGTGGTGAGATTTTGCGTAGACGACGGTTTTTGCCCGCCATAAAGGTAGCCGCATTCTGACTTCGGGTATGTATGCTGGGTATGTTCGCGTTTCCGCAACCCACCGAACACTGACATGAGTTACGGGATCTTTAACGTGCATATTTGATCCTCTGCACGTGTTATATACTCGAAGGGAGTTAAGGCACTGGCAGGTCTGCGCTTGAAGTTGACCTGGGAGATTGTAAAAATCCCACCTTTAATTCACCAGGGACTGCCAGGATAGGAACCCACGATTTCATGGACCAATGGGATTGGATGGAGTCTCGAGTCTTAACCACTCGGGTAGAGGGGCCCCCTCGGGTGTCTGTCTGAAAGGACCTTTCTTCTTGGATTTAACATGCATCTAGGGGACGGGATACCTAGGGGTTTAGGACATTGCGTTCGCAATCTGACGACCCGGGTTCGATTCCCGTTCAAGGGATATTTTCCCCGGGATTAAAACATTCGTGCAGACTCCACCCTCCCTAAAAGCCCTTGGGATGAGACTAAAAACCGAAGCCCCGTGTTGTTGACTTCAATTTTACGTCTGTTCACTTTAGTGATATTAGACGCTCCCCCCAAAAAACAACAACCCCCCCCCAAAAAAAAAAAAAACCGGGAGATGTGTTGTTTTAAAATAATAAAAAAATCTCGAAAAAGAAACTTGGCAATGCAACAGGAAATTTTTTTTAAAAATTAAAAAAAAAAAACCCACACACACAAACAACAACAAAACAAAAACAAGTCATTGACGTTAATGTAACTATAACAAATGTCCATGGGACTGTGACAAAGACCTTTCACAATTTCAAATGCCAGTTTTAATTACTGAATATGCTGGTGGGGGATTTTCAGAAAAATGGGCATGAAAGGTTTTACACTCTGGCAGTCAAAAAGTATATGAGTATTAGTGATTTTCTCACCACACGGGCATTACCATTTTTCCCTGAATTTGGTTATCAATGCATTTAGTTTCATTCAAAGTTTTAAATATCTCCCCTTGACGAAAAAAACACTTTTTCTAACTTCTGAATGGTTCCCCACTGTTAAATTATCGGTATTGATTGCAAAGCCCCGTGTGCGAACGCACCCCAAAAACATCTTGCGCACACTAAAATCCTTTTTTCCGCAGTTCGTAAGAGTAGGCCAGTGTGTGCCGGTGGGAAGGGATGACAAAATTGACAAAACCCCATACACCCCGGGGAATGGATGTAAAAAAAGCACGTAGGGGTTTTATTATCCTCGATATAAATAAAAAAAATAAAAATAAGTAAATACCCTTAAACCCCCCCCCCCCCAACCCCACCCCACACACACACAATCCATCTTTTGTAGAGAATGTAGCCGAGGTCCCCTGTGCTATGACGGGTGAACGCCTTCGCTAAATCCCATACACCTTTTCTTCTTCGTCAATAACTCAAGAAAAGCAACTATTGTTGTCTGCCCTATGAGCGAAATTGAGTTGCGCTGCCCTTAAGCGCCTGACAAGTCAGACCCAGCGCTTCGGTGTGAGGTACCTTTTAGAAAGAAAGACGAGGTGTGGCCGGCGGCATGGATGACGAGAAATACCCAGCATGCACGTTGAAGCTGATAATGGATGGGCTCCGTAAGGTTTAACTTATCGATGATACAGTACCCAAAACTTAAAGTAAGAGTTCGAGCGACTTCTCTCGGAGCTCAGGGAGAGATCGAATCAAATCAATTCAGCTGCTGCAGATCCTGTTACGACAAAATAGCTGCTCTGCTATTGCTGCCGCCGCCGCTGCTGCTATGCTGCTGCTGCTGCTACCAACAGCTGCTGCTGCTGTTGCTATGCTGCTGCTGCCACCCCCGCCGCGCTGTTCCGAAATTCAAGAACCCCAAGACTGTACCAAAAAAAAAGAGAAAATTCCAACAAAGCAAGGGTGTCAAGCGGGTGTAGTAGTAGTAGTGCTATGAACCACAGTATTGATTGGGTCCGCGCTTTCTTGTAGTGGGTGTGGCCGCCCATTGGCAAGAATCGGTATCACATCACCAACGCATGCATGCCTCAAGGCAAAAGGAACGAACGCCATTCCTCGCAATCACAGCAACCCGCATGCCGGAAACCTGAATCTACCACCCGAAAACCAACATGGGCTATTGATCCTCACCCGCCCCCGGGAAATATAATAATAAACAAATAAAATAATAATATAAAGATATAATAATAATGTATGGAATTTTATAGCGCTGAATCTTGTAAAGCAACAAATCAAAGCGCTCAGAGACTTTTTTTTTTTTAAAATCGAGGGTAATGGAATAAGCACTCATGTGCTTTTTTACATCCAGTCCCCGGGGAGCGGGGTTTGGTCAAGTCACTGTTTTCCCCCGGCCCAAGTTAACCTTTTGAAAAGGGAAAAGGGTTTTTAACGTGGTGGGAGTTTGCGCGTTCCAAACAGCCCGGTTTTACATCCAAAACTTTAAATTCCATTCCCTTTTTGGTGTCAACGGAAGGAAAGGGCGAGGGTGGGAATCGGCCCAAAATATGCTTTTGCAGGAAAGGTCTTAACCTCCTCCCCCTCCTTCCTAAAAATACCAGGTTTCCTGAAACACCCGTCCCAGGAACAAGGTATTTGAAAAGACGGAAAGAAAAACAGGGCGAAATTCTGCTGCACGGGCCCTCCAATCCTTCCCTTTACACCTTTTTTTGGGAAAGGAAACGGCTGGAACAACCCAAAATAAGTCTTTTTCAACCAAAACTTCCTGCCCCCTTCCCTTTTAATTTCAGCTTTCCCCGGGGGACCAAGATGGGGCCACAACAAAGGCACGCAGTTTTCCAAAATTCCCCCATCCCTTCTTTCCTTTTTGCTCCCTGTTCCTTCTTCCTTCCCTCTCCCTTCCTTGTCTGTTTTTTTCCCCCTTTTAGGGGACAGTCTTGGCCGTCCGATGTTCCTGTGACGTTGCCCCTACACTTGATATTTTTCACTGAAGTCGGACTTTTCGTATGACTCGATGGCGTGTTTAAGTCTGGTTTTCACTTCCTGATTAGTGATGTGATCTCTGCATGAGATATCAAGAGGTTTGCGAAAGCATCCCATCTCTATTTCTTATATCCTTCTTTCAATGTCTTCTGTTTATAGTCCACATTTCACCTGCCTACAAAACTATGGACAGGACCAGGGCACTCATTGAAAGCTGATGGCGATGTTCTTGTTCTTCCTCCTTTCACTGCCACTCTCCCCAAAAGTCTTTCGGATGAGACTATAAACCGAGGTCCCCGTGTGCGAACGCACGCACAACATCTTGCGCACACGTTAAAACCCGTTCCGCTTTTCGGGAAGAGTAGGCCATTGTGTGCCCGGAGGGAACGGATGACAAATTTGGCAAAACTGCATGCACACGGGGACTGGATGAAAAAAAGCACATGAGTGCTTTTTCCATTATCCTCGAAATAAAAGAATAAAAAAAAATTTAATGTTCACTTACAGTTTTAAAAAAACCCCGGATGATGACCACACCCGGATATAGGGGAACAGGAATATAGAGCCCGAAACCTTTTGCAAAGCCAATCCCTCCCTTACTCCCGTCAGCAAAAAACAACATGGATGGGGCCCCCCAGCACCCCGCACTGGCATAACTGGGGGATCGGTGGTCTAGAGGTAATGCACCTCCCAAGAAAGCGGCAAGTCCGGGGTCGGAAGTGTGCGGTGGTTTGATCCCCGTTTGGGCCTGAAACTTTTCCCCCATGACCATGAATGATGGTTTGGGTGCTAGTATTTCGGATGAGACAATACACCGAGGTACTATATGCAACACGTATTTAGCGCACGGAAAAAAAGAACACACGGCAACAAGAGAGTTGGCCCCTAGCAAAATTCTGTAGAAAAAAGCCACTCTGATAGGGAAACGAATACAGTTGCAGACAGGAAAAGAAGAAAAAATGGGTGGCGCTGCTGTTGTGGCGACGTGCTCACCCCGGAAAGAGCAGCCCGAATTTCATGTAGAGAAATCTGCCTTGACTTATAGTGGTATAGCATAGTGGTTAGAACATTGCGCTCGCAATCTGACGACCCGGGTTCGATTCCCGTTCAAGGGGATATTTTGCCCTGGAGTTAACATCAGTGCAGACTTCACTCTCCCCAAAAGTCCTTCGGATGAGACTAAAAACCGAGGTCCCGTGTGCGAACACACGCAGAACATCTTGCGCACAAGTTAAATCCTGTTCCTCTTTTCGGAAGAGTAGGCCATTGTGTGCCGGTGGGAACGGATGACAAAATTTACAAAACTGTAAACACACAGAGACTGGATGTAAAAAAAGCACATGAATGCTTATTCCATTATCCTCGAAATAAAAGAATAATGATAAGAATCCAACACAACACACACACACACACACACACACACACACACACACACACACACACACACACACACACCACACACACACACACACACACACACATATGGATTGCAAAAAAAAACCCAACAAAACCCCAGATCAAAACAACCGGCAAACTGTGACAAAGTGTTGTAAAGAGGTATGAATGATGTAGCTAACGTGGTTTTTTAAATTTTTAAATTTTTAGTTTATTCTTTTATATCGAGGATAAAAGAATAAGCACTCATGTGCTTTATTTTTTATATCAAGTTCCCGTATGTATGCGGTTTTGTAAATTCTATCATCTGTTCTCACCGGCCTACTCTTACGAAAAGCGGAACAGGATTTAACGTGTGCGCAAGATATTCCGCGTGCGTTCACACACGGGACCTCGGTTCATATTCTCATCCGAAAGACTTTCGGGGGAGAGTGGAATCTGCACTGATGGTTAACTCCAGTGGGTAAAATATCCCCCTTGAACCGGAATCGAACCCGGGTCGTCCGTCAGATTGAGAGCGCAATGTTCTAACCACTAGGAGAGATAGGGAAAAAGGGGGGTCAAGCTCAACTACTTACTGTTTATCCAAAACCAGGCAACTTTGGTCCGATTCGGCTTCGCCTCATCGGACCAAAACTTGCATAGTTTTATATAAAAACTACATTTACCTTGACCCCCCCCTTTTTCCCTATATCTCGACTAAACACACACACACACACACAATTTATTTATGATGGGTAAAACTATAAAATTAATGGAATTTATGCTAAAACAATATCTTATCAAGACTTGTCAAGAACTTCTTATTAACAACTTTTCAATAACTTATCGACAACTTATCAATAACTTATCAAGAACTTGTCCAATAACACACACTTAACAACTTATCACAACTTATTAACAACTTATCAATCACTTATAACACACACAACAAAACTTACAAGAACTTATCAAGAACTTATCAAAGAACTAAAACAATACTATATTAAAGAACTGCAAGAAAAAACAAGTCCCCATCAACAACTATCAACAAATTATCAACAACTTGTCCAGAACAACTCAATAAGGTATTATACAACAAAAAAATATTGAAAAGTTAGACAAACATGAATTGCGACGAACTATTTGTCGATGTCATCACACACCTGGTTCTAGGTCAAGAAGAAATAACAGTGAGAAGAGTCTACTGGATAAGAGAAGGAGAAGTTGAACTCTCTTGCTGCTTGTGTAAAACAAAGCTTACTAGAACAACTTCTAACAGTAGAACAGGTGACACACAGTCATATCAACCACAAACATTATTAAGTATTTTTAATAGGTATGAATCTCTTCCTTGGTGCAAAGATAGTGAAAAGCCTAGGGCTTACAGTTATTGGTCTATATGCTAAAGCAACAAAGTAGGGTCTTTAATGTGGACATCGTAGGCGGACTTAGCAATGACCGCTCACAAGATCCTATTTTGAACTAGATACGCGGGAGACACTTTGCTGTGATATTATTACCGTTTTGGGCTCTCTGTTAGCACCAGTAGCTGCTAGTATGATATACCTTAAAACATATAAAATTAAACCAAACAGAGAAAGAGGAGGAACCAGAACTAAGCCACGAACCATCAGTGAAAGCACAGGATAATGCCAATGGATACAAGAGATCAACCCTCCCTTTCACAGAGGTGACATCTGTGGGGAAAAGAAACCGTGGAAGTGGAAGCTGGCAAGAGGCACTAGCCAGAATTGAATCGTCAGAAAAAAATTAGCAACCAAGCAAAGCTAAAGATCATATATGAGAAACATGAACTCTCTCTCCTCTCTCATCTCTATATAAAACAACAGACAAAAAGACTCAGCACCACCAAAAACAAACATTCAGTCCTTACTTTATATATGGTTATAAAAGCTAGGGAATTGGTTAACAGCCTATAGAGTAAGGGAGCAGCAAGCAACCACAAGACAAGAACCCGCAGCAAGAACAAATGCCAAAACCGAGCAACCACAGCCACTAACCCTTGCAAATGCAAACAGCCTGTCAACGATCATCAATATGTAATAATAGATATAAATAAATAATTTATACTTATAGTAGAAATATGAGTACACAAAAGACTGCAAGCCGATCTGACTAGCACCTGCCGTTATTGCAGCTCTTATGTCGGCTATACTAATGTTAGGAAAGAGCCTTCTAAAAATGAGGGCCTCTGATGTTAGGAAAACTAGACTTTGAAGAACAGCGCCAAGCTAGATTGTGTTGTAAAAGCATCCTTTGCTACAAAAAGACTTCTGGTAAAGCAGGGAAATCCTTCCAGGAAAAATATTAAGTCCATAAATAGAAAATAGGCTCTTTAGTGAAGATGGTTTGTTGGAAGCGTAGTAACGCACTTGACTTATTAACAAGGCAGCAACTACTTGTTCTAAACTTCATACAGACGAATAAATGAAGAGACATGGATAAACAATAGAACAACGTGAACAGAGCACAGCGCAGAATCTCTCGAAAGACAAGAATTGCTCAGTTAGACTTAAATTATGATAAACTGTCGTGAACAAGGACATGCTGCAAACATTTTCTGATGTTGGAAAAAAACGGGGCAATAAAAAGAAGTACTACATTGTGACAGAGCAAAACAAATATCCGATCCTATTACTAAGCCACAGCTAAGCTTCGTGATTATTATCAACCCCACTGAAACCCATAATACAGGCGAGATTGCTTTTATTGTGTGGCATACAATATATATCTCTTCTTAGCACAGAAGGTTGGTTAACCAACAGGCAATTTTTTTTACTTATTTTATTAGAACATGGATGCCACGCTCTAAGACTACTACATCCTCTCTCTCTCTCATACTCTTGAAAGGGACAAGGCGGCGATTAAGAAACTGAGCAATGCAGCAGAGTAAGTTCCGGAGTATCAAAGAAGTGCAGTCCTAAACAAGCAATAAGGCAGAGCTATTTACCTTCACCAAGGCGCATTAATACGACCTTCCTTCGATCAACAGAAACCAAATGATAACTCTACAAATTGACCTGTTATACTTACCACATGACACAAATCCGAAGAAAGAGGTTATAAGTATGCTCTTACTGTAGTGGACGTAGCTTCTAGTATAAAGAGATGCAGAGAGCCCCTTACTGAAAAGAGTTGCCACCGCAACTGCAGTTGCTTTCAAGAAATCTATATCGGGGCCCACTAAATATCGCCAGAGCTTATGCCGTGCGATGAGTGGTAAAGAGTTTCAAGGAGCGATTTTAATCAGTTTGTTACTGAGCATGGATCGCAATAAAAAGAGGTATACCAGGCAACCACAGATCTCAGGCACTGTTGGAGTGTAAACAAGCTGTTCGCAGACAAGACTGTGGTGCATATATCATACCACCACTCAAGAAATCATGAGTGCAAAGGCACACGAAATACAGATGTGCGTAAGAAGACGGCCTGCAGGTTTTTGAGAGCAATGAACTCTGAGATACCTCTCTCTCATCTCTCTCAGGTTTAAAACCTGTGACGCCATCACACCACACAAACAAGACACACACACACAACCAACAACACCTCTAAGCAACCACACCACGAATACCCTTTTGGGAAGAAACAGAGATATCTGTACTCCTGGAGAAGCGGCGAACCTCGTCAGTCACAAACGAGCTCCCTCTCTATCTCTCTCTCTCATATCTGCAGAGACCTCACACACACACAATAAAGTGTGGAGATGATCCTCCTATTTATATTTGTCCTTTCACATTGCTCCACAGCGGTTTTTTGTTAGAGGAGGAAACTGCAGTTATGCCACCTAATAATGTCCCCGCGTCAGTAAAGTAGCACATTTCACTCAGAAGTAAGTGACGGTATGGTCTCATCTAACTGTTTTTTGTTAATAAAAATTTATGGGGAACATTTTTTGAAATACTGAAGTGGTTGGACACTCCACAATCATCATACTAAACAACTCTAGAATATTAATTTAGCACCTCTTCTCTTGTACCCATGATTCAAGTATTTATTTCTACTGCTGGCCAAAGTCGTCTAGAACATGTCAGCACTTGTAAAAGCAGAGATGTGGCATTGTACCCTAACATAGGTATGTGGAAAAGAGTAAACAATCCATTGTGAGTCTCAATCCAAATTTTTAGCTCGTATATACATGTTAAAAAATTAATTAATAAAAAAAAAATTAATTAATTACTTTGTTCTCCAATTCCAAGTGCGAATGATTGCTCTGGTGAAGAATATATTCGTTTTCGTATCCTGCGCAATTCTAGTGGCTTTTCTAACACCACAGTTGTGTTGATTTTGGTGCAAGAGGTTGAGCTGAGGGCTTCTGGGTTGTTCATAGAAGAAATACTCTACCTTCACTAGAGAGCCTCTTTGTAGTTATCATGACTGATGTATGTTTTGACCACCTGTTTGCACCGCCTTTTAGCCTTTTTTATAACACCTGTCAGGCTTGCAAGCTGTAAACATCTTGCCCTCAAAACCCAACATATATCTTTCATCACACACTAGTGCCGTTCATCATCATCCTTATCTTACCAATAACATTTATTGTTTACAGATAATGCAAGGACTGTCTTTGGATTAACACTGGTGTCATAACCATGACTCTGATCCCAGCGCTACGTCCTCTACAAGAGTCTTTGTATATATCTTCTGTGGGTATGTCTAGGATGAAAGAGCTGTGTCTGTGTAACAAGACACTTACAGCAACGTAAATATTTAACTTGAAGTATTCATAAACAAAAGACGCCACATAACATCTTTGACAGCTCCTGCAGACTAAACAAGAATACTGGGCTTGTCTAGTTTAAACCGCCAACTTCTTCACAGATTGCCATACAGTCTGTCCATGAAAGTTTGCCTGTATCTTGATAGGCTTGGCTTTGATGTTAGCTTAATGCTTCATTTTCCTTTTGTGACTAATCTAACAACTTTGCTTTTGTTGGTTTCTCCATTGTTTTAACCCAAAGCAGCTGTTGTTCAGAGCTTGAAGTAATCCTTTTCTGATGCATCGGTTGCCTTCGTTCTCAGATCAGTGTTCTTCATGATGTATGTTTCAATGAATGCGTCTGTCAAACTCAATGATACGAGAACCAAGCACTAAGAATTAACCCATCATTGCTTAGGTAGAACGAACTGTAAGCTGTAGTGACACAACATACTTGCTCTAGTCATTAATTTGGTAACAAGCTTGGAGGTTCTTTTGGAGATGTTTTTTGAGCCTTTCTGCAGCCATTGGGGTAGTCCATTGTGCGCATCATGTAGTTCATGGGGATAGACTAAATCTACTTCTAATCCAACCTAGTGGCATGATCAGGCACCAATTTGCGACAACGCTTAGAGTCTCATCAACAGCAAAAGGCCATAATAAACAACTGAAAGTATCTATTGGTAGTACTGAACACATCGCCCATCCATACAGATTGTTTGCGTCCCAATACATGATGTAGTTAGAAGCTGCTAGATCATAGTCTCTATAATATTTGTTGTTGGCTTACAGAAATTTGTGCGATGCCATGACTGATGCCACCACGCAGACCATCCTCAACAGATTGGTGCATTGGCAGTCAGACAACAAATCAATCTGGCACCCCAGTAAACTTCAAGAAAGCATCCAAGAGCATTCCGTGCGTATATAGTGTGATGGTCTAGTCCAAATGTTTTTCATGCCCAGTCTTTCTAGAGTTCTCAAAGACATTCACAAGCAAAACAGCATCAGCAAGTAGATTCTGATCATGGTAATCGCCCATACGTCCGACACTGCATCTTTTGCCATGCCCACAAGAGCATGCTGATAGTCATCATACAATGATTCCCCATTCCTGTCAGTCTGCTGAAGAATGCTCTTTTGGAGCAGCTCTTTCTTCATCAAAGCTTTCCCATGAGTCCATGTACTCATAAGGAAGACGCCTTTTCGCACGAGCTTGTGTCCGAAGTATTTTTTCTGAATTGAGCAAGTACTCAGTGATGAAACAAGGACTCTAGAGATTAATATAAAGTAATTTAATTATCCTTCCTATCTTTTTCACTCATCAGTGAAAAATGTTGTGCAGAATCAAAGAAGGACAGGCTATCTTCGTGAAAATAGTTTCAGTACTGCTCTGATGACTGAGCAATGCGTAAGCCTTATACTCCATCAGTTACTGCCTGCAAAATGAATTAGGTGTAGTCGTAACCTCTTATATTGTGGAGAAACTGCAGCTTCCCACGTTTTGGGATCATACTTTTAGTGTAGATTACACTTACAATGTGCTGCTACCACGAAACTTACCACTGTGTGTCATGATCTCTGAAGACGTGACTCGTCTTCCAGCGGATTACCACAAATCCAACAATGTGTGCAGAAGCATCTGTTCCTTCTTCTTCTGTCATAATGATCACTTGTAAGTTTTAGCTGTTGAGAGTATGTTATGATTCGCGTTCTGTGTTCAAGAAAAAGCTCTGAGTGTCCCTCCAACTGAACCTAACACAACAAAAGCAAAGAACAGACTTGAATGATTACTGATTAAGACAGTATTTAGCATTTGTTCGTGCTGGCTCCTTGGTATGGCACCATGGATTAGGACTCAAAGTCAGCATACACTACATCGGACTCTTTTGTAGTTTTTATATTCTTGAAGTCACCTTGCTTCTGGCTTGGGTGTTAACAAGTTCAGTGAATGCTTCAGTCTCACACTTACAATGTTTTCTAGTTTGTCAGCCCGCCTGTAAAGATGGTAACCAAGCATCGTCTGCAAAACGCTTTCTTCTGTTTAAGCCTTTGTTGCCTGTGCAACAAGTCACTCTATGTCTAATAGTGTATAATGATAACTGTTTCATTACCTCATCTACAAGAGTCTACAGGGTTTCTTATCAGGATACCAATTGTGAGACCTTTTTGAATCCTAAGTGGTCTTAGCCCCAAGAAGTATTACTAGCCTCATCTTCCCAGGTGTACACATTCACACGATGGGGGGTTTAGTTACCTCAAAGAGATCAATACACCTAATAGCTAACAGAAAGTTGATGCCGGTGAAGTCAAGCTTGTTACAATGTACATGAATTTTGCAAATCTCTCTGCATTCTTTGTTACAATGAAACAGTTTATTAGCCAGCACACACCACATAAAACACTTGTCATCTATTGTTCTGAATGTTCAGCACAGCTCGTTTATGCTACAACATCAGGGGCAAGGGAATGTAAACTTCTACCAACAATGGATAAACTTTGTGTGCTTTAGTTCTATCGAAAAACTTAACTCCAACTGACCTCCTTAACCCCTCAGTCTTGCTGTTTCTGCAGAATATCGAAGTGCCATCATCCCTCATCGCCCAATGCTTGTTGAGCTCTTCAAAGGAGTTCAGTATCTTGTTTGTGTTTGTTGACACATAACAGTTTAATTTTTCGTCTTGTTTTGCTGTGTTGTATAGAATTTCAGAACCACTGTACCGTTTACTGGTGGATCGATTGTTATCTTGTCTGGTAATTGTGCGATTGCATCTTGAATGCTTTGTACAACGATTTGCGCTTGTGTGATATTAGCTCAGTTACTTGAAACACTTTTGGCCAAATGAGCCTCAACTAAAATCTCTAACTATATAGTAAGAAAAAAATTAATTAATTAATTATTTAATTGCTCTTGTTTTTTTAGTTTTGCTACGTATAAAGCAGTGAATCTACCACAAGTAATTCCTTAAGCTCCTAATAGAGTACTCACTGAGTATTGTCCAAGCCAAACAGAGTACCCCTTTTTATGTATCCTTTTTTATTGAGTCAATGTCCACAGCTTAGCTTTGGTTGTTTTGTTCTGGAGGTCGAAACTTGACGCTTGTAGTCATTCGTAGCCATCCTGAAGACGCTTGAACTACCTCTTCTGATATTGTGGAATCTGTAGAGCTTTTGCAATCATGAGCCTGAATAGAGCTTAGCGTTGTCATAATGTCCCAAGGCAACAACCGCATCAGGTTTTTCTTCTAGTTTACGCACAACCTTCTTCGAAAAGACTGAGGGACAAATGAACAGGCTCCTGCTGTTTATTGAAACAGAGCCCAATGCTAAGATGCAGGAGCACCAATTCCCGTAGCCAAGAGAGCAATGCTGTTCCTGCTGCGGCTGTAGACAGTGTTGGCTGTACCTGTAAGTAATAGAGCTCAACACAGTAAATGCGAACTGTACATACGCCTGCATTTTGTATACTTTTGCTAGTTGTTGGCTCTATGTCATGCTGCCTCTGTGTAATGTATTTGTCAAACGAAGGTATTAGCATTATCATTAAGAGGTTCAGGATCTGGTGCACTAGGAACTTAGGATATTTAGCGTCCGTCATCTTTCTTCTTATAATGTTTAAAAAAATGGTGTGTAATTTTTATGTATCATCAGTAAGTCCTTGTAATAGATTGTCTGGCTGTACAACATCCTGTATAAAACTGCACGAGGTCAATGTGGTGTAGATTGAGGGATGCGAATTGTGTTAGCTGTGGGGTCTAGTAGCAAGTTGACTTTATTACTGGAAATGTTCCCCTTCAATGTCATGTCACTGCCGAGTGTCCGAATACAATAGCAAATCTGAGGCATCAACGACAAGGGTCTTTAGTTTTAATATAATCCCATCCATGAAACAAAGAAGAAGCTCTTTCTTCTCTTGCTAACCAAACAAAACACCAAGGGTACTGAATCTCCCGAGGAAATATGGAAGGAATCGACAATGTGGTTGATGGTTTAGTCACTGAGACTTTTCTATGAAGCAAGTAACGTGGTCTTATTCGGCAAGGCTATTATCTCTACTCATTTCTACTAGCTGAATGATAGGCTAGTGCTATGTTTACTGGTCCGCATTTATGGCTTTAAAACGGAAAGTCTGTACAGGTGCATAGAGAGGTATGACTAATAAACTCAACTTTGATCTGCCATCGATGCTTGGGTTTGAAGTGCCATTTATAGCTTTAATATGGTTACTTTGTAAGTAAAATCTTCATCTACTAATGCTTCAGCTTCAACATTACCAACTGTTCAGTTTTAGGAAACCGAGGAGGTTTTACTAGATCTTCTATTGCTGTACGACGCTTGTAGATCCATCATAGTATACGCAAAGTGTAACCTTCACCACTCCCCATCCTTCGCAAACTTCGTACAACACCAAGATCGTTAAGCTCAATAGTTTGGCATTTTCAGGTGCTCATATTACAGGACCGCGTGACATGTTTACGTATGTATATATTAGTATTTATTATTATTTTATTTTCTATGTAATAGGTAAATTTTTAACAGTCAACTGTTCTTTGTAGTACGTCCGTTGATCGTTATACAGAGTGTTTCATGGAAGCCTTCTTCCTACTCTGAATTAAAGTGAAGGAAAGCTATTGTGCAGCATTCCACAAGTAACATTGCCCTGCTAGTTGAAGGATTCTTAGTAATCAGAAGGGAATGAAGATGAAGAAGCCATCGTCAACCACTTGGATTAGAGTTGTGTTTAACTGAGACGGGTGTACAAAAAAGCAAAGAGTTTACTGCCAAGTCAATGGGTCTTTCACTGAGCATAGGTTCTGTCCCTCATTCATTCACCAAGCCAAGGTTACTTCCAACCACTCTAGAACTGACTAGGGGCTCGAAACCAACATTTCTGCAAGACGTTGTGGCATCCTATAAATGCAGATGACTGTAGAGTTACTATTAGACTAGCTTGGTTGAGTTTTAGTGTGAACCCACTGACGAAAGAGCTCCTTTTCCAGTGTGCAAGAAATCATAATAACCTCCATCTACATAAATTTATTAAACGCTCTAGTTCTATGATCTTCTACTTGAATCCAGCCGTTGTATCTGCTGATGTTTGTCCCATGATACTTTGTAGAGACCTCATGCAAAGCAACAGTTTTATGTGACAGAGAGCGTTGTCAATAAGGAATGGGCTAGTTAACAGCAACAACTGACGGATGTTTGTTAGTGTTCTACACATTTTATCTACTATAGAATAATAATGTATAAATTATATTAAAGATGCAAAATACGAGGGCTTGATCTCACTATAACCCAAAGACTAAATGGTTTTTAATAGCTAGAAGTTGCTGTGCGAGACATTGTTTCTTAGTTCGAAGTAAAAGTTCCCAACCCACTGAAATCATACTTAAACGGACCACCCATTAAGGATGATGCTACTGCGAAAGCATGGTTGTCTAATCCTATACAGTTTTACAAAACCACTTTTAAACTATTGCTATCACTGTGCAACACAGGCGGTGGTGTGTCATATTCTGACCACATGAACCATCCAAACCAAGTAGTAAAGTCCCGGTGTACAGGTATCATCATGTGTAGCTATCAGTTTAGGCGTGTGCTATCTGAACTTGGCAGGTCCCACTGCCCCACTATAGTAACTTCCATCCCTTTAATAGTAGGATTAACTATGAAGGCGTATGAGATGCTGTGCAATGAGTTTATATTGATTCTAAGAACAGCATTCAGACACACACAGGACAAAAATCATGGCATGGGGACTCTGTAATTGTGGGGGGT
Organism: Rapana venosa; assembly: GCA_028751875.1. NCBI lineage: Eukaryota > Metazoa > Mollusca > Gastropoda > Neogastropoda > Muricidae > Rapana > Rapana venosa. The sequence goes on from CM054165.1 coordinate 13,542,526, forward strand.
GCACAGGTAGTAAACTATACTGGTTGCCGCCAAATACATCTTTCTCACCGCGGTGACAAGAGTTGTTCTTGGTTCAATAGAGCAAATGCATATGTAATGCATGGACGACTTTTATTCTGATAAGAGTGAATGTTAACAAGACCAGGATTAGAGAGGATAATGACTCTGTCGAAACCTATGTGTGTGCTTGCTTGGTGCCACAGGCACAGAAAAGATCAATGTAATATGGTGCACTGGGTTTTGATGCACAGAAGCATTTTCTAGCAATCTTTGAAGACAGTATTAACTCAGCCGTTGACCTACCCATCAAGCATCTAGCATTATCAAGAGTTCTCACTAGGCACGGTTTAAGGTAACTTTGCTATAGTACAAGTTTATATATGCTCGCCTTCCAACATGCAGTACAAATAAGGAACAATTACAAACAACAACAACAATATTAATCTAGCGTGGAGATGAATGTGCTGCTTGAAACAAAAATGAAAGTGTAAACAATACAGCAGCAAAAGTGTAATCACAACAACAGAGCAACAACCGGGGAAAGAACTACTACCACCTCAGAGCAACAAACAAATTAATATTCCCCCCCCCTTGTAGAGAGACAAGACACTATGACGAAATAACTGCTTTAAGTACCCTGGCCGCCATGCGCAGTGGTTAGCGCCTGGGTAATGGACTGGAAGGTCCGGGTTCGAATGCCCATAAGAGCCATAAGATTTTTCGGACTCCGGCCGGCTCCTACCCAAATTGAAGTGTGCTGTGGGGCCCCCCCTCAGTGTGGAAGACTGACCACACCAGTCGAGCGTTCATCCACTTAACTGATGCGAGTTTGAGAGTGTTTGCTCAAATTACCCTGACCAACACTGCAGGTGTCTGTATCTCTCGGCCGGTGGACGCTGGGATATATTACGATAATGTAAGCGTAAAGTACAGCCCTTCAAGTAGTCCAAAGCAATCACTTCCACTGCACATCATTACCGTCATCCTCATTGTCATGTTGATCATCATGCAATTAAAAAAAAATTGCCTCTGAATTCGGTGGTAGGTCCCAGTTTCTCTGGTTCAAGGTGCCTCAAAATTCGGTTTGCCCATACACTATCTGTGCCTGTGTGAGTTTGTGTCAAAGCCTTTGGGGTGGAGGTTTGCAGGGAGACGGTTTGATTGTGAGGGACGTTGTGGTGGTTGCTCCCATCGGGTGGGCAACTCACTCACCTGGCTCCGCGACGAGCTAATACTGTCGTTAGTAGGGGGTTTTAGGTAGGTGGTGTCCTGCGGTAATGTTCCTCAGAACAGGCACCAACTGAACACCGCCAAAGTGTCCCAGCAGCAGTGGAAGGGCCCCTCTGGCTGGGACCCCACGGCGGCCTGATAGTGAATTGGCTCCCTGTGGACCTCCGACTCTGAGGATGAAGACAAACAAACCTGGTATGGATGTGGCGGGGAGATTGGATTGAGCGCGTGAGGAACACAGGACCGGGTACGTCACAGAAGATGCGCAGCGAAAAAAATAATAAAATAAAAAAAGAATAAAATAACGCTTTACCAGAGTATACATGTTTTAAGCGGCCTTTCGCTTAACTTTATTTTAGAAAGAAGAAACCAACCAACAAAACCTATAATGCCCACAAATGCCCTGCCATAAAATCCCACAACTTTTCCTGCTGTGATATAGCCAGCTATCAACAGAGAGAACCAATTATACCAGTGAATTGCATCGCCCAACTTTGGAATGGCTAATTTTTTTAGTAGCACAGCTAAGTGACCTATTTGTTTTCCTAAACCCAGGCGGTGCCTGTGGGGGCGAAGGTGGTGGTGGGAGGTGGCGGAAGTGTGCTTCCTGTCAGCGCATATACAAGTGTGCTAATAGCGAAACCCATGCTGTCATTATACTGACAAGTGGTATGCTTGCTCGCGGAAACAGTGTAATTTTGTTGTTTTCATAGTGAAATCGATTATTGTTTCTTTTATTCTGCTAACCTTAGAATGGGTTTGTTGTCTTTCTTGCCAAGACCTCTAATCTTGCTTGGCGTTCATCTTGCAGATTTTTAGACGCTGTGTGAGTCTTTCTTTACTACCTGGTCAAAGGTTTGCATCATCTGCTTCTGCTCAGCTTTTCTTTCTAGTTCATGCGTGAGTCTACATCGCCTAGCTTTGCTAATTATTTATCAGTTCGCCCTAAGACCTCTGTATTGCTTGATAGAGACCCATATTTCTCGCATGGGGTAGGGGTTGATCATTTAATTGTTTTTCAGTGCTGTGTCTTCGTCTGCATTGTGAAGCTAGTTTCCAACTCTAGAATAGTTTTTCAGTTTTTGTGTTGCCGACTGTGCAGGTCTTCAAGTGTAGACTTTCAATTTTGTTGTAGTTTTGTTCAGCTTTTGTAGTTTGTGCAACAGCATGTGTTGGTAGTTTAGGAGTAGATAGTGCTATCATTTAATACCTAGTTTTCTCTGTATGCAATGCTTAGTCTATTCTAAGTGTATTTCTTTGCTAGGAACTGGTGTGGTAATTTCTTTGTTAGAAAAACCTTTTGTCCGTGTCGGTGACGCATACAGAATGTCTTTGTTGTCCATAGCATAATCAGTATGTTCTAGTACTTCTGGCGTTGGTTTGTCCCAAACTTGTGGAAAATCTTTAACTCCTGCTTTCTAATAAATCTCTTCTGACTGAATGTAAGGTGCTACAGATGCTGTCGCTTCACCCATATCAACAGCGGCGTAAACACATCATCCAAATCTATATCTAGTCTTACCATTATTCATTATGTTTTTTTTATTTTGCTACTTATAGAAAAAAGAGATGGCGCAAAAACTTTGGAGCAATCCTTGATCCATACAGACGTTTAAAAGATCCCTTAGGCATAAAGGAAACAACAGACAAATCGGTATTACAAACAACCCATCCACTAAAGTGAAAATCAGATTCTGACTGTTAGGTTTCCTAATTTAGGCAAAGATGAAGTTCATTGTTTTCCTGGACAACTAAGGCTATTGCTTTTTCAGATTGAACTAGAGTCTGGAGATATCCAAACAGAAGTGTTAGGTAGCAAACTTAGGTAGGGCTATTTAAAAAGATTAGTGACAATCCTAGAAGGCAGAGAGGTACGTCATAAACATGCTGGACATATTCTGATCTATACGATTTATGGATGAACAAAAGGAAAAAAAGAGATGAACTTATTTATCAAGGCATACAGATGATGAGGGACTAAAACACAGAGTAGGTTCTGCTGATAAGGTATAACAGGAAAAAAAGATCTGCCATAGCAAAAGCCTATGTAACAGTATTTGTATTCCTCGTTAACTTTGTAACTCCTCAGCTCTCACAAGCCTTACTATCAGGGTAGCACTCAGAGACAGACCGTCATAATGAGCTGACCTTGAATGACAGTGCCCGTGTTATTACATCCAGACCTGACGCAAAGCACAAATTTCTAGTATATCTTTACGAGTAAGATGTTTTCAATCACCCAGAGCTTGCACGCTTTATTGCACAGCACTATCATCCAAGGCTTGCTCTTATTATGAAAGAGTCCGTAAACCATAGCACATTAATGAAGGATAAAGCAGATACGTGAGGAACATAAATTCTGAACACCCGGCAAGATCATTAAAAGGAATATTAATGGCTGTTTTAAGAACCAACCACCCCCTTTTTCCAGATTAAGTGAGAGGTTCAATTTACTCCCGAATTAAACATTTATAATGTACTATAGAGGGCAAACCAAAGCAGTCTACCCCAGGCTAGTTTACCATATCAACACTTTATGAGTAAGAAAATACTATTGGTTTCTGGTCAACACAATGAGACCACTACTGTGTTACAAAGGACATCTTTACATCTTACATGATGTAGGCTCATGAATACTAACAACTCAAAACTATGCAATGTGGTTGCCTGAATGATCACAGATGAAGATAACTGATGTTCAGAAACGCATTGAAAACGCTCAGAAGGAATAACTATAAAAATAGAGAAAGAGCAAGAAAATGAATGAGCCCATAAAAATATATCTATTTGTAGTGATGGATGACAGCTCCACATAGAAGAAACATACTAAAAGATATTGTTTACTAATGGACCACTAGTTTTCTACCAAAAGAAACACACTGCTCCTAATATGGGGGCAGACTGGTCTGTGCAGACTGTATTGTTTAGATTTAATACAAACAATGTACAAAAATCATTTCGAGTTCATGTGTTAAATTCTGTCCAACACGACACAACACAACAATAAAACATACAGAGAGAGAAAATTTATTTGGACAGATGAGAATATAATTATAGTCAATCCCTCTGAACAGGCTAAGCGATTGTTAGAATACTATTACAGGCTCTTGAAAATAGGCAGACCCTCCGTTTACTTAAGAGACGACTGCTCAAGCAAGCGTGACATTTGTTAAGAAACGGAATAGTTTGGTCTAAGCTCGCTTTCAGTGGAGACATGCACAGATTATCTGTATATGTTGCTGACACCAAAATATAATAGCATATTAAAAAGTACCGTGAACAAATCAACAGTCGTTTGTAATTTTTCACATGAACGACAGAGAGGGTTTAAATACTTACCTTCGGAGAATGATGTTATTACAGACGGACAAGAAAGAGAAATGAAATAAAAACTAAAACTCCGAAGCTCAAAGCATGTAAACTAATACTCAAAACAGACCAGGCCCAACTAAATAGGGTGTAGTGTAATTTTTAGTGTTTATTTATTTTTTTAAAACACTACACAAGAACATGCAGCCAAGACACACGAACACTCACACAACACACCACACTAATATGTCCTGTGCTCTCAGCTGCTGTTGGCTGTGTGTGCACTAGCGAGGCGCACCGCGGAGAGTATATCGCTAATCAGGAACCGCTGGTTTTAATGCACCACACAAGCTGAAGTTATATATTTAATATTTTACACAATTCTTCGCCCTCCGGCAGCCCAGTGGGAAGAACGGAATGCGTAGACAGGGCAGCAGGGTAGGCAGGCAGAGCTGGCAGGATGGGATTCGAACTAGGAATAGCAGTATGCTACAGGCTAATGTGTGTGAAATGCGTGTGGTGTGTAATGCCGTGTGTCGGCTTTCAACAGTTTTGAATGCCAGGAAAAATTCTCCGCTAATCGCCAAAGCTCACGTTCAGTGTCCTCCAATTTTCTCTTTCTGTAACGTAGAACCGGGTAGCGGAGAATTTTGGCACTTTTATTTTTTTTTATTTAATAAAAAATTCAGCATAAATCAGATAATATAGAAGAATATTAGTTGATTTTTTAGAATTTTTTTTAAATAAAAATTCAGGCATAATCAGAAATAATGAAAAGTTTTAGTATTATTTTTTTAGAATTTTTTTTAATAAAAAATTCAGCATAAATCAGATAATAAAGAAGAAGTATCAGTTTATTTTTTAGAATTTTTTTTATTAGTTCTTGACAAGATATTGTTTATTTTTTAGTATTTTTGTATTAGTTCTTGATAAGATATTGTTTTAGCATAAATTCCCATAATTTTATAGTTTTACTCATCAAAAATAAATTAGTATTACTTTCAGTTTTAGTAGAGAGATAGGGAAAAAGGGGGGTCAAGGTAAACTGCTTAGTTTTTATATAAAACTATGCAAGTTTTGGTCCGATGAGGCGAAGCCGAATCGGACCAAAGTTGCCTGGTTTTGGATAAACAGTAAGTAGTTGAGCTTGACCCCCCTTTTTCCCTATCTCTCTAGGCTATCCCGTCCCCCCCCCCCCCCCCCCCATGGTGACTTCGTAAGACTGTGTTAAGCAAACCCCCCCCCCCCCCCCAAACCCCACAGACGCTGGTATCTGCATTCTTCGGTGTAGGTGTTGATACAGGTGTTCACTACACACACCTGCACGCTCCCTTGCACACGTGCGTGTGCGCACATAAGCGGGTGCAGGTGTTGACTACACACACCTGCACGCTCCCTTGCACACGTGTGTGTGCGCACATAAGCGGGTGCACGAGCACGCGTACGTGTGCTCGAGCAAACACTCACATGTGCGCTTACGCACACACTCAATATTCTTAGCGCATCAGTAAAAGAATATATACAAACTAAATATCCAAATCATTTAAAAATTTACACAGATGGTTCCCTTTTGAACAATAATGAGGCGGGTGCAGCGTTTGTCATACCATCTTTGAAAATAGAGAGATCATTTTATGTAGGAAAAAATCGATCTATTTTTACAGCTGAATTGTCTGCTATTTTGATGGCTTTGTATTATCTTTTAGATTTTCCTAAAGACATATTTGAAATACTTTTCTGTGTTGATTCCAGGTCAGTCTTACTTGCCCTGAGAAACTTCAGTTCAAAAGTGAGACAAGATTTCATAATTGAGATTAGTCATCTAATTCATTTTCTGATGATACGAGGCACTGGTGTTACCTTTTGCTGGATACCCTCGCACTGTGGTATTTACTTTAATGAAAAAGTTGACAGAAAAGCAAAATGTGGAGCTGAGCATATCGATGGGTCTTGCAGCATGTGTTCCTCTATCCATCCATGAGGGCTATAGCATGTTACAAAATGCATGTTGGAAACACTTTAAAAAGAAACTACAAAGTACCGGTTATTCCTGGAGTGATGATGTAGCCCATGTATTATCTTTTGATAAGATCAAATATCGTAATTTACATGAATATAGAAATGTTGTATCTCTTATATACAGGTTTAAGCTCAATGCTTTTAGAACGAAATTTTTAAAAAAAGCAACATGTATCTGTGGTGAAAATCTTACCAATGATCACATTCTTTTACGAGGCAGAGATCTGAAAAACATCTTACCTGCCTTCCCAGTCCGTAGCTTGCAGCAAATTCTTAAAGACATTCCATTAATGAAAGAAATTGTATTGTCATTAAGCCATACTCCTATTTTCAGACTCCTCTGATATAAGGATAGCTTCAAGTTATATGAATTGGAAAGCTGGTATTTTTGCTGTTTGATGTTTCTGGGGTTGGTTATTATTATTTTTTTTTTTTGGTTGTTGTTGGTTTTTTCTTTGTTTTTTGTTTTTGTTTTTCCAGAATTCTTGTTTATGCTTTTTTCATAATAGTTGTTTATTACGATTGATTAGTTATATGCATACCCCTCCCCCCTACACACACACACACAAGCACGTGCGCGTGCGCACGCACACACACGCACACGCGCACACACGCACACACACACATACACACACTTTCCTGTCTGATATCACTATTTAGTGGAAGGACGTTAAACTGAAGAACTACTACTACTACACACTCTTGTAGGCGGATACGAGCACGGAAGCAAGCGCGCACGGAAGCAAGCGCGCACGCACGCACGCACGCACGCACACACACACACACACACACACACACACACACACACGCACACACACACTCTCTCTCTCTCTCTCTCTCCTCTCTCTCTCTCTCTCTCTTTGTCTCTCTCTCTCTTTCTCTCCTCACACATATACACACTCTCTGTCTCTCTTTCTCTTTCACTGTTTTTAGGCAGGTTTGTATTTCCTGTTGTGTTTTTTTCAGTCTCTTTACTTTTCTCACTGCCAGGACTCTGTACTGTCATTGCATTGTCTGTATTCTTGTCATCCTTATTATCATCATTAAACAGTCTTACCATAGCAATCAATGTGTCCAGAATCTATTTCATCATCATCTTCTTTGTCAGACATGTAATGACTGATGTCTTCACCTCTGTCAGATTTATTGTCTTCCTTATCTTCAGAACCGTCATTAGTCATCATTTCATTTGTCATCTCACCTGAGTGGCTATAATGGTAGTCTGTCTCAGTCACCTGGTCATCTTCCTTGTGTTCAGCTTGTCCATCCTCACCAGCAGGAACAAGTTCTAGCTGGTTATTCATGCTGCAACCTCTGTTCTGCTGGTGCCTGCTGAGGTCCACTACAGTTCTGTTACTGCTGTGACTTGAAGGAGCAGGGGATATTCTGTTGTTCTTGTTTTTCTGAAACACAAGTCTTCTATCTGGCCCCGGCTGCCTCTTCTGCCTTACTACTTCACTGTAGGAGTGTAAGCCTGGAACAATTGGTGTAGCACTGTGCAGTCCATCCTCTTCGTGAAGGGCACTGTTCTGCAATTCTGGACTTTCCTCCCTTGTGGCTTTGTAGTGCTTCTCAGATGGCACACTTCTGTCTCTGACCTGGACATTCTGCAATCGTGACTTGTGCCAAGAAGAAGGTCCAGATGTCCCCAGGCCAGGTCTGCTGGTTGACCAGGAACGTCTATTGTGCTGATCATGGAGTTCAGCTGGATGTGGGCGGTTCCAGGTCTGCTGAATTCCCTGCTTCTCACGTGGATGCCCGGGATTGAAATACCTGGGTTCTGCTGATCTTCCATGTCCCCCTCTGCTGTTTTCCCGGACTGGTGGCCATTCTTCTTCTGTAGAGTGGACTGCATGGTTGAACTGCCTCCATGGAGGTGGTTGCTTGTCTCTGACATGTAGCTTTCCATGGTGGAAGTAGGCAATTTGGCCTTGGCCCCGATGGAAATCCACAATTTCTCTTTGGTGGGCAGTGAGATCAGAGGCTACCCGGATGCCACTCTCCCGGAGGTTGTCCCTAAGCTCCCTGTCAGTCAACACTGCCATCTTGTCCACCCAGCGGCAAAAGTGCACGATTATGGGGCATGGTTCATTCTTCCATGGGCGTGGCCTTCCTACACGGTAGGCTCTGGAGATGTCTTCCTGGCGCCAGCTGGGGTGAGGTCCATGGTCGTTTAAGATGTCCACAATGCACTGGGAAGTCATCTGGTCATTTTCCTCTTCCTGTTCTTCGACGTTGATAAACTTGACATTGCACATCTTTGTGCTTTGCTCCGTGGATTCCAGTTTTCTTTCTACCGTTTCCAAGCGGTCAAATATCAGCTGACTGTCTTCTTGCAGTTCTTTTATTACTTCTTTATTGCACATGACACTTTCTTTCAGTTTATGTATTTCTTCTTTCATCGAATGAGACTATAAACCGAGGTCCTGTGTGCGAACGCACGCAGAACATCTTGCGCTCACGTTAAAACCTGATCCACCTTTTCTGAAGAGTAGTCATTATGTGCAATCATACGGGGACTGGATGTTAAAAAATAACCAACAACGCATGAGCGC
>CM054165.1:13552138-13599638 GCA_028751875.1 Rapana venosa
CACAGTCGAAAGCTAGATATTCTGCAGAGTTTGTGACATATACTGAGACAAACTGCAACTTTCTATTTGTCCTTGCTTCCTCAGGGTATCTGCGGGATTCCTGAGGGAGGCCAACAAATATTTCAAACAGCTTGGTGTACACCCATCACCCCGCCTCTGGACATTTTCATCTTCTTGAAGCAACCAGGGGGCCCGAGGTGGGGGACTTCTAAACATTGTCCAATACCTTTATGCGGAGTGTGGGGCAGGGAAGTGCACGCAGGCCACTTCGTCTTCGTTCCCTGTTGTCTTCCCGGATGACTTGGGCCATCGGTACAAAAACCGCGCGAGCCAAACTACCCGGAAGGAGTAGAGTGGGTGCCTATTGTCTCTTTCTGGTTCTTGAAGTCAATGATGGCGCTTTACATCTCTTGAGGCTGGTTTTTTACTTTTCAGAAGAAGATGCCACAAGAGTGGGGAGCTTTATGGGACTGTTATCAGTCATGTGGCCGAACCTGTATCTCAATTTCCAGTGTGATTTGGAAAGTGCAGTGCTTAGTGCAGAGGACAGAAGTCGGCTGCTCGTATTATTCGCCCATCTCTTGTGGGACTTCCCAAAGTTATGGCCAATTCTCTTCAGAGATTAGTTTTGTCTTCTCTGTGAATCTGGTGTGTGTGTGTGTGTGTGTGATGTGTATGTGTGTTGTGTGGTGTGTTTTGTGTGTTTTGTTTTTGTGTTTGTGTGTTCTGTGGGTTATGTGTGTGTGTGTGTTTGTTTGTGTGTGTGTGTGTATGTGTGTGAGAGGAGTGAGAGAACAATCACCATTTTAAAAGTGTTATTTTTCAGAGGGGTTGTAGATTATGCCTTACATGACTTTTTTTCATCCAGCCCTCAAAATATAAGTAAATAAATAAATAAGAAGGTAAAATATGCATATTGACTAATATTTGCATGGGAAAAACAATACACACCAGGACTCACGCACACACACATACTGGGAAGGCAAGCAAGATATAGAGTAGAACATCGAGAGAGTGCTTAAAATTATACTCAGACATAATTAAAGAGAGAGAGAGAAGAGTGGAAGGAGAGGTCGTGAGATGAGAGAGATGAGAGGGAGGAGAGAGACAGAGAGAGAAGAGGAGAGAGAATGAGTTTCCGAGGAGTGAGGAGAGACATGTGAGATGGAGATTCGGGGTCTGTTTGTGTTGAGGGAGAGAGAAGAGAGATGAGAGATATTGATGAGTGATTGAGATTCTCTTTTGTGGACCTGGGTCAATCTCCAGGAAGGAATGGTTAACAGTGGATCTTTTATGCAGTGGTCATTAACTAAGGATGCTTCATTGGTTATGTAAACATAGGAAACACCACAAACAAATCTGACGAGGACGTTCCACAGGCAGGTTGTGGGGCAGGGAAGACACAGAACCACCAACATCCTCCTATCATTACCTGACAAACTTCATGAGATCAGTTGGTGTGGAGGAGGGGTAATACAGGAGTGGTGGTAGACCTCAGCAGGACACAGAGAGAGATGGCGAACCCTGGTGGTGGCATTGCGTGCGCTCTACCACACACATTAGGGATGGAGATCAGTTGAGTTTGGTGACCAGAACTAGCTGTGGTTTCTTGCTTAGATAGGAGGACAGGTAGACATTGTGTTCTGCTTTGCCTTGATTGCAAAGATGAGAGCTGAGGCAGTGCATAGTCTGCATGGTGTAACTGCATGTCAAGTTTGCCGAGAACTTTGATAAAGATTGCGAGCTCTCTTTCTGCGTTTATTATTATTATTATATATTTATATTTTATATTATATTTATATATTTATATATATATATTTATATATATATATATGTGTGGTGTGTGTGTTGCTGTTTTTGTGTGTGTGTATGTGTGTGTGTGTGTGTGTGTGTGTGTGTGGTGTGTTCATTGGTATATACAAGATGTCAATATATATAGGGGGGACGGGATAGCTCAGTGCTGGAGCACTCGCTTTTCCACCTGCCAAGTTAAGCAGCGTCGAGTTGGTACCAGTTGTATGGGCGGACCGTTGCGCGCCTTGGCTTCAGTACAGTTCCCCCAGTTTCACCAGCTGTAAATGGTGTACCTGCCCTCTTTATGGGTCAGGGAAGCGTAATAGCAGCGAGGGAGTGGAGATGGGCGCCGCCCTCAATATGCCGGCCTTGAGAAGGGAGGTCTCTGGAGCCTCGCTCCTCTACGACTTATAGGGTATTGGACTCCTTTACCTTTAACTTACATTATATATATTATTTGTATATTTACCATGTATATTAATCATTTATTATTGTATTATATCCTATTCTTATTATATTCCATTATAATCATAATATATCATATATATTTCTTATTGTATTATATTTATATTATGCTATATAATATAAACAAGGCTCGCATTTGCCCCCGTTTTGAATTATGGATTTCATTTCCAACGTTTCCATGAGAGCTTATGCGCTAAGTGGGCCATATATCAGGCCATGTTGATGGCGGCTGTACAGGACTGTACCGATGGCAAAATTTTCTACTAGAGATCATTTTTCATCCTAGAGTAGTTTTACTCCCAATGGCCTTGTCACCTGAGGGATAAAATGATGGGTTGGCATTGGCTATACTTAATAACTGTACATCCATGAAGTCAGATTATAGGTTACCTAATTGGTGGGGGAATGGATGCATACACAGAAATCTTTTCCATTGGTGAAACTTGCAGCTTTTGCCAGCGGGACGGAGTAAGCATACTAGATATGTAAATAAATGCAATTTTCATTGCCTCAAAAAGGTTCTAATTGCCTTAAACATGAATCAGAAAAAGAACAGACGTACATGATTGTCTAAAATATTTTAAGAAAATAAAAGGTATTCATGGAACAATATTTTATAATCTTTCTGAGTGGGAATTATTAAAATGGTTCTCTAGTCACATGTATAATTTCAAAGGTACAGGAATTCTTTTTACGATAATTTTGAATTCAAAACAATAGAATATGAAATAGCATAAAAGAAATAGGGTATTGGTCTTATTAAAAATGAACACAAAGATTCTTGTTTTCTTATTTATCCATTGCCAGACTACAGATGATCTGGAATTTTATCATGCTTTGAACTACAAAAAAGATAAAGAAATAAAGTAATCGAAGTAATTAGTTAGTGAGGAACTTAAAAACTTAGTGCTGATCCAACAAAAGACTATCTTTTATAATCTTAAAAAATGCTACGAATCCTAAAGGTATAGCTATTGTTGAAAAGAGGATTGACAATTTAGGGTTAAATGACATCTGGATCTGGCGGTAGTTTTAAATTAAGATTGCTGTAGGCATACATGGAGAAGAGATATCATTCCACAGGCTAGATTAGATTAATTTTTCTCATTTCAGAACAAAGTTGTTTCTTTTGTTGAAGATGCAGCATTAAAAGAGATACGGGGTGATCATCTATGAGGGGGGGGGTGGGGGGGGGGGGGGGGGGGTTTTTTCTAAGATTAAAAGTTAAGTGATAAATAGTTATGAAAATTCATGGATTCATCCACTTTAAAAGGTTATGCAAATTGAAGAAATTAATGAAGAAAATCAAGGCTATTATACTGGATTATGTGACAAGCCCCTTACGCAAAAGAGGCAATAAAACCTACTCCATTACCTGATTTGCAACTTTCTTTTTCTGATGTTCTATTTCTTGACTTTCTTACTGATGAAATTTTGTTGAAGAATTTATTTATTCCACCATGAAACAGAAAATGAGAAAGGAAAGAAGATTTTAAAATCGCAAAAGATATAAGACTTCAGCAAAAGGAAACAAAAAAACTGCGGAAGATGTGAATTACAGACTTCCTTTTATCAAGGAGCAGTTGGAGAATTATTAGTGAAAAGAAATTAGGTAGAGAAGACACTTTTCTGATCAAGAGCAAAAATAAATAGGGGTGGAGAGATAAGTATTTAGTTATTCTGAACTTTGAATAAGAGGTATTATCATAACAAAAGTATGTAAGAGTAATTGTAAAAACTGGTCAGCTAAAAAACATCCACACAAAGAAGTTTTGCAAAGGGAGTGTCAAGAATTGACTTTTATGAACAGTTATTATAAAATTGAATCATGTTGAGAATTGTTGAGCAGTAAATCAACTATGTAAAAATAGTGTTCATATTTTAGATTTTGCTATATTTATAATAATGGAAGCAAATGACTATCGGGTATGTGGGACTAGGATAGTCTCAGTGGTCAGGTGCACTCGCTTTCCTTCAGTCCAGGTTAAGCAGCAATCAGCTTGGTTACAACTATGTATGGGACGACCATTTGCAACCTTTGCTTCAGTACATTCCCTCAGTTCCACCGCTTGTTAAAAGGGTCACCTGCCTCTCTGGTGTCAGGGGAAGGTAATAGCAGCGCTGAAAGTGCAAATGGGGCGGTTGTATATTTGCACAGCCCCCCTTAGAGATAGTATGTCTCTGAAGCCTTCGGACTCACCTACGAACTTATAGGTTAGGGTACAGCTTTTACCCTTTTTTAAAAAAAATTACTTAGATAAGGTGAAAATTACACTGCAAAAGGCAAGTTCAGCATTAATTCAGTTATAAAAATGATATAAGTAAAGTCAGATGAATTTCCTCCTGATTTTTTAAGTGTTTTGGGGAAAAATTAGTTTTCATAGCAAGGGCCCAAATGAATGGATTTAAAAAGGGTTTAGCTATTTATGCGTGCAAGGCAAGGGTGGTGATGACGTGTACATAGTAAGATGAACATAATCACAAAATATTATACAGAACTCATGGAGGACAGCTATCTTTCTTTAGTGTTGTAGACAAACACTAGGTCATGTTCGTGCATAACTTATCCTCTTTTGAAGGAGATGTGTTGCCTAAAAATTATGAACGAGGTTTCAGCGCGGATTTATCGAAAGCGGTACAAGAAGAGACAATATTCATAAGCTATATTTGTGATCTGATAGCTTATATGAAAGAGCAGAAAATACCAGTGCTCTTGTTAAATGTTGTTTTTGAAAAGCACTTGGTTTTGTCAGTTGGGGAGGTTTACTGTTTAAAGTTCTGGGAGCATTTGGTTTTAGTATGTAAGTTTTTGTAAATGTGATAGATTCCATTGAAAAAAGTCAAAACCGTGTTATTTATAAATGATCAAGTTTCTGAATTGGTATCCTGTAGGAACGAGGATGCAGGGCAAGGTGGACCCACTTTCTCCTTATATATTTTTTTATTCCTCTGTAGAAAATCTTATCAAAATTATCGTGAAGATCTAAGACATAGTGGTACTGTTACTGTAAAGGTAAGGAGTCCCATAACCTTTAAGGTCGTGGGTAGCGAGGTGTCAGGAGACCTCACTTCTCTAGGGCCAGCATATATAGAGGCGGCGCCCTCTCCTCTCCTCGCTTGCCATTCCTTCCCTGAACTAAAGAGGGCAGGTACCCATTTACAGCTGGGTGTACTTGGGGAAACTGTACTGAAGCCAAGGCGCGCAACGGTCACCCATCCAACTGGTAACCACGCTTCGACGCTGACTTAACTTGATGGGGAAAGCGTGGCTCGACCACTGAGCTATCCCGTCCGTCCCCCTGGATTATTATAACAGCACCTAATATTAGCTAACATTGGTATGTCAATGATACTCAAGTCCTTCTAATTGGCGACCCCCAAAAATTCTGTCCTCCCATCTTGATCACATGTGTTTCTCTTCTTGCAGTTTGTCGAGCGTTAGATACTAAAAGAAAGAAAGGTCAATAGACGCTAATTCATGTCTTTCTATTTGTTTGCAGTTGTATGCTGAGGAAGCTGTTTTTAGTATTGAAACCCCTGGCATAGATGTGTACCTCAGTGCAAGTTCACCTGCGTGAAACAGGTGTCGCCTCCCCCTCTCACTGGTCAACTTTTGACCTCCACTGAGCAATGGCAATAGTCCGTTGAATTCCTGCAAAAAGTCTTACGATTGCGCCAAAACAACGTGAGTTGACTCGCAGTCCGACCAAGAACAGTTTCATAGAAAAGGACATCTACCTGTTTAGAAAATGTAAGTTTGTCTCACAGTTTGATCAATGGGAAGTTTTAACATTCTCTAGGAAAGAAGATTAGTCGAAGAGCTATTTCCAATAAAACGTGGTGGATTGTTCAGTAATTTAAATAAGCCTTTACCTCTAGGAAAATGTGGAACGCGTGTGCAGATGTCTGCGTGCATTTGACACAGGACCTCGGTTTATGGTCTAATCCAAAGGACTTTTGGGGGGAGTGGAATCGGCACTGATTTTCACTCCAGGAAAAAATGGTCCCTTGTAACCGGGATTCGAACCAGTAAGCAGATCAGTGCGCAAGTGCGCACGCGACTCTTAAACAACAGGCTTCCCGTGTGTGTGCCAGTGATATGGTTGCACGTATCGATCAATTTTCATCTATCATATATAAATTCACATATCGAAGCAATTGGTATATTTTGAGCCATGTCTGTTTTTTCTCCACACAATGTGTGATATTATGTTGATACGACAGTGAACATTCACCTCTTTGTGTTTGAAAAACTCAGGCACTGAGGAAATATTATTCGATAAATAGCAGTGTCTTCTATTGCACATTAGTATCCATATGCCGATGACACAGTCATAAGACTGGTTGTATCAGTGGTACAACCGATTTCGTTGTCATTGTCAGTATTAAGGATAAACTTATATATATTTGTCCATGTGTTTGACGATGTCTTCAAAGAGCATAGGAGGCTAGCTGCTGTTTCAGAAATTGGCAGAAATCTGATATGTGGAGATGCCTTGCCCCATAGCACACCCTACTCTCTCGCCTAGAGGATACGGACAGTAGGTTGGAGTGTTCTCAAAAGCCAACCAGCCTCAGGGGCAGCAGCATGTAGGATGTGCAAGTGAAGCCCCTCCTAGTCAGAAGGTCATAGTTGATCTCTAAAGACTTAAGCTGTAAAGTGAAACTCCAAAACACGATGGGGAAAGAAAAGCCACTGATCATTACAGCCTCTCACTTTGCGTTTCCCCTAGCGTTCAATGGTTTATCAAGGAAGTGCGGATAGACCCTAGCGCTGAACGGCACAGGTAGCATCAACGATTTTCTTACCACTCGAAGACTGTGCAGAGCGCCTCATTACGTCCTGTTACTGATTCCCTGTCATGGTCCCCATCGCAGTGTCATTTTGCCTATGACAATAAATAGAGTCTTGTGTGTTGCAACACACAAGCCAATGGGTGTAGAGTAATACACAGTAAACATGAGCTGTCCCTTGGCGAAAAACTTCTATAGAAAAAGCCACTCAATAGGGAGTTAATAACCCCCGCTCCCCCCCCGCCCCCCCCCCCACCTTACCCCCATACCCCCCCCCCCCCCCCCCCCCCCCCCCGATTGATAGATAGATAGATAGATAGCTAGATAGATAGATATTGCTATGTTATGTAGGTAGTAGATAGATTAGATAGATAGATAGGTCAGGAAGGTTGGTTTGTCTACACTGATAGATTTTGAGAATAGATAGAATAGATAGATAGATAGAGAAGATAAGATAGATAGATAGATAGATAGATAGATAGATTAGATAGATAGAAACAGACACACAGACTGGGAGACGATGGGACGGCAGACGGTCGGACTGACGAACGGACAGAAGGACAAATAGGTAGACAGGTTTAAATAGTTTATAGATAGATAATAAATAGATAGATAGAAGAGTAGACCGATAGGTAGGTAAGTAAGTAAGAAGGTAGGTAGGTAATAGATAGTTAGATAGTTAGGCAGGACAGCAGGACAGACAGGGACAGATAGACAGTCAAACAACAGACAAAGAGATAGAGACGAAAGGGACAGATAGACAGGACAGAACCAGATAGACAGACAGACAGAGGACAGACAGATAGTAGACAGAGACAGAAGAGACAGACAGATTGATAGATAGATAGATAGATAGATAGATAGATAGCTAGATGATAGATAGATAGTCGATAGTTAGATAGATTTGTAATGGGTGGCGCTGTCATTGTATTCTACTACACAGCAACTCGAATTTCAACAACACAGGAGAAGTCTGTATCGGCAGAAAAGTGGTATATAATACCTACAATAATGATAATTCAGTAATAATGATGAAAATTATAATGATCATTATTATCTTTCTTTTTTTATATACCACTTTGCAGATTTCTCAGCGTGAAATTCGAGCTGCTGTTCCTGGGGAGAGCGCGTCGCCACAAGAGCAGCGCCATCCACTAATTTGTTGGTGGTTTGTTTCCTGTCTGCAACTGTACTTGATTCCCTATCAGAATGGCTTTTTACTACAGAATTTTGCCAGGGGCAACTATCATGTTGCCGTGGATTCTTTGCGTGCGCTAAATAATTTTGTGCAACACACGGGACCTGGTTTATGGTCTCATCGTTAGGCTAGTACTAATATGTCTCTTTGTCAAAGGCTGCTTGTTTAAAAAAAAATGTTAGATTATATAGAGGGACTAGAGAGAGAAAAAGGGTTATGTTATAGATAGATGATAGATAGAATAGATAGATAGATAGATAGATAGATAGATAGATAGATAGATAGATAGATAGATAGATAGATAGATAGATAGATAGATAGAGAACTCGAACTCGAAAGATTTATTCACAAAAAGGCCTTTCGCCCATACATGAAAGGGGGGTTGCCAAACTGTTTAGTATTTTAGTAACAAAAATAAGTAACACACAAAAAAACCTCAATTGACTGTTAGTTGGTATACCCACTAATACACGATAGGAATTCGCTTACAAAACTATATGGACTTATGAAACATTAGATATTTCTTATTCTACAAGGCTGTTACAACAAATATAATAGCAAAGGCTGCGCACAATCTCCATTGGGGACTCAGATGCCATGAGTAGACCAAACAGAATAAATATTGATTTAGGCTGTTATACTATACTTTACTCAGGAATTTAATTCTGTCTTAATCTTCTACTATTGGACATCAGCGCACAAATGAACCTCTTCTTCCTACTGTTTGCTTACATAATGTGCATTAGCCAAATCCTGGGTCATCATCATCATGTTGGTATATCTAAATTTTGAACATTATGTCTGATACAACCAGTCGAAACTTAGACATAATTCTTTCATAAATGTATGTCTCATATCACAGCTTTAGTTAAGGTTGAACATCGTGTGAACTATATATTGTCTGTACATTTAGAAATCTTTTTCACTTTTATGCTATAATATGACCTCTCCACTTGCTGCCATCGGCTCAGCCACGTCAGCTCTTTGCCTGAAATACGTTGATTAAACTCTCTACAATTTCTGAAGCCTGGACTGTAGCCAAATCAATCCAAAGCCCAGTTCACATAATCAGGTAACGTATTGTGACAGCTATAGTGTTCCCCCTGACATCTAGATATTAAGCATCTTGTAGACTTAAAAGGTAACCTGCACTCTTCCATATCCAGATTCGTAATCCTATATCTAATGAATCTTACTGACAGCATTAACAGAGAGAGGAGTTCTATTGGTTTCACGATAAACAAGATTCATTAGGTGTACGTTATTCTAGCCCTAATAAAAACAGCTTTTAAAGCAAGGTGGTACTGATGCACAATTGTGTTACAGCTGCATTCCAGTCCCATATGTCCGCGCCGTATATAACGTGGGTTGTATTTGTGGCAGCAAAATATTTACTGAACATGTCAAAATCCTTATTATTCAATAATGTAATTTTCAAAACAATTAACAGCTCTTGTTACCTCGACTTGACAGATCTGTACATGCAGTTGTGAAACTAAGCTTTATAGTAAAACCAGATTCCTAAATATTTTTAAACATTTGGGTCACAGGCAATGACTATACATTATACAGATTTTTCGTGAGTAGCTAATTAACCACTTTTTCTGAATACAACAATATTACTCTCTTATTAGATTACCTTAAGATCAAGTTGCTGTTGAAGCCTGCTTAAGCTATTCAGTGCTGTTGGTAAGCCTACAACGTTTCAGATAGTCAGGATGACATATCAGCAAGCAGAAGAATAAACAATTCTGTGAAATCTTGGGAAGTGGCAACTTGTTTACCCCTTATTAAATGACTTATTATGGCTAAACTCATTCATGCAAACAAGAAAACAAAAGAGGGCTACATTACATCACCCTGTTTGACCCAGTGGTTGCAGTATATAATATTCGTCTGCTTAGATCCACAATTCTGATACATGGCTCTCAACAAAATAAATTTACCTTCACCCATTTTTCAGGAGAATGGCCATAACAAGTTTCTATTAAAGGATATCAAATGCCTTTTTCAAAGTCATAAATGCTACATAGAGCTTACGGTTTATGAGCAAACTGTTTCGGGATTAATGCAAGTATAGTAAAACACATGATCTATAGGTGGATATCCCTCTCTAAAACCGCTTGGTGTCACCTGTATGTTGTTATTTCTTAACCAATTCTGTAACATGTTATTATGTGGTACTGCTTACAGCTAATACTTATTTCACTAAGAGACTTTTCCCCTTGTAGTTATTAGGGTTGCCATCATCGCCTTTTTGTTTCATGTTTAGAATGAAGATTCAGTCCTGTTATCTGGAAAAAAGACCATTATCAAAGGATTTAGTTGAGATAAGTTTTGCAAAAAAAGTACATTTATCACCACATTTTTTTTTAGTAGTTTCCAATGATTTGATCAGGACAGCTGCTTTATCATGTTTAAGTTTTCTAGTGGCCATTATATTTCATCTTTAGATATGGGAAGATCAAAATCTTTGCTCAGTTTCTTCATTGTCACCATCAGTGTTCATAGAGTTGTTACTAGGTCTTCTCTAGCTGGGTTTTGATGTGCTGCAACCCATTGTCGACAGATATAGTATTCTTTGGCTGATTCTTTCATAATGAAGCCTTCTTATATTCTTCAGAACTGAACTGAGAAGTGATGGAAGACCTCTATCTGCAAGTAATAGGACAGATAGAGAGAGAGATGGAGTGAGACTAGCACCCAGACCACCACTCATGGTCTAATGGGATGGGGTTGGGTGGTGGCAGTTTTTTGCCAAACAGGAATCGAACCAAACCGCACCTTCCGGAACCCGGACTTTTTGCTTTTATAGGCATGCGTGTAACCTTTAATCACCGATCTGCCGTATCATTATGCATTACTACTATTTACGATTATTGGTTAATATTAATGTTGTTGTTCTTATTATTTGTTATTATTATTATTATTATTACCTTTCTTATTCTTATTATTATTATCATAATTGTATGGGAATTTGTGTAGTGCTGAAACTTTGTCAGCAACAATGATGAATTGTAAAGAGGATTAAAACAAAAAATTATGACGGGGACAACGATGGACAAATGACGTTGATGGGGTTCATTGACAGGACCGGCGCCGTGGAAATGGGGTAGACGGAGCCATTGCTCCTAACTACTTCCATTCCTCCTTCGGGCCAGCTGGAAGCAATGCTGGCCTGGGGCATCCAACGGGCTGTCACAAGAAAGACAGAATCAAAATCAAGGTCTCAGTGGTGAGAAACAACCCATCCTTTTTCTCTCTAGTCTCTCTATACAGGGGGAGGGATAGCTGGTGGTTAGAGTGTTGTATTCGTAATTGCTGACCCGGGTTCGAATCTTGTTCATTAGAGGAATTTTTTCCTCTGGAATTAACATCAGTGCCGAATTCAACTATCCCTAAAAAGTCTCTGATGACCTCCCCATGACACTTCGTTTATGGGACACCTTTGCTTTTTTAAAATTCAAACAATGACAGAGAAGTGCCCTTAAAAAGGACCGATCTGTTAAAATCAATTCCACTGTCAAAATGTTCACAGCAAAGAGGACTAAAATCTTACCAACTCTATCAGCCAAACACTAGGTCAGGCAGGCTTTTACCCTGTTTTG
This sequence comes from Rapana venosa, assembly GCA_028751875.1. Lineage (NCBI taxonomy): Eukaryota > Metazoa > Mollusca > Gastropoda > Neogastropoda > Muricidae > Rapana > Rapana venosa. The sequence goes on from CM054165.1 coordinate 13,563,998, forward strand.
TGGCCTTAAGAGCAACAAGCCTCACATTTTTGTTGGGGTTAGTTAAAGTGTTTTTTGTTTATTTCTCGACAATTCATCCATTCTTGCTTTCTTAACGCACACCCCCCCCCCCTCCACCCTCCCAAACATACCTTGTATGCTTAGTTTCCTATCTTTTACGTGCCTTTCCTTTAAGCTGATCGCTAAGTTTCAGATGTTTGGATAATATCAGTGTTATAGTTTAGATTATCCTTTTGATCATTTTCGTGTTGTATTGCTGTAAGGTGGAAAAGTTTAAATAAACTGCTTTTTTCTTCATTGCTTTGTCTCAATCTAGACAATATATCTGAAAAAGCTGCTATGCAGAGAACCATTGCTAAAAGCTCAACCATCAAGGCCCAGTGAAAAAATTGTTATAAACATCCAAGTGATTGGACACAGAGGTCACCTGTGCAGCTTGTGACATGTCGTCTGCAGCAATGTCACTTGGGATACTGGCCTGTGACCCGGAATGCCTGTGTTCAGGGACAGGTATATTAGAAGGGGCCAGAGACATGCTGCAAATGCCATGTGCAGGACAGCAAATGACGACTCAAACCAACACACCTTATTTCCAATGTGAATGGACATTGAGGTCAGTATGTGCCTTACAGCAATGGTGTGTAACTGGCGCCCAGATTGTGAGGATCGGAGCGATGAAGCGTTTTGTCTGTTTCCACTTGTGCGATCAGGACACATTTTGACTGTGGCCACGGTCAGGTTTGTATTCACTTTAATTTGATTTCATTGTGTCTGTATCTTTTTGCTTGTTCCATCTCATTTACACCACCTGTCTCTCTCTCTCTCTCTCTCTTCTCTCTCTCTATCTCTCTCTCTCTCTCTCTCTCTCTCTCTCTCTCTCTCTCTCTCTCGCCTTTTGGGAAATCAATGACAGCTCATCTGCCTCAACCATGATTTCAAACGAGTTTGTCTCCAATACTGAGTTAGGGCTCTGGCATCCACTGGCAGTCTGTTGGACTGGTGTTGTTTACACCACTTTGTCAAGGCCACCGGGCTTTGTCTTGGAGGTGTTGCTGCAAAAGGCTGAAGACAGACCAGCCAACTGCGACAACGTGTTCCACATTAATTTTCCACCCCGACAGCCATCTTGGTCAATGAATGCTGGTATGATGATACACAAACCACGCATGACCAAAGAGCCAGTGGTCAGAGCACTTGCTCTTTCCAAGCTACGTAAAGCAAGCCGTTGAGAATGGGTTGTGTCGCAGATGAAGACATTCGTGCACCACATTATTTAGTATAGTTCCTCGTTCACCACAGGTTGTTATAATGGGTACACACCCCCCTCTAAGTAACGCCAGTAAGGGAGAGGAGAGGGGTCCTTCCGCACACCTCAGGATGTGGCACTCAGAGAAGCTGAGATCTCTGATACTTGCTCCAAAAGACTGTACAGGTTATGGAGCACTTTACGTTAAAAATGCAAATGGCAGTTCCTGATACATTTGACAATATTTTGCTACTTAAAATTATTTTAAAAGAATGAAAATCTCGATTTTCATAGTTAGTCTCCATGCCAATTTGCTTGTAGCAAGTAATATGTTGATGGTTAAACTTGTGATAAAAAGATATTATTCGTAACTACGCCTTGATCAACCATACAATCCCAAAAGCTGTTTCCATTTGATATATTCTGTATTTTGTTCCCAGGTTTACATAACTGGACTTCATGCTGAAACTGAAGCATCTCAGAAGCCTGCATGCTCAGTCGAGATTTAGGCTTCATAATTTTTACCGTACTTTGCATTTTATAGTGTTGTAATTTTTAGTGGGCTCTTCCCGTTTTCGCTACACTAATTCATTTGATATATGCAGTGGAAACATTAAAATCTTTTAAATCATGGGTATGTCATTGGTCTGTTTGTACTCCCCTAATCTTAGCTGCATCAGGTTGGAATAGGTTCGATTTGTGTATCAAAACAGTTTCCAAATGAGGTTCGTATCATGTGTCTTTAATTTCTTTAAGACCTTAGGATTTCCATAATGTCCCTCTCTCCCTGTTACAAATGTCTGACAGCAATTATTGATCCTCAGCTTTGTTGTAAAAGGAGGGAGCGGGGAGGGGGACGGGGGTGTGCGAGACGGATCGTGTGCTGGTAGCTGGAGAGAGGGACAGGGAGTGGGGAATCGAGAGGAGGGGGTCTCGGAGAGGGGTGGGGGACCCCTGGTACCTGTGGGGGGTAGCTTGGTGGTCTCTATTCCGGACCCGTGGAGTAGGGGGGCGTGGGGGTGGAGGGGCCGAGGCCGAGCGGGTTGCGATGAGAGACCACCCCTAAGTATTTTGTATGCATTTTGTTACCTGAAATTTCTTCTTGGACCTAACCATTCTTTCTCTGCTGGTAAATGTCCACCCTTTTTAAATACATAAGTTTTGTTTGTCTCCAGGTTAACTGTTACTTATTGCTAATCGACTACTTTTGTAACATGCTTAACTGATTTTGAATTCCAATACTTGCATCTGGCATCAAAATCACATTGGCAGGCAAACAAAGTGGGAATATCTCAGTCCACGCAGAAACCAATTGTATGCTGTGTTTTACGACTTAAGACAAACTAACAGCCAATTTATTGATGAAAAAGGAAAAATGCGGGGCTGAGAAGGGCACCCTGTTTCACTCCCATGGGAACTGAATATTTGGTGTAAAATCTTTAATCACAACAGCATGCAAGCACAGTATCATACACACTCTTTATACATTTACACTTTGTCTTTATAGCCTCTCTCCCTCTTAACTTATTAATTCTTGTGACTTCAACTTCCATCCCCCCCCCCCCCCCCCCCGCTCCCTTTCGACAACAGTCTTCTCCTGTAGGTAAACGTACTGCTCGTTCTCTGTCCAACCATTCTCTCTATCAAACAGGTAATCGAAGCACGCGCAGATCTGGTCATTTTTAGACTGCTGATTATCTAATACTTCATCAATCTTGTCCACATCTGGTTTCTGTCACCGACGAACTGCATTCTGAATCTTTCCGCCATTCTTTTCCATCTTCAACATCACCAAAACCTGTCAGGAAATAAGAAAAATATGTTACTCGTCGCAATCTTAAGGCCTTAGAATTCAATAACTTCTCTTCCATGCTCCGAACGTTTTTCACAAAACTCTGGACCACATGATCTGTGTCTTGATCACTATTACACTATTCTCCGCCACTGCTTGATGCTGCATGCACCTCCTACTGATAATATCCCCCCTGACAGACCTGTGCGCCTTGGTATACCAAGACATCTTGATAGGAAGCGTAAAACGACGGACAAACTAGAACGGCAGTGGCGGAAGTCAAAATTCCGAAATCAACAAACAGGCTTTTCCGTAAAAAAAATATACAAAGTCAAAATACTCATTAAATCCATTCTGCAAAGACAGACTACTTACTCTTTCCCAAATTCTCTGTGTACATCCATAAAATCTCTTTTTTCCCTCGCCTCAAAATCTCCTTGGATCTGCAAAACTACTCCTTTGCCAACCACCTCAGCCTGTCTGAACTTCCATCCATAATTTTCTGCCTTCTTTTCAGACAAAGTTCGAAAACATACGTTCCAGGCTTGATCAAACTCATTTCCAGCCTGCGCTCCTGACCCCAGTCACTGGCATCCTCTCTTTTCTTCCATCCACTAAGAGAAAAAAGAAATCATGACTATTCTGAAGGAAATGACTATAAAATCATGCGACATTGGATCCCATACCTGCTCCTGTTTTTCACAATGCCTTCCAAAACTTTTGCCGATTACACTCTAATATGTAAAAATATCTCTTCAGTCAGGAAAAATTTGCCATCAGCTCTTAAAACAGCAATGTCACACCTCTACTGAAAAGCACGACCTCGATCCCAACATTTCTGAAGAATTATAGGCCTGTCTCAAACTTACCCTTTGATACTCTAAAGTTACTAGAAAAAGTTGTTCTCAAACAGCTCAACAATCACTTCATTCCAATGATCTTATCCCACTTTTCAGTCTGCCTATCGCCCCAAACCAACAGCACCAAACTCCCTGTCCATTACTTTAGATTACACTTCTACTTGCTTTGATGCAGGAAAAATCTCCATCCTCCACTCTTCTTGACTTATCTGCAGCTTTGATTACCATAGATCACTCAAATTTTTCTTTCTCGCCTCCAAAATACCGTATGTATTAATGGCACAGCCCTCACCTGGGTTTACTTCATCAACTTCACAGACCGGTTCAGAAAAGTTATTGTAAACAAAATTCAATCAAATACCTTGTCAAATGGGAATGTGGAGGTCCCGCAGGGATCAGTCCTGGCCTTGTTCTCTTTACGCTTACACTGCTTCCACTCTCACATATAATAAACAACCACCCTATTGTATCATTTCTATGCCGATGTTATCACCTTCAGTGCAGCGATAATGTTGAGAAACTTGCCTTCCCTCCTGACAAATAGGTCCTACTGCCTTAAGACATTCAAAACTGGATGATCAGAACAAGTTACAACTTAATGCCGATAAAACCGAAGCCATGCTCACACAGTCGAAAGCTAGATATTCTGCAGAGTTTGTGACATATACTGAGACAAACTGCAACTTTCTATTTGTCCTTGCTTCCTCAGGGTATCTGCGGGATTCCTGAGGGAGGCCAACAAATATTTCAAACAGCTTGGTGTACACCCATCACCCCGCCTCTGGACATTTTCATCTTCTTGAAGCAACCAGGGGGCCCGAGGTGGGGGACTTCTAAACATTGTCCAATACCTTTATGCGGAGTGTGGGGCAGGGAAGTGCACGCAGGCCACTTCGTCTTCGTTCCCTGTTGTCTTCCCGGATGACTTGGGCCATCGGTACAAAAACCGCGCGAGCCAAACTACCCGGAAGGAGTAGAGTGGGTGCCTATTGTCTCTTTCTGGTTCTTGAAGTCAATGATGGCGCTTTACATCTCTTGAGGCTGGTTTTTTACTTTTCAGAAGAAGATGCCACAAGAGTGGGGAGCTTTATGGGACTGTTATCAGTCATGTGGCCGAACCTGTATCTCAATTTCCAGTGTGATTTGGAAAGTGCAGTGCTTAGTGCAGAGGACAGAAGTCGGCTGCTCGTATTATTCGCCCATCTCTTGTGGGACTTCCCAAAGTTATGGCCAATTCTCTTCAGAGATTAGTTTTGTCTTCTCTGTGAATCTGGTGTGTGTGTGTGTGTGTGTGATGTGTATGTGTGTTGTGTGGTGTGTTTTGTGTGTTTTGTTTTTGTGTTTGTGTGTTCTGTGGGTTATGTGTGTGTGTGTGTTTGTTTGTGTGTGTGTGTGTATGTGTGTGAGAGGAGTGAGAGAACAATCACCATTTTAAAAGTGTTATTTTTCAGAGGGGTTGTAGATTATGCCTTACATGACTTTTTTTCATCCAGCCCTCAAAATATAAGTAAATAAATAAATAAGAAGGTAAAATATGCATATTGACTAATATTTGCATGGGAAAAACAATACACACCAGGACTCACGCACACACACATACTGGGAAGGCAAGCAAGATATAGAGTAGAACATCGAGAGAGTGCTTAAAATTATACTCAGACATAATTAAAGAGAGAGAGAGAAGAGTGGAAGGAGAGGTCGTGAGATGAGAGAGATGAGAGGGAGGAGAGAGACAGAGAGAGAAGAGGAGAGAGAATGAGTTTCCGAGGAGTGAGGAGAGACATGTGAGATGGAGATTCGGGGTCTGTTTGTGTTGAGGGAGAGAGAAGAGAGATGAGAGATATTGATGAGTGATTGAGATTCTCTTTTGTGGACCTGGGTCAATCTCCAGGAAGGAATGGTTAACAGTGGATCTTTTATGCAGTGGTCATTAACTAAGGATGCTTCATTGGTTATGTAAACATAGGAAACACCACAAACAAATCTGACGAGGACGTTCCACAGGCAGGTTGTGGGGCAGGGAAGACACAGAACCACCAACATCCTCCTATCATTACCTGACAAACTTCATGAGATCAGTTGGTGTGGAGGAGGGGTAATACAGGAGTGGTGGTAGACCTCAGCAGGACACAGAGAGAGATGGCGAACCCTGGTGGTGGCATTGCGTGCGCTCTACCACACACATTAGGGATGGAGATCAGTTGAGTTTGGTGACCAGAACTAGCTGTGGTTTCTTGCTTAGATAGGAGGACAGGTAGACATTGTGTTCTGCTTTGCCTTGATTGCAAAGATGAGAGCTGAGGCAGTGCATAGTCTGCATGGTGTAACTGCATGTCAAGTTTGCCGAGAACTTTGATAAAGATTGCGAGCTCTCTTTCTGCGTTTATTATTATTATTATATATTTATATTTTATATTATATTTATATATTTATATATATATATTTATATATATATATATGTGTGGTGTGTGTGTTGCTGTTTTTGTGTGTGTGTATGTGTGTGTGTGTGTGTGTGTGTGTGTGTGGTGTGTTCATTGGTATATACAAGATGTCAATATATATAGGGGGGACGGGATAGCTCAGTGCTGGAGCACTCGCTTTTCCACCTGCCAAGTTAAGCAGCGTCGAGTTGGTACCAGTTGTATGGGCGGACCGTTGCGCGCCTTGGCTTCAGTACAGTTCCCCCAGTTTCACCAGCTGTAAATGGTGTACCTGCCCTCTTTATGGGTCAGGGAAGCGTAATAGCAGCGAGGGAGTGGAGATGGGCGCCGCCCTCAATATGCCGGCCTTGAGAAGGGAGGTCTCTGGAGCCTCGCTCCTCTACGACTTATAGGGTATTGGACTCCTTTACCTTTAACTTACATTATATATATTATTTGTATATTTACCATGTATATTAATCATTTATTATTGTATTATATCCTATTCTTATTATATTCCATTATAATCATAATATATCATATATATTTCTTATTGTATTATATTTATATTATGCTATATAATATAAACAAGGCTCGCATTTGCCCCCGTTTTGAATTATGGATTTCATTTCCAACGTTTCCATGAGAGCTTATGCGCTAAGTGGGCCATATATCAGGCCATGTTGATGGCGGCTGTACAGGACTGTACCGATGGCAAAATTTTCTACTAGAGATCATTTTTCATCCTAGAGTAGTTTTACTCCCAATGGCCTTGTCACCTGAGGGATAAAATGATGGGTTGGCATTGGCTATACTTAATAACTGTACATCCATGAAGTCAGATTATAGGTTACCTAATTGGTGGGGGAATGGATGCATACACAGAAATCTTTTCCATTGGTGAAACTTGCAGCTTTTGCCAGCGGGACGGAGTAAGCATACTAGATATGTAAATAAATGCAATTTTCATTGCCTCAAAAAGGTTCTAATTGCCTTAAACATGAATCAGAAAAAGAACAGACGTACATGATTGTCTAAAATATTTTAAGAAAATAAAAGGTATTCATGGAACAATATTTTATAATCTTTCTGAGTGGGAATTATTAAAATGGTTCTCTAGTCACATGTATAATTTCAAAGGTACAGGAATTCTTTTTACGATAATTTTGAATTCAAAACAATAGAATATGAAATAGCATAAAAGAAATAGGGTATTGGTCTTATTAAAAATGAACACAAAGATTCTTGTTTTCTTATTTATCCATTGCCAGACTACAGATGATCTGGAATTTTATCATGCTTTGAACTACAAAAAAGATAAAGAAATAAAGTAATCGAAGTAATTAGTTAGTGAGGAACTTAAAAACTTAGTGCTGATCCAACAAAAGACTATCTTTTATAATCTTAAAAAATGCTACGAATCCTAAAGGTATAGCTATTGTTGAAAAGAGGATTGACAATTTAGGGTTAAATGACATCTGGATCTGGCGGTAGTTTTAAATTAAGATTGCTGTAGGCATACATGGAGAAGAGATATCATTCCACAGGCTAGATTAGATTAATTTTTCTCATTTCAGAACAAAGTTGTTTCTTTTGTTGAAGATGCAGCATTAAAAGAGATACGGGGTGATCATCTATGAGGGGGGGGGTGGGGGGGGGGGGGGGGGGGTTTTTTCTAAGATTAAAAGTTAAGTGATAAATAGTTATGAAAATTCATGGATTCATCCACTTTAAAAGGTTATGCAAATTGAAGAAATTAATGAAGAAAATCAAGGCTATTATACTGGATTATGTGACAAGCCCCTTACGCAAAAGAGGCAATAAAACCTACTCCATTACCTGATTTGCAACTTTCTTTTTCTGATGTTCTATTTCTTGACTTTCTTACTGATGAAATTTTGTTGAAGAATTTATTTATTCCACCATGAAACAGAAAATGAGAAAGGAAAGAAGATTTTAAAATCGCAAAAGATATAAGACTTCAGCAAAAGGAAACAAAAAAACTGCGGAAGATGTGAATTACAGACTTCCTTTTATCAAGGAGCAGTTGGAGAATTATTAGTGAAAAGAAATTAGGTAGAGAAGACACTTTTCTGATCAAGAGCAAAAATAAATAGGGGTGGAGAGATAAGTATTTAGTTATTCTGAACTTTGAATAAGAGGTATTATCATAACAAAAGTATGTAAGAGTAATTGTAAAAACTGGTCAGCTAAAAAACATCCACACAAAGAAGTTTTGCAAAGGGAGTGTCAAGAATTGACTTTTATGAACAGTTATTATAAAATTGAATCATGTTGAGAATTGTTGAGCAGTAAATCAACTATGTAAAAATAGTGTTCATATTTTAGATTTTGCTATATTTATAATAATGGAAGCAAATGACTATCGGGTATGTGGGACTAGGATAGTCTCAGTGGTCAGGTGCACTCGCTTTCCTTCAGTCCAGGTTAAGCAGCAATCAGCTTGGTTACAACTATGTATGGGACGACCATTTGCAACCTTTGCTTCAGTACATTCCCTCAGTTCCACCGCTTGTTAAAAGGGTCACCTGCCTCTCTGGTGTCAGGGGAAGGTAATAGCAGCGCTGAAAGTGCAAATGGGGCGGTTGTATATTTGCACAGCCCCCCTTAGAGATAGTATGTCTCTGAAGCCTTCGGACTCACCTACGAACTTATAGGTTAGGGTACAGCTTTTACCCTTTTTTAAAAAAAATTACTTAGATAAGGTGAAAATTACACTGCAAAAGGCAAGTTCAGCATTAATTCAGTTATAAAAATGATATAAGTAAAGTCAGATGAATTTCCTCCTGATTTTTTAAGTGTTTTGGGGAAAAATTAGTTTTCATAGCAAGGGCCCAAATGAATGGATTTAAAAAGGGTTTAGCTATTTATGCGTGCAAGGCAAGGGTGGTGATGACGTGTACATAGTAAGATGAACATAATCACAAAATATTATACAGAACTCATGGAGGACAGCTATCTTTCTTTAGTGTTGTAGACAAACACTAGGTCATGTTCGTGCATAACTTATCCTCTTTTGAAGGAGATGTGTTGCCTAAAAATTATGAACGAGGTTTCAGCGCGGATTTATCGAAAGCGGTACAAGAAGAGACAATATTCATAAGCTATATTTGTGATCTGATAGCTTATATGAAAGAGCAGAAAATACCAGTGCTCTTGTTAAATGTTGTTTTTGAAAAGCACTTGGTTTTGTCAGTTGGGGAGGTTTACTGTTTAAAGTTCTGGGAGCATTTGGTTTTAGTATGTAAGTTTTTGTAAATGTGATAGATTCCATTGAAAAAAGTCAAAACCGTGTTATTTATAAATGATCAAGTTTCTGAATTGGTATCCTGTAGGAACGAGGATGCAGGGCAAGGTGGACCCACTTTCTCCTTATATATTTTTTTATTCCTCTGTAGAAAATCTTATCAAAATTATCGTGAAGATCTAAGACATAGTGGTACTGTTACTGTAAAGGTAAGGAGTCCCATAACCTTTAAGGTCGTGGGTAGCGAGGTGTCAGGAGACCTCACTTCTCTAGGGCCAGCATATATAGAGGCGGCGCCCTCTCCTCTCCTCGCTTGCCATTCCTTCCCTGAACTAAAGAGGGCAGGTACCCATTTACAGCTGGGTGTACTTGGGGAAACTGTACTGAAGCCAAGGCGCGCAACGGTCACCCATCCAACTGGTAACCACGCTTCGACGCTGACTTAACTTGATGGGGAAAGCGTGGCTCGACCACTGAGCTATCCCGTCCGTCCCCCTGGATTATTATAACAGCACCTAATATTAGCTAACATTGGTATGTCAATGATACTCAAGTCCTTCTAATTGGCGACCCCCAAAAATTCTGTCCTCCCATCTTGATCACATGTGTTTCTCTTCTTGCAGTTTGTCGAGCGTTAGATACTAAAAGAAAGAAAGGTCAATAGACGCTAATTCATGTCTTTCTATTTGTTTGCAGTTGTATGCTGAGGAAGCTGTTTTTAGTATTGAAACCCCTGGCATAGATGTGTACCTCAGTGCAAGTTCACCTGCGTGAAACAGGTGTCGCCTCCCCCTCTCACTGGTCAACTTTTGACCTCCACTGAGCAATGGCAATAGTCCGTTGAATTCCTGCAAAAAGTCTTACGATTGCGCCAAAACAACGTGAGTTGACTCGCAGTCCGACCAAGAACAGTTTCATAGAAAAGGACATCTACCTGTTTAGAAAATGTAAGTTTGTCTCACAGTTTGATCAATGGGAAGTTTTAACATTCTCTAGGAAAGAAGATTAGTCGAAGAGCTATTTCCAATAAAACGTGGTGGATTGTTCAGTAATTTAAATAAGCCTTTACCTCTAGGAAAATGTGGAACGCGTGTGCAGATGTCTGCGTGCATTTGACACAGGACCTCGGTTTATGGTCTAATCCAAAGGACTTTTGGGGGGAGTGGAATCGGCACTGATTTTCACTCCAGGAAAAAATGGTCCCTTGTAACCGGGATTCGAACCAGTAAGCAGATCAGTGCGCAAGTGCGCACGCGACTCTTAAACAACAGGCTTCCCGTGTGTGTGCCAGTGATATGGTTGCACGTATCGATCAATTTTCATCTATCATATATAAATTCACATATCGAAGCAATTGGTATATTTTGAGCCATGTCTGTTTTTTCTCCACACAATGTGTGATATTATGTTGATACGACAGTGAACATTCACCTCTTTGTGTTTGAAAAACTCAGGCACTGAGGAAATATTATTCGATAAATAGCAGTGTCTTCTATTGCACATTAGTATCCATATGCCGATGACACAGTCATAAGACTGGTTGTATCAGTGGTACAACCGATTTCGTTGTCATTGTCAGTATTAAGGATAAACTTATATATATTTGTCCATGTGTTTGACGATGTCTTCAAAGAGCATAGGAGGCTAGCTGCTGTTTCAGAAATTGGCAGAAATCTGATATGTGGAGATGCCTTGCCCCATAGCACACCCTACTCTCTCGCCTAGAGGATACGGACAGTAGGTTGGAGTGTTCTCAAAAGCCAACCAGCCTCAGGGGCAGCAGCATGTAGGATGTGCAAGTGAAGCCCCTCCTAGTCAGAAGGTCATAGTTGATCTCTAAAGACTTAAGCTGTAAAGTGAAACTCCAAAACACGATGGGGAAAGAAAAGCCACTGATCATTACAGCCTCTCACTTTGCGTTTCCCCTAGCGTTCAATGGTTTATCAAGGAAGTGCGGATAGACCCTAGCGCTGAACGGCACAGGTAGCATCAACGATTTTCTTACCACTCGAAGACTGTGCAGAGCGCCTCATTACGTCCTGTTACTGATTCCCTGTCATGGTCCCCATCGCAGTGTCATTTTGCCTATGACAATAAATAGAGTCTTGTGTGTTGCAACACACAAGCCAATGGGTGTAGAGTAATACACAGTAAACATGAGCTGTCCCTTGGCGAAAAACTTCTATAGAAAAAGCCACTCAATAGGGAGTTAATAACCCCCGCTCCCCCCCCGCCCCCCCCCCCACCTTACCCCCATACCCCCCCCCCCCCCCCCCCCCCCCCCCGATTGATAGATAGATAGATAGATAGCTAGATAGATAGATATTGCTATGTTATGTAGGTAGTAGATAGATTAGATAGATAGATAGGTCAGGAAGGTTGGTTTGTCTACACTGATAGATTTTGAGAATAGATAGAATAGATAGATAGATAGAGAAGATAAGATAGATAGATAGATAGATAGATAGATAGATTAGATAGATAGAAACAGACACACAGACTGGGAGACGATGGGACGGCAGACGGTCGGACTGACGAACGGACAGAAGGACAAATAGGTAGACAGGTTTAAATAGTTTATAGATAGATAATAAATAGATAGATAGAAGAGTAGACCGATAGGTAGGTAAGTAAGTAAGAAGGTAGGTAGGTAATAGATAGTTAGATAGTTAGGCAGGACAGCAGGACAGACAGGGACAGATAGACAGTCAAACAACAGACAAAGAGATAGAGACGAAAGGGACAGATAGACAGGACAGAACCAGATAGACAGACAGACAGAGGACAGACAGATAGTAGACAGAGACAGAAGAGACAGACAGATTGATAGATAGATAGATAGATAGATAGATAGATAGCTAGATGATAGATAGATAGTCGATAGTTAGATAGATTTGTAATGGGTGGCGCTGTCATTGTATTCTACTACACAGCAACTCGAATTTCAACAACACAGGAGAAGTCTGTATCGGCAGAAAAGTGGTATATAATACCTACAATAATGATAATTCAGTAATAATGATGAAAATTATAATGATCATTATTATCTTTCTTTTTTTATATACCACTTTGCAGATTTCTCAGCGTGAAATTCGAGCTGCTGTTCCTGGGGAGAGCGCGTCGCCACAAGAGCAGCGCCATCCACTAATTTGTTGGTGGTTTGTTTCCTGTCTGCAACTGTACTTGATTCCCTATCAGAATGGCTTTTTACTACAGAATTTTGCCAGGGGCAACTATCATGTTGCCGTGGATTCTTTGCGTGCGCTAAATAATTTTGTGCAACACACGGGACCTGGTTTATGGTCTCATCGTTAGGCTAGTACTAATATGTCTCTTTGTCAAAGGCTGCTTGTTTAAAAAAAAATGTTAGATTATATAGAGGGACTAGAGAGAGAAAAAGGGTTATGTTACTAGATAGGTGATAGATAGAATAGATAGATAGATAGATAGATAGATAGATAGATAGATAGATAGATAGATAGATAGATAGATAGATAGATAGATAGATAGAGAACTCGAACTCGAAAGATTTATTCACAAAAAGGCCTTTCGCCCATACATGAAAGGGGGGTTGCCAAACTGTTTAGTATTTTAGTAACAAAAATAAGTAACACACAAAAAAACCTCAATTGACTGTTAGTTGGTATACCCACTAATACACGATAGGAATTCGCTTACAAAACTATATGGACTTATGAAACATTAGATATTTCTTATTCTACAAGGCTGTTACAACAAATATAATAGCAAAGGCTGCGCACAATCTCCATTGGGGACTCAGATGCCATGAGTAGACCAAACAGAATAAATATTGATTTAGGCTGTTATACTATACTTTACTCAGGAATTTAATTCTGTCTTAATCTTCTACTATTGGACATCAGCGCACAAATGAACCTCTTCTTCCTACTGTTTGCTTACATAATGTGCATTAGCCAAATCCTGGGTCATCATCATCATGTTGGTATATCTAAATTTTGAACATTATGTCTGATACAACCAGTCGAAACTTAGACATAATTCTTTCATAAATGTATGTCTCATATCACAGCTTTAGTTAAGGTTGAACATCGTGTGAACTATATATTGTCTGTACATTTAGAAATCTTTTTCACTTTTATGCTATAATATGACCTCTCCACTTGCTGCCATCGGCTCAGCCACGTCAGCTCTTTGCCTGAAATACGTTGATTAAACTCTCTACAATTTCTGAAGCCTGGACTGTAGCCAAATCAATCCAAAGCCCAGTTCACATAATCAGGTAACGTATTGTGACAGCTATAGTGTTCCCCCTGACATCTAGATATTAAGCATCTTGTAGACTTAAAAGGTAACCTGCACTCTTCCATATCCAGATTCGTAATCCTATATCTAATGAATCTTACTGACAGCATTAACAGAGAGAGGAGTTCTATTGGTTTCACGATAAACAAGATTCATTAGGTGTACGTTATTCTAGCCCTAATAAAAACAGCTTTTAAAGCAAGGTGGTACTGATGCACAATTGTGTTACAGCTGCATTCCAGTCCCATATGTCCGCGCCGTATATAACGTGGGTTGTATTTGTGGCAGCAAAATATTTACTGAACATGTCAAAATCCTTATTATTCAATAATGTAATTTTCAAAACAATTAACAGCTCTTGTTACCTCGACTTGTTTGAATGCCAAATGGTTTTTCATAGTTTTTTCAATAGTGATCAGCATGGAATACAGATGTTATCAGTCGTACTGCACAATGTTTGCATTGAGTTTGAGGAAGAAAGGGCATAGACAAAGGAAGAACATCAGGCAGTAGAGACAAGTATGAGATAATAACATAAAACAGTGTTTATCTCTGAAGCAATGTATCCCAATGTTACAAAAAGAGGCTTTCTTTTCCCAAGTGTGTTTGACATTATTGGTACATTGTGTTACAGTATCTCTCTCTCTCTCTCTCTCTCTCTCTCTCTCTCTCTCTCTCTCTCTCTCTCTCCTCTCTCTCTCTCTCTCTCTATCATGATTGTAGACCATTCATAAATAAATAATGTAAACACGCAAAAAAAAAATTCATGGTAGATGGATACAATTAGGTGTATTCAAGCCCTTCAAGTTAGTATATTTCTGTGTATACTTTTTTCCGTTTGCAAGTTAGTATATTTCTGTGTATACTTTTTTCCGTTTGCTGTATAACTTGCACTTACCCTTCCGTCACCTTCACCTATCCCGTAGTCCCGCGGACCATGGGGGCCCCACTGAATATTTTGCAACCAGCTTCCTCCACTCCGTTTCTCTGCTTTCCGTAGCAATTCGTGCCACACAAGGCCAGGCCACTCTCTGAAGTTGTCTTCCCATCGTTTTCTCTGTCTGCCTCTTCGTCTCCTCCTTGTACTGTTCCCTGTAGGACAGTCTTGGCCAGTCCAGATGTTCGTGCGACGTGCCTGTTCCACTTAAGTTTGCATCTTTTCATTAAGTCAGGAGCTCTTCATATGGTCCGATGGCGTTTTTAATTCTGGTTTTCACTTCCTCATTACCCTGTCCCTGGGGGACGGGATAGCCTAGTGGTTAGAACATTGCGCTCGCAATCTGACGACCCGGGTTCGCCGTCCAAGGGATATCCCTGGAGTTAACATCCGTGCAGACTCCACTGTACCCGAAAGTCCCTCGGATGAGACTATAAACCAAGGCCCCGTGTGCCAATGCACGCAGAACATCTTGTGCACACGTTAAATCCTGTTCCGCTTTTCGTAGGAGTAGGCCATTGTGTGCCGGTGGGAACAGATGACAGAATTTACAGTACTGCATACACACGGGGACTGGATGTAAAAAAAAAAGCGCATGAGTGCTTATTCCATTATCCTCGATATAAAAAAAAAATTATCGGTGGATAGCAAAGGTAATGTTACGTTTGGTTAGGTGTTGGAAATGACGTTGAAGGATGGGAGTATTTATGTGTCATATTTATTTGTCGTCATTTCTGTTTTCAAAAAGTAAGGGTCGCAATACAATAGCTCTTGAATTCCATTGCAGTATGTTGCATTTTCTTGTCTTTAGATATAGTGGTATTTATTAATTTTGTATTATGCCTTCTTCTTCTTCTTCTTCTTCTTCATTGTTTTCTGTTTCTTTGGTTTGTCATTGTTTTGGGATTGGGGGTGGGTTTTTTTTTGGGGGGGGAGGTCTGTTTAATTTATTTATTTATTTAAAATGTATTTTGGTTGTTGTTTTGCTGTTGATTTCTGAATGTTGCTTTGTTTAGATTAAAAAAAAATCTATTGACCTATAACACGATCTATAAGTTGCAGTAGATCTAGGTGTGTTATCAATTGGGTTTTTTTTTTTTAAACTGTTTTGGGGAAGGGATAGCTCAGTGGTCGGAGCACTCGCTTTCCCCCACCAGTTAAGCAGCGTCGGCGTGGTTCCCCCTTGGATGGTGACCTTTTGGGGCCCCCTTGGCTTCAGTAAGTTCCCCAGTTCCCCCACTGTAAAGGGGTACCTGCCCTCTTTAGGTCAGGGAAGGTAAAGCACGGGGGAGGGGAGAGGGCGCCGCCCTAAATATGCGGCCCTAAAAAGTGAGGTCCTGACCCCCTCGTCCCCCACTTAAGGTTATGGGACCCTTTACCTTTTACCTTTTTAAGGGTCGCAATACAAGGGTCTGCAATTCCATTGCAGATTGCTTTTTCTTTCTTTAGTTATGTATTATTAATTTTGATTCGGGGCCTTTCTTCTTCTTTTTTCTTCTTTCTTCTTCTTCTTTTCTTCTTCTTTTTTTCTTTTTCCCCTTCTTCTTTTCCCTCTTCTTCTTATTTTTCTGTTTCTTTGGTTTCCCATTTTTTTGGGTTTGGGGGGTTTTTGTTGGGGGTGGTTTTGGGGGATTTTTTGGGGGGGGGTTTTTTAAATTTAAATTTAATTTTTTTAAAAATGAAATTTTTTTTTTGTTTTGCTGTTGTTTCTGAAGTTGCTTTTTTTAGATTAAAAAAATCATTGGCCTATAACCATCTTTAAGTTGCAGTAGATCTAGGGTTTTATAAATTTTTTTTTTTAAAAACCTTTTTAAAGCCCCCGGGTTTTGGTAGTGTTTTGGGGGTGATGGGGTGTTGCACTGCGTTCCTTAGCGATCCTTTTTTTTTTTTAATATTTTTTTCGCCCCCACCCGGGGGCTCCAAGGTTCAATTCCCCAAGGTGGACTTTTGCTATGTCCCGTTTTTTTTTTTTGTTACCCCACTTTTTTGGGTATCGTATTCCAACTTCTGGGCTGTCCCCAAACACGACACCTTGGCATGCTTGGTGTTTTTTGGGGTAAAAAAAATTTTTTCCCTACCGCCAAAATTGCCTACTCTTCCCGAAAGGGGGGAAAAGGGGTTTTTTAAACGTGTGTGAAAGATGCTCTGCGCGGAAATTCGTACACACGGGGCCTCGGTTTACAGTCTTATCCGAAAACTGTGACATTATTTCGTTTTTCTCGTCAAACTGGGAAGAAAGGAGAGGCTGGGAATGAATCAAAACCTCAGGTTTTTTACTTGTTGGGCGGGGAAAGGGACGTTTTAACCGCCTGCCACCTTCCTTTTTGGATTAATATCTGACTTTTTAAGATCTAAGCACGATTTGATTTTCAAAAAAAAAAAAGAAGACAGATTTGGTTTTGGGGGAAAAAAATCAGTGTAAACTGATAGTGTTTTTCGGAGATTTTTTGTTCTCAACTGTTGATCTTATAAAAGGGCTACTTTACATAGGGATCTTTTGTTGTTGTTTGTTGTTGTTGTGGTTTTTTCCCCAGCTTTACACCTTTGGGGGGTCACCCAAACATGCCACACTCTGACCCCATCCCACCGGGGAATACTGAAAGATGGGAAAGTTCCCCGGATGAGGAGAATTTGCGTGTATGAATGCTCTTTTCAAGTCCCCTCCCCATAGGGGCCAAAAAAAACTCCGACTTAGGGGATTTGTTTTTCGTTTTTAAAAGGGGAAGGCAGGTTGTTCTGTAAGACTTGTCGTGGCGGAAGGGCAATCTCAACACAAAAATTTACTTTAAATTTTGATTTCAGGGTGGTTTGGGGGGCACCGGGCGGTGGTTTAGGGGTCAATGAATCCGGGGGTCGCGGGTTCGACCCCCGCTCGCTCGGTTTTGTGTCCTTGGGGAAAAGCCCTTTTACCCTATTTTTCACTCCACCCGGGTTACAAGGGGACCACTCTGCTGGGAAGTATCTGGCGACAGACTAGCTCCTGTAAAACAGGGGTGGTAAAAAAACCATCATTCGTTTAAACGCTACAGAACCGGGATAAGCTCCGGTCTGGGGGCCTTCTGGCTCAAAAGAACATACTTTAAGGTGTTTTGTTTTGTTGGGGTTTTGGGGGGGGGGGGGGGGGGGGGGTCCCAGGATATGTCTTGACTGTGATGCGTTGTTGGGGAACTTAGTTAATGAAGATGTTTTAAAACAACTAACAACAACAAAACAAAAACTTTTTTAGTGTAGGCATTGGTAATTCCTGATGTTAATAACTACACAGCTATTGGCCGGGGCCAACGTTAGTCCAAAGAGTAATGCTCCAACTCCCCAAATTAGTCTGTAAAAGGGGATGTTGAAAGGGGAAACCTTTAAAGGTAGGACAGAGGTCTGTGCAACCCAAATTTTAAATTTGATTTAGTGGGTTGGGGGGAGGGGATAGCTCAGGGTGGGAGCACCCCTTTTTCCCCCCAGCCAATTTAAAGCAGCGCGACGTGGGTTACCAGTTGGATGGGTGCCCGGGTTTCGCGCCTTCTTCAGTACGTTCCCCCGTTCACCCAGCTGTAAATGGGTACCCCCCCTTTTTAGGGCAGGAAGGGTAAAGAGCGGGGGAGAGGAATGGGCTCCCCCCCCTCAATATGCTGGCCCTGGGAAAATAGGTTCTACCCCTCGCTCCCCACGCCCTTTATAGTTATGGACTCCTTTCCCTTTTTTTTTCCCTTTTATGGGGGGGTCCCCGGGTTTGTCTTGACTGTATGCCATTGGTTTGGGAATAATTTAAATTTAGATTTTTTTAAACGTCTGGGGCCCCAATTTGTTTTTATCGACTTATTATTAAACATCGCAATGCAATTTGGGGGAAATTTATTTTATGCAGATGTTTTAACAGAACTGGTCTTGGGCTCCAATGTGTCGACTTATTGATTTTACTTGATTTATGCCTCTTGGGTTTTCCCTTGGGGAACAAGGGCTGCAACAACCCCTCAACGAACTCAGTTTTGGGAGACCCTTTTCCTCCCCCCATGTCATTCCGGGGCTGCCTTCGTTTCTTCCAACACTTCTCCCCAGGTCTGTTTTTGGTCGACCAATTTTCCCGGTCCCTTGGATTCCAGTAAAGGGGCCTTTCCTGTGACATTTGACGCGGGCTTCCCGATTTTATGGCCATCCATCCCCACTTCCTTTGTTAAATAATGGACCGATTGGGGTTGTCGGTCCTGCCCCACAGTTTTTGTTGGATATGATTTCCCACCACCTGTTTTTGAGGAGGGACCTGGGGCATTTGTTGGTAAAAGACTGGATTTGTGGGTGTTGGGTTTTTTTGTTACCCCCATTTTTCTGAGCATAAAGTGGGCCGATTTAAATTTTTGGTTTGTAGATCCAAAATTTTGTTTTGAAATGAGAGGGCGTTGACCCCCAAAATTTGGGCCGAAGGGTGTTAAAGGCTGAGGGCTTTGTTGGTTCCGCACTTGATGTCTTCATTTTTCCCCCATCTTACTGACGACACTGCCCAAAAAAATAAATTTGGTGATTCTTTGAGGTTTTCTTGTTGCATCAACTTATTATTTTTAAACATCTGAATTTTCCTTGTTTTGTTAAATTTTTTAAAAAAAAATTTTGTGATTTTTTTGTTGTTAAAAATGCATTGAAAGTATTTAAATAGAAATAAACGTTAACTATAAGTCACTTCAATATTATACAAAACGGAAAAAAAAGCTTTGTTAACTTTTATTCACCATGACCGCTTGTGAATTTGAAGTAAAATTTTAAAACCCCAAAAAACCAACCGTGGGTTCGTGGGTACAAACTTTTTTTTAATGGGTTTTAAAGACAGGCAATTTAGAGGATAAACTCTATTATTGAAAACCACAATGTTTTTTTTCATGAGACATAAGTAATCCAGAATTTTCGGGAAAAACCTTCATGGTGCCCAAATTTTTTTTTTAAAAAAATTTTTTTTAAAGGGAAGTGGAATAACACTCATGTGCTTGTTTCATCCAGCCCCCATGTGTAGCAGTTTTGTAAATTTTTGTCATCCGTTCCACCAGCACCAAGGCCCTACTCTTTCGAAAAGCGGAACGAGTTTTAACTTGTGTGCAACATTTTGCGAGCGTTCGCCACGTACCTCGGTTTATATCTCTACAAAGGGATTTTAGGGGTATGATCGGAACTGATTTTAACCCCAGAGGGAAATCCTCTTGAATGAGATTCAAACCCGGGGTCAGCAGACACAGTTGAGTGTGCGTCACTCTAACCACCAACACCCCGTGCCCAAAAATGGTGACTAGACTTGGAGATGGGTGACAGTGAAGGTGAAGAAAAAGACAGGAAACTCAACTACACAAACTAGACTTGCCACCCTAAAGGTTTTTCTTAAACAATGACAATCAGGCAACTATTGCTATTCAGGCCCCCTTTTAAAGGGTGGGCATGGGGGTCAAAACTGATGACATTTGTTTACAAGCCATGTTTCAAACCCTCAGTTTTTTTTTTTTATCTATAACTGGTACAAGAAATTGGTTTTTTTAGAATGTTTTAAAACCCCAAAATTTCTTAAAAATTCATAAAAGGGAAATCTCCCTATTTGCATCTAGCAATTTTTTTTTTCAAAAAAACCAAAAACCCATGTTTTGGCCCCTTTTTGCACCCCTTCAAAGGGGTAAACAAGGCAAGCATTACTCCATGTGATTTTTGCTCATTTCCTGTATCCTCCACAACAGGCAATGGAAAAAATGCGCACCTACTCCCAGTTCGTGCCTAGCCCCCTTTACTACCAGATGTGTTTCATTCGTCTCCCGTATTGAAACCCCCATCATTCAGGAATCTGAGCATAAGCTATAATATATTTCTAGTCCTAGCCTTTTTTTGGTTTTTTTTGAATTGTGTTTAAAACTGTTTTCTTTTATAAACCTCTTTTTTGGGTTTGTTTTGTAGTGCGGTGAAATACTGTGTAGTGGATAGGTGTTCTTTCTGGGGGGAAAAAAAACAAAAAAAAATGGAGATCATGCTACGATTACTTTGGCCAGGAATTGTGATGGACGTTCTAATGAAGAAGAACCACAACTGCCCCTTTTACTGAAAGGGAACCATTCTCCAAGAATTTGGACAACAATCCCAAAATCTTTCTAAAGAAAGGAAATTTGGAAAAAAGGCACCGCCTCCGGAAGAAAAAAAGCGCGGCTCAGACATAGAACCCCTTAGGAAATTGAAAGGGGGAAAAAGAAGGCGGCAGTGATTAAAACTGTCACCGACAGTGTTTCTGGTGGAGGGCAGAGGAGCGGGGGAAAGAACGATGGCAGAAATCAGAGGGTAGGATAAAGATAAAAAATTTTTGCGAAATGGCATCACCTTGAGATAATGAGTTTTTTAAAAAAAGGGGCCCCCTGTTTTGTAAAACTGGCAAAGCTGCTTGAGTCAATTTTGGGAAATTTTTTTTAAATCCCACACAGGGAAACTGAGGGAAAAACTTACCAATAACTATTTCCTAAAACTGTTCTTACCTGGGCGTTCCCCGAACAAATCAGGAAGTTTTTTCCATTCTCAAGACAGATGTCAGGATGGCAAATACACAAAAAAACCTGTCAAAAGCTGCCATAGCCATAACACTCTGCACTGGCTGAATTCTGAAGGGAAAAAGGGTACCATCTCAGGGGGGTGCAGGTAAAGTAAAAGCAGTAAGACCCCGGGTGCAAGCCCACCTTTTAGACGCCCCCCCTCACAGGTCTGCCCAACCATGACCTGTCCCCGAAACGGAGAGAAATGCATGACCCTGCCCACCCCCAACTCTTGGCTTTTGCCCCATGTTGCCCTGACACCAAACTCTGTACGCGGGGGGTTTCATAAAGCATTAAAAGGGAATTTCAAGAGTCAAAAAAATTTTTCAAAACAGCGTGCCGAAAGAAAACCACATGGGCACACATAACACCAGCTCTTTTTAGGGTGAAAACAGGGAGGGAGGGGCAGAAAACAAGATTTTTGGAAGAAGGGGCAGAAAAACAGCCAGGCAGTAACTGGATCCCCCTTGAACCGCCCCCCCCTTTCTGGAAACAAGGGGGAATTTTAACTTTCTTTCCTCTCTGTGGCTTATTTAAAATGAAGCCTGATAAATTTACAGCAGGGAAACATTAAGGAAAAGTTTCTACTGGAAAGATTAAATTTTACCCCGAAGACATGAACGCAGAGGAAATTAAAACACTTTTGATGGTTGCCCAGAAGAAATAAAAAATGTTCGCAAAGGCCATTTAACAACATGAAAATTTTGCTATTAACTCTGAAAAGAAAACCGTTTAACAAATGTGTGATTTAAAAAATCCTTGCCAAATCAGGAAAAATTTGTCACCTTCTTTGTTAAGGGAAAAAAGTGGTCATTTAGAATTAGTTTAAATTGAAAGCTCTGTAGAAAAGATAGAATACAAGAAATTTAAGTGGAAAATCATACAGCTTTGGATCTAGTGATGCAAAAATTTTATTTTGCATCAATTGATCTAGAGTCATATTATGTCATACATAGAGGGGTTTTTTAGAAATACCCGAAATTCGATGGAGAGGAGAACTGTACGTTTTTTGGCAGCTGCCCCGGGACTCAATCCGATTCCCCCAAAAATTACCAAAATTTGAAAACCGTCCTAGCATGCTTTCTAAAATGGGCACCAATAAATTTATTCATTGAATAGTTTTAAAAGTTGGAGGTTGAAACAGAAATTGTACAGTGTGTAACAACTCACAAAAATTAACTATCTAGGATTTTATGTACATGAAAAGAAATCTCAGTTTATACCCGTGCAAGAAACACATACCGGGTTTCAAAATAAAAAACCATAGACATGTCTGAAGGGGAAAGGAAACAGAAATGTTGTGTGCATGCAAAGAATTATTTGTCAGAAAAGTGTCACCATCAGATCCCGGGATCTTTTATTGGGTAATGGGTTTTTTTTTCTGTTGTGCCAATGGGCCCTTTGTACCCCAAACACTTAACAAGACAAATGTTTGCACTTTTAAAAAGTAGGGAAAATGGAAAAGTCTGCTGTTTATCAGCGAAAAAAAAAAAAGAGCTAGAAGGTGGATAATAACTAGAAAACAAAAGGGCCTATTCAGAGATCAGATCCCACTATTTTAGAAGACAGACAGCTCGGGCAGGTGGGGGGCTTGGGTTGTTGGACCAAAGCCCAAAAAACAAGGGTGGGGAAAAAAGACAAAGAAGGACATATAAACTCTTGGAGCTACAGCTGTCTTTTTTGGTCTCAAATCTTTGTTGCATACCAACTGAATGTTTAATATAGATTTATGCTGATAACACAACACATTGGTTGTATTAACAACATGGGTTCTAACGATCAAAACAGCTTTAATGACATGTTCCCGCAAATTGGCTTTGGTGTGAAAGCAGGAAAAATGGCCCAGGCTCCCACCCCTGGTATTATATATTAAAACTGACAGGGTGTCTAGACAGAGCCCCAAACACAAATGAAACTTGATTGACGCTTCCTCTGAGGGCCGAATATCTAATGTAAAAAAACCCGACATTGACTTGTTGCTTCTAAATTAAATTGTAGCTTTCCAGATAGGTTCTTTCTTTCCCGATCCAGGGCAGTCTATTACGCATTTAATGTATTGGGGGAATGAATGTCTATTGCTTTCCCCCTTTAGCATTTTATCCCGGTCCTGGCAAAATTAAAGAAACAAAGCAAGAGGGGTTATAGTGCACCACCTGGAAAAACCAGCGTTTTTTTCCAGCACTAAGGAAAATCCCCACAAGCCCCGGCCATCCTCTTTTTCAGCCAGAAACACTTCTGACCCAACCCAAGTCAAAAGGAGATGAAACCCCACAAGAAAAGCTTGACTCTGTTTGTCTCAAAGTGCAGGGATAGATTTAAAACAAAGGTTTTCTGAGGACACTACCATATTCTCTTCCTCATGGCGACCGACAACAAAACAATGTATGATGTTACATGCAAAATGGGGGAGGTACGCCTGGAGCAACAAGTGGATTCATTCACCACCTCTAGCCACAGCAATAAATTTTCTGGCATTTTTTGAAAAGGGAATTATATAGCATGCCGTTCTGCCCTAAGTTGTTTTCTCTGCAAAAAAAGAAAGGGCCGTTCGGTAAAGAACTTAAAAAAGATTTATGAAGGGTTTTTTGAAAGAAAACCCCCACTACCAAATATCACCAAAATTTTGGGTGAATATTGAGCTAAAAATGCTAGAACGTGGGTTTCCCTGGATAAACGACGTTCAAAGAACTGCAATGAAACTAGTGAGTTAATTGGGCAGAGGTGTCCAACTATTGCTGCATTGACATCCATAATATTCTTTTTTAACAAGGAAAATGAGTATTTTATTAAAAAGCTTTTAAAACAATTTAAGAAGAGGGGCCCTCAATACCGATGAACTCTGGCTTTTGTGGATAAAAAACTCTGTGTGATTCACACATTGAAAAATACCCTTTGACGAAAAAAGAACGAGGGGTCAGATTTCCCCCCGGGCATTGTTTTTTCACCTCCAAGCACCCCACAGAGGACTACTTGCGATACCATCTCCGCTGGCTGAAGTGGACGTTGGAGGGCAGCATGACATTTCAGGGTTTACAGGCACAGCCAGTCACCCCTATTTAGCAGCAAAAAAATTGCAACCCCAAAAAATATCATCATGAAGCAGCTGGGTGGGCAAAGTTTCCACTTTGCAAAATTTTATAAAAAGAAAGTTGGCCAAAAACTGACCAGGGCCGTCCATCATGAGCTTTCCCAAACAGAAATAAGGGAGGACTGTTTTCTTATTTTCATTTGGGGGATGTGTTTTCTCAGAACACTGTGGCTCTAACCATGTCCTTAGTGGGGGGTAACAGAAATAGCAAGAATTAATACATAAAAGGGGGCTTACCCCGTAAGTTAAGCTGTTTGTAAATTTTTACGAATTTATTGTAGACCTGAACGGATGCACTGCCCACCCGTCAATGGCTGCATGCATACCATGCAAGTAAAAAGAAATGCATACCTGCAAACGAAACACTACCAATTGAAAAAAAAAGAAAATGCCCTCAGTGTTCTTGCACATCATTCAGTAGTAAAAAAAAGTTTTAAAAATTTTTTAAAAACTGAGGATTGTTTATATAGAGACACAGTGTTTTTCCCCGGTCTAAAAATGGGGTTGCTTCCTGGGGTTTTTTCCCGTGCACTCCCTTCGCTCGGGCTGTACAATAAATTTGGGGAAGAAAACTACAAAAAGCTCAACTTACGAGGTCAGTCCCCCTTTATTGTATTTTAAACATTTCACACAAAAAGGGCAGTTCATGTTTTGGGGTATCCCAAATGCTTTGAGGAGGGAAAAACTTGGTTACACAGGTCGCCAAAACGCCCAACGGTGACATGTAACATCCCCCGGCATGAGGGGGCAAAGCTGGTGCCGCTTAATGTCGATACCCTTCAACCCGTTTTCGGCACCCGCTTCATCAACCACCCGTCAAGAAAAGAATAAGGGGTGATCTTTTTTTTGTTGTTTGTTTGTTTGTGAAACTCCAGTTCCTTGGCCAAAGTTCCGAAGTTTACCAAAGGTGTGATTTTTTGTTCGAATGCGGCTGGTTTTTTTTGGGGGGGGGGGGGGGGGGGGTTGGGGGGGGTGTGTTGTGTTTGTGCGTGCGTTGTGGGGGCGTGTGTCTTTGTGGTTTTTGATTGGTGGTTTTGTGTATTGCGTGTGGGGTTTTGGTGTGGTTTTGGTGTTTGTTGTGTGGGTGTGGGTGTGTGGGTGTTTTTATGCGGCCAGGGGTGTTTTTGGTTGGGTTTTTTTTGGGGGGGGGGGGGGGGGGGGAGAATTTTTTGCCCCCATGAAGGTAGCTAGGGCATTCCGCTTCGGGGATGTATAAATGAGCATGTTTTTGTTTCCGTAACTTACTGAACGCTACTGAATTTTGGGATTCCCAGCGTGTGTTTTTGATCTTCTGCTTATATATATTATATATATATATAAAATATTTTATATATATAAAAAAAAAAAAAAAAAAAAAAAAAAAAGGGAGGGAATGAAGGCAGTAGAAATTGCACACGAATTTTTTTCCAGAAAATCGTAAAAAATACCCCCCCCCCCCCCCCCCCCCCCTTTTAACACCAACCCCCAACCCCCCCCCCCCCCCCCCCCAACAACACCCCCAAAAGAACCCCTTAAAAATGGGGGGGGAAAACCCAATTTAAGAAAACCCCGACGATAAAGAAGGATACGCAGGAAAAACCCGAAAGGTTGTAAAATTTCTGAGCAAAAAAAGACAAAACCACAGAGCTAGGGCAGAAGTAACAGCAGCGCCAGCGGCCCGCAGTATCGTAAAAGCTTTGCTGTAGCAAAAAGGAGAGGCGAAAGACCCGCTGCAGTAGTGCAGAAGAAAGCAGCATGCAGCGGAGCATTGTCATCGTAAAAGCTTTAACTGTACAAGAAGGAGCAGGCAAAACAGCATAGCAGTAGTGGCAGAAGTAACAGCAGCGTAGCACGGCAGAGCAGTAGTAGTGGCGAAGTAACAGCAGCAGAGAGAGTGGCGATAGGATACGAGGCGCAGTAGTGCATTAGAACAGCAGCAGTAGGGCAGTTACACAGCAGCCCCAGTAGGCATTAGTACACAGCAGCCAGTAGCACGCAGACAGTAGCTGGCAAGTAACACGCGTAGCAGGTAGTGGCATTAGTAAAGCAGCACAGTAGTGGCATTAGAACACGTTAGCAGTATGCCTTAGTAACAGCAAGCAAAAAGAGTGGCATTAGTACACGCGAGCGCTAGAGAGGTAGATGGCATAGTAAAGCAGTAGCAGGTGACATAAACAGAGCTAGCAGCGTGGCATTAGTAACAGCAGCACAAGCAGTAGTGCATTAGTAACAGCTAGAGTAGCACAGAAGTGGCAGTGTAAGACAGCAGCAGCAGTGGTAGAAGATAGGCATTAGTAACAGCAGTAGTACTAGCAGCAGTAGTGGCATTAGTAACAGCAGCAGCAGCAGTGGTAGTAGCAGTAGTGGCATTAGTAACAGCAGTAGCAGTAGTAGTGGCATTAGTAACAGCAGCAGCAGCAGTAGTGGCATTAGTAACAGCAGCAGCAGTAGTGGCATTAGTAACAGCAGTAGCAGTAGTAGGCATTAGTAACAGCAGTAGCAGTAGTAGTGGCATTAGTAACAGCAGTAGCAGTAGTAGGGCATTAGTAACAGCACAGCAGCAGTAGTGGCATTAGTAACAGCAGCAGCAGTAGTGGCATTAGTAACAGCAGCAGCAAGCAGCAGTAGTGGCATTAGTAACAGCAGTAGCAGTTAGTGCATTAGTAACAGCAGCAGCAGTGTATGGCATTAGTAACAGCAGCAGCAGTCAGTGGTAGTAGCAGTAGACGTGGCATTAGTACAGCAGTAAGCAGAGTAGTTGGCATTAGTAACAGCAGCAGCAGCAGTAGTGGCATTAGTAACAGCATAGCAGTAGTGGCATTAGTAACACATCACAGGGCATGTAGTAGTAACACCAGTAGCAGTAGTGGCATTAGTAAAGCAGCAGCAGCAGTAGTGGCATTATAACAGTCAGTAGCAGGGCATTAGTAGGCATTAGTAAGCATCAGCAGCAGTTGGCATTAGTAAGCAGCAGAGATAGTGCATTAGTACAGCAGCAAGCAGTAGCAGTAGTGGCATTAGTAAAGCAGCAAGCAGTAGTGCATAGAAGCGTAGCAGTAGTGGCATTAGTAACAGCAGCAGCAGCAGTAGTGGCATTAGTAACAGCAGTAGCAGTAGTTGCATTAGTAACAGCAGTAGCAGTAGTGGCATTAGTAACAGCAGTAGCAGTAGTGGCATTAGTAACAGCAGCAGCAGCAGTAGTGGCATTAGTAACAGCATTAGCAGTAGTGGCATTAGTAACATCAGCAGCAGCAGTGGTAGTAGCAGTAGTGGCATTAGTAACAGCAGTAGCAGTAGTGGCATTAGTAACAGCAGTAGTAGAGTGGCATTAGTAAGCATAGAACAGTGGCATTAGTAACACATCAGCAGTAGGCATTAGTACAGCATAGCATAGTGGCATTAGTAACAGCATGTAGCAGTATGCATTAGTACAGCAGTAGCAGTAGTGGCATTAGTAACACAGCAGAGCAGTGATAGTATAGCAGTAAATGGCATTAGTAACACAGTAGCAGTAGTGGCATTAGTAACAGCATTAGCAGTAGTGGCATTAGTAACATCAGCAGCAGCAGTGGTAGTAGCAGTAGTGGCATTAGTAACAGCAGTAGCAGTAGTGGCATTAGTAACAGCAGTAGTAGTAGTGGCATTAGTAAGACATCAGAAGCAGTGGCATTAGTAACAGCAGTAGCAGTAGTGGCA
Organism: Rapana venosa; assembly: GCA_028751875.1. Classification (NCBI taxonomy): domain Eukaryota; kingdom Metazoa; phylum Mollusca; class Gastropoda; order Neogastropoda; family Muricidae; genus Rapana; species Rapana venosa. Next base: position 13,592,101 of record CM054165.1, read on the forward strand.
TTAGTATCAGCAGTAGCAGTAGTGGCATTAGTAACAGCAGTAGTAGTAGTGGCATTAGTAAGAGCAGCAGCAGCAGTGGCATTAGTATCAGCAGTAGCAGTAGTGGCATTAGTAACAGCAGTAGTAGTAGTGGCATTAGTAATAGCAGTAGTAGTAGTGGCATTAGTAACAGCAGTAGTAGTAGTGGCATTAGTAACAGCAGTAGTAGTGGTGGCATTAGTAACAGCAGTAGTAGTAGTGGCATTAGTAAGAGCAGTAGCAGTAGTGGCTTTAGTAACAGCAGTAGCAGTAGTGGCATTAGTAACAGCATTAGCAGTAGTGGCATTAGTAACAGCAGTAGCAGCAGTGGCATTAGTAACAGCAGTAGTAGTAGTGGCATTAGTAAGAGCAGCAGCAGTAGTGGTAGTAGCAGTAGTGGCATTAGTAACAGCAGTAGCAGTAGTGGCATTAGTAACAGCAGTAGCGGTAGTGGCATTAGTAACAGCAGTAGCAGTAGAAGTGGCATTAGTAACAGCATTAGCAGTAGTGGCATTAGTAACAGCAGCAGCAGTAGTGATAGTAGCAGTAGTGGCATTAGTAAGAGCAGTAGCAGTAGTGGCATTAGCAGCAACAGCAGTAGCAGTAGCAATAGTGGCATTAGTAACAGCAGTAGCAGTAGTAGCATTAGTAACAGCAGTAGCAGTAGTGGCATAAGTAACAGCAGTAGCAATAGTGGCATTAGTAACAGCAGTAGCAGTAGTGGCATTAGTAACAGCAGTAGCAGTAGTGGCATTAGTAACAGTAGTAGCAGTAGTGGCATTAGTAACAGCAGTAGCAGTAGTAGTGGCATTAGTAACAGCAGTAGCAGCAGTAGTGGAATTAGTAACAGCAGTAGCAGTAGTGGCATTAGTAACAGCAGAAGCAGTAGTGGCATTAGTAACGCAGTAGCAGTAGTGGCATTAGTAGCAACAATAGCAAACACCCACAACACACAACACACATACACGCAATCCCCTCCCCCCCCCCCCCCCCCACACACACACACATACAACACAACCACACACGCACGCATACACACACGCTAACACCCCACTACACACACAAACACACACACACACACACACATCACACACAACCCCCCACATACACACACAACCCTCCCCCCCTCTCCCCCCACCCCACAACCACAACCCCCACCCCAACACACACACAAAACACAACAACACACACACACAAAACACAACACACGCACCACCACCACCCCATGCACTTACAGATACACAAATAGTATAATGGAATAAGCATTTATGTGCTTTTTTACATCCAGTCCCCGTGTGTATGCGGATTTGTGAAATCTGTCATCTGTTCCCACCGGCACACAATGGCCTACTCTTACGAAAAGCGGAACAGGATTTAACGTGTGCGCAAGATGTTCTGCGTGCGTTCGCACACGGAACCTCGGTTTATAGTCTCATCCGAAGGACTTTTGGGGAGAGTGGAGTTTGCACTAATGTTAACTCCAGGGGAAAATAGCCCCTTGAACGGGAATCGAACCCGGGTCGTCATATTGCGAGCGCTATGTTCTGACCACTAGGCTATCCCGTCCCCCAATATAACGTATAAGTGGGTGAACCTATAGTTATATATTTGTGTGCTTACTTATGTGTGATTGTGTTGGATATTGAAACGTGATCTGCTTTCATAGTTTTGATTAGCAGTTTCATCGTATTATCATCGTCTTCATTGATATTTCTGGCAGTAGTAATCGTCCTTGTTTATTGATACCGTTATCGTCACCATCGTCGCAGTCACCATCGTCATCTTTATCATTATCATTTCCTTTTCAATAAGGTTTGGTATTTGTGTGTGTGTGTGTGTGTGTTGTTGTTTTTGTGGTTGTTATTGGGGGGGGGGGGTTCTTTTAGATGGCTTGACGAAAAAAGCAACAACAAAAAAGCAAGTGTTTTGCTTATTCAATGTACCATCTGGAAATAAAAGATTGACTTTGACACACACACACCCCGACACTGACTGAACTTACCTTTTGTATCGGGTAACCACCCGGTTTCCGTTGAAGCTCGTCTGAGAAATGTCATTCATGCAGAAGGGCTGGGAACCCGGGCAATTGCTCAAATGACCCAGAATCAAATCTAGGTGCGAACAGGGCCGGTTGGAGCTTAGGTCGCCACACACAAAACACTGCCTAGATTTCGCAGCCTGCGTGCTGCTCTGTGCTGTTACACACACACACACACACATACACACACACACACAACACACAAACACACACACACACACACACACACACACACACACACACACGCACAACACACACAACACACACACACCCCCCACATACACACGCGTGCGCGCTCGCTCGCTCGCGCGCACGCACACATACATGTATACATACATACGCGCGCGATTACACACATATACACACAAGTGTGTGTGTATAGATATAAACACATCGCACACAAAGGTTTATACACACGTGTACGCACGCACGCACGCGCGTGTGCGCGCGCGCATGCACGCGCGCGCGCGCACACACACATATTATATGTATACACACATGCGCGCGCGATTACACATACACATACACACACACGTGTGTGTGTGTGTGTGTAGACATAAGCACACAGAGGTATGTGCACACACACACATGAACACGTCACACACACGCACACATAAGACATGAACACGTCACACACACACACACACACACACACACACACACACACACACACAACACACACACACACACAGGTATACATACATGCGCGCGTGCACACCAGGCACACACACGCACGCACACACGCACACACATGTCAATGCATTGATTACATTATGTGCTGAAGTGTGTATAGTAAGGATGGACGGTGTTTGCGTGTTTATTTATTTATTTTACTTATTTATTTATTTGTTCTTTTATATCGAGGATAATGGAATAAGCCTTTATGTTTTTTACTCCGTCCCCGTGTATACGGATTTTGAATTTTGTCATCTGTTCCCACCTCCACACAAGGGGGTACTCTGTGTGTGTGTGTGTGGTGTGTTGTGTGTTGTGTGTGTGGGGTGTGGCTCCTGGGGCGTGTGTGTTTCGTGCTGTGTGGGTGCGTCAGTGTGGCGCGGTGTGTGTTAGCTGGTGTTGTCGCGTTTTGTTTTGGGGTTTTTTTGGTTGTTTTACTTGTTTGGGAGACATAGAGGGAAAGGAAAAAGGAAAGGAAGGGGGGAGAAAAATTATACGACAATATTTAAAGCCAAAATCGTCTGCGTCTGTCTGTCTTCTGTCTTGTCTTCTGTCTTTTCTTCTCTCTCTCCCTCCTCCTCCCTCTCCCCCTCTCCCTCTCCTCTCCTCTCTCCTCTCTCCTCTCTCTCCCCTCTCTCAGGGGGCGGGGATAGCCCAGTGGTTAAACATTGCGCTCGCAATCTGACGACCCGGGTTCGATTCCCGTTCAAGGGGATATTTTCCCGTGGAGTTAACATCAGTGCAGACTCCACTCTCCCCAAAAGTCCTTCGGATGAGACTATTAACCGAGGCCCCCTGTGCAAACGCACGCAGAACATCTTGCGCACACGTTAAAAAATCCTGTTCTGCTTTTCGAAAGAGTAGGCCATTGTGTTGGGGACGGGATACTTCTATGGTCGGAGCACTCGCTTTCCCCCAGCCAAGTTAAACAGCGTCGAGCGTGGTTACCATTTGGATGGGTGACCGTTTACGCGCTTTGGCTTCAGTACAGTCCCCCCCAGTTCACCCAGCTGTAAATGGGTTACCTGCCCTCTTTAGGGTCAGGGAAGGTAAAAGCAGCGAGGGAGAGGAGATGGGCGCCGCCCTCAATATGCTGGCCCCTAGAGAAGCTGAGGTCTCTGATGCCTCGCTCCCATACGACCTTATAGGTGATGGGACGACACCTTTTAGGCCATATGTACCGGTGGGAACAGATGACAACAAAACGGACAAAACTGCATACACACGGGGACTGGATGTCCACACACAAAAAAAGCACACGTGAGTGCTTATTCCATGGATTCTCGATATAAAGGTAAGGTAAAGGAGTCCCATAACCTATAAGGTCGTAGGGGAGCGAGGCGTCAGAGACCTCACTTCTCTAGGGCCAGCATATTGAGGGCGGCGCCCATCTCCTCTCCCTCGCTGCTTTACCTTCCCTGACCCTAAAGAGGGCAGGTACCCATTTACAGCTGGGTGAACTGGGGAACTGTACTGAAGCCAAGGCGCACAAACGGTCACCCATCCAACTGGTAACCACGCTCGACGCTGCTTAACTTGGCTGGGGGAAAGCGAGTGCTCATACCACTGAGCTATCCCGTCCCCATTAAACTAAACTAAATAACAAAAAACATTCGTGTCGTGGACAGCAGGATTACCGGTGGTAAGGGGAAGCGGGGTGGTTGGTGTGGGTGTAAGGCGAAGCGTGGTTGGTTGGGTGGTCGTTGGAGGAACCGTCGTGGCTTTCTGTGTCCGCTGTCTTGTAGTGTGTGCGGGGCGCCCTGTGGTGTGTGCCTTGGTCGTCGTGCGGGCTGATGCAGTCGTCGTCGTCGACATCGGAGGCAGGGATGTGGTTGGGGTCGCTGGAGATGGTGAGGTGGTGGTCGCGGCAGCCGTTGGGTATGGAAGGGGAGTTCTGGGGACACACGATGAATGAAGGAGAATTTGGCGTCCTTCGGGTTAGAGAGGCTGGTGTGTGTGGGTGGGGGTGGGTGGGTGGGGGTGAGTGTGGTGGGTGGGTGGGGGTGGGTGGGTGGGGGTGTTTGAGTGTGTGTTTGAGTGTGTGTTTCAGTGTGAGTGTGTATGTGAGTGTGTGTGTGTTTCAGTGTGAGTGCGTATGTGAATGTGTGGGTGAGTGTGGGTGGGTGGGTGGGGGTAGGGTGTGTGTTGAGTGTGTGTGTCAGTGTGTGTGAGTGTGTGTGTGTGTTTCAGAGTGAGTGTGAATGTGTGGGTGAGTGTGTGTGGGTGTTGAGTGTGGGTGGGTGTGAGTGTGTGTGATGGGGAGGAGGGGAGGGGTGGGAAGGAGGTTACAGGTTTTGTCTAATGATTGCACGTAAGCCTGCAATCATTATTGTATTATTATTATTATTATTATTATTATTATTATTATTATTATTATCATGCTGCTGTGGAGTTTCAATAACTCTTCTGCGTGGGCTTCTGCTTCTCTGCTTAGGTTTTGTTGTTGTTGTTGCTGCTGCTGCTGCTGCTGGTGGTGCTGTTGTTGCTGCTGCTGCTGCTGTTGTTGTTTTTACGTTCCTCGGCTAGAGCTCCGAGGTTCACTCACCAATGGTGAGCTTTTGCGTATGCGACCGTTTTCGCCCATCATGAAGGTAGCCGCATACTATCTTCAGGGATGTATGTAGGGTATGTTCGGTTTTCCGTAACCCACCCAACGTTGATTATATATATATATATATATATATATATATATATATATATATAGAGAGAGAGAGAGAGAGAGAGAGAGAGAGAGAGAGAGAGATAGATAGAGATAGATAGATAGATATATAGATATAATATATAGATATACTCGAAAGAAGGAAGGCACTGGCAGGTCTGCACTTGACGTTGACCTGGGGGGATGGTAAAAATTCCCCACCCTTAATTCACCACCGAGATTCGAACCCACGACTTCATGGACCCACGGGACTAAAGTCGAACGATCTTAACCACTCAGCTACAGCGTCTCTCCTTCTGCTTGTTTTAAAACATCTTCAAGGCAGGGGAAGGGCTTTCAGAATACAGAGCCAAGCCAAATCAGACGGAAAACAAAATCTTAACCTTCGAATGGCTTGCGTTCCTGGACTGATTCTTTCTTCTTCTTCTTCTTCTTCTTCTTCTTCTTCTTCTTCGTCGTCGTCGTCGTCGTCGTCGAACGCTCAGTCAGGTCAAACGCTTCATTTACTTCATTTATACCACTTTAAGTCACGAGATTTCTCTGCGTGAAATTTGGGCTGCTCTCCCCGGGGAGAGCGCGTCGCCACAAGAGCAGCGCCATCCTTTGTGTGTGTGTGTGTGTGTGTGTGTGTGTGTGTGTGTGTGTGTGTGTGTGTGTGTGTGTGTGTGTGGTGTGTGTGTGTTGTGTGTGTGTGTGTCTGCAACTGTATTTGTTTCCCTATCAGAGTGGCTTCTTTCTAAGAATTTTGGCAGGGACAACTCTCTTGTTGCCGTGGGTTCTTTTACGTGCGCTGAATAATTTTGTGTAACACACGGGACCTCGGTTTATCGTCTCATCCGAAAGACTACCACCCAGAGCACCACTCATGGTCTTAATGGATGGGGGAAAAGTTTCGGGCCCAAACGGGATTCGAACCACCGCTCACTCCGACCCGGACATTTCGCTTTCTAGCCAGGCGCGTTACCTCTAGACCACTGGTCCACTTCAGCGTGGGAGAGAATTCTTATCTTTTACGTCTTTCCGGGGGAGGGGGGGGGGGGGGGGGGTGGGAGGGCAGGATAATGGACCAAGAAGGCGACAAGAAGGAGGTCACACACAAAAGAAAAGAAACACAAGGCAGGGGCAATGAGAGGGATAGAAAAGAGGAAATTCTTAGCACATAATTCCCAGTCTGTTTTGTTTAAAGGTTTTTTTCCACACAATGTATATGAAGTCCTTCGGATGAGACTATAAACCGAGGTCCCGTGTGCGAACATCTTGCGCACACGTTAAATCCTGTTCCGCTTTTCGTAAGAGTAGGCCATTGTGTGCCGGTGGGAGCAGATGACAGAATTGACAAATCCGCATAAACACGGGGACTGGATGTAAAAAAAAAAAGCACATGAGTGCTTATTCCATTATCCTCGATATAAAAGAATAAAATGTAAAAAGAATAAATAATAAAATTTAAATTTAAAAAAAAAGACTAAGAATGTCCAGAAGAATGTCCAGAATGCTATTTATGCTGACAGGGTTTCGGCATTTCCATGGGGGAGTAAAGGGTGGGGGGAGGGGGAGGGGTCAATGTTTGAATTTTAAAAAAATGTCAGTCCTGGCACTGTCTTTCAGTTCATCCGAGTTTCGAAACAGATTTCTCACGAAGAATATCGGCTGTATTTGCTTCTGATTTGGTCAGTTTGGTACACATCTCTGAACTCTCTTGGAATGGTACACAGGCCTGCTGTGTGTCTGGGTTTATCTGGGTCCGAGTTCTATCCCCTTTCGCGCTCGAAAGCGAGCACCACCCCAAATTACCACCCCACCCTCCGCCATCCACTAGACCGTGAGTGGTGGTCTGGATACTAGTCTTTCGGACGAGACGATTAACCGATGTGCCGTGTGAAACACGCATTTAGCGTAAATAAGTTTTTTTAAAAGAAAGAAAAGGGGAAAAAAAAGAACCTATGGCAATGTGAGAGTTTGTTCTGGGCAAAAATCTGTAGAAAAAAGCTACTCTGATAGGGAAACAAATACAGTTGCAGACAAGAAACAAAAGCAAAAAATAATGGATGGCGGCGCTGCTCTTGTGGCGACGCGGTCTTCCTGGAAAAAGCAGCCTGAATTTCATGCAGAGAAATCTACCGCGACTTAAAAGTGGTCTAGAAACTT
>CM054165.1:13607138-13617138 GCA_028751875.1 Rapana venosa
CACCAGGCTTGAACAGGGTGGTCAGGTCGGGTACCAGGTCGCGGTTGCAGTCGTTGCCATGGCAGCAGTAGTGGCAACGGAAATCGTCGCGTCCACCACCACCACCAGCTCCTGAATTGCCAGAAGCCACGCACTTTGGATTCTGGGAAGTGTCCATCCACCAGCTCTGCATGCAGGTCGTTTCGTTGGCGCATCTGGGCCAGAAGAGTATAAGGTCAAAAGGTAAAGGAGTCCCATAACCTATAAGGTCGTAGTGGAGCGAGGCGGCGTCAGAGACCTCACTTCTCTAGGGGGCCGGCATATTGAGGGCGGCGTGCGCCCATCTCCTCTCCCTCGCTGCTTTACCTTCCCTGACCCTAAAGAGGGCAGGTACCCATTTACAGCTGGGTGGGTGAACTGGGTGAACTGTACTGAAGCCAAGGCGCGCAAACGGTCACCCATCCAACTGGTAACCACGCTCGACGCTGCTTAGTAAGTATAAGTATAAAGTAAAGTAAAATTGGGATGGTGAGGATGGAGGAGGAAGGAGGGTGGTGGTGGGTGGTGGTGATGAGGAGGTGGTGGTGGTTGTGGGTGGTGATGGTGGTGGGTGGTGGTGGTTGCTGTTGCTGCTGGTGCTGGTGTTGTTGTTGTCGTCGTCGTCATCGCAGCAGCAGCAGTGCACAGACAGCAGCGCAGAGCAGTAGCAGCAGCAGCAGCAGCAGCAGATAGAGTAGAGTAGTAAGTAGTAGTAGTATTGTTGTTGTTATTGTTGCGGCGGCGGCTCAACAGCAGCAGCAGCAGTAGCAGCAGCAGTAGTAGTAGTAGTAGTAGCAGCAGCAGCAGCAGTAGTAATAGTAGCAGCAGCAGCAGCAGCAGCAGCAGTAGTAGTAGCAGCAGCAGCAGTAGTAGTATCAGTAGCAGTAGTTGCAGCAGCAGCAGTAGTAGTAGTAGCAGCAGCAGCAGTAGCAGCAGTAGCAGCAGAAGCAGCAGTAGTAGCAGCAGCAGCAGCAGTAGTAGCAGCAGCAGCAGTAGTAGTAGTAGCAGCAGCAGCAGCAGCAGTAGTAGTAGCAGCAGCAGCAGTAGTAGTAGCAGTAGCAGTAGTTGCAGCAGCAGCAGCAGTAGTAGTAGTAGTAGCAGCAGCAGTAGTAGCAGTAGCAGCAGCAGAAGCAGTAGTAGCAGTAGCAGCAGCAGAAGTAGCAGCAGCAGCAGTAGTAGTAGCAGTAGCAGCAGCAGAAGCATAGTAGCAGTAGCAGCATCAGAAGCAGCAGCAGTAGTAGTAGTAGTAGTAGTAGTAGTAGTAGTAGCAGAAGCAGCAGCAGTAGCAGTAGTAGTAGCAGTAGCAGCAGCAGCAGTTGCAGTAGTAGCAGCAGCAGTAGTAGTAGTAGTAGTAGCAGTAGTTGCAGCTGCAGCAGCAGCAGCAGTAGTATTAGTAGTAGTAGTAGCAGAAGCAGCAGCAGTAGCAGTAGTAGTAGCAGCAGTAGCAGCAGCAGAAGTTGCAGTAGTAGCAGCAGCAGTAGCAGCAGCAGCAGCAGAAGCAGCAGAAGCAGCAGCAGTAGCAGCATTGGGTGAGGGGAGAAATAAGAGAAAATAGAATGAAGGAAAATAAAATATGAAAGAAAGGAATATAGAAAGAATGAACTAAAACGAACTAAGGTGAATTAAATTGAAATAATAAGAAATAGAATATGAAATCTGTCCCGATGGTGTATCACCTTGTCGTGGTGGGATGGCTTGCGTGCTTCAATGACCCCCAGAGCTATGTGGGCGGGGGCTTCGGCCTCTGGCAGGTTCAACCATGCTCAACAGGTCTGGGGGGGAGGAGCCAGACTAAACGATGCACCCTGGTCCTCCAGGTTGGGGGTTGTGCATTGTGCTAACGACCCATTCACTTAAAAACTCATCTGTTACGGAAACTGCAACTTTACCTCTTACGAGCGACATGGTTGGGGAAGAGTCCTCTCTGGTAGAGCCTATGACGCGTGCTGGTGAAAGCCTTCGGGAAGCCAGTGCGCCGACAACTCTTTTAACAACCAAGTCAATAACCAGGATAGGGACCTGGAACATCAGAACCCTATACGAAACCGGTAAAACAGCACAGGTGAGTAGAGAAATGCACAGGTACAACCTAAAGATCCTTGGCCTGTGCGAGACCAGATGGAATGGAACCGGGCAGACAAAACTTGCGAGTGGAGACACTATCATCTACTCTGGACAGGAAGAAGGCCAGCCCAACACACATGGAGTAGCGCTGCTGATGAGACCCGAAGCAACGCAAGCACTGCTGTCCTGGGAACCAGTGTCACCACGGATCCTCACAGCACGTTTCAACTCAAAAGGCAGAAAGGTTACCATCCTTCAGTGCTACGCTCCAACAAATACAGCAGAGTTAGAAGATAAAGAAAACTTCTTCGAACAAGTTCAGACCATCATGGACAAAGCACCAAAGAGGGACCTAAAAATACTAATGGGAGACATGAATGCCAAAGTGGGGACAGACAACACAAACAGAGAACTGATCATGGGCAGACATGGCACTGGAGAACAAAATGAAAATGGAGAACTTTTAACAGAATTTTGCATGTTCAACGACCTGGTCATTGGAGGCACCATCTTTCCTCACAAGAAAGTCCACAAGACCACATGGACTTCCCCCGATGGCAAGACAGAAAACCAGATTGACCACATCACCATCGGGCGAAAGTGGAGAAGGAGCCTGCATGATGTCAGGGTGAAGCGCGGAGCAGATGCAGCATCAGACCATCATCTTGTTGTTGCCATCCTCAAGACCAAGCTCAAAGCCTACATCGACCGGGCAGGAAGACCATCACACAAGTTCAACGTGCAAAGCCTGAAGGAAAGAGAAAAAAAAAAAGAAGAATTCAGGCTCGAACTGAGGAACAACTTCAGTGTGCTTTCCCAGCTGCCAGAGGAAACAGTCGAAGAGCAATGGCAGAGTCTGCGTGAGACCTGGAAGACATGCCAAACAGTACTGGGAAAGAAAACAAGAAAATACAAGGAGTGGCTGACAACAGAAACATGGGCACTGATCACCGAGAGAAAACAGCTGAAAGATCAGATCAACCGAACACAAGATCAAGAAAAGAAACAGGAACTGCAAGCATGCTACTGGGACAAAAAAAACCCGGGGAGTTAAAGAGAAATGCAAGAAGAAACAAGAGAAAATTCATTGAGGAACTGACTCAGGAAGCAGAGACTGCACAGGCAAAGAAATATGAAGAACTGTACGAGATCACGATAACTCTCTCAGGAAAAAACAACAAACTAGCTGCCCTGTCAAAGATAAGAATGGCAATACCATTCAGGTGAGGTGGACCAAGAGCAAGATGGGCAGAGCACTTCAAAAAAACGCTCAACAAACCTGCACCACCCATGCCGCCTGACATCCCCCCACCTACTGAAATCCTTGGCATCAACACCGGATCCCCTACCAAGAATGAGATCACCAAAGCCATCAAAGTCACTCAAATCAGGCAAAGCAGCAGGCCCAGACGGTATACCACCTGAAGCACTGAAGGCAGACATCCAAACTTCCACTGAGATGTTATACCCACTCCTATACAAGATCTGGGAGCAAGAGAGTGTACCAGAAGACTGGAAGAAAGGCCATCTCGTAAAGCTGCCAAAAGAAAGGGGACCTGTCCTCATGCAACAACTGGAGAGGAATCATGCTACTGTCCATCCCAGGGAAAGTGCTGACAAAGATCATGCTAGACAGACTGAAGACAGCACTGGACAAGACACTTCGGGATGAACAGGCAGGCTTTAGGCAAGACAGATCATGCACAGATCAAATCGCCACAATGCGCATCATCATTGAGCAGTCCCTGGAGTGGCAGACCCCCCTATATTCAGTCTTTGTCAACTTCCAGAAGGCATTTGACATCGTCGACAGAGATGTCATTTGGAAACTGATGCATCAATATGGCTTTCCACCAAAGTTCATCACCATCACCCAGCAGCTATATGAAGATGCCACCTGTCAAGTCATCCATGAAGGAGAACTGACGGAACCTTCTCCGTACAGACCGGTTGTTCGTCAGGGCTGTCTGTTGTCGCCAACCATCCTCCTGTTGGTGTTGACTGGATAATGCGGCAAGCCACAGCAGGCAGGAGAACCGGCATACAGTGGACCCTCATGAAGCAGCTGGAAGACCTGCACTTCGCAGACGACATCAGCCTTCTCTCCCACAGGCAACAAGAGCCAAGAGAAGCTTGTCTCGTGTTGCTGACGAAGCTGAAAGACTGGCCTCCAAATCAACATCGGAAGACGGAGATCATGAGGTGAACAACAAAACACATGACCAGTGCGACTGCAGCAAGAAACCATCAAAGAAGTCACCAAGTTTATTTATCTGGGCAGTGTCGTCAGTAAAGATGGGGAACAGATGAAGACATCAAGTGCCGAATCAACAAGCCCGTCACGCCTCAAACCCTTCGGCGCCAATTGGAGGTCAAACAGCCCTCTCATTTCAAACAAGTTCGGATCTACAACACCAATGTCAAATCGGTCCTACTTTATGGCTCAGAAACCTGGCGGGGTAACAAAACCAACACCCAAAACTCCAGTCTTTTACCAACAAATGCCTCAGGTACATCCTCACATCAGGTGGCCGGAAGTCATATCCAACAAACAACTGTGGGACAGGACCATACAAAACCCCAATCGAGTCCATTATTAACACAAGAAGTGGGGATGATCGGCCATACACTCCGAAAAGCCTGCGTCAAAGTCACCAGACAGGCCCCTTTAATGGAATCCACAAAGGAAGCGGAAGTTGTCGACCAAAAGCAGACCTGGCGCAGAAGTGTTGACGAAAAAACGAAGGGAGCCGAATGACATGGGCCACTGAAGAGATTCCCAAACCCCAGTTCGGTAGGGGTGTTGTTGCAAACCCTAATGTTCCAAGGAACCAAGAGGCATAAAGTCAAGTCAAGTCAAGAATATGAAATACAAAAAGGAATAGATGAAATGAAATCAAACGAACTACGGTAAAAGAAACTTTAAAAAATAAGATGAAAGAGATTGAATGGTAATGAAATAAGGAAAAACAAATAGAAATACATCAAAAGGAGATTAAAACGATTTATGGTGAAACGAAATAACCTAAAATAAACCGAAGTACGGTAGAATGAAAGAATCTGATATAAAATGAAACAATAAACAAAATGAAGTAGATGAAAACAGACTTTTTTTTAAAGATAAAATTGAAATATTTTAACGAAATATGAAACAAAACGATTAGATAAAATGATATATAATGAACTGAGGTAAAATGAACTAAATTAAAATAAAGTAAAATACTTTTTAAGAAGGTGAGATGAAGTAAGGTAGATAAAATAAAGGCCTGAATGAAAAAATAGGATTAACCTAGAACAAAGCTGAAACAAGATTACATCTTATAATATCAATCATAAAGGCTACAAACTATTAAACTGGATTTAAAAAAAAATTAAAATGAGATAAAAACGTATCTAACTTCAAAAAATGATTCAAAATAACTGTAAAATGAAAATAAAATAAAATGAAAGAAACAAAAAGATTATTTTTAAATAAAAGCTTAAATAAACTGATATGAAAAACAATACAAAACAAATGAAATCAAACAAAACAAAACAAAACACACATGCAATTATGAGTATTGTCATTATTGTCAGTCATCGTTTAGTTGTTAGAATCACCACCGAAATCCAGCAGCATAAACTAGAGCAAAAATAAACCCTGTCTAATGTTTTTAGCTATGCAGTTTTTGTAATCGCATACTGTATTCGTCATTGGAGCATTTCTTGTCCCAGAATTAACTAAAGCACAAGTGTGTGTGTGTGTGTGTATGTGTGTGTGTGTGTGTGTGTGTGTGTGTGTGTGTGTGTGTGTGTGTGTGTGTGTGTGTGTGTGTGTTGTGTGTGAGTGAAAGTCAGTTTTTTTAAAACTATTTCCAGATGGTACATTGAATAGGTAATGCATTTACTTTGCTTTTTCTTCGTCAAGCCATCTACCTAGGAACAAATAATAGCTTCATCAATAATAACCAACTACAGCACTATTACGACAACTCATAATAATAAGATATACCCAATAAGAACAGTGGTTGTGTGTGTGTGTGTGTGTGTGTGTGTGTGTGTGTGTGTGTGTGTGTGTGTTGGGATTGTTGGTTTGGTTTGGTTTGGGTTTTTAGTTTTTGGACGAGTTTCTTTCCTAATTTTTTTCTTTTTCTCGTTTTTTTTGTTTCTTTTTTTATGGTGGGGGTTTGGGGGGGGCGGGCGTGAGGGGGGAAAGAGCGCTTTTTGTGTGATGGTCTTTGACCTATTATCCTTTTAAAACAACATGCCGACTGCCGGAAGTTTCAATGGACGTGTCATTTCATGCAGTAAGGTGAAACAGTGGCGTCACGACTGTACGTACGGGCAAACGTCATTTCCAAGTGTGTACAAGGGACGTTATTCTCGATGTCACCACAAACTTGACATTCCGATGAGATCGCTGCAGAATAGAATAGACTAAAATACAACATACTAGAGTGGGGTGTCCATTTATTTATTTATTATTCTTTTACTTTGATGATATTGGAATAAGCACTCATTGCTTTCTTTACAACCAGTCCCCGTGTGTGCAGTTTTGTCAATTTTGTCATCAGTTCCCACAGGCACACAATGGCCTACTCTTCCGAAAAGCGGAACGGGTTTTAACGTGTGCGCAAGATGTTCTGCGCGCGTTCTCACACGGGACCTCGGTTTACAGTCTCATGCGAAGGACTTTTGGGGAGAGTGGAGTCTGCACTGATGTTAACTCCAGAAGAAAAATCCTCTTGAAGGAGATTCAAACCCGGGTCAGCAGGTCACGAGCGCATCACTCTATCCAATCAACCAGTCAGCCAGCCAGCCAATCAATCTACCAACCCACCGAGCCATTAATCAAGCAAGTAACAACCGACCAACCAACCAACCCCAACCTACCAAACAGCTGACCAGCTAACTGATCAACCAGCCAACCAATTAACCAACCAACCAATTAACCAACTAATTAACTAACCAAACAACCACCCAAACGAGCTGTTAATCAAGCAAAGTGCAACCATTCAAATTGCCAACTAATTCCAACGACCAACCAATCTATTAACCAACCAACCCACTAACCAACCAATCAGCAACGGCCCAACTAAACTACCAACCAGCCTTGCGAACAAACGGAACGAATCAACCAACCAACCAGCCAACCAAACAACCAGCCAAGCAACCGACCAACAAACTTAACCATCCTTCCAAGTAATATTCAATGACCCACCCATCCACCCAGCCATACAAAAATGCACTACAGAATTTTGGCAGACAAAATAGCAGGACCAACAAACCATTAATCCATCCATCCACCAATCCACCCATCTATCCATTCATATATCCACCCATCTACCTAGCCAGCCAGCCAGCCAACCACCAATCCAGCCACCCATCCATCCATCCACCCACCCATCCACCCACCAACCCAGCCAGCCACCCATGCATCCACCCGTCCATCCATCCATCCATCCATCCACCCATTTTAAAACTTATTCTTTTATTTCGAGGATAATGGAATAAGCACTCATATGCTTTTTTACATCCAGTCCCCGTGTGCATGCAGTTTTGAAAATTTTGTCATCCGTTCCCACCGACACACAATGGCCTACACTTCCTAAAAGCTGAACGGATTTTAACATGAGCGCGAGATGTTTCCTCATCCATCCACATAATTATCCAACCAACCACCCAACCAACCAACCAACCAACCAACCAACCAACCAACCACCCAACCAACCCACCAACTAACCTTTCAACAACCCACCAACTCACGCAATTCGCCATCCTCACCAAACTCCACTCACGTATTTGGCAGACGAAAGGCAGAACGGTGTCAAAGAACATCTCATAATGGCAGGGGAAGATCTTCCAGACCCCGCCCTCATCGGTATCCATGGCAACGCAACCGTTGTCCTGCAGCACGTGCGTCTCAGCGTTGGCGGCCCAGTTGAAGAAATTCGCTTCCACACCTGCACGGGAAAACGTTACATTGCCGATACAAAGCCGCCAGGATGGTAAACCTTTAACTATTCAGAGAACAGGAACAATTGCTTGTTTACCAAAAGCTGTCAAACCGAGAGAATTTCTTTATATATAAAAAAAAAATTTGGTGCTCAATTGTCTTTTTGAACATAGTGTACAAAAATCACGAACATCTGGACTGGTCAAGACTGTCCTACTACAGGGAACAGTACAATGAGGGAGACGAAGAGGCAGACAGAGAAAACTTACAGGAACAATTGCTTGTTTACCAAAATCTGTCAAACCGAGAGAATTTGTCAAAAATTCGGTGACCAATTATCCTTTTTAACATAGTGTAATAAAAAAAAAAAAATAAAAAAACCCACGAACATCTGGACTGGCCAAGACTGTCCTACATGGAACAGTACAAGGAGGGAGACAAAGAGGCAGACAGAGAATACACACGGGACTTGATGGGGAAAAAAAGATATGAGTGCTTATTCCATTATCCTCGAAATAAAAGAATAAAATAGAAAATAAAACAGAAAAATGGGAGGACAGCATCAGAGAGTGGCAAGCCTTGAGTGGATATGCTACGGAAAGCAGAGGACCGTGGGGAGTGGAGGAAGCTGGTTGCAAAATCTTCAGTGGTTCCCCCACGGTCCATGGGACTACGGGACAGGTGTAGGTGAGAGGGAAGGTACAGGAGAGGTTCTTCTTGCATTGCAAACCACCTCAACACAAATCTGCCATAAAAGTAATCAGCGAAGATCAAACAGGATTTATTCATGAGTAACATATACATATAGGGACGGGATAGCTCAGTGGTCGGAGCACTCGCTTTCCCCCAGCCAAGTTATGCAGCTGTCGAAAACGTCGGTTCCAGTTGGTATTTGGTGAAGTTTGGCGGCCTTGGCTTCAGTACAGTTCCCCCATTCACCCAGCTGCAAATGAGTACCTGCCTTCTTTAGGGTCTGGAGGACAAGCAGCTGAGGAGATTGGCAATGGCGCCGCCTCATCTAGCTGGTCCCTAGAGAAGTGAGTCTCTCACGGCCTCGCTCCACTCCGATCCTTATCGTTATTGGGACACCTTTTCCCTTTTTTTTTAGACACTATACATGGAGTTGAAATTCGATCACTATTATTTGATTAACTACTTAGAGAACTAAGGAAAGCAGCAGACTATTGTCAATATTGACTTCGAAATGCTTTAGTTCTAGCTGGAACTCTATTTTAAAGTCTTGAAAGATACGTCTTGACGAAAAATCTTCACTCCACCTTACCTCACCAATCCGTGGTTTTGTAGGCGCGTATGGAGGCACCACTGAAGATTTTGCAACTGTTCCTCCAGACTTCCTACTGTATCTCAGCTTTCGGTAGAAGTCGTTTGCACTCAAAGCCAGATCACTTCTGATGTCTTCCCATCGTTTTCTCTGGCTGCCGCTTCTTCGTCTCCCTCCTTGTACTGTTCCCTGTAGGACAGCCTTGGCCAGTCCAGATGTTCCCGTGACTTGCCGGTACTACTTTAGTTTGCGTTTTTTCACTGAAGTCAGAAACTCTTCACATGGTCGTATGGGATTTTCAACTCAATTTTTCACTTCCTCGTTAGTTATATGACCTCTGTATTAGGTACCAAGAAGTTTGCGAAAGAATCCCATCTCCATTGCTTGTATCCTTCTTTTAATGTCTGCTTTTATGGTCAACGTTTCACATGCGTACAAAAATAACGGACAAGGTCAGATCAGTCTAATCTTGACGCTGATGGCGACGTACTTGTCATTCCAGAGGACTTTCAACTTGTTCATTGCAGCTGTGGTCTGGGCTATCCTGGAGAGAATTTCAGGTTTTGATCCTTAACCCAATACAAAAGCTCCCAGATATGATTAAACTAAGGACGGTGTCGAGTTTCTTGTTGTCTATAATTATGTCAGTGCTGATGCTATTGGCACTATTTGTCATCAGCTGGGTTTTCTCTGCATTTATC
>CM054165.1:13622138-13627138 GCA_028751875.1 Rapana venosa
CACTCACACACACACATACATACACGACGTAACACACTCTCATACACACACTCACACACACCACACGCACACACACACACACACACACAAACACACATCACCACACACACACACACACCACACATACACACACACCACCACACACACACCAAATCGTCTGATATCACTTATTTGGAGAAGGAACGTTTAAACTGAAGAACTAACAACTAACACACACACACACACACACACACCACACACACACACAACACCACCACACACACACACACACACACCACACACACACACACACACACACAACACACACACACACACACACACACACACCCCAATGTAGACATATGTAAGGACCATTGACTAGAAAAGACATATACATGCACACAGACCTGTAAGTGCGCGCGCGCGCACACACACACACACACACATACACACACACACACACACAGTGAGATAGACACAGAGATAGAAAATGCCCAGGTGTGTCTGACTGTATCTTGAAATGAATAATTATGCATATTGTGTGCCGGTGGGAACGGATGACATTTTACAAACCCCATACACAACTGTTAAATATTAAAAAATCACATACAAGCTTATTCGATTAAAATAATAATAATGTATGGAATTTATATAGCGCTGAATCTTGTAAAGCAACAAATAAAAGCGCTCAGATTACTTTTTTTTATATCGAGGATAATGGAATAAGCACTCATGTGCTTTTTTTACATTCAGTCCCCGTGTGGATGCGGTTTTGTAAATTTTGTCATATGTTCCCACCGGCACACAATGGCCTACTCTTTCGAAAAGCGGAACAGGATTTAACGTGTACGCAAGATGTTCTGCATGCGTTCGCACACGGGGCCTCGGTTTATAGTCTCATCCGAAGGATGATTACCCTTGAAATAAAATGATAAATAAATAAATGAATAAACAGATAAAACTGAAGGTAAAATGTCTACCACCCACCAGTATGTATGTCTCCATGCAAGCACAGTGAACTAGGGGTTTCTTTGTACCCATAGTATAAATCCCACCCCCACCCCTTCCCCCACCCCCACCCCTTCCCCCACCCCCACCCCCGTGGGGGATGCCGGGATCCTGCCGTATATGTAACACCCCCACCTTCTGGAAATTCTTTGCTTGGAATTCCCTCTTTTCTACCCCTCTCTTTGTTTCATTTCTTCCTGAAACCTCCTTTTTGTCTATGTTGTTCTACCTTTCTTAAGAGAGAATTCTCTCCCACACCGAAATCCGATGCGCTGGGGCTGACTTGTCAGGGGCTTAACGGCAGCCCCACTCATTTTCACTTATGATTATGACAACAGATAACAATAGTTGCTGCCTGAGCGTTCATATGTAGACGAAGAATGGATTAATTATAAAACTAACCCTTCAAAAAAGCAACAACAAAGACTGCATATTTACCATCTTGAACAGCAAAACCGCACAGCAAAAGAAGGACTACACGTACATCCATTATGTGGACATCAGATAGACTAGACACTGGCGCCCATGTAAGGGATGGTCATTTTACTATCTACTCTTTAGAGAAGCAGTCAAGCTCTAATACAAATCGTATAGAACATTATTAGAGTCAAAAGATCTTGATGTGATTTCTTCACCCCCAAAAATTAGAACTAACTGATCTTAAAATAAAAAGGTAAAGGTGTTCCCATAACCTATAAGGTCGTAGGGGGAGCGAGGCGTCAGAGACCTCACTTCTCTAGGGCCAGCATATTGAGGGCGGCGCCCATCTCCTCTCCCTCGCTGCTTTACCTTCCCTGACCCTAAAGAAGCAGGTACCCATTTACAGCTGGGTGAACTGGGGGACTGTACAGAAGCCAAGGTGCACTAACGGTCACCCATCCAACTGGTAACCACGCTCGACGCTGCTTGACCTTGGCTGGGGGAAAGCAAGTGCTCCGACCACTGAGCTATCCTGTCCCCTACGATCCTACAAAGAAGTAATTATACATGGCATCCTAACTCCTCTATAAGGGATGTTAGCTTTGCTTCGTTTATTTAGGGTAACAATACCAGAAGCGTCAATAGATAAACATTATGATTTAACTGTAAAAATTGATAACTGATATGTACAAAAATGCAAATAAGAATACTGCATAGTACTTGTATAGGAATAACAAAACACAAATAGTTTTAACACATTCAATTTTACACACACACACACACACACACACACACACACACGCACGCACGCACGCACACACACACACACACACACACACACACACACACACACACACACACACACACACATAAAGGTTATGCATTTCAGGGTGACGAGGATTTCGGCTGTTGGAGGCAGGTACAGATATGAAATAAAACAGGAGAGGAAAATCTTAGTTTTAAAATAAGTAGGCCTATGTCTCGAGGTTGGATTTTAAAGTATCATGAGTTTGCTTTTGGCGAAGGGAGAGAGGGAGATCATTCCAGATCGATGGACCAGGAATAGAGAAAGAGCGACAAGCAAAGGTGAATTGTTTGGATCTAGGTGTTGTTAAGCACAAGGTTTCTGCACCCGAGCGGAGGGAACCAGAAAAAGTATAGGGGTGAGGACATTCACAGAGGTAGAAGGAGAGTGGGGATGTACTGTGGGCAAGGCATCTCCACTATAATCAAATTTCTGCCCAATTTCCGAAATAGCAGCTGCCTCCTCTACTGTTTAGAGGTCATCGTCGAACACGACGGACAATTCTCTCCTACGACGAAGTCGGATGCTCTGGGCCTGGCTTGTCATGCGCTTAATCAACCAACGGCAGCACAACGCATTTTCGCTCATATGAAAGACAACAGTAGTTGCTGTCTGAGCGTTCGACGACGATGACGACGACGACGAGGAGGAAGAAAGAGGAGGAGGAGGAGGAGAAGAAGAAGAAGAAAGAAGAAAGAAGAAAGAAGAAGAAGAAGAAGAAGAAGAAGAAGAAGAAGAAGAAGAAGAAGAAGAAGAAGAAAGAAGAACAAGAAGAAGTTTTGACGTTAGAAGAAGAAGAACAAGAACAAGAACAAGAAGTTTTGACGTTATAAAAAGACCATACACGTCGATCTTATCTTTGCCTCTCTGGTTGTCCAGTACTTACTAACCAAATACCTGACCTGGAATCAAGGTTTCAAACTGATTGTGTATTACATCATCGTCCTCCATTCCAAATCTGGGCATGTCAGAATTCTGAATGACTTACGCTTGAAGGGGACGGGATAGCTCAGTGGTCAGAGCACTCGCTTTACCCCAAGCTAAGGTTTAAGCAGCATTGAGAGCGGTTACCAGGTGGATGGGTGACCGTTTAAGCACCTTGGCTTCAGTACAGTCCCTCAGTTCACCCAGCTGTAAATGGGTACCTGCCTCTTTAGGGTCAGGGAAGGTAAAGCAGCGAGGGAGAGAGGACAGGCGCCGCCCTCAATAAGCTAGCTCCTTGAGAAGTTGAGGTCTCTGATGCCTCGCTCCTCTACGACCACATAGGTTATAGGACCTTCTTTCCTTTCCTTTCAGTCCCATGTCTCAAAGGACGTAGAGGGGACATGAGAGAAGACGCGACAGAGATCTTTTTCCATGCTTCACGATCCTGTGTGGCTAGTAGAAGGTTGCAGGGGTTGAGCGGTCCATTCTTTGATGTTGTCAACCCATGATTTCTTTTGGCGGCCTCTTCTTCTCTTGCCTTCAACTGTTCCCTGCAGGATGGTTTTTGCTAAGGTGTTGTGTCTTGTGGGGTGACCAAACCACATCAGTTTTCTCCTCTTTATGGTGGAGAGCAGAGATTCTTGGGGGCCCACACGCTTTTTGATTTCTTCTTTCACATAGTTGTTGGTCTTGTGTTCTTTGTATGATATTTTGAGGAGTCTTCTGTGGCACTTGTTCTCGAATGCTTGGATTCTCCTCTCTAGCTCTGCTGACAGAGTCCATGATTCACAGTCATATAGGAGGATAGATATCACGAGGGATTTGTAGAGGTGATATTTGGTGCAGAAGCTGATGTTGTTGCTTCTGATGATCCTCTCGAGTCTAGCTAGAGCAGATGTTGCTGTTGCAATGCGAGCTTTCACTTCATTGTTTGATGTGCCATCTTTTGTTAGGATGGAGCCTAAGTATTTGAATTGGCTCACCTCTTCCAGTATTTCTCCATTCATCTTTATTTCCGTGCTGTCATTACTTGCGCTGTTGACCATGATCTTTGATTTCTCTGTACTGACCTCCATGCCGTATGCGCTCGCTCGATCTGATAGGACACCTTAACCTTTTAATTGGTAGCTAGAATGTAGGTACTCAACTCATCTGTCTTCATTACCGCTGTCGTCGGTAGGAGCTCCACGCAATGCCACCACCAGGGTTCACCATCTTTCTCTGTCTCTGCTGAGTTCTACCATCTCCTGTAGCCCTCCTCCCAGACCACTGATGTCAGTGATGTTGTCAATGTAGGATGTTGGTGGTCTCCTATTTTCCTTCTGCCCTCAACCTTACCTTGGACAACTGTCAGCGTCATCAGATTTTTTGTCTCTGTGTTTCTGTTTTCATGGGGGATTGGGTGGGGGGGATAGTGCAATAACATAATGAAACACTCCATGGGGTGTTGTGTTGCAAGAAGCTTTATGCGTTCATGATCTGAATACGTGTAGATGATTTGAATGTGGGCGCTTTGATTTTTTGCTTTTCAATATTCAGCGTTATATTAATTACATACATTATTAGTATTATTATGACGATGATGATGATGATGATGATGATGATGAATGATGATGATGATGATGATGATGATGATGATGATGATCCGAGGGCTTAAAAGATATGTATGTATGTATGTATGTATGTATGTATGTATGTATGTATGTATGTAATGTATGTATGTAATGTATGTATGTATGTATGTATGTATGTATGTATGTATGTATGTATGTATGTATGTATGTATGTATGTATGTATATAAATATATGTATGTATGCATGCATGCGTGTATGTATGTATGTATGTATGTATGTATGTATGTAT
>CM054165.1:13632138-13635850 GCA_028751875.1 Rapana venosa
TACAAATTGCAATGAGGCATTACGAAGAGTTGCTCATAATTCAAGTAGGCCATATTTGCTCGAATGGAGGATTATAATTAATTAATTCATCTTGTCTTGTAGTGACCACATGACGCTCAGAACAAATGGAATTGGTAAAGTGATGCGAGTTATGGAGAGATGGAGAGGGGGGGAGGATGAGAAGAGAGAAGAGAGAGAGAGAGATGCAAAGAAGAGGTAGAGGAGAGAGATGAGAGAGCATAGAGAGTAGAAAGAAGAAGAGAGAAGGAAGAGGAGGAAGATGAGATTAATTAAGAGAGTTTAAATATTAAAAACTAATAACATCTAGGTTTGAAGTATCAACATATCTGTAGAAGACCAATCATTTACAAATGTTTTATTTATTCTATGCTTAGAGAGGACTATACATAGAACATTATTGATATGAAATTATTACGCAAATTTCAATAGTCACGGAAAAACCAATTAGATATTATTTGATAGAACTAAAGATGTTGTATTTAAATGACCGATAGTCAATTTTTATTAATATTTTAGCAATATTATTATATCTATAGCTCTGAAAGCTTGTATTTTAATGGAGTTTATTTTATGTGATGTACACTTTTGTTAATGACATGCTTGGACTGTGCATCTTCCATACCCCAGACAAACTTGTTTTTTCATATGAGCAAAAACTTATGAATTAACACCGTATCAAGCATGACCCGCACCCTCACGGAACAATTGCTAAGTCGAACTGTCAAGGCAGGAAAACTCAGAAGGCAAAATATAGGCAAGATAAGCGACGTGGTGAAAACCAACACCAGGGGTCCGAAACAAGAAAGGATAAAAGAGGAATATCCTGGCCCATTTCAGAGATGGGTGGTTGACTGGGCAGACCCTGGCAAAGTTCCCACGGACTTTGTCTAGGAGATCTCTCATCCCAGTCCACCCAGAATCACTCTTTAACTGCCGTGAACTTAGGTAAAACCATTCACTGTCAGACCTGAAGTGATAGAAAGGAAAAGAGCTATCCAAGAGAGCTGAGACAACGATCACAGATGGACCAGCAGAAGAGGTTGAGATGAGAGGCGGCTGATGCTTCTTACACTGAAAGATAGACAGAGGTCTGAATCAGTCAAGCGGAAGTTTCAACAAACTTCAGGTTAAGCACTGATTGTCATTAGCAAACCAATACATTCTCTACCACCCTAAGCATTGGCAACTTCTGAGAATGCCTCTGTCATGTTCTTCAAACGTCTGACTCAGGACAATGAGCCCCCAGACGCCCTTTCCCACTGATCTTGCAGCAAATCCTTGACCATTACTGTCCTCAAACTTGCAGATCCTGAAGGGAACGGCTAATGAAATATGGTCAGATATCAGTGCAGAGTGACGATGAGAACGCCAAAGACAACATGAATGAAATAAAGATCGAAAGATGGTTTCAGCCACCCGTATTTCAATAGTAAATATCTACTTCTCCTGAAAGAGTCCTGCCATTTACAGGAGTTGACACTGCGATAGACATCACATGTTCCAGTTCCACATTGATTTTACTACGTGCCTTTGTGCATTCCCATGACAGTGTCTTCCTCCTCAGACTGTCATCCAACAACAAAACCTGTCCGATTTGGCCTACTGACCTGTCTGATGAGGACAAGCGTTGTGGACCCCTGGCCTTCACGCACTGGGCAGAGTCAGCCTCAGAGTTGTGTCATCAACACACTTTGGAGGTTAAAAACCTTCATGGTTTTCTGCCTGTCAGGAGTGGACCAAGAGTATAGTGTCAGGAACAGGGAAACACTTCTTAAGGTTAAACATCAGACTGGCTCCCACCTGGAATCCAAGCCAAAATCGTAAAGATAGGGGCTATCAACTGGCCACCCCACATCCCGAGGGGAAGATATGCTCAAGGATTACATGGATGAATCTATGACTCCAAAGACAGAATCACATCATACGTCTGAACACATCCCTCCATCACACAAAGACCCTACAACAATAAAGAACATTATCAGCCCATCCAAGATATGACCAGTGTATGTAGTATGTAGATGTACTATGCTTAAGTATGTATGTATGTTGTATGTTGTTGTATGGAGGGTATGATGTTTTCCTTCCTCGACGATGAACCTCAAATCTGCAATCAGACCAGCTGTAGTTTTAACTCAAAATTGATTAGTGGGGAGATGCCGCCCAAGTCATCCCCACTCCTCTGCCCAAGCATAGAAGTCAACGTTGAGATGTTCTCCAAAGGCCTCAATCCGGTCAGAATAGGACTTGGAGCTCAAGCCTCCTTCAAGGTCATAGTGTCTTTGACACAGCTTGTAAAGTGGAATTCCTTGAACGGAAACCACTGATCAGCCTCCATTGCTGAGGCCCAGGCATGATTTAATCAAGTATGTGATAAATGCCCAAAGGGCTGGAGGCTACAGACCAATCACTCATTAAGGACAGCATCTTCCATGCTGCCCACCCATTCACTATAGTACAGCGTTGGCTCTTTCCCACCATGACCAAAACATCAGACCAGCGACACACTGAGCAAATCAAACGATCACACTAGCAGATGCACATCCATCATGAACCTATTACTCGTCTCTCATCTCATTAGTATTTGCTACCCCTATCCTTTCACATGACATAACCCCTTCCTCCCTCGATGTCTCATGAATAATAAATCAGCAGAGTGAGGCATATCCGCATACGTGGACACATGCTGTGACAAGAAAGCATCATTTGGAACTGTGAGTAGAAAGAGCCTTTTAGCGGGTAGCATTTGTGTGCATCACTTTATGTTGATTTGGTTCAGTACGGAAAAGACTTATGGATAGGCTCAGTACATCACTTTTCATATGTGTAAGTGGAAACAAGAGTGCAAGTTGATGGTAAGGTATATATTTCATTGTAGATTGTTGACTTGCAGCTTGATTGGAATCAAATGGAGTTCCCACATAGGTACAGTGCATTTGCATTTTAAATTTGGGTTATCCACTTCTGTGTGTCGGATTTTTGTCAGAAGTGCTTGTTCATTTGTATATCTATGACCTATGTAAAGAACACTTGCTATCTGAAATATCCTCCAATCACATTCAATTGACCACGTTTTATATCTCTGCAATACAGACCTTAAGCCTGTAGTGTGCAATGATTATGATGTATGTATGTATGTATGTATGTATGTGTATGTATGTATGTATGTATGTATGTATGTATGTATGTATGTATGTATGTATGTATGTATGTATGTATGTATGTTTTATTCTTTTCCTCGTGTCCCGACTACTCCAACTTGCAGGAGGCAGCTGCTGTTTTGGAAACTGGGCAGAAATTTGATTAGAGTGGAGATGCCTTGCCCAAGTAATTTCCCACTCTCTCGGCCAAGTGGGCATAAGGACAGTCAGCGTTGGAGAAAGTTCTCAAAGGCAACCAGCATCAGGGCTGAGCACTAAGGACTGTGCGATCAAGCCTCCTGTCAGAGAGTCTAGTCGATCACTAAAGACTAGCTGTAAGTGGAATTCATGAAGGGAAAGCCACTGGTGTACAGCCTCTCACTTGCTTTGTTGCCCCACGTCAATGATTTAATCAAGAACTGTGATAAAGCCCAGGCGCTTTACGGCACGACCAATCACTCATTAATGACAGCTTTCTCTGTTGCTACCATTACTGCTCATACATCGCCAGTTGGCTTTTGTCAGACACCAATGACACTCATCATACCGCGACT
>CM054165.1:13636350-13750378 GCA_028751875.1 Rapana venosa
GCAATTCTTAATTAGTGAATCTTCCTAATATTGAAAATGGGACTATGTTAATGACAATACATTTTTTACGATATGTCTACGTAAGTAGTAAGTACGTATGTATGTATGTATGTATGTGTGTATGTATGTATTATGTATGTATGTTGTTGCATGTATGTAGTGTGTATGTATGATATGTATGTATGTATGTATGTATGTATGTATGTATGTATGTAGTATGTATCGTACGTAGTACGCACTATGTATGTAGTATGTTATGTATGTAGTATGTATGATGATATGTATGTATGTATGTATGTATGTATGTACGTAAGTACGCATGTATGTATGCATGCATTATGTATGTATGTGTGTATGTATGTATGTTGTATGTATTATGTACGTACGTATGCATGTATGTATGCATGCATGTATGTGTGTGTGCTTGCGTGCGTGCGCGCATGCATGCATCTATGTTTGTACCGACGTACGTACCTACGTACATATGTATGTATGTATGTTTATATGCATGCATGTATGTGCGTATGCATGTACATACGTCTGTCTGTCTGTCTGTCTGTTGTCTGTCTGTATGTATGAATGTATGTACGTACGTACTATGTATGTATGTACGTACGTATGTATGTATGTATGTATGTATGTATGTATGTATGTATGTATGTATGCATGCTGTGTGCGTATGCATGTACATACGTCTGTCTGTCTGTCTGTATGTATGAATGTATGTACGTACGTACTATGTATGTATGTACGTACGTATGTATGTATGTATGTATGTATGTATGTATGTATGTATGTATGTATGTATGTATGTATGTATGTATGTATGTATGTATGTATGTATGTATGTATGTATGCATGCATGCGTGTGTGTGTGTATGTATGTATGTATGTATGTATGTATGTATGTATGTATGTATGTATGTATGTATGTATGTATGTATGTATGTATGTATGTATGTATGCATGCATGTTTGCATGTATATGCGTATGCATGTACACACGTCTGTGTCTTTGTCTGTATGCATGCATGCATGCTTGCACATACGTCTGTGTGTGTATGTATGTATGTGTGTATGTGTGTGTAGGCATGCATGCATGCATGTATGTATGTATATATGTATGTATGTATGTATGTATGTTGCATTATGTATGTATGTATGTATGTGTGTGTGTGCATGTATGTATGTGTCTATGTAGTTATTATGCACTTATGTCTGTCTGTCTGTTTGTATGTATGTGTCTATGTACACGCACACACATATGTATATATATATATATATATATATATATATATATATATATATATATATATATATATATATATATATATATATATACAGAGATGATAGATAGATAGGTAGATAGTAGAGATAGATAGATAGATAGATAGATAGATAGATAGATAGATAGATATCTGTGTGTATGTGTGTGTGTATGTGTGTATGCATATATATATTTTTTAAACTCAGGACATCACTCTTGTGTCTATCAGACTAACAACAGCTCCAAGAAGCGTTACCTAATTTTATAAATATCTTCTTCTTCTTCCTCGTGAAAGTATTTGACAACTTTCAACAGAAGCTACATGAAAAGTTCAGATAACAAGAACGCGAAAGCAAAAAAAGACTTTGCCAGGGGTTCGCAGATGTCCCACCAGTTCTAAAAGATTTCATGGACATTACAGTTGTCTTCACAAACCGAAAAAGGACCATGCACAGTTCAGAAAGAACCTACTTATATCAATTGTAAAAGTCCTTCGGATGAGACTATAAACCGAGGCCCCGTGTGCGGACGCATACAGAACATCTTGCGCACACGTTAAATCCTGTCCCGCTTTTCGTAAGAGTAGGCCATTGTGTGCCGGTGGGAACAGATGACAAAATTTACAAAACTGCATACACACGGGGACTGGATGTAAAAAAAAGCACATGAGTGCTTAATCCATTATCCTCGATATAAAAAAAAAGTCATCTGAGCGCTTTGATTTGTTGCTTTACAAGTTTCAGCGCTATATAAATTCGATACATTATTTATTATTTATTATTATTATTATTATTATTATCATTATTATTATTATCATCATCATTGTCTTTATCTTAGTGGATCGGTGGTTTAGAGGTAACGCGCCTGTCTAGAAAGCGAAAAGTCCGGGTCGGGTGTGTGCGGTGGTTTGTATCCCGTTTGGGCCCGAAATTTTTCCCCATCCATTAGACCATGAGTAGTGGTCTGGGCACTAGTCTTTCGGATGAGACGATAAACCGAGGCCCCGTGTGTTACACAACATTTTAAGCGCACGTAAAAGAACCCACGGCAACAAGAGAGTTGTCCCTGGCAAAATTCTTAGAAAAAAGCCACTCTGATAGGGAAACAAATACAGTTGCAGACCAAAAGAAGAAAAAAAAGGGGTGGCGCTGCTCTTGTGGCGACGCGCTCTCCCTGGCGGGAGAGCAGCCCGAATTTCACGCAGAGAAATCTCCTGACTTAAGTGGTATAAAATAAAAAAAATAAAATAAATATCTGTTTTGCGTTTCACACACATCCACCTCCTACTCGGCTTCCTCCCTTTCTGAAACAAATCAAGGAGCAGGTCACTGAGAAAAAGCTCAATCACTTACACTCCCTGGCCCAGGCCAAAAGCTGTTTTCAGTTTATCGATGAGATCTAAGAGCCGAGGCCTGCGTTAACATGTTGTTAGTGCCGTCAGCACCTGGGCTTTATCACAGTTCTTGATTAAACCATTGACGCTGGGGGCAACAGCAAAGTGAGAGGCTGTATGACCAGTGGCTTTCTTTCCCACTCATGGAATTCCACTTTACAGCTTAGTCTTTAGTGATCGACTAGGACTCTCTGACTAGGAGGCTTGACTCGCACAGTCCTTATGTGCTGCAGCCCTGGGGGCTAGTTGGCCTTTGGAGAACATCTCCAACGCTGACTGTCCTTATGCCCACTTGGCCTAGAGAGTGGGGATGTACTGTGGGCAAGGCATCTCCACTAAAATCAAATTTCTGCCCAGTTTCCAAAACAGCAGCTGCCTCCTCTGCTGTTTTGGAGGTCATCGTCGGACAAGACGGACAAACATATATGTTGTAAAATGCTATGTTGTGATTGTCTTCAGCCGTGACAAGCTCTTAACATAACAGCCTGCACTACTCCTTTAAAGGAGGGGGAAAAAATCATTTGAAATCGGAGTATGGCTGCCTATGTGGCGAGGTACTTGAAAACAGTCATACATGCAAGCTAATTTAATACATAGTGTGGTGTTAGAAGTTTATGCTGATTTAATACACAGTATGGTCTTAGCAGCTTATGCTGATTAAATACACAATGTGATGTTAGCAGTTTATGCTGACCTAATACATAGTATGCTGATCTAATACACAGTCTGGAATTAGTAGTTTACGCCGATCCCAAAGCTACTATGGCATTTTTTTGTGTGTGCTAATATCTGACATCAATGCTAGTGTAGTGGACAAGATGGAGGCCAAAGTCAATAAAGGCATAAGGATATGACTTGGTACTCCACCTATCCTCACTAACGTTGCACTCTACTATGTTGATGAAACACGAAAAACCGTCCACACAGCCACTCGTTTAGGAGTACACAGAGAGGAATACAAGACTTGTACGTATTCTTTAGGGCTCAGAATACTAAGAACACTAAAGCGAATGGCATAAAACAGATGTTTGAGACAAAAGACATAATCAAAACTCAACACAATATATATTTTTTGTGTAGTTAGCATTGTATTCCTTCTCCTTTTCATACTAGCGCAAACACAGGATGTACAGTAGGTAGTTAGCATTGTATTCCTTCTCTTTTTCATACTAACACAAACACGGGATGTACAGTAAGTAGTTAGCATTGTATTCCTTCTCTTTTCATACTAACACAGATACAGGATGTACAGTAAGTAGTTAGCATTGTATTCCTTCTCTTGTTCATACTAACACAGGATGTACAGTAAGTAGTTAGCATTGTATTCCTTCTCTTGTTCATACTAACACAAACACGGGATGTACAGTAAGTAGTTAGTATTGTATTCCTTCTACTTTTCATACTAACACAAACACAGGATGTACAGTAAGTAGTTAGCATTGTAGTCCTTCTCTTTTCATACCAACACAACCACAGGATGTACAGTAAGTAGTTAGCATTGTAGTCCTTCTCTTTTCATACCAACACAACCACAGGATGTACAGTAAGTAGTTAGCATTGTAGTCCTTCTCTTTTCATACCAACACAACCACAGGATGTACAGTAAGTAGTTAGCATTGTAGTCCTTCTCTTTTCATACTAACACAAACACAGGATGTACGGTAAGTAGTTAGCATTGCATTCCTTCTACTTTTCATACTAACAAAATCACAGGATGTACAGTAAGTAGTTAACATTGTATTCCTTCTTTTTTCATACTAGCGCAAACACATATACAATGCTTTTTTATGATTTTTTGGGGGCAATTTCCATTTTTTGGGCACTGAAATATAGTGGCCTATAATTATTCACACAATAGAATAGACTTTTTAAAAAAATAAAAAAGTGCCCTTGTTTAAGTGAAAAAACCCACAAAATACAAAACACATCAACAAATAAAGGGAGAAAATCACATTGAAAACAACAGAAAAACACAACTCAACACAATATGAGGACATAGTTACAAAACCATCAAACAGGGATTGAGATTCGTAAGAACATAACGATGGTGCAAAGGCCAAAAGGAAAGCACAAAATGGACATGACAGCACAGAAGATGAAAAAATTAAAAAAGAGATACCTGAAGCTCTAATAGGCAGTTCAAGCAAGGCCCATGGTATAATGGACAACAAGGGAAACATTCCAAAGGAGTTTCAGCTGGAAAGACGTATGGTACCTAGGCCATGTTCCTTCGGATGAGACTATAAACCGAGGCCCCATGTTCGAACACATGCAGAACATCTTGCGCACACGTTAAATCCTGTTCCGCTTTTCGGAAGAGTAGGCCATTGTGTGCCGGTGGAAACAGATGACAAAATTGACAAAACCGCATACACACGGGGACTGGATGTTAAAAAAAAGCACATGAGTGCTTATTCCGTTATCCTCAATATAAAAGAATAAATAAACAAAAATAAATTTTAAAAAATGTTACATATCCTGGTTTCACAACTTGGAGATTGCTGTTACAATGTATGATTCTATTTTCTTTGATGGTGTTTTTTTTCTTCTCCATTTCATATTCCCTATTTGATGATGCGTGCATTGATGATGCATTTTTAGTTTATAGTCATTATTATTCTGATTATTCTGAGTTACTGAAGCTTCTTGTTCTGGAATGATCTACAGGATTCCTGGGAGTCGTAACAGTTTCTGGATTGTTCTTGTCTTCTGCAGACTTCCTGAAGTGTCTGGACTGTTTGTATTCTTGGGAATTTCTTAAGTTTCTGAGATGTTTGATGAAGCTTCTGAAATTTCTGGAATCTTCTAAATCTTTACTGGTGGCTGGTAGTACTTCAGTTTAACGTCCTTCCACTAAATAGTGATATCAGAACTGGTGGTTGGTAGAGGTTGCCTGGTGTTATGTATAAGAGGCTGTTGCAGCAGCAGAACAGCAGCGATGAAACATGTGAATGAATGTCATTATTGAGTTAACTCATGATTAGATTGCAGTGATTTGCTAATTGATTTATTAAGTTTACTGATTTTTTTTTTGGTGGGGGGTGGTGGGGGGGGGGGATGAAAATTGACTTTTGTTGTGGAACTACTCTGTGAAAATGGACCCTACTTTGAAGACGGTCCAGCAGAATGAAATAAACCAGACTGGATTCTTGAGTCAACTTGTGCTCGTCTGAATGTCTTTTCCTTCTTTGTTGGATGCTCAGACAGCAATTATTGTTGTCTGCCATCATCAGCAAAAAAGCGCCGCTGCAGCTCCCATTAAGTGCCTGAAAAGTCAGGCCCAGCGAAGCGACTTTGGGATGGGAGAGAATAGCAACCTTTTAAGGTATAGGTAAAGGAGTCCCATAACCTATAAGGTCGTAGGGGACCTCACTTCTCTAGGGCCAGCATATTGAGGGCGGCGCCCATCTCCTCTCCCTCGCTGCTTTACCTTCCCTGACCCTAAAGAGGGCAGGTACCCATTTACAGCTGGGTGAACTGTACTGAAGCCAAGGCGCGCAAACGATCACCCATCCAACTGGTAACCACGCTGGACGCTGCTTAACTTGGCTGGGGGAAAGCGAGTGGTCCGACCACTGAGCTATCCCGTCCCTAAACCTTTTAAACCTTTCTGATAAAAAGGCAGGAGAATAGACTAAGAAGGCAGAAAATAGACAAGAAGGAGGCAATTGAAAGAAAAGGAAAAAAAGGCAGAAATGAATGGATATCAAAGAGGGAATTCCTCACACAGAATTTCCAGAAGGTGGGGGGATGCTATCTATACTGACAGGCCTCCCAGCATCCCCACGGCAGAAAGATCCGGGGATGATTTTAAGCTATAAGCAAACACATCCCCATCTTTTATTCATTTGCACAACTACTGCACCATAGCAGCTGGTGCACCAAAGTGTCCAGTTAAATACGAGGGTATAGAAGTCCAAGGGGACCGGTTAGCTCAGTGGTCAGAACACTAGCTTTCCCCCAGCCAAGTAAAGCAGCATCAAGCGTGGTTACCATTTGGATGGGTGACCGTTTGCGAGCCTTAGCTTCAGTACAGTTCCCCCAGCTGTAAATGGGTACCTGCCTCTTTATGGTCAGAAAAGGGAAAGCACCGATGGAGAGGAGATGGGCACCGCCTTCAATATGCTGGCCCCTAGAGAAGTGAGGTCTCTGACGCCTCGCTCCCCTACGACTTATAGGTTATGGGACACCTTTACCTTTCTATAGAAGTCCAGTAAAGGTTGGGAGAGGCTACTCCATATTATCTAAATACAAGAAGGAAGGTGGCAGGACAGTTAAGACGTTCACCTGCCTAACAAGTAAACCATTATGTTCGGGGTTCGATTCTCAGCCTTGCCCTTTCTTCCCAGTTTGATGAAGAGATCGACCTGAATGTAACAAAGTCCTTCAGATGGGGCTCTAAACCAAGGCTCTGTGTGCGAATGCATGCAAAATATATTGCATATACCTTGAAAACCTGTTCTGCCTTTTTGAAGAGTAGGTCATTTCGTGCTGGTAGGAACGGATGACACCATTAAAAAAAAAGGCATGTACTCAGGTGTCATGTCTAGACACCATCCCTGAAGTTGCAATGCGGCTACCTGTTTTTAGGTGGGGGGGGGGGGGGGGGGGGGCAGAGACGATCACATGAACCTTGGAGCTCTAGTCCAGAAATGGAAAAACAAACAAAAAGTTAGGTTTAGTCAACAACCATATCTTTTAAAAATCCTATCTTTTCATTCACATTTTGTTTCATCACAAATCATCTTTTTTTTAATTGCTTTAGATATCTTCTCTTTCATGTGTGCAACATTGACCACATCTAGTTTCTGTTATGGTTGAGGTGGGGGAAAAAAGATCATGCTTTCAGGTTCTACTCACAATTCGTTAGTGTCTTTGTTTCGTCAGAAAACAACAACTGTCAATCTTTCAGAAACCACCCCTACTTTTCCACAGTCTACTCCTCCTCCTCTGTACAATGCTGAAGGCAATGTGTCCATGAGTGTAGAAACTGTAACAGAGCAGACACACAGCGTGAATCCATCAGCTGAGAAATTCACACAGCACCAGACCACCACGCCTGCAGTCAGTCTATCACTGGCTAATTCCACTCAGTCGGAGAATAGTACCCACCTTGTGAATATACCGGTTGGAAATTTAACACGCTGTGTGGACAGTTCTGTCACTGCTTCCCTGGTTAAAATCCGAAACGCAACCAATGTTGAAATGACAGTGTCTCGAGATTTCAAATGTTTTGTGGAGCTGAAAGGTCCTGAGGGAAAGGTGCTACGCGTTGAAAGAATCAGCTGCAGGAGCGTTGAGATCACAGCCTGGCAGTACCAAAGAGGGAGACGTCTGTACCCTGACTTAGACTACAGGCCTACTTGCTCATGGGAAAGTCTTTACATTGATTTCTGGACAAACCATGTGGTGCTTTTGGTGAAAGGGACCCACGAAAAATATGCAAAGCTCTCTATGCAAGTTGTAGCCATCCCCGAGTCCCATGCTGTTCACTTGCGTGTCTCTTATCATCGTCTTCCAACTATCGGTAAGTGACAGAAATGTTTTGTTTGGGGTTGTTGTTGGTGGTGGGGTTTTTTTTTTAATGGGAGCAGTTTTCATTTTCAGTGACCTAGAGGTAGAAATTGTACTTATTTGGTTGGTTGGTCTATGAAGTGTGTGTGTGTGTTCATGTGTGATTATGTGTGTGTGTGTGTGTGTGTGTGTGTGTGTGTGTGTGTGTGTGTGTGTGTGTGTAGTGTGTGTGTGTGTGTGTGTGTTGTGTGTGTGTTTGTGTGTGTGTGTGTTTGCGTGTGGGTTCGTTCGTTCTTGTACTTAACATCAATTCACTATATGTAATATTAGACGGTGGTGGTGGTGTGTGCATGTGCGTGTGTGTGTGTGTGTGTGTGTGTGTGTGTGTGTGTGTGTGTGTGTGTGTGTGTGTTGTGTGCGTGCCAAGTCAGACAAAACCAACAAAGGTTGCCATGGGAAGGAATCAGGCATTATGAATAACAATTGACAAGGAATGCAATCAAAGTTCAGACTTAAACTAACCAGCTAGAAAAATGAATCTCTTAAGTATTTCTTAAGTACTTTAAGCTTTAAAAATTGTATAATCAATCAATGTTTTAACGAAGTTTGACAATAAACCTGTATTTCTAACAACGACCAACACGGAAAAATCTATGACGCTTCAGGGTACTATGTATAAAGTCGATGATAATCATACAAACAAACCAACTGGAGTATGCACAAGCAATTAAAAAGGTTGGACATCAGTAACGAATCACTGAAAGTCGCAATGTTGATCATGAAGTAAGAATAGGTATGTAAGTGCTAGCATGTGGCATAATAATATCTCATCAATGACAATACTATTGGCAAATATGCAAGAACCATTGACAACATCATCTCACATCTCATCTGTTCCCATAACCCCTTCCGGGGTCGTAGGGGCACTGCAGTGACGAACGTTGCACCAGATAGCCTCTATTTGCGGCGGTTGTGGGCAAGTGCCTGGGTTGTGAAGAAGCTCTTCCCGGTCCATTCGGTGATGTTGTCTGCCCATTTCTTCTTCTTCGGCCTGCCTCGCCTTCTCTTCCCCTGCACTGTTCCTTGCAGTATGGTCTTGGAGAGCCCATCTGTTCTTGTCACAACATTGACGACATACTTGGTATAAAAAAAAACCTCAACACACCTCTCTCCATTGCCCTTGTCGTTTGTATGAGCTCCTCGCAATGCCACCAGGGTTCGCCATCTCTCTCTGTCTCTGCTGAGTTCTGCGATCTCCTGTAGCCCTCCTCCCAGACCACTGATCTCAGTGATGTTGGCAATGTAGGATATTGTTGGTCTGCCTCTTTTCATTCTGATCTTTCTGAGATGGTTTCAGCATGTATTTTTGCAGCACGCTACATTCCTCCTGTAGAAATAATGAAGCGTTTATTTCACAAGAACCATTTCCGTACTGTGCTCCATTTTTTGCTAGTAGGTCATTTTTTTTACCCCATTGAAATCGATTCATAGGTGTCAGGGAATCTAAAAAGTGTGTGTGTGTGTGTGTGTGTGTGTGTGTGTGTGTGTGTGGGGTGTTTGTGCGCGCGCGCGCGTAGGTGTGCACGCAAGTATGCGTATGTGAAAGCGTATATATGTGTGTCCCCACATGGGTATCTGTGCTAATATTTGTGTGTGTTTGTGCACGAGCGCGTGCGCGCGCGCGCATGCAAGTAAACGCTTGTGTGTCTGAAGGTGATCTCTGAAATGTTTTAATGATCCAATACAGCTAAATGAGGGAGTTGGGTATGGTGATAGTTATATGAATAATTTCAAACATACAATAATCAAAGCTCAGAAACAGAATCACTGGCACGAAACATTGAAACCCAAAATGACTTGAAGATCAAGACACATTGTGAAGAATTCAGCATCGTTGAACGTATACATGTGATTATTCATGGCTGTAAATTTTTACTACCATCTATCAATTACAGTTTTCTATCTGTTCAGTAAAATCAAACCATATAGATCTAGGCTGTAACCGGTTAGCTTTTATTCACTTCTTCTACTGATGATGACTTCCCTCTGTATTGTCAGGATGTATTCATACACGTGCCTTTTTTTCTGCAATTTTGTAAGCTATTTTTACACAAGACCTGGATTCCTGCACCAAGAAAACCATGGACCATAAAAAATGAAATTCTAGTTCTTGGAGAAAATAGTCCCAGAGTTTATTCACAAGAGAAATGACCAGATCAAGGCAATGGTGTACATCTCCAAAGAAAGGAGTACCGTTACCAGCCAGCTTCATGAAAATGAAACATCAAAATTAGAAAAAAACCCAAATATATTCCAAATAATTGAAACTCCTAAATGAAAGAAAAAGCCACTCTAACACAGGCCCGACAACAGGAGATACTGAATTTTGCAAATCAACAATTTCAATATCTTCCTTTAAAAAAAACACAAAAAAACTTGCACGTAGTGCAATCAGATTCACGATTTGGAACAAACGGTGGCAAGACTGGCAAAAACGAAGGAGAAAGAGAAGGTAGCTACCAAGCAAGTGTATGCTCTTCATAAACAGAGACAGACCCAGAAAAAAAGTTCCATGGCTTACAGCCCTACAACCCACGTAGAAATAGCAAAATCCCAGCATGTAGTCAAGTCACTGCAGTGACTGAAACAGCAAGCGAGCTTCTTGGCAAACACCGACCAGTCAAAAAACCATGGGTCACACCTAACATCCTACAACTATGCGACAAGCGTAGAGAGTTGAAGAAAAAGAAAAAGGAAACAAAGAAAGAGCAGAACAAAATAGGGCAGTCAACAAAAGAATCAGGAAGTCCATGACGGAGGCAAAAGAGAAATGGATCGGTGAACAGTGCCAAGACATTGAAGAGAACATCAAGAAAAACAATAGCAAGAAAGCATATCAGCTGGTGAAAGACCTGACTAGCACAAAACAGAGAAAAGGTTTAACAATCCAAGACAAAAATGGGAAGTGTCTCACTGACGACCAGGATATTCTGAACAGATGGACAGAATACTGCTCCGACCTGTATAACTATAGAACCGCAGGAGATCCAGAAGTCCTTAATGTACCCGAAAGCAAAGACACAGACAGTCACCCTATCCTCCGAGAAGAAGTGGAAACAGCAGTCAGATCGCTGAAAAAAGGGAAGTCAGCAGGGGCTGACAACATTCCAGCTGAGTTGGTCCAAGCTGGAGGGGAAGCCATGATCAGCGCCCTACTAAGAATCTGCAACAAGATCTGGCAGACAGGAAAATGGCCAACACCATGGACACAGTCACTCATCATCACCCTCCCCAAGAAAGGAAATCTACAACAATGCCATAATTACCGCACAATCAGCCTCGTATGCAACCCAAGCAAGGTCATGCTGCAGATAATATTGAATAGACTGAAGCCACAAGCAGAGACCATCATTGCTGAGGAACAAGCAGGTTTCAGAGCAGGGCGCAGCACAACAGAACAGATATTCAACCTCAGAATACTATGTGAGCGGTACCTTCAACATCAACAAGACCTTTACCACGTATTTATCGATTTTAAGAAGGCATTTGACAGGGTGTGGCATGCAGCTTTGTGGGCAACCATGAATTTGTACAGCATCAATGCAAACCTGATCAGAGTCATCAAACAGCTGTACAGCGAGGCTACCAGTGCAGTGTACTACAACAACAACATTGGAGAATGGTTTCGAACAACAGTTGGAGTAAGGCAGGGCTGTCTACTCTCACCCACTCTTTTCAACATCTTCCTTGAGAGAATCATGGCTGATGCACTGGAACATCATGAAGGATCAGTCAGCATTGGTGGCAGAACGATCACAAACCTCCGCTTCGCAGATGACATTGATGGAATAGCAGGATCAGAAAAAGAGCTTGCCAGCCTAACAGAACACTTGAATAAGGCCTCCAAAACATAGGGCATGAAAATCAGTGCAGAGAAGACCAAACTGGTGACTAATAACACCAACGGCATTAGCACTGATATCAGGGTTAATGACCAGAAGCTGGAAACAGTTCAAAGCTTCAAGTACCTGGGAGCCATTGTATCAGACCAGGGATCCAAGCCAGAAGTAGTATGCAGGACTGCACAGACAATAACAGCTTTGTCAAAACTAAACACCATCTGGAGAGATAAAAATATCTCACTTATCTCCAAGATCAGACTAATGCGCTCCCTTGTCATATCCATATTTCTGTATGCCTGTGAATCATGGACCCTGACTGCAGATTTGGAGAGAAGAGTACAGGCAGTGGAGATGAGATGCTTTCGGAGACTCCTTGGCATCTCCTACAAAGACCACATAAGCAACGAAAGCGTGCATAACAGAATCCAGCAAACCATTGGACCCTATGAGAACCTTCTAACGATCGTGAAAAAGCGTAAACTTAAATGGTATGAGCATGTCACAAGATCCAAAGGACTTGCAAAGACAGTTTTGCAAGGCACTGTCCAAGGAGGAAGAAGAAGAGGCAGACCAAGGAAGAGCTGGGAGGATAACATCAGCGAATGGACAGGCCTAGAACTCAACAAAACCCTGAGAAAGGCAGAACAGAGAGAGGAATGGAAGGAACTGGTTGTTGAGTCTTTGAGGGTGCACCCACGGTCGGCAGACTACGTGACAGATAGATAGATAGATAGATAGTAGTCAAGTAATCCTACTTACGCTTGTTCCATGCTGGAGTCCAAAAGGAAGTCAAACACTGTAGGCTAACTTCCACAAAGAGCAGGTTTGTAATCTGATGACTTATCTCCTGTACATGACGTCAAAAACATGGAGTCACTTGGCAAAAGTTATTGGTAAGGGTTAAGAACCTTCCTAGGGCTTTTGAGCCTTATATATCAAAGAAAGTGTTCTTGATTGCAGATTGCAAACAGCAGGCTCACTCTGCTGATCTAGAAGATGATATTGACTGAGTAGTCATACATACTGGCATTAATGGCATTAAAGAGACTGACCCGAAATATGTGTGAACAGACATGGTAGTTATTGTTAAATCTATCAAAAGCAAGCTTCCAACTAAAAAAACACCATTGTGAGCAGAATGGATCTAGCTGCTGTGAACAACTGCAACTCTTGAGGTAAGGAGATATTTATTTAATGTTTAGTTGTTTAC
Source organism: Rapana venosa (assembly GCA_028751875.1). Classification (NCBI taxonomy): domain Eukaryota; kingdom Metazoa; phylum Mollusca; class Gastropoda; order Neogastropoda; family Muricidae; genus Rapana; species Rapana venosa. Next base: position 13,649,636 of record CM054165.1, read on the forward strand.
CAATGTTCCACAACATCAAGTTTCTGTTTTGTGGCATTAGTAATGATAATAAATAATAATAAACGGATTTTGTATAGCGCTATATCTTGCAAAGACAAATCAGAGCCCTGCATTCAACATATTCTTACAGTCATGCAGCCAATAACTATTAATAGCTTAAACAAATTCAAATGTACGCTCCTACCCACAAACACACACTCAGACACATATGGCAGGGTAATGGGATTTTGGCTGTTGAAGGTAGGGACAATTTGGAGATGAAAGAGGAGGGGGAAAAGTTAGGTTTGAAATAAACATGTTTTGAGGCTAGATTTAAGTCGTTTCAGATCGGTGGACCAGAAATAGATAAAGAGCCACGACCAACAGTGGATTGGTTGAATCTAGGTATTCGTAAGCACAAGGTATCTGCAGCAGAGCGAGGGAACAAGAAGGAGTGTACAGGTGAAGACATTCACAGAGGTAGGAGGGTGCTTTATGGTGGAGACATTAGTACCAGAATGTCAGAAACAGCAGGCTCATGAGAGATGCCATTAATCGTGCAGAGGTAACAGCATCTTTGCAGGAAACCTGGAGAGGCACATTCACCACCTCTTTTGGGGGAGATCCCATAGGAGACCAGGCAGGGAGCCCATTCACAGGAAAGGAATCCCAGGCTCATGTAAAAGAAATGGTAGGGAGATCTAGCAGGTTATTCCAGATCATGTTAACCGTGGCCTTTCCATCAATATCAATGGGACTGTTATTTCTACCCAAAGGTTGCTTGGTGACTTTCTACATGTCCAACATCATAGATTTATTGAAAACTACTTGCTATGAATACCGTCAAAGACTAAGTTTTAATCTGTCAGCGGAAATGCAGATCTATTGCAGATCTATTTTAATAACACTACTACAGCTTCAGAATCACTCATGTCAACGTAATTATACCATTCTTGCACTACAGTCTTTAAATAATGTTGCAAATAAGTCCTCTGAACTAAAAAAAAAAGTGTTACTCTCCACCTCTATGTCCCTGCCCAAATGTATCTAACAAAAAAGTTCAAACTGCAATATACATATTACTCACCTGTGACTTTATCACTATACCAGCTAATACAGATTAAGTATTTGCAACAGCAGCTCCTGCTGATCAATTTCCTCTTGTGTTCCATGGATTTGCTAAAAAGAAAATTGTCTATCTAATGGCAAAGTCGTGTCATCTGTCACAGTGACCCTGCCGGGGGTCCCCATAGTTTTCCCTGGAGCTCTGCTGGGCTGGGCCATGCCTGGTGTCTCAGTCTTAATAATAATAATAATGTATGGAATTTATATAGCACTGAATCTTGTAAAGCAACAAATCAAAGCGCTCAGATTTTTTTTAAATTATTTTTTTTATATATCGAGGGTAATGGAATAAGCACTCATGTGCTTTTTTTTTTTTAATTACATCCAGTCCTCTTGTGTATGCGGTTTTGTAAATTGTGTCATCTGTTCCCACCGGCACACAATGGCCTACTCTTTCGAAAAGCGGAACAGGATTTAACGTGTGCGCAAGATGTTCTGCATGCGTTCGCACACGGGGCCTCGGCTTATAGTCTCATCCGAAGGACTTTGACATTCAGTTCGATTTTGTTGTCAAACTGGGAAGAAAGGGCGAGGCTGGGAATCGAACCCAGAAACTCACGGTTTACTTGTTGGCAGGCAAACGTCTTAACCATCCTGCCACCTTCCTTCAGTCTTGAAGGTAGGAGGACAGGACTGCAGGATATGGTAGGGATTTGTGGGCCTGTGCCACAGGTGTACTTGTCAGCGTGGGGATATTTTCAGGTGGTGGTGATGGGTTTGGAGCTAGCAGTGTTCTGTTCACAGTCGAACGATGATGACTTGAGCAGCACTATCTAGCTCAAGAATGCCATGCTTTTTGTCTTCTGACCCGTGACCAGGTGCTTGCACCATGTTTTCCTAAATTCGATTCTCAGGATTGTCCTTGCCTCACTGTAGGACACTGGGTGGGCTGGCTGCTCCGAGCTGCTGCCTGCCTTAAACAGGTGATCCGCCTCTTTCTTTTTCCACTATGCCACCGTGGGAGGGGATCCATTGCAGCACCACTTTAGTTCTCTGGCTGAGGAGGCTTAGTTTGATGTCTGTTAGGAGCTGTTCTCCCCTCCTTGCCCCTGGAAACTCTGCAGAGTGGACTTGCAGCCAGTCAGGAACACTGTGATGGTTGGAAGTGTGTCCTCCTGGTTGAAAGTCTGGGCTGCAAGCAGCAGAGCACAGGCCTCAGCATGATCGTTGGTGGACAGACAGGCTTCCTGTGACCAAAGACCTCCTGATGGTCCTGGCTGTACTTAAGTTTTAATGAGTGCCCTATTTCAATATCTTATGATTATGTATAACAAGTATGTGTACCATTTGACAATGTGTAGATGTTTATCTTTATGACTTATTAAGTTTGGTTGTGTTATTTTTTCTTGGCTTTGTTGTTGTTCTTGTTCTTGTTGTTGTTGTTTGTCTGTTTTTCTCTTTTTTATCATCTTTTGTTGGTTTGGTTTTTTCTTCTCTTTTGTTTGTTTGTTTGTTTTGGTTACGGTTTTTTGGGGGGTGGGGGTAGGGGTGGGGTATTTTTAGGATTTTCTTTTAATTGCTTGCTTTGGGGGGGGGGAGGGTTGTTGGGGGGGGGGGAGGTTGTTGGGGGGGAGCTGTTTTGAAAAGGGTTATTTCCCCTTGTTTTTATTGTGAGACTGTATAAGTATTGGGTTATTATTATTAAGATGTATCCCTAACGGGCGGGGACTGGATGTAAAAAAGCACATGTGTGCTTATTCATTATCCTCGAAATAAAAGAATTTGTCATTGTCATTGTCATTGCCATCAGGGAATCTGGTGCGCTCCCTGCTTCCTCCGTATTTCACCACTTCTTCAGAAAGCCCATCTGTGTACGCTCTTGTGCGTGCAATTTGAGGGTATTTGGTGTTCAGTGCTTCCAGTGACAGTGACGTTAGGTCAGCTGCTATGTAGCACTCTTAGCTCCCAACACCTGAAGTGTTGAGCATGATGGCTGGGTGTCTGTCTGCCAGTCCTCACAGTCCTGGAGGAATTCAGCTTGTGGTCAGCTGCTGACAGAGGATCGTGGTGTTTCTTTTCAAGAAGGTGGTTAGGGATCTCTCGCTTCAGTCAGTACTTTGTGGGGGCTTTCAGTTTTGGAAGAGGTGTGTGTGTGTGGGCACTCTCTCCAGCTCCTTATTTTGCCTCAGGAGTTTGTTGGGTTTTTTGTCGCCTTTCTTAAAGTGAGAGGAGGCCTGCTGTTTTCTCCATAGTTGATACTGGAGAAGTTTTCATGCCGTCTGTGACGAGTCTGATGCTGGCATTCTGCATCTTGGTCAGGTTGTCAAGGCTGTTTTAGAAGCAGTTGACCAGGCATTGGGAGCAGATTCCATATGGATCTCACTGTTGCTGTGTATACTAGCCTCATTTTTTATATATAAACTGGTCTCCCAGTTTGTTCCTGCAAGCTTCATCATCAGGGCCAATGTCCTGACTTCTGCTGTGCATGTGGCTCATTTGTGCGATCCAGGTGAGCTTCCTTTCCAGCTTCCTTCCAAGCCAAAGCTAGACTGTTTTGCCAAGGGATTTCTTGGTGGTTGATGACTAGCGTGAACTCTTCTTTCATGGGTGAGAGGGAGAAGCAAAGCGGCTTCTGTCTTTGTCCCGCTGATGAGAAGCACCCAGTCTGAAATGGGGTTCAGAGCCTCCTGCATTCTGATGGTGGCAGCAGAGGCTTGCTCCGCTTTGGTCCCTTCACTGAACAGCTGATCAGGCCTTCCAGCTTGCCTCAGGCGTTTGGGTTGAACAGTTAGCTCTAGATCGAAGACCATCTTGCTACACACTTTCTTTCTTCCTGCTTCATCTTTGATATGGCTGTTGAAAGTCTTTTCCTTTTGGGTACATTTAGGAGGCTATCTTGCTGCGAGAAGGGCAGCTGCCTTTATTCCAGTGCGCAGTTCACCTCCTTCTTTCAGTATAAGCGCTCTTGGAGCATGGTGTTGATCAGCATTGAAGGCTTTGGTCAGCGTCCATAGCTTCCGTGTGTCCTTCTCCATGCTGAGGGTGCCAGTCTTTCTCCTGCTAGAGGTGGAAGCCTCTTTGCTCTTCCACCCCTTGAAGGCAATCCTTGCCTTTTAACAAAGGATAGTAGTTTCTGCGCGCCTGGGCTTTATCACAGTTCTTGATTAAACCATTGACGCTGGGGGCAACAACAGCAAAGTGAGAGGCTGTATGACCAGTGGCTTTCCCACTCATGGAATTCCACTTTACAGCTTAGTCTTTAGTGATCGACTAGGACTCTCTGACTAGGAGGCTTGACTCGCACAGTCCTTATGTGCTGCAGCCCTGGAGGCTGGTTGGCCTTTGGAGAACATCTCCAACGCTGACTGTCCTTATGCCCACTTGGCTGAGAGAGTGGAGATGTACTGTGGGCAAGGCATCTCCACTATAATCAAATTTCTGCCCAGTTTCCAAAACAGCAGCTGCCTCCTCTGCTGTTTTGGAGGTCATCGTCGGACACGACGGACAAACATACAGTAGTTTCAGCTGTTGGTGGAAGTTCCAGCTGGTCTCTGGAAGCTGCCAGTTGCTCATGCAGAGTTGCTCCAGTAAAGTTTGTAGTTTTTCCCTTGCTCCTTGGGATGCTCGGTGTTGCAGCCTGGAGGATACATTTGGTCAGTTGTTGTGACATTGTGATTGGTGTCATTACTATTGTCGATGTTGTTTTTTCTCTGCAGAGCTTGTCTGTAAGTTGTAGGTAGAGTTAGAAACGCATTTCTCTTCTTGTTCAGTAGTTTAGTATCTGTTCTTGTTCTCATTCAGCATTTAACAATAGAAATCCTCCCCAGTACACCACCAACTCCCCATCTCCACCCCACCCCTTTTTATTTATTTATTTTTACTAATACCACAACTTGTGAAGAGACATTGAATGAATTTGAAACACCACACACACACACACACACACACACACACCACACACACACACACACACACACACACACACACACTACACACACCACACACACACACACACACACACTACACACACACACACACTTTTCAACGTGCGTACCTTAAACTAAAACATTTTAGCAGTGTGTGAGTGAGTATAATACGAGGCACAAACTTGCACACAAACCTGCCATAAGTAGTAGTTATTTCCTTACGGGGTTTCTTTGTCTCTTTTCTCAGGGTATCTGCAAAGTCCTGAGGAGGCCAACACACATTTCAAAAGCTGTGTCACCATCACCCCACCTCTGGGCCATTCATCTTCTTGAGCAACCAGGCAGCTCTGCGGGAGCTGCTCATTCTCCAGTACATCTTTGCTGGGGAGTGTGGGCAGGACTTGAACAAGGGCGTCTACCTGATCACTCTTCCTTTCCTCTTCCCAGACGACTTGAAATCTCAGTACAAAATCGCGCAAGCAAACTACCCTGAAGGAGTGAGTGTGCCCATGTCACTGCTGGTATACGAGGTACCTACCACGGCCCAGTTCTTTATCAAACTCGCTTTCACTTTCCAAAAGAGGAAGCCACAACATCTAGGGGGGTTCTGGGACTGTTCTGAGTCAACGTGGCCGTACCTGTATCTCAATTTCCCGTGCGATTTGAAGCAACAGTGTATCAATGCAGAGGATGAAACCCACTGCCCTTATTACTCGCCTTTATGTAAACTGGGCAAAGTATGTTCTCGTTCGGAGAATGTCTGTATTTCTGTCTGTCTGTCTGTCACTCTGGTGTGTGTGTGTGTGTGTGTGTGTGTGTGTGTGTGTGTGTGTGTGTGTGTGTGTGTGTGTGTGTGTGTGTGTGTGTGTGTGTGTGTGTGTGTGTGGTGTGTGAGAGAGAGAGAGGGAGCGAGGGAGGGAGATTTTTGTCTTTGAGGCTAAGACGATCTTCCAGTGTAAACTGGTTGGAGTGGATCTTTGTCTATGGTGATCTTTGACAAGGTGTGTCAGTAGCATGTCAAACAGACTTTGGTATGAACCGCCCCCCCCCCCCCCCCCTCCACCTCTCTCCAGCTCTGAGAAGGCAGTCATCAGCCTGGGAATGCAAATTGCTTGTGCATAATCTCCTAAGTCTGCTTATACAATATTTGTTTTGTGTAGTTTACTATTGCTGTTAATAATAATATATATATAATAATAATAATGTATGGAATTTATATAGCGCTGAATCTTGTAAAGCAACAAATGAAAGCGCTCAGATGACTTTTTTTTTATATCGAGGTTAATGGAATAAGCATTCATGTGCTATTTTACATCCAATCCCCGTGTGTATGCGGTTTTGTAAATTTTGTCATCTGTTCCCACCGGCACACAATGGCGTACTCTTTCGAAAAGCGGAACAGGATTTAACGTGTGCGCAAGATGTTCTGCATGCGTTCGCACACGAGGATCGGTTTATAGTCTCATCCGAAGGATGCTTCCCATAAAAGCACTATGAATTTTTGACGTTTCTTTCTGTTAGCCAAAATGATACTATTTACGTGGTTTGTTATCCTTTATATTATGGAGGTTTTGCTTTGTTTGGTTCTGTTTTGGTTTGGGGTTTTTTGTGGAGGGAGAATAGTTCGGTTGTCCCCTCTCCTCTTGTTGTTTTTGCCGCTTTTGTTTTGCTCTTGGTTTCTTTGCTATTTTCTCGGTTGTTTCTGTGTTTTCTGTTTTGCTTTCTTTCTTACTTGTTGTTGTTGCTCTCTCTCTCTCTCCTCTCTCTCTCTCTCTCTCTCTCTCTCTCTCTCTCTCTCTCTCTCTCTCTCTCTCTCTCTCTCTCTCTCTCTCTCTCTCTCTTTTCGATGATTTTGGTGGGGCTTTTGTATAGATATTTTCCCCGTATACTGTGTGAGTGTATTTGGTATGGACTTTACGTTATTCTATTATCATATATATATCCCTAAGGGCGGGGACTGGATATAAAAAAAGCACATGGGTGCTTATTCAAAATCCTCGAAATAAATTAATAATTTGTCATTGTCATTGTCAAGTGATGTGCAGCCTGTACAAGGGCAGTTGGCCTTGTCATGGATCCTGATTCCGTTTCCATGTGCGCTTCTGTGCACACAAACCTGGTCCTGTCCAGTAGTCTAAAATAACTACCAACCTCTGGACAAAAGAACAGACCAGTGCCTTTGTGCAAAACCTGCGGAGAACTGGGAACGCGGTTGGTGCTCAGCACTTCAAGAAAGGCCAGGATTGTTGTTGTAACCTGGGGGGAAAGGGGGGGGCGGTTGGGGGGATCATCCACATACAATATGACAATATATGACAATATTTTATTGTAATAAGCAATCATCCACATACAAGAAAGTGGAGAGCCCCATTCCATCAGAGTGGGTTAAATAATATAATAATAATAATAATAAAATAACAATAATAATGTATAGAATTTATATAGCGTTGAATCTTGTAAAGCAACAAATCAAAGCGATTTCTTTTTTTCTTTAAAATTTTTTTGTTATGCGTGTGTATGCGGTTTTTAAATGTTGTCATCTGTTCCCACCGGCACACATTGGCCTACTCTTTCGAACAGCGGAACAGGATTTAACGTGTGCGCAAGATGTTCTGCAAGCGTTCGCACACGGGGCCTCGGTTTATAGTCTCATCCGAAGGCGCTTTGTTTTATTTTTACAACATATAGCGCTATATAAATTCCATTTATCATCACCATCACCATCATCATCATCATCATCAACAGTAGAAGTAGTAGAAGTAGAAGTATTTATTTATTTATTTATTCTTTTATATCGAGGATAATGGAATAAGCACTCATGTGCTTTCTTTTTACATCCAGTCCCCGTGTGTATGCGGTTTTGTAAATTTTGTCATCTGTTTCCACCGGCACACAATAGCCTACTCTTCCGAAAAGCAAGTAGTAGTAGTAGTAGTAGTAGTAGTAGTAGTAGTAGTAGTAGTAGTAGTAGTAGTATAGCAGCAGCAGCATAGTAGTAGTAGTAGCAGCAGCAGCAGCAGCAGTAGTAGTAGTAGTAGTAGTAGTAGTAGTAGTAGTAGTAGTAGTTAGTAGTAGTAGTAGTAGGAGCAGCAGCAGCAGCAGCAGCAGCAGCAGCAGCAGTAGTAGTAGTAGTAGTAGTAAACAAAATCAGAAAGGAGGCACTACTCATGTGACAGTTAAGATACCCTTTGTAACAGTGAAGAAGGTAGCTTGGGTCTCGCTAGTTAAGCAGTTGCCTTGGATCTTCTTGCCGATGGATGACTTGCATAAGCATTCCCCATTTAAGGAAGCCAAAGCTCTTCAGCAAGGGGGTTTTGTCTTGGAGGGAGAATTTATGGGAAAGAATTCGCATGGCAAAGTTCATAGTCCCTATGCAAAGTTCCTATCCCACAGATTCGGTATGGCAAAGTTCATAGTCCCTATGCAAAGTTCCTATGCCACAGCTTCGGTATGGCAAAGTTCATAGTTCCTATGTCCAAGTTCCTATGCCACAGTTTCTGTATGGCAAAGCTCATAATCCTATGCAAAGATCCTATGTCCCAGGTTCTGTATGGCAAAGTTCATAGTTCCTATGCCAAGTTCCTATGCCACAGGTTCTGTATGGCAAAGTTCATAGTTCCTATGACAAGTTCCTATGACACAGCTTCGGTATGGTCAAGTTTATAGTTCCTATGCCAAGTTCCTATGCCACAGGTTCTGTATGGCAAAGTTCATAGTTCCTATGCCAAGTTCCTATGCCACAGGTTCTGTATGGAAAAGTTCATCGTTCCTATGCCAAGCTCCTATGACACAGCTTTTGTATGGCAAAGTTCATAGTTCCTATGCCAAGTTCCTATGCCACAGGTTCTGTATGGAAAAGTTCATAGTTCCTATGCCAAGCTCCTATGACACAGCTTTTGTATGGCAAAGTTCATAGTTCCTATGCCAAGTTCCTATGCCACAGGTTCTGTATGGTAAAGTTCATAGTTCCTATGCAACAGGTTCTGTATGGCGAAAGTTCATAGTTCCTGTGCCAAGTTCCTATGCCACAGGTTCTGTATGGCAAAGCTCATAGTTCCTAAGCCAAGTTCCTATGCCACAGGTTCTGTATGGCAAAGTTCATAGTTTCTATGCCAAGTTCCTATGCCACAGGTTCTGTATGGCAAAGTTCATAGTTCCTATGCCAAGTTCCTATGCCACAGGTTCTGTATGGCAAAGTTCATAGTTCCTATGCCAAGTTCCTATGCCACAGGTTCTGTATGGCAAAATTCATAGTTCCTATGCCAAGTGCCTATGCCACAGGTTCTGTATGGCAAAGTTCATAGTTCCTATGCCAAGTTCCTATGCCACAGGTTCTGTATGGCAAAGTTCATAGTTCCTATGCCAAGTGCCTATGCCACAGGTTCTGTATGGCAAAGTTCATAGTTCCTATGCCAAGTTCCTATGCCACAGTTCTTGTATGGTGCACATTGGTTCATAGTTCCTATGCCAAAGTTCCTATTGCCACGTTCTGTATGGCAAAGTTCATAGTTTCCTATCAACATGTGCTATGCCACAGTTCTGTATGCAAGTTTGAAGTTCCTTCTAAGTTCTCCTTCGACAAAGTCTTATATTCTTATTTAAAGAACTGTTTTTTGGCTTTATTATCCTGCAGTTCCATCCACTGAGGAAAGCTTATGTTTTTACAGCTCATCGACCAGCTTTTGGGTTGAAATTTGTCATCAAGTGTCCATGCGGAACAAGTGTCCTAAATTCGATCAATCGAACCGGTTGTTCCACGTTATGTGGCAAGTATGTTCTGCCTGCGTTCTGTCATCTGCTGAGTTTCTAGCTTCCCACAAAGTTTGATGGGAAGCATACTGGAAGCTGACTGATGGCAACTGCAAGCTAAGAATCTATGTGGACTTTGAAAAATCTGTCCTTAACGTACAAGCCAGGTGTCGTTGTGCAAAGCAATAGTTCTAACCAATAGCTATCCCATCTTCATTACTGGAAGTTTTATTCCTAGAATTATAAAGTTGTCACAGGTCGTATGGACAAAATTTTACCACTGCCTTACATCTGAAGTCTTTCTATGCAACTTTTATGATTTACTGTGACAAAGAGTAGGCTAAGACCTTGCACGCTTATGACATCCAGCTTTCTAACATGTCTGCTCAAGTGTAGAGGAACATAGTGTGCCAATTCTAATAGAAAGTCAAATTCCATGAATCTAGACACTGTTCGATTGCAAGTTCATGAGTGCTATGATTTTCCTGATATAACAGTTCTGCAAGTCAATCACTAAGTTCTAATAAGTTGTTGGAATAAATTCCTATAATCTATCACTTTCTAGAGTAGGCATTGATCCGTCCTAGAATTTCCGAGAAAGAAATATTACTATCCAACCAGCACAGTCACTGGAAGCTATTACTAGAAACCCAAGCTATGCCGTTTAGAAATTGTAAGTCATCAAGGAAGTGTAGCCAAGCTGTATGTAACATTCACAGCTCTATGCAATCTAGCACGAACGGGTAGCAAATTCCTTTTTCAGGTGCAATTTTTATTCTACACATGATGATTAGGACATCATATGTGCTTGACTCTAACTCTCCACCACAGTTCCAAATTCTGACACTATGAAAAGCCTAGAACTTTGCTGTCAGTCAAGTCAAGCAAAGCACTATCATCAGTTGTAGGGCAATTACAAGTGCACAATGGTTCTGCTATTCAAAGTACATAGCCTATGATGTTGCACGTTCGTGGAAATTACAAAATCCTTACAAATACGTCTAAGCACAGTCTGAGGGACGACGTAACAAACACAAGACACTTTACTTTCACTATAATCCTCCATTAACAAGAATTCAAAAAACACAAATTTAATAAATGAGTGAAGGGGAAGAGTATTCACTCGCAGTCTTTGGCATAATTTACAAGAACAATTCTTGAACGCAATCGTGCTTTACAATTCAGGCAACTCGTTTTATTTACTCATCGATCAAACTGAGGAGAGTGTACGTGTCACTTTTTAATCTCCTAGAAAACCAAATCTCCACTACAAATGATCCCTGCTCAATTGCAGGAATGCTCTGTCACTAGCTAGCCCTGAACTTACTGTGGTTAAGTAGTCATGAGTCAATTCAAATAACGATCAGGGAATTCTAACCTCACTCCATGAAGCCAGGCTAACACTTGCACAATAGCTAGGACATTCGACTTTGACACATTCAAAAATCTTGGCAAAACACATAAAAAGTAATTCATACTTGGAATTAAACCTAACATTGACAAAAGTGTCATTTCAACAAAAACAACAGTTTCTACTGCATTATGGAAAAGGAAAAGCACCTTTAACACTACTTACATGAGTACTATATCTCTAATTCCCTAAAAAATTTGGGAATTCACGATCGTCCCTAGATAGCTAACTGACGTCTATGGAACTAGCTTCAGAAAAATAATCCCAAATGTGGGGACCGAATTGAGATTAGAAATACGCAAACTGAACATCGTTATCATCAAGGAATATTCCCTGGATTTAACACACTTTTAACCTTCTCCCCAAGCCTAAGTAGAAATAAACACCTTGTGGGAACCACAAGATATTTGCAGTTAATCTGTGTTAGAATAGCCTGCATTGGTCTTGGGAACAGTGTACAGAATTTACAAAACGACAAACGGACTTCATTTAAAACATAAGAATTATCCAGTATCCATAAAAAGAACAAAAAATTAATACAAAATAAATAAAAATACACCTGCTCCAAATCAACAAACCTTTGGCAAAACCAATCAGAGTCAAATGAACATATTAATATGAAGTAAGGAAGGACAGAGGGTTACGGACAACCAAATATATTTACATATTGAAACCCACGTCAGAAGTGACTTTGAAAGTCTTACAGACCCTGCGATACTTAGAGACATTACAGGTAATCAAATTCAATCAAAACATCTCGCTTAAACCCCCAGAGGTACAATTAAACACTTGGAAGGAATTGACAAAACTCAAAAATTAAACTAAAAAAGAGTAATTAAAGGATTAAAAACTCCAAAACTTCAACTAAAAACCTCACAAAAACCACGCAGAAGCAAAACAACTCACATCAAGACTGACACACACTTAACCGACTAAACCAACAAACACACACCAAAAGCTGGCTAAAACTCCTATAGAATCTTGGGAAAGAGTTTCCGGATCTCATATGACAGCTCTATGGCTTTTGTAGCAGTACTGAAATTCCAAATAGGTTGCACAATTTAACAAAAAACAAAACAAAATTACATAAATCCTATGATCTGAAGACTTCCTCAAATTACAAACAAATCCACTCTTCAATCTCCACCCACCAAAACTATAATCGTAAACACTCTCAAGATAGGAATCCAACAGATTTATTTATTGCAGGATACAACACAAGAGGCCTTTTATGCAGGATACTTGAATGTTCAGAGGTGCCTGTTCTGAGCTAACGTATGCGGGATATCATTTACTAAACCTCTACTGACGACAGTCGCAGAGCCAGGCTGAGACGCCCATCTTGGGTGACAACCACAATGACGTCCTTCTGACGACCTTCTCCATGAACCTCCAACCCCAAAGGCTTGGCCACAACCTCACAGCAGGCACAGAAGTGAATGGCATAACTGAAAGTTGAAGTCGCAAGGAGACCAGAGGGTCTAGGGTCACCAAACCAAAGACAGTTTTCTTTTATTGCATAATGATGAATGACGATGAGGATGACTTAAGGATGCTTCTATGGACGTGCGTTTGCTTTGAGACTACTTGACAGGGCTGAACTCCGTTTTCTATAACAATTCATCTCAGCATAAACCGAGCCCGAGAGGTACAGTTAACTGACGTGTTGGGAGGGTAATTTGAGCAAAACTCTAAAATCTTACCCTTAAAATGGATGGAGCTCAACTGCAGGATCTCTGTCCTCCCAGTGAACCTCTAGCAAACTCTCGTTGAGTATGAACCAGCCAGAGTCCAAAACAATCTCTGACTCATGGGATTTGGACCTCGACCTTCCGGTCCGTAAGCCAAGGCATAACCACTGCACCAAGGTAGCTGGGGTGACATCACTTTTGTCTGGATTTCAGATCCTGGGCATGTGGGTGTTCGAGGCAATAAGACTGCTGATTGGCTTTGTCAGGAGTACTGTGTACTTGAAATTCAAAAGTGAGCTCTATGCACACTTCCTCTGGCGAGAAGAATGGACCATTCAGACCAAAAACAAATTTTACCATATAAATATGTCTGAAGCTTTGTGTGAAAAATAGAAAGAAATCCACAATGCTCACCAGCATACGCACATGTCATTCTTACACTGCTCAAATTCATTTGCTCAGAGTTGAAGGATCCCTTTGGTTTGTGAGTTGTGATGTGAGAATAACCACCAAGCATCTGCTTTCTTGGGTGTCAAGATATCCAGGAAATTAGTTAGATACAAGCTTCCCTGAAGTTAAAATGTGGCTACCTTAATGATGGGCAAAAATTGCGGCGTACACAACACTTTTGAAAAGTAAATTGGTGTGTTTCAGAACTGAGCAGTTTGTAGAATTTACTACCGTTTAGATTTTGTGATGACATTTTCGGATGAATGTGGTCTTCACAACATTTGGATCTGTATCATAATATTTTGGGTAATGTTTCTCCTGGATTCCCACATAAATTGCACTGAAACAAATAACTAGTTACTTTGACACGTAATCTTTTCTTCTTTCAGCCATGGCATGATAACACTCTATATTAGTTCTACTAGGACCATATCATAGAAACAAGAAATCTTTCTGTTCGATTTCGAATATTTGATATGTTTCCTGTTAGAACATCTTTTATTTTGAATTCAAAGTTATCGGTTCACAAAAGATATATAACCCTTATGAAATTAGACTTGTGACGAGACAAACAACCTAAATAGATCCAACTCAGAAAGTATTATAACTTTCAGTCTCTTTCTTCTAAATGTATATCATGCACAAAATAATCCGAGTACCTTTTCAATTTTTAGACAATAGATTATGTCTCCGCTTCTACGATCATTGTTAAGGCCCTGACGTTTTATTGAGGCAACAGATATCGATTATCCATTTATCTAGTGCAGCTTTTAAGCATGGGCCATGTCTTTTACCAAATAAAGAAGCTAATGCAAGTAATAATAAGAGTAATTATAATAATATTAATAATAATAATAAATGGAATTTATACAGCGCTATATCTTGTAAAAACAAATCAAAGTGCTTGCAATCAACATAGCCCCCGACATACAACCAACAATTAAGAATGTTAACAAATTCAAAAGTACGCACACGCGCCGCGCGCGTGCACACACACCACACACACACACACACACACACACACACACACACACACACACACACACACACACACACACATACACACACACAAAGGTTTTACACTTTGGCAGGGTGATGGGGATTTCCACGGTTGAAGGCAAGAACAGATATGAGATGAAACAGAAGAGAAAAATCTTAGGTTTGGAATAAATATGTGCTGTACGTAGGCTTTTGGCGAAGGGAGAGGGGAAGGTCATTCCAGATCATGGGACCAGAAACAGAGAAAGAGCGACGGCCAACAGTGGATTGGTTGAATCTCGGTATTCATAAGCACAAAGTATCTGCAGCAGAGCGGAGGGAACGAGAAGGAGTGTACAGGTGAAGACATTCACAGAGGTAGGAGGGATCTATTTTGTGGAGACACTTGTAACAGAGGGTACTGATCAGATAGTTTACTCTCTGTTGCACAAGCAGCCAGTGGAGAGAAGTTAGGTGTTCAGATTTTATCTTTCTGAGGACTAGTCGAGCTGCAGAGTCTTGTATACGTTAAAGGGAGTGGATTGATAATGCTGACAAACCAGCCAAAAGAGAATAGCAATAGTCCAGACGTGAAAGAATGAGAGATATGACTAGTTTGGATGTTGCATCAGTGGACAGGTATTTCCGAATGGCACTAACAAGCTGTAATTGATTGTAGCATTACTGGCAGGTGTGGGTAATGAATTTTTGCATGGAGAGTGTGTTGTCTATAACGACCCCAAGATACTTCACAGCAGTGGATAGAGGAACTGACATATTGCTGAATTTTATTGAAGCTGTTGTGATGGGAGAGAGTTTGTGTTTGGTCCCTACAAGCATGGCTTCGGTTTTATCTGCATTTAGCTGTAGCTTGTTCTGTGTCATCCAGTTTTGGATATCTTGAAGGCAGTAGGCCATATTTGTCAAGAGAGAAGGCAGACTTTCAGGTGTATCACTGCTAAGAATCTGAGAGTCATCGGCACAAAAATGATGGTTGATCTGATGACAGTTTATTATATGTGAAAGTGAAGCAGTGTAGGGGGTGAAAAGAACAGGGCCGAGAACTGATCCCTGAGGGATTCCACATTCCAGTTTAACAGGTGATGACTGAATCTTGTTTACTGCAACTGTGTGGAATCAGCCAGTAAGGCATGAAATAAACCAGGTGAGGGCTGTGCCTGTAATACCAAACGTATTTTGGAGACGGGACAGAATTAAATGGTCTATAGTGTCAAAGGCTGCAGATAAGTCGAGAAGAGTAAGAAGGGAGATTTTCCCTGAGTCAGAATCATGTAAAAGTGTGTTTAAGGCGTGGACTAGGGTTGTCTCAGTGCTGTGGTTGATGCGATAGGCAGACTGGAAAGGGGGAAGGATACTATTGGAATGAAGATGGTTTTTCAGTTTTTTTCAGAACAACTTTTTCAAGGACTTTAGAGATGAACGGTAGACTAGAAACAGGTCTGTAATTGTTCAGTGTTAGGGTCGAGATCGTGATTTTGAGGAGAGGTGTAACAATTGCAGTTTTGAGATCTGTGGAAAAATTCCTGAAAGAAGAGATGAGTTTACTGTTTTCGTGATAGTGGATATAAAATGTGGAATGCACTGATTGAGAAGAGAAGCAGGTACAGGATCTAGATCGCATGATTTTATTGTCATTTCTTTCAGACTTGATAAGGACGCTAACGCATGTAGACTGGACTTGATAACACAGCTAACACAAAATGACTTGATGAAAAAGCTAACACAAGTAGACTTCATAAAGAAGCTACTGTAAGTAGACTTGATAAAGAAGCTACCGCAAACTGACTTGATAAAGAAGCTAACGCAAACTGACTTGATAAAGACGCAAACTCAAGTAAACTTCATAAAGACGCTAAGGCAAGTAGACGATAAAGAAGATAACGCAAGTAGACTTGATAAAGAAGCGAACGCAAACTGACTTGATAAAGACGCTAAGGCAAGTAGACTTGATAAAGACGCTAAGGCAAGTTGACTTGATAAAGACGCTAACGCAAATAGACTTGATAAATAAGCTAACACAAGTAGATTTGATAAAGAAGCTACTGTAAGTAGACTTGATAAAGAAGCTTACGCAAGTAGACTTGATAAAGAAGCTACCGCAAACTGACTTGATAAAGAAGCTACCGCAAACTGACTTGATAAAGAAGCTATCGCAAACTGACTTGTTTAAGATGCTAAGGCAAGTAGACTTGATAAAGAAGCTTACGCAAGTAGACTTGATAAAGAAGCTACCGCAAACTAACTTGTTTAAGATGCTAAGGCAAGTAGACTTGATAAAGAAGCTTACGTAAGTAGACTTAATAAAGAAGCTACCGCAAACTGACTTGATAAAGAAGCTAACGCAAACTGACTTGATAAAGAAGCTAACGCAAGTAGACTTGATAAAGAAGCTAACGCAAGTAGACTTGATAAAGAGCTAACGGCAAGTAGACTGATAAAGCGCTTACGTCAAGTAGACTTGATAAGGACGCTAACGCAAGTAACTAAAGAGCTAACGGAAGTAGACTGATAAAGCCGCTAACGCAAGTAGACTTAAAGAGCAACGCAATGTTTTACTTTGAAGAAGACTGCAAAACGGCAGAGAGCGATAAAGTTTGCGAATGGCAAGAACTTTGATAGCTCAAGTAGTATGCTTTGCCTCGTGTCCGACATGACCTCCATACGAGCAGTGGATAGGCAGTCAGTTGGAGATGTCTGCAAACTTGGATTACCAGGCAAGAGCCTTGCCCATAGTGACTCCCAGCTCTTCGGTCAAGTGGACATAAGGACGTCAGCGTATGGAATGTTCTCAAAGGCAACAGCCAAGGGCTGGTCAACTAGTTACTGTGCGGTTAGCCCCAGGTCAGAGTTTAGTCAGAACTATAAGACAGGGTGTGGAAAGGAACTCCTCTGAATGGAAAGCACGGATACAACTTCACTGCTGTTGCCCCAGAGTCAATGATTAATCAGAACGTGATAAACCCCAGGTGCTGACGGAAGAGAGAACCTGACCTCTGTTACAATATAAAGAAAAGGATACAAAGCCTGGAACACCACAGAAGGAACATTGAAATACATGATACCAAGTTTGGACAAATAAGGAGTAGCAAAGAGCAAAAGACACATATCGAAACGCACAACACGAACAGGGAAAAGAGCTAGAAGATTAGAAAAAGAAGGTAAGGAGTAGCAAGAGCAAAAGACACGTTTCGAAAGGCACAACACGAACAGGGAAAAGTGCTAGAAGATTAGAAAAGGAAAGTAAAGAGCAATTGATTATACACCCTTCGGGGGGGGAGGACTGCGAAAAGGACACGGCACACCAAAGTACACCCTACAACACTGCCGAAAACAGCAACACACACACACACACACACACACACACACACACACACACACACACACACACACACACACACACAACACACACACCAAAAACCAATATTTAATACAGTGACCTCAAGTCAAAGAAAGAGTTGTTTGATCAACAATGTAAAGGAAAGGAAGGAAGTGTGAAGATAACCAACACTATAAAGGGATCTAGATATACCATATAAAAACATCAATTAGGAACAAGTGAGGTGTCAGCATAAACATAGAAATTGCCTTACGGAAATCATGACTAAATGGATTGAGTATTGGTAAGATATATATATATATTTAATATATAATATATATATATATATTTATATATTTATATATATAATATATATATAACTACCAAATGCAAGAATACTTAACATTCTGACAGTTCAAGAGATAAAACAAATAATAACTTCCTCATATTAAAAAAAACCCCGAAGAAGTACAGGCGGCAACAGAGGCCACTTATGCAACATACATACACAGGCACACAAAAGAACCCAAGGCAACATGAACCTTGTATCTGCCATAGATCTTCAAGTTCAACGCAATCTTGCTTATTGCCCCACCAACACAATAGATGTGTAAAAGTCATTTGCCTAGGAAAATAAAGGCACACGGAGAGTAGACAGACAAGCACAAATAAAGAGGTGCTGTGCTTTTAATAGGCGATGTTCAAGGACGTAGGATTATCATGCAAAAGAAAATCGGCTGTCACTAAAACTGCTGTAGGGTGCTATACCATGTGGTTACACAGGTTCAAAATCACAGGAACATACATAAGTAAGTAAGTAAGTCTTCAATTTTAACGTCTGTCCACTTTAAGTGATACCAGACGATCCTAAAATAGGAGACTGAATATGTGAGAGAGAAGAGAGAGAGAGAAAAATTGACAAAATTGGAGAGAGAGGAGAAGAGAAGAGAAGAGAGAGAGAGAGAGAGAGAGAGAGAATCTACTCTGTGCGTGTGAGTGTGCGTGTGTGTGGGCGACCCTGCATGCATGCGTGCTCCTGTGTGTAATAAATAGTAATAAATCAAGAACAGTAATTTTTTTACAATTGAAATTAAAAAATAACTACAATAAATGCCCTATAGGACTTAACAATAAACCCGTAGCAATGTCAATTGTTGACTTAACATTGTTCAAAATTTCTTCAAAGGAATTCTCAGAAAAGGCAGAGAGGTGATGGTTTAACTTCTCACATTCAAGTATGATATGGGTATTTGAAATATATTCACCACATAAGCATTTAACATCTTTGCTGAATTTTGTCATGAATGCATTTAATCTTATCCTGAAAAATAATGCCTTGGGTTGTCTTTCTTTTACAGCATTTGTATGAATCTCTAAGTCTTCAATGTATTCAACTACACTATTCACACTCAGAGTTGAATGTGAAAGCCTATTGTTTTGCTGATGCTTTTCTATAAATTTGTTTAAATATGCTTCTTCTAATAACCGATAACCCTCTGCAATTGATAGAGGGACATGCAGTACTTATATACCCCTTTTCATTACGTGCACCTTTCTTCGCAGCCCGATCAGCCCACTCATTAGAAGACAATCCTATATGTGAAGGTATCCAGCAAAAGGAAACATTAATTCCTCTTAAACACAGAAGATTTATGAAGTATTTGACGTCTAGTACAAGTTTAGCTGATTGCTTATAAGTTATAGACTTTAAGGCATATAATACTGATTTTGAATCCACACAAAGTAATATATGAAAGAAAGAGTATGGATGATCTAAAAATGAAATTCAAAGCCATGAGAATAGCGATCAGTTCAGCTGTAAAAACAGCTGTAAAAACATAAGCAGGTATATCAATGCCCAGTGCAAGCATTCAACTGCACAGTGAGCCACAGATACATCACATATATAATTCCACACCTTTGTATTGTATCGTTTTCCACTTGCAGTCGAGGTCATTTTCTTTGCATGAAATTTAGGCTGCTCTCCCTGGAGAGAGAGAGAGAGAGAGAGAGAGAGGAGAGAGAGAGAGAGAGAGAGAGAGAGCAGGCTGACACAAAAGCAGCATCAGCTGTTCTTTAAAAATGAACTATGTGTGTATTTGTTTCCCTGTGACCTGTAGACTGGGCTAACAAAAAAAAAGTATGTTCCTTCGAGCCAGAAGGCCCATAGAGCCGGAGCTTATCCCGGTTTCTGTAGCGTTAAGCGAACTGATGGTTTTTCACCACCCCTGTGACAGGACGCTAGTCTGTCGCCAGATACTTCCCCAGCAGAGCTGGTACCCACTTGTACACCTGGGTGGAGTGAGGAAAATAGGAGTAAAGTGTCTTTCCCAAGGACACAACACCGAGCCGAGCGGGGATCGAACCCACGACCTCTGGATCACGAGTTGACCGCCTAAACCACTCGACCACGGTGCCTCCTGAGACTGGGCTAACACTAGTCGCTTATCTGGTCAGTAAAGTTGGATGTTCACGCGAGATCCATCTTATCCTCCATCTTGGATTACTTACACGTGTTCCTCCTCTTGACAGAAAGCGAGACGTGTCTTTTAACCAAAATGACACTGAAACTGCTGATAATGATTTGTTTGCAGATGTACGTCGAAGGCAGCTGTTTCAGTTTTGTCAGTGCTGGCGTGTTAGTGCATTACAACACTGCCAAGTTCACCTGCATCAAACAAGGGGGTCGCTTGCTGGCAACCTTCGACTCCACGGAGCAATGGCGCAAGGTCGTTGAATTTTTGGGCATGTCTTACGATCTGCGCAAATACATATGGATTGACCTCTCACTGACCACCAAGTACTCTCTCGTGGTGGAGGACGTCTACCTAAAGAATATGTAAGTTTCCTGAAAGAATGCTGCTTAGGATTTTTGTTGTTGTAAATCTGTGGAATGAAGACATTTCCAACAAACATGGTGCATTCTTCATCTTTCCTGATAGCACAACACACACATTCGCGCGCACACACATACACACACACACACGCACGCACGCACACACACACACACACGCACGCACGCACGCACGCACACACACACACACACACACATACATTAACCCGGCCTAGACAAGAACAGTGTGTGAGTAGACCTGCTTTTATCAACAGCAAAATTTTTTTCACAATTTTCTTTGGGGGCTTTTCCAATTAGTATACTGTATATACATAGACACTTGTTGAAACGTAGACTGCCTGTGAGTGGAAGAATATCTAACTCTTTGTAGTTGGCCTTAGTCAGTGTATAAGAATTCAATCTTTGACTGCTCTTCATATAGGCGGCTTACATGCTTTAGGTTTGTTCTTTTGATGAGAGTAACATGAAACTCCCATGTTCGAACGCATACAGAGTATCATGGCACATATTAAAAACCTGTTCTGCCTTTTGAAAGATCAGGCCATTTCGTGCCTGTAAGAACAAATGCCCATTTTTTAAAAAAACACATACACACCTGTGTTGTATTTAGACGTCACGCCCGAAGTCGGAATGCAGCTACCTTAATGGTGAGGCAAAAATGGTCGCATAGGAAAAAATGTCACAAATGGTAAACCTCAGAGGTCTACCAAAAAAGCCAATAGGAATACAGGTAGGATTCTTGAAATCAGTGGTGCTGCCCCTTGGCAGTACGCTCACTATGGGGAAGAGTAGCTCGAGAAATTTATAATGACAGTAAAATGGATATAATGATGTGATAATCATGATGATAAAGAGGATGAACACGTATGAGAGGTTCAACAAAGGACAATGATGGTGATGGTGTTCCCATTGACAGGTACGGCCACACGTGGAAATGGGGAGACGGAGCCATTGCCTACAACTTTCATTCCTCCTTCAAGCAAACTGGAAGGCATATTTTCCTGGCCAAATCCAAAGGGCTGCCTCAAGTGAACACAGAGACAAACGAAGTTTTATCTGTGAGAAATGGCATGATCATTGAAGGCTTGATTTTTCTCTTTAGTCTCCCCTAAGTTCCAGCCTTACAAATAGCAGGCTGCCCGTAAAGGCTGTTCTATACATAGCTTCAGCTAAGCTTGTTTTTTCTTTGAACAGCCACCCACAGAGAAAGCTACAGGCTGACTTAATGCCACCATCCAAGCTTGGTCCTGAGTAAATGCTCTTTAGATCACATCAACCAGAACTCTAGGGGCCGCCAGATCAAAGACATTTTTTAAAAATTAGATGATGGTAAAATGGTGATCTTGATGATATAATGATAATGCTGTGGAGGCACACCAGCTTTTAGAAATCTGGACAGGGCTGTACTTCACACTTTCTATCAGAACATCTTCCAACATCAACCAAAGCTAAAAGGTCTAAATCCTTGTAGTGCTGGTCAAGCAATTTGAGCAAAGCTCTCAAAACTGAATCCATAAAGCGGATGACGCTTCATCGTGTTTTCCTAGTCTTTATAGTGAACGCACAGCAAGCTCATCTAGATAGGGGATGGTTTGAATTTTACAAATAAATCCGTGACTTTAATGGGACTCAAACCCATGATATTATGAGCAGGAAATCGAATGTGCCAACCACCACACCACAGAGGCTGGTGCCATCATGTCAATTTCCACTAACGTTGTTCATGAATTTCTTGGTGTTTTATTGTCAGTTCTTGAAAATGTAATAAGCCTAAGAGTTCGGTCTAGAACTGTTACCTCTTCAATTCAAAAGCAGCTGCTATCCTTCTTCTCTTGAAAGATGTCTGATTTAGATCAAGAGCATCTTGCTACTTAAACATATTTTTGCAAGTAAGTTGGGTAAACGTTTAATTCCAGTCTGCATGCAGACGCATCAACAACTCAGACACAGCACTTATATTACAATAATTGCTTATTTATTGTAGATTTTAGTAGTAATGCTTAAAAAAAATTCAACTTGATTTGAGTGCAGCTTTTGATATTATTAATCATATTCTGCTATTTAACAAGCTTAGTACTGGCTATAGTATTAGCATGGATTTCTTGGCATCTGAAAAATAGTATACGAATGTTCTGATCAGAGTCTGCTTTTTTTGTTTATATTCTTTTTTTGGTGGTGTTCCTCAAGGATCCATGCTTGGTTCACTGATTTTTCTTTATCATCATCATCATTATATCACATCCCACCACACCATACCACATCCATGTTGGCTTTTTTCAAACAATCTAGGGTTTTGTTAATTTTTTTTAAAAATGTTTTCTAACAAACTCCTCAATATGCATTGTATGCATACGCTCCTTTACTATCTCGTCTGTATTTCACAGTGTTTCTGTTCAGCAGACTCAATGAATACAAATTTTGCTTCAAGGTATTTGGTTAATATCAGTTAGATCAACATTGTGGGCCTAGTGTCACAATCGAGATGAGCATCTTGATAACTGATTTTGATAACATTGTATTTATGTATTTTTATGTTTTAAGTGTTCTGTCCGAATTGTTCTGAGAAAGTTTGAATAATTTTCCCTTTTCAACTAAACCAAACTTTTTGTTGTTTCCATTTAGAAAAATTCTCGTGTGAAAAGGCTGCTATGCAGAGAACCATTGCTAAAAGCTCAACGATCAAGGCCCAATGAAAAAATTGTTATAAACATCACAAGTGATTTGACACAGAGATCACCTGTGCAGCTTGTGACATGTCGTCTGCAGCACATGACACTGGGACTACTGGCCTGTGACCCGGAAAGCCTGTGTTCAGGGACAGGTATATTAGAAGGCAGAGACATGCTGCAAACTGCCAAGTGCAGGACAGCAATGACGACTCAACCAACAACACCTTATTTCCAGTGTGATGGACATCTGGGTCAGTATGTGCCTTACAGCTTGGTGTGTAACTGGCGCCCAGATTGTGAGGATCGGAGCGATGAAGCGTTTTGTCAGTTTCCACCTTGTGCATCAGACACATTTGACTGTGGCCACAGACAGGTTTGTATTCACTTCATTTGATTTCTTTGTTGTCTGTATCTTTTTGCTTGGTCATCTCCTTTACTCCATCTGCGTCTGCACCGGTCTGTTTATGACTCTCTCTCTCATCAATGACAGCTCATCTGCCTCAACCATTGATTTCAAACGAAGTTGTTCTCACAATACTGTTAGCTCTGGCATCACTGGCAGTCTGTTGACTGGTGTTGTAACACCACTTTGTCAAGCCACCGGCTTTGTCTTGGCGGTGTTGCTGCAAAAGGCTGAAGACAGACCAGCCAACTGCCGACCAACGTGTTCCACATTAATTTTCCACCCCGACGGCCATCTTGGTCAAAGGACTGCTGGTACTGATGAACACAAACACGCATGACCAAAGAGCCCAGTGGTCAGAGCACTTGCTCTTTCCAAGCTAACGTAAAGCAGCCTTGAGAATGGTTGTGTCGCAGATGAAGACCGTTCGTGCACCACATCTTTAGGATAGTCCAGTTGTAAATGGGTACACCCCCCTCTAGGAACAGGGAAGTAAACAAGTACGGGAGAGGAGAGGGGTGCTGCCCACATGCCCTCAGGATGCTGGCCCTTAGAGAAGCTGAGATCTCTGATATTTTGTTCCCAAAGACTGTACAGGTTATGGGAGTACCTTTACGTTCAAAATGCATATGCATTACTGCAGTATATGAGAATTTTTTTTCTGCTTTAAAAATATTCTAAAAGAATGAAATCACCGATATTCATAGTTAGTATCCATGCCAATTTTCCTTGTAACAAGAAATAAGTCGATATTAAGCTCGATGATAAAACCATATTCATAACCTACGCCTTGACTCAACCATACAATCCCAAAGCCATTTCCAGTTGATATCTTCTGTACTTTTTGATACCCAGTTTACATAACTGGCTTCATGCTGAAACTGAAGTATCTCAGAAGCCTGTCTGCTCAGTTGAGATTTAGGCAACTTCATGATTTTAACCAATACTTGTGCATTTTATAGCTGTTGTAATTTTTAGTGGCTACCTTCCCGTTTCGCCATACACTAATTCATTTGATATATGCAGTGGAACATTCAAAAATCTTTTAATCATGGGTATGTCATTGGTCTGTTGTAATCACCATATCTTACCTGCATAGGTTGGAATAGGTTCGATTTGTGTATCAAATAGTTTCCAAAAGAGGTTCATATCATTTGTCTTTAATTTCTTTAAAGACCTTAGAATTTCCATAATGCCCCTCTCTCCCTTTTACAAATGTCTGACAGCACATTATTGATCCTCAGCTTTGTAGTAAAGACCACCCCTAAGTATTTGTATGCCTTAGTTACCTGACTTTCTTCTTGGCCCAAACCATTTTTCTCAAGCTGGTAAATGTCCACCCTTTTAAAATACAAGAAATGTTGCTTTCTCCAGATTAATGGTTACTTATTGCTAATCAGACTGCTTGTGTAACATGCTTAACTGATTTTGAAGTCCAACACTTGCATTTGGTATCAAAGTCATATCGTTAGCAAACAAAAGTAGGAATATCTCAGCTACGCCAGAAACCAGTTGCATGCTGTGTTTTCCGACTTTAGACAAACTAACAGCCAATTGATTAATGAAAAAGGAAAAAAGCAGGGGGCTGAGAAGGCACTCCTGTTTCACCCCCCATGGGGAACAGAAATATTCGGTGTAAGAACTCTTATCATGAACACACGCAAGCACAGCATCATACACACTCTTTATACAATCTACACTTGATCTTACATCAGAATATCCCAGAAGGCATTTCTGTTTATAGAGTCAAATGCTTTATTGAAGTCTACAAAAGCAACAATTTTTAAAAATGTTTCTTGGTATAAATTTCTGAAATACAATGTAGAGCGTAAATATTGGGGAGAGAGAGAGGCGGCGGAGAGAGAGAGAGGGTGGGGGGGGGAGAAAGAGTGATAGAGCAAGAGAGAGAGAGAGAGAGAGAGAGGAGAGAGAGAGAGAGAGAGAGAGAGAGAGAGAGAGGAGAGAGAGAGAGAGATGAGAGAGAGAGAGAGAGAGAATGAAACATAGGTACTGTACAGTATAGAATATTGGTACTGTTAATTATTTTGATCCACAATGTCACCACTGTTAATCAGAAATGTTTGTGTGTTCTTCATTTCCAAATAGTGCATTAATAGCAACCAAGTTGGTGATAACTTCATCAACTGTATGACAAAACAGGATGAAGATCAATCAAAACTTCATACCTCCACTGCCTTCAATGTGACCAACCCTCCAGCACTGGTCAATTTTGACAGACGAGGCAGTTTCTCGTTGATTCCACTTCCCAGGAACTCCACGCAGTGTCCAGAAACACACTACAAGTGCTCCAGCAATGGGTATTGTCTGCCTGTCTACACCAGATGCAATGGTGTGGTTGACTGTCCAGGCCACCAAGATGAAGCTGTGTGCAGTGACTTTACATGTGCAGGGTTGTACCGATGTCGTGGGACAGACAGACAGATATGTCTGCATGTGGAGCACCTCTGTGATGGCTGGCCTCAGTGTCCACAACAGGATGACGAAGCCATGTGTGGCGTCAAAGAGTCGTGCCCTGGTGGCTGTGTCTGTTATGGAATCTCATTTACAGAGCTCTTTGTTTTTCAGCCTGAGACTATGCCCAAACTGCGTTATCTGGAAGGCAGAGGGAGTGGCCTGCAGCAACACACCATTGTTAGTCAGACCATGCTGATTCATTTAGGTGTTGCAGCCTGTGGCTGGAGAAATTTGACTGGCTTTCATATGCCTAATCTCTTTGTATTGGACATCAGTGATAACGATTTTGACTCTATCCATTTTAAACAGTTGTCTAAACTACGCAACCTTAGACACCTTCATCTGTCAGGAAACCCACTGTCCTCTGGTCTTTCTGGCTTAAGTGTCATCAGCCACAAAATGGAGTCCCTTCTGGTTTTGAATTTTTCACAAGTATTAAACAGTGATTTTCATTTGACTGCTTTATCTGACTTGCTGCCAAACATCAAAGTTTTAGATTTTTCCCATTCTGGATTGACCTCACTCCAAGGCAGGTGGCTGTTTCCAAAGCTGGAAACTTTGAATGTGCGAGGCTGTCCTCTAGTTGACTTCAGCGCTGACTTCATGAAGCAAATGGATAATCTTCAATGGGTGTTGGCTGACACCTTCAAGCTGTGCTGTCCTGATCTACTGCCACAGAAGTTTATGGGACAGTGTAAAACGCCAGCTGATGAACTGTCTTCCTGTGAAAATCTGCTGAAATCTGGGCTGTACCGAGCCACTCTGGCAATCCTCACCATGACTGCTGTGTTAGGAAATCTGGGTAGTTTTGTGTATCGTCTCTGGTCTACCCAGGCTAGGTTTAAGGTTGGATACACGGTATTTGTCCTACATCTGTGTGTATCAGATTTCTTCATGGGGGTTTACTTGTTTATCATTGGAGTGGCAGACCGCATATTTGATGGTAGTTACTTGTGGAATGAGTATTCTTGGAAAAGAAGCCCAATGTGCACTATGGCAGGATTTCTTTCTCTGTTATCATGTGAGATGTCATCCTTTTTTATCTGCCTCATCACCTTGGATCGTTTTCTGGTGATCTGTTTTCCATTCAGTCGCTTTCGCTTTGGGGTCAGGTCAGCACACGTGGCCTCACTGATCACCTGGATACCTGGGCTAATCCTGGCTTCACTCCCTGTACTCCCTGTGACATCCCACTGGGCCTTCTACAGCCAGACAGGCATCTGTATTCCTCTGCCAGTCACAAGAGCCGACTTTCCTGGGAGCCACTATTCCTTTGGAGTCATGATTGTCTTGAACATGGTTTTATTTCTGTTGATTGCATCAGGTCAGGCTCTGATCTACTGGTCGGTCAGAGTCAACACAATGCCAGGTAGTGCATCAGCAGGCAAAGACAGCGCTGTTGCCATTGAAAAACACAGATCCAAAGAAACTGCAGTTGCTCGTCGTCTTCTGATTATCGCCATGTCAGACTTTCTGTGCTGGTTTCCTATTGGTCTCTGTGGTCTTCTGTCCAAACTGGACATTCCCATTTCAGGAGAAGTTAACGTTGCCATGGCAGTTTTAGTGCTGCCATTGAATTCTGCTCTGAATCCTTTCCTTTATACATATACTGTCATATACCAGAAACAGCAGAAAGCTAAAGAAAATAGACTTTGCAAGATCATTGCAGCTAAAATCGGCGCATTAAACCTTTGAAGTCAGTTTAAAGCAAGGGATCTTTTAAACGGTGAATGGTTCTGATCAGTATCAATACATTCGGTTCTTTGAATCTAACTCATTTTGCCTTTTTCTTTCTCTCTGTAGCACCTCTTCTTGCTCGTCTTATTGTAGATATGTCCTTCTGCCAATTTCTATCACCAGGTTCAAGTCTCTCAAAAAGGTTTATTGCAATTTCTTTCCATTCTGTGTCTGTCTAGTTTTGTCTCTCCACATGTCAGAGTCGCTACTTTCCCCTGCTAAGGAAATGTTTGGAAATTTAACTTGCAATTCATTTCAATGAAATAAGAAAAAGCAAAATAAATCATGGTTTAACAAAGCATGTAAACAGAAACGAACAGAGTACTTTAGATGTAAACACAAGCTTAAAACAAATGACTCTGCTGTTAGTCCTCTAGACTTCAGGATTAAAAGCAAAGCATACCAATACACTATACGAAAAACAGAATGAGTTATATGTATGAAATGGCATGTTCAATTATGTAGATAAAAACATGAATCTAAAACATTTTGGGAATTTTTATAAAAAATGAAAGCAGTGACTCCAGTTTGTATGAAAAACTTATTTGATCACTTTAAATAATTTAGAGCTTGGTCAAAACAGCCAGAAGAAAATAACTGCACTGTGCCCATAAATGCACATTTAGATCATGATTTGTCTGCACTGAATGCTACTATTACTGAAAAAGAAGTTTTCAAGGCTGTGAACCTTCTTAAGACAGAATTAGTAGCAGAAATTGATATGAAACGTAATGAATATGTATTGTTAACAGTATTCCAATGCTAACTTCAGTTTATTGTGGTTTATTTAACAAAGTTCTGGATGAAAGTGCTGCGCCAGAAGAATGGGCTGTGGGTCTGATAGCTCAATTGTATAAGAGACAGGAGACCGATCTGACTGTAATGATTATAGGGAATAACATTACTAAGTTGTCTGGGGAAATTATTAACCAGTATTATTAATAATAGGTTGAACACTTTTCTAGAAACTAATAAAATATTGTTAGAAAATCAAGCAGGTTTTAGACAAGGCCATTTGACTGTAGATCACGCTTTTGTATTTAAAACATTAGTTGATATTCATAGTACAAAGAAAATTTTATTGTGCTTTCAGTGACTTTACAAAGGCTTTTGATTCCGTTTGACAAGAAGGGTTATAGTACAAATTATTACTACATGGAATTCAAGGCAAAGTTTTTCGAGTCATTGTTAATATAATAGAATTAACACTTGTGTTTTTCGTAATGGTGAAAAAAAAGTCTGACTACTTCTGCTGCTGCATGGGTGTGAGACAAGGAGAAAATTTATCTCCACTTCTTTTTTCATTATATCTGATCACTTAGAAGGGTATCTCATTCAAATAATTGGGATGATATAATTATTGAATTATAAAAAAGAACTGGGTAATTATGTTAAGTTGTTAGTTCTTTTGTACGCAGATGGCACACTTTTACAAGCAGACTCTGCAGACAATGTCCAGAAAGCTCTTAACACTTTCTGTAGATACTGCCAGGAGTGACAAATCGATGTTAACATTGATAAAACAGAAATATTGATATTCAAAGCTAAAAAGAGCCAGAAAGTACGATTTAGATTTGGAAACAAATGTATCAGCATTGTTGATTCTTATAAACACCTGGGAATATGATTTAGTCAAAAATGGTAAATTTTGCAAAGGTAAGAAAACAATATATGAAAAAGTCACAGAAGGCAATATTTTCTTTGATGCAGATGAGCAGAAATCAGAATATTCCTGTTGATGTTGTCCTCCATCTTTATCAAACAATGGTTGTTCCGGTATTATTGTATGGCTGTGAAATTTGGGGTTATGAAAATATTTGCTGTTTGGAAAAGTTTGCAACTAAGTTTTAGAAACACCTCTTCAGACTTAAAAGGAGCACGATGACTAATCTGATATAATTATGGTGAAACTGGAATTCTTATTGGTGCAAGATTAATCAGATTTTGGTCTGATCTTATTACTGACAATTCTGACAAACCTTTATCAAATCTGTTTTATGTACTATATGATTTATAAACGAAGAGAGTGTATTGCTCAGAATGGATAAAGAAAATTCATAGCATTTTAACAGAAACAGGGTTTGACTGTTTGGGAAACACAGGCTTTTGTAAAGAAAGATAGTTTATATTGTGTGGTCATTAGGGCTTTAAAGAATAAGTGTGTAAAGTCATGGCCAGAAGAGTTGCAAAGAAGTAGTACGGGCATATTGTATCGCAATTACAAAAAAAATGTTTTAAAAGGGAAAAGTACATTGAGTTGCCATATAACAATATGATTTCATTATTTTAGATTCAGGTGTACTAATCATTCATTTTCATGGTAACAGGACGAGTGAATGGCATTCAACGCGAAAATAGGTTTTGTACACAATGTAGCATGAAAACAATAGGCGATGAGTTTCACTTACTAATGAAATGTCCACTGTTTTCTCAGCGTAGGAAGAATGTCCTGCCTCGTGAATATCTGTAACCAAGATCCATGTACACATTTTGTAAGATCTCTTCTGTTATTAAAACATAGCAAATTTAGAGTGGAGAGTAAAGTTGCATGACATTGATGAGAAGGGTGACTACATTTTTATTTCAGTCACATGCAATGCTGTACACGTTTTTTTGTTAATGCAAATTACGTAATTATGTTACAGTTGACTTTGCTGAAATCCTCCATGACCCAAAAGGGGTTCAAGGCGAATTAAATCTTGAATCTCTACCTTCTTGTTTGCCTACCTGTCAGTTTGCGTTTTCCATTTCTCTGTCTGTCTGTTTGCTTTGCTGTGGCCGTTGTCCGTCTTTCCTGTTTGTCTATGTGTCTGTCTCAAAGTTCAAACGTTTCCTTTGTGACGTCAAACGTCCAGAATGTGGGTTTTTTTTTGTCAAACGTGTGTGTTACTTGTGCACGTCATTTTGAAGTCTGGTTCTGACGTGTAAATGAAAAGAAATTTACGGAACTTTTCTTTTTAAATCTCTTAAAAATTGTACATTAGGAATTGTCTTGCTTTTCAGTTATCACAGAAAAGTTTCTGTTCAGTGTAGAGTTTCTACAATGATTCTGAGTTGGTGTGTGCCAACTGAAAATAGATAAAGACAAAATACACTGGTGTAACTGAAATACAATGACTACTACTACTCCTGCTGCTGCTGCTACTATTGCTGATGCTGCTGCGACTACTACTACTACTACTATTACTACTACTGCTGCTACTGCTACTATTGCTGCTACTGCGACTACTACTGCTACTGCTGCTGCTACTGCTGCTGCTATTTCTACCACCAACACTACTACTATTACTACTCCTTTCACTACTACTACTGCTGCTGCTGCTATTTTATTTGTTTATTTTAATTTTATTTTATGCCACTTTAAGTCACGGCAGATTTCTCTGCGAGAAATTCGGGCTGCTCTCCCCAGGGAGAGCGCGTCGCCACAAGAGCAGCGCCACCCTTTTTTTTCTTTTCCTGTCTGCAACTGTATTTGTTTCCCTATCAGAGTGGCTTTTTTCTACAGAAATTTGCCAGGGACAACTCTCTTGTGCCGTGTGTTCTTTTACGTGCGCTAAATAATTTTGTGTAACGCACGGGACCTCGGTTTATTGTCTCATCCGAAAGACTAGCACCCAGACCACCACTCATGTTCTAATGGAAGGGGGAAAAGTTTCGAGTCCAAACGGGATTCGAACCACCGCACACTTCCGACCCGGATTTTTCGCTTTCTAGGCAGGCGCGTTACCTCTAGACCACCGATCCACTACTACTACTACTACTACTACTACTACTACTACTACTACTACTACTACTACTACTACTACTACGAAGAAGAAGAAGAAGAAGAAGAAGAAGAAGAAGAAGAGAAGAAAGAACAACAACAATAATCATAATCATAATAAAGGGTGGTGAGATTTTGCGTAGACGACGGTTTTTGCCCGCCATAAAGGTAGCCGCATTCTGACTTCGGGTATGTCTTCTGGGTATGTTCGTGTTTCCGCAACCCACCGAACACTGACATGAATTTACGGGATCTTTAACGTGCATATTTGATCCTCTGCACGTGTTATATACTCGAAGGGAAATAAAGCACTGGCAGGTCTGCGCTTGAAGTTGACCTGGGAGATTGTAAAAATCCCCACCTTTAATTCACCAGGGACTGCCAGGATAGGAACCCACGACTTCATGGACCCAATGGGATTGGATGGAGTCTCGAGGTCTTAACCACTCGGGTAGAGTGTCCCTCAGGTGTCTGTCTGAAAGGACCTTTCTTCTTGGATTTAACATGCATCTACGGGGACGGGATAGCCTAGTGGCTAGGACATTGCGTTCGCAATCTGACGACCCGGGTTCGATTCCCGTTCAAGGGGATATTTTCCCCTGGAGTTAACATCGGTGCAGACTCCACTCCCTCCCTAAAAGTCTTTCGGATGAGACTATAAACCGAAGCCCCGTGTTGTTGACTTCAATTTTACGTCTGTTCACTTTTAGTGATATTAGACGCTCCCCCCAAAAAACAACAACCCCCCCCCCAAAAAAAAACAACAACCGGGAGATGTGTTGTTTTAAAATAAATAAAAAAAATCTCGAAAAAGAAACTTGGCAATGCAACAGGAAATTTTTTTTAAAAATTAAAAAAAAAAACCCACACACACACAACAACAAACAAACAAAAACAAGTCATTGACGTTAATGTAACTATAACAAATGTCCTATGGGACTGTGACAAAGACCTTTCACAATTTCAAATGCCAGTTTTAGATTACTGAATATGCTGGTGAGGGAGTTTTCAGAAAAATGGGGCATGAAAGGTTTTACACTCTGGCAGTCAAAAAGTATATGAGTATTAGTGATTTTCTCACCACACAGGCATTTACCATTTTTGCTGAATTTGGTTATCAATGCATTTAGTTTCATTCTATAGAATAAAGTATTAATTCCCCTTGACGTAAAAACACTTGTACTAACTTCTGAATGGTTCCCCACTGTTAAATTATCGGTATTGATTGCGAAGCCCCGTGTGCGAACGCACGCAGAACATCTTGCGCACACGTTAAAATCCTGTTTTCCGCAGTTCGTAAGAGTAGGCCAGTGTGTGCCGGTGGGAACGGATGACAAAATTGACAAAACCGCATACACACACACGGGGACTGGATGTAAAAAAAGCACGTAGGTGCTTATTCCATTATCCTCGATATAAAACAATAAATAAAATTAAATAAATAAGTAAATACCCTTACCCCCCCACACACACACACAATCCATCTTTTGTATGAGAATGTAGCCGAGGTCCCCTGTGCTATGACGCGGTGAACGCCTTCGCTAAATCCCCATACACCTTTTCTTCTTCGTCAATAACTCAAGACAGCAACTATTGTTGTCTGCCATATGAGCGAAATTGAGTTGCGCTGCCGTTAAGCGCCTGACAAGTCAGACCCAGCGCTTCGGTGTGAGGTACCTTTTTAGAAAGAGAAGACGAGGTGTGGCCGGCGGCATGGATGACGAGAAGATACCCAGCATGCACGTTGAGAGCTGATAATGGATGGGCTCCGTAAGGTTTAACTTATCGATGATACAGTACCCAAAACTTCAGTAAGAGTTCGAGCGACTTCTCTCGGAGCTCAGGGAGAGATCGAATCAAATCAATTCAGCTGCTGCAGATCCTGTTACGACAATAATAGCTGCTGCTGCTATTGCTGCCGCCGCCGCTGCTGCTATTGCTGCTGCTGCTGCTACCACAGCTGCTGCTGCTGTTGCTACTGCTGCTGCTGCCACCGCCGCCGCTGCTGTTCCGAAATTCAAGAACCCCCAAGACTGTACCAAAAAAAAAGAGAAAATTCCAACAAAGCAATGGTGTCAGAGCAGGTGTAGGTAGGTAGTAGTGCTATGAACGCACAGTATTGATTTCGGTCCGCGCTTTCTTGTAG
Organism: Rapana venosa; assembly: GCA_028751875.1. Lineage (NCBI taxonomy): Eukaryota > Metazoa > Mollusca > Gastropoda > Neogastropoda > Muricidae > Rapana > Rapana venosa. The sequence continues at coordinate 13,683,269 of CM054165.1, forward strand.
TGGGTGTGGATCGCCCAGTGGCACAGAATCGGTATCACATCACCAACGCATGCATGCCTCTGAGGAGAAGAGAACGAACGCCATTCCTCGCAATCACAGCAACCCGCATGCTCAGAAACCTGAATCTACCACCCGAAACCAAACATGACTATTGATCCTCACTGCCATCGGGAAATATAATAATAGCAATAATAATAATGATGATGATGATGATAATGATAATAATAATAATGTATGGAATTTATATAGCGCTGAATCTTGTAAAGCAACAAATCAAAGCGCTCAGATGACTTTTTTTGTTTTTTAAATATCGAGGATAATGGAATAAGCACTCATGTGCTTTTTTACATCCAGTCCCCGTGTGTATGCGGTTTTGTCAATTTTGTCATCTGTTCCCACCGGCACACAATGGCCTACTCTTTCGAAAAGCGGAACAGGATTTAACGTGTGCGCAAGATGTTCTGCAAGCGTTCGCACACGGGGCCTCGGTTTATAGTCTCATCCGAAGGACTTTGACATTCAGTTAGATTTTTTGTTGTCAAACTGGGAAGAAAGGGCGAGGCTGGGAATCGAACCCAGAACCTCACGGTTTACTTGTTGGCAGGCAAACGTCTTAACCATCCTGCCACCCTCCTTCCTAAAAATACAGGTGCACTGCACACCTGCACCCAGGGTGAACGAAGGTGATGACGACACTGAACGGAAAGAAAAACAGGGACGACAACCTTCTGCAAGATGTCCTCCATCCTTCCCCTTCACCTTTTATGTAGACGGCTGGAACACCACTGAAGATCTTGCAACCAGCTTCCTGCACTTCTTGTGGTTTTCAGCTTTCCGTAGCAATGTGTTCCACACAAGGCCCGCAGTCCATTCTCTGATACTGTCTTTGCTTTCTCTGTCTCTTCTTCGTCTCCCTCCTTGTACTGTTTTCTGTGGGACAGTCTTGGCCAGTCCAGATGTTCCTGTGACGTTGCCCGTACCACTTGATATTTTTCACTGAAGTCGGGAGCTTTTCGTATGACTCGATGGCGTGTTTAAGTCTGGTTTTCACTTCCTGATTAGTGATGTGATCTCTGCATGAGATATCAAGAGGTTTGCGAAAGCATCCCATCTCTATTTCTCATATCCTTCTTTCAATGTCTTCTGTTAAAAGTCCACATTTCACCTGCCTACAAAACTATGGACAGGACCAGGGCACTCATTGAAAGCTGATGGCGATGTTCTTGTTCTTCCTCCTTTCACTACCACTCTCCCCAAAAGTCTTTCGGATGAGACTATAAACCGAGGTCCCCGTGTGCGAACGCACGCACAACATCTTGCGCACACGTTAAAACCCGTTCCGCTTTTCGGGAAGAGTAGGCCATTGTGTGCCCGGAGGGAACGGATGACAAATTTGACAAAACTGCATGCACACGGGGACTGGATGAAAAAAAGCACATGAGTGCTTTTTCCATTATCCTCGAAATAAAAGAATTAAAAAAAATTTAATGTTCACTTACAGTTTTAAAAAAACCAGGATGATGACCACACAGGATATAGAGAACAGGAATATAGAGCCCGACCTTCTGCAAAGCCAATCCCTCCCTTACTCCAGTCAGAAAAACAACATGGATGGGCCACCCAGCACCCAGCACTGCCATAACTGGGGGATCGGTGGTCTAGAGGTAATGCACCTCCCAAGAAAGCGACAAGTCCGGGTCGGAAGTGTGCGGTGGTTCGATCCCCGTTTGGGCCCGAAACTTTTCCCCCATCCACTTGACCGTGAATGGTGGTTTGGGCGCTAGTCTTTCGTATGAGATAATAAACCGAGGTACTATATGCAACACGTATTTAGCGCACGTAAAAAAAGAACACACGGCAACAAGAGAGTTGGCTCCTAGCAAAATTCTGTAGAAAAAAGCCACGCTGATAGGGAAACAAATACAGTTGCAGGCAGGAAAAGAAAAAAAAATGGGTGGCGCTGCAGTTGTGGCGACGTGCTCTCCCCGGGGAGAGCAGCCCGAGTTTCACGCAGAGAAATCTGCCATGACTTCAAGTGGTATAGCTAGATATTATCCCCTGGAGTTAACATCAGAGCAGATTCCACTCTCCCCATAAGTCCTTCGGATGAGACTATAAACCGAGGCCCCGTGTACGAACGCACGCAGAACATCTTGCGCACACGTTAAATCCTCAATGGCCTACTCTTACGAAAAGCGGAACAGGATTTAACGTGTGCGCAAGATATTCCGCGTGCGTTCACACACGGGACCTCGGTTCATATTCTCATCCGAAAGACTTTCGGGGGAGAGTGGAGTCTGCACTGATGGTTAACTCCAGTGGGTAAAATATCCCCCTTGAACCGGAATCGAACCCGGGTCGTCCGTCAGATTGTGAGCGCAATGCTCTAACCACTATGCTATCCCGTCCCCCCCCCCCCCCCAATGGTGACTTCGTAAGAATGTGTTAAGCAACCCCCCCCCCCCCCAAACCCCACAGACCCTGGTATCTGCATTCTTCGGTGTAGGTGTTGATACAGGTTTGACTACACACACCTGCACGCTCCCTTGCACACGTGCGTGTGCGCACATAAGCGGGTGCACGAGCACGCATACGTGTGCTCGAGCAAACACTCACATGTGCGCTTACGCACACACTCTTGTAGGCGGATACGAGCACGGAAGCAAGCGCGCACGGAAGCAAGCGCGCACGCGCGCGCGCGCGCGCGCGCGCACACACACACACACACACACGCACACACACACACACACACACACACACTCTCTCTCTCTCTCTCCTCTCTCTCTCTCTCTCTCTCTCTCTCTCTCTCTCTCTTTCTCTCCTCACACATATACACACTCTCTGTCTCTCTTTCTCTTTCACTGTTTTTAGGCAGGTTTGTATTTCCTGATGTGTTTTTTTCAGTCTCTTTACTTTTCTCACTGCCAGGACTCTGTACTTTCATTGCATTTTCTGTATTTTTGTCATCCTGATGACTTTCCGACTACCTCTAAAGAAAATCCACAAGCGGAACAACATCAGGATCAAATTTGACCTCGAGAAGCTGAAGGACCCAGAGGTATTAGACATTTTTCAAGCAAGGATAGGTGGAAAGTTTGCAGCACTCACTGTGATAGACTCAGACATAGATACACTGACGAATAGTTTCATACAGCGGTGACTGAAACAGCAAACGAGCTTCTTGGCAAACGCCGACCAGTCAAAAAACCATGGGTCACACCTAACATCCTACAACTATGCGACAAGCGTAGAGAGTTGAAGAAAAAGAAAAATGAAACAAAAGAAAGAGCAGAACAATATAGGGCAGTCAACAAAAGAATCAGGAAGTCCATGACGGAGGCAAAAGAGAAATGGATCGGTGAACAGTGCCAAGACATTGAAGAGAACATCAAGAAAAACAATAGCAAGAAAGCATATCAGCTGGTGAAAGACCTGACTAGCACGAAACAGAGAAAAGGTTTAACAATCCAAGACAAAAATGGGAAGTGTCTCACTGACGACCAGGATATTCTGAACAGATGGACAGAATACTGCTCCGACCTGTATAACTATAGAACCGCAGGAGATCCAGAAGTCCTTAATGTACCCGAAAGCAAAGACACAGACAGTCACCCTATCCTCCGAGAAGAAGTGGAAACAGCAGTCAGATCGCTGAAAAAGGGGAAGTCAGCAGGGGCTGACAACATTCCAGCTGAGTTGGTCCAAGCTGGAGGGGAAGCCATGATCAGCGCCCTACTAAGAATCTGCAACAAGATCTGGCAGACAGGAAAATGGCCAACACCATGGACGCAGTCACTCATCATCACCCTCCCCAAGAAAGGAAATCTACAACAATGCCATAATTACCGCACAATCAGCCTCATATGTCACCCAAGCAAGGTCATGCTGCAGATAATATTGAATAGACTGAAGCCACAAGCAGAGACCATCATTGCTGAGGAACAAGCAGGTTTCAGAGCAGGGCGCAGCACAACAGAACAGATATTCAGCCTCAGAATACTATGTGAGCGGTACCTTCAACATCAACAAGACCTTTACCACGTATTTATCGATTTTAAGAAGGCATTTGACAGGGTGTGGCATGCAGCTTTGTGGGCAACCATGAATTTGTACAGCATCAATGCAAACCTGATCAGAGTCATCAAACAGCTGTACAGCGAGGCCACCAGTGCAGTGTACTACAACAACAACATTGGAGAATGGTTTCGAACAACAGTTGGAGTAAGGCAGGGCTGTCTACTCTCACCCACTCTTTTCAACATCTTCCTTGAGAGAATCATGGCTGATGCACTGGAACATCATGAAGGATCAGTCAGCATTGGTGGCAGAACGATCACAAACCTCCGCTTCGCAGATGACATTGATGGAATAGCAGGATCAGAAAAAGAGCTTGCCAGCCTAACAGAACACTTGGATAAGGCCTCCAAAACATACGGCATGGAAATCAGTGCAGAGAAGACCAAACTGATGACTAATAACACCAACGGCATTAGCACTGATATCAGGGTTAATGACCAGAAGCTGGAAACAGTTCAAAGCTTCAAGTACCTGGGAGCCATTGTATCCGACCAGGGATCCAAGCCAGAAGTAGTATGCAGGACTGCACAGACAATAACAGCTTTGTCAAAACTAAACACCATCTGGAGAGATAAGAATATCTCACTTATCTCCAAGATCAGACTAATGCGCTCCCTTGTCATATCCATATTTCTGTATGCCTGTGAATCATGGACCCTGACTGCAGATTTGGAGAGAAGAGTACAGGCAGTGGAGATGAATGCTTTCGGAGACTCATTGGCATCTTCCTACAAAGACCACTAAGCAACGAAAGCGTGCATAACAGAATCCAGCAAACCATTGGACCCTATGAGAACCTTCTAACGATCGTGAAAAAGCGTAAACTTAAATGGTATGGGCATGTCACAAGATCCCAAGAATTACAAAGCAGTTTTGCAAGGCACTGTCCAAGGAGGAAGAAGAAGAGGCAGACCAAGGAAGAGCTGGGAGGGTAACATCAGTGAATGGACAGGCCTAGAACTCAACAAAACCCTGAGAAAGGCAGAACAGAGAGAGGAATGGAGGGAACTGGTTGTTGAGTCTTTGAGGGTGCCCCCACGGTCGTCAGACTACGGGACAGATAGATAGATAGATAGATAGATTATCATCATTAACAGTCTTACCATAACAGTCAATGTGTCCAGAATCCATTTCATCATCATCATCTGCTTTGTCAGACATGAATTGACCGATGTCTTCACCTCTGTCAGATTTATTGTCTTCCTTATCTTCAGAACCGTCATTAGTCATCATTTCATTTGTCATCTCACCTGAGTGGCTATAATGGTAGTCTGTCTCAGTCACCTGCTCATCTTCCTTGTGTTCAGCTTGTCCATCCTCACCAGTAGGAACAAGTTCTAGCTGGTTATTTATGCTGCAACCTCTGTTCTGCTGGTGCCTGCTGAGGTCCACTACAGTTCTGTTACTGCTGTGACTTGACTGTGCAGGAGATATTCTGTTGTTACTGCTTTTCTGAAACACAAGTCTTCTATCTGGCCCCGGCTGCCTCTCCTGCCTTACTACTTCACTGTAGGAGCGTAAGCCTGGAACAATTGGTGTAGCACTGCCCATTGGTGAAGGACACTGTTCTGCAATTCTGGGCTTTCCTTCCTTGTGGCTTTGTAGTGCTTCTCAGATGGCACACTTCTGTCACTGTCCTGGGCATTCTGTAGTCGTGACTTGTGCCAAGAAGAAGGTCCAGATGTCCCCAGGCCAGGTCTGCTGGTTGACCAGGAACGTCTATTGTGCTGATCATGGAGTCCAGCTGGATGTGGGCGGTTCCAGGTCTGCTGAATTCCCTGCTTCTCACGTGGATGCCCGGGATTGAAATACCTGGGTTCTGCTGTTCTTCCATGTCCCCCTCTGCTGTTTTCCCGGACTGGTGGCCATTCTTTTTCTGCAGAGTGGGATGCATGATTGAACTGCCTCCATGGAGGTGGTTGCTTGTCTCTGACGTGAAGCTTTCCATGGTGGAAGTAGGCAATTTGGCCTTGGCTCCTATGGAAATCCACAGTTTCTCTTTGGTGGGCAGTGAGATCAGAGGCTAACCGGATGCCACTCTCCCGTAGGTTGTCCCTAAGTCCCCAGTCAGCCAACACTGCCATCTTGTCCACCCAACTGCAAAAGTGCACGATTATGGGGCGTGGTTCATTCTTCCATGGGCGTGGCCTTCCTACACGGTAGGCTCTGGAGATGTCTTCCTGGCGCCAGCTGGGGTGGGTCCATGGTCGTTTAAGATGTCCACAATGCACTGGAAGTCATCTGGTCATTTCCTCTTCCTGTTCTTCGACGTTGATAAACTTGACATTGCACATCTTTGTGCTTTGCTCCGTGGATTCCAGTTTTCTTTCTACTGTTTCAAAGCGGTCAAATATCAACTGACTGTCTTCTTGCAGTTCTTGTAATACCTCTTTATTGCACATGACACTTTCTTTCAGTTTATATATTTCTTCTTTCATCGAATGAGTCTATAAACCGAGGTCCTGTGTGCGAACGCACGCAGAACATCTTGCGCTCATGTTAAAACCTGATCCACCTTTTCGGAAGAGTAGTCATTATGTGCAATCATACGGGGACTGAATGTTAAAAAATAGCCAACAACGCATGAGCGCTGATTCATTGTCTTGAAAATAATATAATGTAAATAAAATATAAAAAAAGAATTTACACAAACACACACACACACACACACACACACACAAAGAGAGAGAGAGAGAGAGAGAGAGAGAGAGAGAGAAAGACAGACAGACAGACAGACAATTTACACACACACACACACACACACACACACACACACACACACACACACACACACACACACACACACACACACACACAAGCACAGAGAGAGAGAGAAGAGAGAGAGAGAGAGAGAGAGAGAGAGAGAGAGAGAGAGAGAGAGAGAGAGAGAGAGAGAGAGAGGGGAGAGGAGAGAGAGAGAGAGAGAGAGAGAAGAAAGACAGACAGGACAGACATAGCTTATTACTTTTCAAAGCTTGATCTTTTCAAAGATATTGGCAAATGCCTTTGAAGCTGGAGGATCATCCAAATACTGCCTCCATCACACCACCCCACACAACACCCACATCAAACCACACCATACCACATCACACACAACACCACACCACATCACATCAAACCACACCACAACACATCACATCACATCACATCACATCACACCACACCACATCACACCGCACCACATCACACCGCACCACATCACACCACATCACACCACACCACACGACGTCCATCACACCACACCACATCACACCACACCACACCGCACCACATTACATCACACCACATCACACACCACACCCCATCACACCACACCACATCACACCACACCACACACCACACCACACCACATCACACACTATACCACACTACACCACATCACACCACATCACACACACCACACAAACACACCACGCCACACTACATCACACTACACCACACCACACCAAACCATATCAAACCACACACCACATCACACCACACCACATCACACCACACCACACCACACCACACCACACAACACCACACCACACCACATCAGACCACACAACACCACACAACATCACACCAAACCACACACCACACCACACCACAGGATCTACTACTACAGAGTGTGGTGATACCATGTGGCCTCAAAGACCGCACTACCAGATCATTCTTCAGCAGGATTACACGGCAAGTGGACAGACAGCTCCTCGAATTTACCAGACTGCCGTTACTCCGTGGACGATTTTGCTGGATGTCACCAGAAACGTGAGAGGAACATTTGGTGTGTGCTGCTGCCCGTGATCTTTTTTCCCCCCTGCTACCATACCACCAGGCTCACGTGTCAGCTACCTAGCCCTCCCCCCCTCCCCCCGAACTTAATAATAATAATAATAATAATAATAATGTATGGAATCTATATAGCGCTGAATCTTGTAAAGCAACAAATCAAAGCGCTCAGATGTCATGATTTTTTTAATTATTATTTTTTATTTTAAATTCTTTTTAAAAATGTGGGTATTTTTTTTTACTTATCCTTTTAATTAATTAATTAATTTATCATTTTGTATCGAGGATAATGGAATAAGCACTCATGTGTTTTTTTACATCCAATCCCCGTGTGTATGCGGTTTTGTCAATTTTGTCATCTGTTCCCACCGGCACACAATGGCCTACTCTTTCGAAAAGCGGAACAGGATTTAACGTGTGCGCAAGATGTTCTGCATGCGTTCACACACGGGGCCTCCTCGGTTTATAGTCTCATCCCAAGGACTTTGACATTCAGTTGGATTTTTTTGTCAAACTGGGAAGAAAGGGCGAGGCTGGGAATCGAACCCAGAACCTCACGGTTTACTTGTTGGCAGGCAAACGTGTTAACCATCCTGCCACCTTCCTTCCTAACTTCTCTTTCCTGTAGCTGTGCTTGCCCTGTTTGGGTTATTGTCTAGCTAAGACTGACCACTTGGCTGGACACAAACCTGTGACCATCTCCCTTGCATCCTTTCAATAGGATAAGCCGCAAAGATTCACTAGACGTACATTTTCTCCTATTTCTGTTTGTGTGTGTGTGTGTTGTGTGCAAAAATTAAGTATATTTTCTGTCTCTTTTTTAATCATCATTTTTTCGATGACAGCTTAAGAACGCCACAGGAATATCAAGTATTCTTGTGAATGCGACTGACCCTTCAAAATTCTGAAACAGTGTCTGGCTGTAAGGTACCACACAGCAGGTGAAGCTTCAATCACCGCCAGGACCTCTGATGAAGGCTCATCCAGGAGCCGAAACTCCAGTCAGGTCAGGCCAAAGGCGTGGTTCTTACTCATAAATGCCTAAAATGCTGTCCTTGAAAGATTTTATTTTCTATCGTTTTTATTTTTTGTTTTTTTTAATTGAATCTTTGACAAATTATTTTCAAAATGATGGAGAAGTTGTAAGTGGTGACCAGCACTTGTTTTCCTCCTCTTCTGTTTCTGCATTAATACTCTTTCAAATTTGAGAGGTTCCGAAGCAAGTACATCAACGTGTCATTGCCAGATTTGCTCAAAGCCACAAATGATGAGTACAGACACGGTTTGTGTAGATATAGTTTTCACTCTATTAACACACGGAAGACAATGCTACTTCAAGCTGCATATTGAAAAACTGTCATAATCTGATAATTTTTAAAATTCTTTTATATCGAGGATAATGGAATAAGCACTCATGTGTTTTTTTACATCCAGTCCCCATGTGTATGCGGTTTTGTAAATTCTGTCATCTGTTCCCACCGGCACACAATGGCCTACTCTTACGAAAAACGAAACAGGATTTAACGTGTGCGCAAGATGTTCTGCGTGCGTTTGCACACGGAGCCTCGGTTTTTAGTCTCATCTACTTGATATGCATGATTTCCGCAATTTTCTTTTAGACAACATCTTCTTTTTGTGATTTGGTTATGCTTGATACAGGGGTCATGATAATGAATTAGAATAGTCTGTGTTTTTCTACTTTGATCAGTCATAAATCTGTACTTTGTTGTGCATTTGCTTTGCCAATGATATGAATGAACCCTTTGTTTCATCCCAAGCCCAACAAATGTATTGTAGCCAAGGGCCAAGGTGCATTAAATCATTTCAGAGTTCAGAGCTCCCTATCTGTCTGTCTGTCTGTCTGTCTGTCTGTCTCTCTCTCTCTCTCAAAAAAAAAAATCTGCATCTTCAAATTGCGTGTAACCATACATACATACATACATACATACATACATACATACATACATACATACATACATACATACATACATACATAGCCACGTCTGTTTATCTATCTATCTATCTATCTATCTATCTAATCTATCTATCTATCTATCTACTATCTATCTATATATCTGCTGGTCTGTACTGTCTGATCTATCATGCCTATCGTACTACAGTCTACTATCATCTATCTATCTATCTATCTATTATCTATTATCATATAACTTATCTAGCAATATCATTATACAGTGATGTACTTAACTTCCTAGCCACCCCCCCCTCTCTCTCTCTCTCTCTCTCTCTCTCTCTCTCATATATATATATATATATATATATATATATATATATGTATGTATATATATATTTATTATCATTCATCTATATATATATATATATATATATATATATATTATGTATTATTATATGTATATATAAATATATATATAATATATATATATTATTATATATATATATATTTAGAGAAGAGAGAGAGAGAGAGAGAGAGGAGAGAGAGAGACATACATACATTCATCCATAAAACAGCAGTTTACTTATGACAGCAGTAAAACATTTCTCGACAGTAGTCATAAATCACCAGTGATATGGCACTGACAAGGAAAACGAGTTACCTTCACCAAGTCAGTATTGGTGTCCCAGCTGACAGCAGAGGGACTGACGAGACTATATATATAATATATATATATATATATTATATATATATATTATATATATATATATATATATATATATATTATATATATAATATATATATATGGGATTTTATTTCATAGATTTGGTCTGCAGCGTACCATGTTTGTAATATCTGTTTGAACTATTGGTTGTTCGTCATTGGTTGTATGACTGTGTAAGATTAGGTTAAATGCATGCGCTTTGATTTGTCTTTGCAAGATATAGCGCTATATAAGTCCCATTCATTATTATTATTATTATATATGAATAGAAACTGTGTAAGCGGTTGCAGCACAGCCACTGTCACTGCTGTAGACTTTGCCAAAACTCTCGGTAAAACTTCTAGCAGAGATCTTAGCAGTGATTGTATGGGATTGTCTCTGGTTTTATCAAGTCAAGTCAAAATTTGATTTCCAGATGGTACATTGAATAAGCAATGCATTTGCTTTTTTTCATCAAGCCATCTATCTAACTCCGTGGCTGACACTCTGCGAGCCCATGACCTGTCACTACATCAAGACGTCTGTGTCTCCCCGCGACGCCGAAAGGCACCAGCGGCAGATGAAAGAAAGAAAGAAAGAAAGAAAGATCTATCTAAAAACAAATTTCTTAATGATTATACTGAACTACTACATTATTGCATCCTTTACCATTAAATTAAACCAGTAAAAAGAGGAAAAGCGATAAGATAATACAATGAAAAATACAAATTACCACATATACATATACAACGCACACACATACTCATACACACCTGCGCGCGTGCGCGCTCACTACACACACACACACACACACACACACACACACACCACACACACACAACACACACACACACACACACACACACTTAAATAAATAATGTTATCACTGACCTTGAGAGACGTGGGGGTCGAAACTGATGACATTTTGTTTACAAGCTTCTAAGTTGTACCATATATTGAAAGAGCATCACTTGTAAAGGGTGAAAAAAAATCTATAAATTACTCATGTTTATGCACTGTTGCCGTGGAAACAATCCAAAGTGGCCGCCAAAACGGTTTTACACTCCTAAACCTTTTTATCTACAACAGGTATAAGAAACTTGTTTCTTCACACATGTTTTACAACATTTTTTTAAATTCACGCATGGAAATCTCCATATTTGCATCTAGCATTTAAAAAAAAATCTAACAAAACATGATTTTGGCCTTTTTTAGACCCGTGTCTTGCCTTAAATAGTTCCTTCGGGGTTTTATAACTATTTGGTTAAAGATCGTCTTTTTGTTTGGTTTTAAAACTGTTGTGTTAAAGATTGTCTTTTGGGTTTTATAACTGACACTTTTCAGATTACCTTTCAATTAATTGTATACCTGACAAGTTAACATAGATAGTTTTACCTCTTGCAAATTTTTTATTTGTTGGTTTTTTGCCATCCCATGCAGACAACATTCAGCATGTTGATGAAACCCTTGATGTATGCTGAAAATACTTTGATGTTTTCACTTAACAGTGGTGAAATCTTAAAGATTTTAAACGCGCATATTTTGCTCTTTTGATAACATCCATTTGCAAAGAGCCATACAGATCTTGTAGAAATTGTTTGGCCAACTTACAACTGCAATGCAGAGTTCCAATGTCTCCCAAGGGAAGGAAGAGGAGGAGAGAAAGAAGAAGAAGAAGAAGAAGAAGAAGAAGAAGAAGAAGAAGAAGAAGAAGAAGAAGAAGAAGAAGAAGAAGAAGAAGAAGAAGAAGAAGAAGAAGAAGAAGAAGAAGAAGAAGAGAAGAAGAAGAAGAAGAAGAAGAAGAATTGCAAAGTAGAAGAAAAATTGCGAAGAAAAAATTGCGAAGAAGAATTATGAAGAAGAAGGGAGAAGAAGAAGAAGAAGAAGAAGAAGAAGAAGAAGAAGAAGGAAGAAGAAGAAGAAGAAGAAGAAGAAGAAGAAGAAGAAGAAGAAGAAGAAGAAGGTTGGTGGTGGTTGAGTGGTGGTGGTGGTGGTGGTGTGGTGGTGGTGGTGTGGTAGAGGAGGAAGAGAAGAGAAGGGATGCATTTGGGAGACCTTCGCCTATCTTTTGTTCATCAGGCTACACTCAGATTTTAATGCACACCCTGCAAATTTAGGGGAAACTATTGTGCATGAGAACTCTAGAATTCAAACAAGAACTTAAGCAACTCAAGGACAGCAGTAGGTTTCTCAGTGACAATTTTTTTACGATGTGAACCTATCAAAGGTTGTTTTTTTACATTATTATAGTCACCTTTGGATCAAAGCCACACTTTTTTGACAGTTCATGAAAAAAAGTCCAAATTCTGTTCCTCGCGGTCATTACTCAGACCTCGCCTGTGTCAGAGAAACACCTTAGTGGACAACGCAACGGAGTGGTCATTCTTAAGTCACTGACCACAGATTACAGCTTTAAGCAGCCACAAGTGTCAGCTGCTGTTCATCCCATCCCAGCTGGTGCTAATTATAGCAGGAACTGACTACACTTCGACTTGGTCAAAGGAATCATCACCATAATTAGCCATTACACCCAGTGGCGTGTAGGGCAGCAACAAAGCGCTTCCACTCCTGTCTATCCTGGGCCAACCTAGTCACTGATCCCCAAGAGTGCTGCATGGCCTTCATCTCACTTTCTACAGTCCTCCTCCTCCACGTTGCTTTTGGTCTACATTTCTTTCTCCTTCCTTCTGGGGTCCAGTGCAATGCTGTTCTTGTGATTGACTGTGGGTCTCTTTGGAGGATGTTCCACATCCACTTCCACCGTCGTCTGGTGATGATGGTTCCCGTGTCTTCTTGCCTGCATCTCCGTAGTAGGTCTTCATTGGAGATCTTCTCTGGCCAAAAGATCCTGTCAAAGGAAGGGTTGCGCTAATTCTGGAACTGGGTCTTGGACCCTTTACTGAGTTGTGCTGGATCTGCAAGTTGTGCAGCGTTTGATAAATTTCTGATGGCCATGTTGACAATCTTTCAGGCGGTTACAGTACAGACCTGTCAGGACCTTCGTCCCCTTCAGGTAGCCATGCATGCAGGCAGCAGTGCAAACACACAGGCTGAAGATTCTTGTTCTTCATGTTTGCGTTTCTGAAGTAACAGACATAACTGTATTTAGGCATACATGGGCACGGGATAGTTCAGTGGTCGGAGTACCCGCTTTCCCCCAGCCAAGGTTAAGCAGAAGCGAGTGTGGTTACCAGTTGGATGGGTGACCGTTTGCGGGCCTTGTCTTCAGTACAGTCCCCCAGTTCACCCAGCTGTAAATGGGTACCTGTATCTTTAGGGTCAGGGAAGGTAAAGCAGCGAGGGAGAGGAGATGGGCGCCGCCCTCAATATGCTGGCCCTAGAGAAGCTGAGGCCTCTGACGCCTCGCTCCCCTAAGACAAGCACATGAGTGCTTATTCCATTATCCTCGATATAAAATAATAAATAAATAAATAAGACCACAGAGGTTATGGGAACACGGTTACCTTCACCCTTTAGGCATGTATGTGACCAACTACGATGTAGTGAATGAAAGGCATCAGAAACAGTCCATTATCCAGAACAACTGTGTCTGATGCCAAAGCTACAGACAGAAATGTTTGCCTTGTGGTTTTCTTGCTGTTGTCTTTCTCATATCTTGGTTACCCTCAATCAGTTTACAGTTTGTTGGATCAAGATGTGGACGAAAGTGAACAGTGTAGAAAAAAAATTAATGAAATTTTTATTTTTGTTATTTTATTTCGCGGATAATGGAATAAGCGCCTATGTACTTTTTTTTACATCCAGTTCCCATGTGTATGCAGTTTTGTTAATTTTGTCATCTGTTCCCACCGGTACACAATGACCTACTCTTACAAAAAACGAAACAGGATTTAACGTGTGTGCAAGACGTTCTGCGTGCGTTCATACACGGGTCCTCGGTTTATAATCTCACCCGAAGGACTTTTGGGGAGAGTGGATTCATTGTTGGTTATCCATGTAAAAGAAAACGCACAGGTCAATAAAGTTACACAGAACAAGAGCAACACTTTCTAAAAAATAGAAAAGCATGACTATTCATGCCCTCTGTGGTCGGGGAGGCTATAAACATCTAGATTGGATTGGATTGGGGATTATTTGTTGTTCATGTCGTTAAGAAAGAAGAAGAAGAAGAAGAAGAAGAAGAAGAAGAAGAAGAAGAAGAAGAAGAAGAAGAAGAAGAAGAAGAAGAATATATGGAATTTATATAGCGCTGAATCTTGTAAAAACAACCAAATCGAAGCGTTAACAGCCCAACTGATTACAGGGCACCACATCATAAACGTCAGATGATTGGTAAACCAATAGTGCATGGGGAAACTGCTGCTTGCGTCAACAAGAGCTTTTGATTTGAGGAACCATCTCCCATTCTGGTGAGAGACAATGAGGAGGAAACTCTCCTCACCAGAATACATACTGATCATTCTTCCATTACCAGCGTTCATTGCTTAGAAGCCTCTTAGTCCTGACCCGGAATTAGCCGGGATTTAATTCTTCTTCTTCTTCTTCTTTCTTCTTCTTCTTCTTCTTCTTCTTCTTCTTCTTCTTCTCTTCTTCTTCTTCTTCTTCTTCTTCTTCTTTCTTTCATCTGCCGCTGGTGCCTTTCGGCGTCGCGGGGAGACACAGACGTCTGTCTACAGCAAGGCGGGAGGCTTGATGTAGTGACAGGTCATGGGCTCGCAGGGTGTCAGCCACGGAGTCGCTCCATCGTCTCCTTGGTCTACCTCTGGCTTTCCAGCCATTGTATTTGGTGGTGTATGCCCGTAGAGCTGGTTGGATGGGCGGCATTCTAGTGAGGTGACCAAACCACCTGATCCTTTGTTGTTTGATATGGTGGAGAATTGGTGTTAGTCCGACCATGTATCTGATCACCTCATTCTTGATCTTGTCGCGTCTGGTCTTGTTGACAGCTTTTCTCAGGCAGCGCATTTCACATGTGACCAATTTTCTCTCTAAGGCTTTTGTTAGGGCCCATGTCTGACACTGGTATGTGAGTGTTGGAACGAAGATGGCGTTGATGAGTTTTGCCTTGGTGTCTTCAGGGATGCTGGAATGTTTTAGAAGAGGGGCGAGTTGGTAACCTGACTGCGTTCGCTTTCTGGCATCTTGTTTCTATCTCTCTGTCCAATTTTCCATATTCAGTGAAGAGGCTGCCAAGGTATTTAAATTCTTTGGTCTGTTTCAGCTGGAAGCCGTTGATGTTGATGTCCAGCTTTCCTGGATTTCTGGTGACAGACATAACTTCTGTTTTGGTGATACTGTTCTTCATGTCATACCTCTCGCAGCTTGTGTTGAGTTGGTCTGTGTGTTCTTGAAGAGCTGCTTTGTTCTGATTCATCAAGGACTGGTCGTCAGCAAATAATAGTTCGTTCAGGGCCTCAAGATCTGGGTTGGCTTCCTTTGTAATCTGGTCGATGTAGATCACGAAGAGAAGGGGAGAGAGTACGCAGCCTTGCCTGACCCCTGATGTAACCGGGAACCAGTTGGATGTTCCACTGGCTGTTCGGACTGTTCTCATAATGTTGGCATAGATTGCTCTGATGTTATCAAGCAACTACCCCTTCACGTCGTACTGCTCCAGGATCTTTGGATTTAATTACCCCCCCCCCCCTTAATCCCGACCCGGGATTCATCATCATCATCAGACCCGTGACCTTGGCGGTCGTGGGGGAGACACGAAAGACGATGCCGTGGTAAGCCTCCTCCATCCATCTCGGTCCTCGGCTCTGCGCAGTAGTGCCGAGTCATTCATCCTGGTCCATTCTCTGATGTTGTCCATCCATGACTTGTTCTGTCTTCCCCTCTTTCTGCCACCTTCGAGTGTTCCCTGCAGTACTGTTTTTGGCAGAGTGTTGTGGCGGGTGACGTGGCCGAACCATGTCAGCTTTTTCTTCTTGACGATGGTGAGAAGGGGTTCCTGTGGACCTGCCAGCCGTGTTATTTGACTCTTGACAAATTCATTGGTCTTTCGTTCTCTCCAGGATATGCCCAGCAGTTTTCTATGGCATTTTGTTCAAATGACTGGATTCGCTTTGCTGTTTCAGCAGTCAATGTCCAGGTTTCACTTCCGTACAGCAGGATAGTCTGAATTAGGGCTTGTAGAGCTTTAGTTTGATTGGGAAACTGATCTCTTTACTTTTCCATAGGGTGGTGAGTTTTGTCATGGGAAGATGTTGCCATGGCTATTCTGACTGATTTCTGTCGTCGATCGCCCGTCCTTTGTGAGTGTAGCGCCAAGGTATTTAAAAGCGTCTACCTCCTCCAGTTGTTGGCCGTTCATGTAAATTTTAGCAGTGGCGTTGCTCGTGCTGTTCACAAGTACTTTACTTTCTCCGAGCTCACCTCCATCCCATATGCTCCAGCTCTGTTTCTCAAGTCTGGTCGTAAGATCTTGCAGCTCTGTGTTACTTCCGCCCATGAGGTCAATGTCATCGGCAAACCGCAAGTTGTTGAGGGTCTGCCGCCAATGGAGATGGTAGAGTGGAAGTCATGGAGGTCTCTCTCATAATTTTTTCCAAGAACAGATTAAACAGGACTGGAGATAACAGGCATCCTTGTCGAACCCCAACTGTGGTTTCGAAGTAGTCTCCGACCTGATTGTTCAGGACTGCACTGCTTGCGGTGTTGTATAGTGCTTGAATGGTTTGCACTAGTCCTTCTTCAATGCCAAACATTCTGAGGACCTGCCACAGGCCTTCGTGCCATACTCTGTCGAAGCCTTCTTGAAGTCGATGAAGTTGTGGAACAGGTCTCTCTGATGTTGAAGATGTTTTTCTATCAGGATGTGGCCAGTTAAAATCTGTTCGATTGTGCTCCTGCCTGCCCTGAACCCAGCTTGTCCTCTGCAAGGTGTTCTTCTGCCTCCTTTTTGAGTCGATTCAAAATAACTTTGAGCATGATCTTGCTGGCGTGGCTGATGAGGCTGATTGTTCTATAGTTTTGGCATTGGCGTAAATTCCCCTTCTTGGGCAGGGGTATGATGAGTGATTGTATCCATTCTGTTGGCCACTGTTTTGTCTCCCAAATCTTCTGACAGATAGCTGTAACATGTGTGATGACTGTTTCGCCACCATGCTTGAGCAGCTCTGCTGGTATGTTGTCTGCTCCTGGGGACTTTCCTACTGGTAAGCTGCGGATGCTTCTTCCACTTCTTCCCTCAGTATAGGTAATGGCGAGGGTGCTCTTGATGTTGCTGCTTTCTCTTCTATTATGCTCTTGTCAGGTTGTATTGGGTAGTTGTACAGTTGTTGACAATACTCAGACCACCTGTTCAGTGCAGCTGAGCTTCTGTGAGGAGGTTTCCGGAGCTGTCTTCAATGACTGATGATTTGGTGTGAAGTGGTTTTTTGTGAGTTTCTTCAGGTGTCGTATGCCTTTTTACTGTTGCCCAATTTCATGCTTTTTTCGATCTCATCACATTGATCACTGATCCACTTCTCTCTGGCCTTTAACATTGACTTCTTACAAGATTGTTGCCTCCCGGTATTCTTTAGGGTTGGAAGACCTGGTTGGTTTCAGTGCTCTTCTTGTATCGCAGAGGTCCAAGATGTCATTGGTAGTCCATGGCTGGTGTTTATTCCTCTGACGACCGAGTACCTCCTCTGCTGTTTCTCGGACTGCCTCATTAAAGTTGTTGGTGAGGTCATTGATGTCATTGTCCAGGAGGGTTAATGCCGCAAAACGTCCGCCAAACTTAGCTTGGAAGATCTCCTCGACATCTGGATCTTTCAGTTTGTCCACGTCAAATTTTGATACGTGGTTTGCAGGCTGTTTGTTTTTTCTTCAGCTTCATTTTGAATACCAGCAGCACAAGGTCGTGGTCGCTGCCTATGTCAGCTCCAGGGTAGGTTCTTGTTCTGGCTCTGCTGATGCTGAATTTGAAGCGCCGTGGTGTTAAGATAAAATCTATTTGGTTATGGATCTTGCCGTTTGACGCATGCCAGGTTGTGCTCCTTGACTGCTTGTGGGGATAGAGGGTATTGGCAATGGTAAGTCTGTGGGTGCAGGCAAACTCCAGCAGACGTAGTCCCCTGTCATTGGTCTCTCCAGTTCCAAACTGACCAACTGTTCCGGCTCATTGGTTGTAAGAGTCAGGACCTACTTTGGCGTTAAAATCCCCTTGGATGATGATGATGTCCTTCTTGGATATTTTCATAATGGTCTCTTCAAGATCTTCATAAAATTCTTCGACTTCTTCATCTGCATGATTAGATGATGGTGCATAGATTTGTATGATGGTGATGTTCTTGGGCTTGGCCGACACCCGGATGCTGATAATCAGTGGGTCGGTGGTCTAGAGGTAACGCGCCTGTCTAGAAAGCGAAAAGTCCGGGTCTGAAGTGTGCGGCGGTTCGTACCCCGTTTGGACCGGAAATTTTTCCCCCATCCATTAGACCATGAGTGGTGGTCTGGGCGCTAGTCTTTCGGATGAGACGATAAACCGAGGTCCCGTGTGTTACACGTAATTATTTAACGCACGTAAAAAAACCCACGGCGACAAGAGAGTTGTCCCTGGCAAAATTCTTAGAAAAAAGCCACTCTGATAGGGAAACAAATACAGCTGCAGAAAAAAAAAAGGGTGAAAGGGTGGCGCAGCGCTAAAGTGGCGACGCGTTCTCCCGCTCTCCCCGAGGAGAGCAGCCCAAATTTCACGGAGAGAAATCTGCCGTGACTTAAAGCGGTATGAAATAAAATCTGAGCGCTTTGATTTGTTGCTTTACAAGATTCAGCGCTATATAAATTCCATACATTATTATTATTATTATTATTAATCCCGCTGGAAGCCGGTGTACAGCTGATAATGCACCCCACTACTTCCTTTCTGACAATAAATGCCACTCCATGTTAGTGATGTTTCTCTTGGCCACTGTACCAGATCTTGTTGCCTTCTTCAGTCAATGTCTCACCAAATCCTGTCCATCTCACTTCTCCTAGTCCAATAATGTCCCATTTATAGCGGCTAAGCTCATACTCTAGTTCTTTGTTTTTTATGCGCTGGTAGAGTGTACGGACGTTCCATGTATTAATGGTGATCTGTTCTCTAGGGAGCTTAAGTAATGTTTTAACTCCAGTAGCTGACTTGTCATTTCTACCCTGGTGTTGATCAATGGAAAGCGCGGTCGTTGGTAACCCGGGCCTCGACCGGTATCATATTGGCTTTGCATTTGTCTTTCATGTTTTTTCTGTGGACTTAGGATATTCGTTGGTGGCGCCAATCTCCTCTCCAAGTCTCCATATGTTTTGTGTTTTTTTTCTATTGGGGTTTCCTCCCCCATATGCGACAGGTTGTACTTGGTTACATGGATACCAGTAGCAGTAACAGAGAACTTCTCTGACTGACTTGACACACAGCCGGGATTTAATTATCCCCCTTAATCCCGACCCGGGATTAGCCGGGATTTAATTATTTCCCCTTAATCCCTACCAGGGATTAGCCGGGATTTAATTATCCCCCCTTAATCCCGACCAGGGATTAGCCGGGATTTACACACAGTAGTTTTCCGTCCCCTCCCAGACACAAAAAAACTATAGTACAAGTTATAGTACTGTTGTCTTATAAAGCCACCTGCTGCCGAGTTTCATTCTTGTAAACATTCAAACACTGTTGAAATGAATTACGGTTTCTACACCTACCCCATTTTAGGCCCAAAGTAATGAAAGAACGCGAAATCTAGGCGCAGTTTGTGTAAAGAGAATCCGAATGCAAGAGGGTTAGAGGCGAGGGAGGCTTGGGTTTGTGGTTTATGATGTACAGAGTGCAGCTTCAACAGAAGTTAAAGACCTGGGGAAAGACGCCAGTGCATGTAGATGTACCTGTGGGCTGAGTGGTGCGTGTGGCTGTGTGCGCATGCTTACTATGCGTGTGTGCGTGTGTGTGAAGGGTGCCGCCTTGTGCGTGCGCATCTATGCGCGTGTGAGGGTGAAAGCATGAACTATCCGGGTTTGCGTGAATTTGAAAAAAAAAAAGTTATTCCGTTAAATTAAGAACGCATGTGAAAACGACCATCTACGTTGCACAGGTTCATTATCATTCAAAATTTTGTGAATGAGTGATGCTGAAAAAATAACTCGATTTGCATTCCCCCTAACTGAAAGAAAGAAGAAAAAGGTACATATGTCATTGGGGAAAAAGAAGGGGCTTTGGATGTTGTTATGAGGTCAGGGGGACACATTTATTGAAAACCTTGATTTGTTGTAAAACAAAAATAAATTCTTTTAAAGCAGAAGATACTTTTACCCCTGCTTGTTTGGCTGTAAACTCTCCTTAACACTGTGTGTAGCTCAGAGACCCGATCTAGAACACAGAGACGTGACCAAGCTCAAAGCTTTGTGACATGGTGGAAGACAACGCTTTCCTCACAGGTTCCAGGTGAAAAACAACAGTTTACACGAGCTAATCTGAGGACTGGTCTGATCATGTTGGCTGGTTACCACAGTAGGAGCAAAAAGGAACAAGGTCTTCAGAGAAGAAGCCCTCTTCTTGTTCAGTGTTTCTGCCCTTCATTTAATAATAATAATAATAATAATAATAATAATAATAATAATAATGTATGGAATTTATGTAGCGCTGAATCCTGTAAAGCAACAAATCAAAGCGCTCAGATTTTTTTAAATATCGAGGATAATGGAATAAGCACTCATGTGGTTTTTACAGTCCCCGTGTGTATGCGGTTTTGTCAATTTTGTCTTCTGTTCCCACCGGCACACATTAGCCTACTCTTTCGAAAAGCGGAACAGGATTTAACGTGTGCGCAAGATGTTCTGCCTGCGTTCGCACACGGGGCCTCGGTTTATAGTCTCATCCGAAGGATTTCAGACACTCTAGGTGATTTAGGAGAGGGAGTTCATCAACACCAAGAGCCCTGGATGTCCTTATGATGCATCGTCTTTTCTGTTCACTTCTGCCTGAAACTGGGTTTGACTCTGTGATCTCAAAGCTTTGGGTGTCTCAAGACAAAGCCACTTGTCAAGTCCAGTATCCTGTCCATTAGCTGATGAAACGCCTGTTGTGTTTTGGTAACGTAATTCATTCCTCATAAAAATTCATTTTTGTTACTCCTTGATTACATTCACGTGGGACACCTTTCTTATTTATTATTTATTCATTTATACCACTTTAAGTCACGAGATTTCTCTGCGTGAAATTTGGGCTGCTCTCCCCCGGGAGAGCGCGTCGCCACAAGAGCAGCGCCACCTTTTTTTTTGTCTGCAACTGTATTTGTTTCCCTATCAGAGTGGTTTTTTTCTAAGAATTTTGCCAGGGACAACTCTCTTGTTGCCGTGGGTTCTTTTACGTGCGCTGAATAATTTTGTGTAACACACAGGACCTCGGTTTATCGTCTCATCCGAAAGACTAGCGTCCAGACCACCACTCATGGTCTAATGGATGGGAAAAAGGTTTCGTGCCCAAACGGGATTTGAACCACCGCACACTTCCGACCTGGACTTTTCGCATTCTAGACAGGCGCGTTACCTCTAGACCACCTTTCAGCGGCGTCTGGTATTGCTTTCAGGGACCTTGTCCTCTTCCTCTTAGAAGTCGAGAGTTGTTACTACGTGAAGTCTTGGGAGATGGACTGAAAAACTCTGGAAAATGTGTTGATCTACTAGAACTGTTGAACTTTTCAAGCATGTTTTCATGAAGATTGTGCAAACAAAGATCTACAAGTTCCCCGAGTCCTTGGGAAAATGGACTTTTTGGTGACTTTTAGAAGCAGTGGGAGTTTTACAAAAACACTGTTTAAAGCATAGCTTTTGTTTTTTTTGATTTAAAAAAAAAGGTAAAGGCGTTTTCATAACCTATGTGGTTGTTGGGGAGCGAAATGTTAGGGACCTCACTTCTCCAGGAGCCAGCATATTGAGGGTGGCGCCCATCTTCCTCTCCCTCGCTGTTTTACCTTCCCTGACCCTAAAGAGGGAAGGTACCCATTTACAGCTGGGTGAACTAGAGGACTGTCCTGAAGCCAAGGCAAGCAAACGGTCAGCCATTTGTTTCGTAACCACGCTCTAATCTGCTTAAACTTAGCTTGGCGAAAGCGAATGCTCTGACTACTGAGTTACCCCGTCTTCTAAAAATTAGCAAATGAAAATTCCGAATCGCTTTGTTAACAATATTTTAAAAATCAATGTTTCAGTGACCTTGGTAGGAATTACAATGACTTCATAACAAAATGAAAACATATTGAGCACCACCAAACAAGGAAACTTTCCCAGTAAAAAAAGTGTGTATGAGAAGGAATTCTACTGGTTCTGAATTATACAGGCTACACACCGGTATTAATTTGGGGGTCACGTAGTATCTTCTATAGAGTGCGAGTGGGAAAAAATGTTGGTGATTTTCACAGATTTTTTAAGCATGAAAAAATGGACTGTGCACTTGTTTTTTGGATTGAGGACATAGAGCAATACCAGGCAGTCACGAGAAAGTTGGAAATAACCATCAAATGAGGTTTGCCTGTATTCCTACAGCGTTGACCCCGCGCATGCATATTGCGGTAAGGAAGCTAGCAGACGACAAAGGACTGAGGGGGTAAAGTGTTTGCAGAAAAATTAAAAAATTTCAAACCTACCAAATTTGTTCAAAATCACATGAGTTTTGAGTCAGAGGCTAGTCTTTCACAAAAAGTGGTTTTTATTTCTGTGGATGCCTTAGTACGTGCGGTATGAATATAAGAGTTACATAGAAAAACAGAAGGAATAGAGTGATTTTTTAATACCGGTGTGCAGCCAAAGCTGATGAGTTGACCAGCCGCCATGATGCTGTGGGTTAGTGCATTAGGATACTGGCTGAAGGGTTGCAGGTTCAAACCCCATAAGAGTACAGGTATTTTTAGCTTCTGTTATGACTTGGGCCGGCTCCTATCATTAGAACTTGCTAATTATTTATTCTTTTATATCGAGGATAATGGAATAAGCACTCATGTGCTTTTTTACATCCAGTCCCCGTGTGTATTCGGTTTTGTAAATTCTGTCATCTGTTTCCACCGGCACACAATGGCCTACTCTTTCGAAAAGCGGAACAGGATTTAACGTGTGCGCAAGATGTTCTGCATGCATTCGCACACGGGGCCTCGGTTTATAGCCTCATCCGAAGAACTTTGACATTCAGTTCGATTTTTGTGTGTGGTCAAACTGGGAAGAAAGGGCGAGGCTGGGAATCGAACCCAGAACCTCACGGTTTACTTGTTGGCAGGCGAACGTTTTAACCATCCTGCCACCTTCCTTCCTGCTATGGCCTCAGCAGCAACTTCCACCACACTGAACGGGCAGCAGGAAACTCAAGAAGTTGACAATTTCAAACCCATTGAATCCATCTTGATGAAGGATGGCATAAAACTATGCCCGACTGCATCTGCAATGACAAGACTCAATGCCATCTGAAAAAAGAGAGTCTGTCAACTTCTCAATGAAACTGAAACTGAAACTGCACTAGTCCTTACTGGATTTCAACAACTCTGCCACTCTCTGAAAAGGTAAGCCTATCACCTTTTCAATGAAACCAAAACCTCTACAAGTCCTTCTCGGTTTCAGCACTCTGCTGCAGATGTAAGAGCTCACCTGGGGGAAGAAGAATCCAAGCATTTGAAGCTGAGTGCTTTAAAAGACTAATTATTATGATTGTCCGTCGTGTTCGACGATGACCTCCAAAACAGCAGAGGAGGCAGCTGCTGTTTCGGAAACTGGGCAGAAATTTGATTCTAGTGGAGATGCCTTGCCCACAGTACATCCCCACTCGCTCGGCCAAGTGGGCATAAGGACAGTCAGCGTTGGAGATGTTCTCCAAAGGCCAACCAGCCCCCAGGGCTGCAGCACATAAGGACTGTGCCAGTCAAGCCTCCTAGTCAGAGAGTCATAGTCGATCACTAAAGACTAAACTGTAAAGTGGAATTCCATGAATGGGAAAGCCACTGGTCATACAGCCTCTCACTTTGCTGTTGCCCTCAGCTTCAATGGTTTAATCAAGAACTGTGATAAAACCCAGGCGCTGACGGCAAAAGACTAATACGTCTGATACAAAGAGCACAAGATCAACAGGCAGCAAGTCACTGTGAGTGCAGGCAGGCAGGCAGGCAGGCAGGCAGGAACATCTCACCTCCATCAAGAAGCACAAACTGGCTTGGTATGGCCATGTGGGTTGGTGGTCTAGAGGTAACGCGCCAGTCTAGAAAGCGAAAAGTCCGGGTCGGAAGTGTGCGGTGGTTCGAATCCCGTTTGGGCCCGAACCCCCCCCCCCCCCCACATCCGTTAGACAATGACTGGTGGTCTGGGCGCTAGTCTTTCGGATAAGACGATAAACCGAGGTCCCGTGTGTTACACATAATTATTCAGCGCATGTAAAAGAACCCACGGCAACAAGAGAGTTAGCCCTGGCAAAAATTCTGTAGAAAAAAGCCACTCTAATACAGTTGCAGACACACAAAAAGGTGGCGCTGCTCTTGTGGCTACGCGCTCTCCCCGGAGAGAGCAGCCCGAATTTCACGCGGAGAAATCTCGTGACTTAAAAGTGGTATAAATAAATAAATGAAAAATGAAAATGAACATGGCCCCCTCTCCAAACCCAGTCTGGAAAGTAGGCAACGCACAGGCCAACTCAATTTTTTTTTTCGTGAGAACATTAACAAAGGACTGGATTCAACCGCTTACAGAAATAATTTGGAGGACATTTAGCGGACATCTAATGAAAACTAATAACTCTGGAGGAAGACTAAACCAATAGATTTAATAGGTTGGATTCCCATCTTACTTTTCTTCAGCTGACATCAAATGTATTTGGTAAAAGACGTTTTTATAAAATAATAATAATAATAATAAATAATAATAATAAAACAACAAACAACAAACAATAAAAAAAAAAATTTAATAATAATAATAATAAAAATAATAATAATAATATCATATGGAATTTATATAGCGCTGAATCTTGTAAAACAAACAAATCGAAGCGCTTGCACTCAAATTATTTACACGCATGCAACTTTCCTCAAATAACATAAGATATTTCAAGTTTATGCATGCACACACACACACACACACACACACACCAACACACACACACACACACACACACACACACACACACACACACACACACACACACACACACACACACACACCACACCACACGTAGGTTGTGATAAAGGAGATGAAGGATGCTGTTGAAAAAGTAGGAAACAGATATGAGGGGAAAGTGTCAGGTAGGAAAAAGTGCGTTTTGAGGCTGGATTTGAAGGAATCAAGTGAAGGCTTTTGGCGAAGTGAAAGAGGAGGTCATTCCAGGTGAGGGACCAGAAACAGAGAAAGAACGACAGCCAACAGTGGTTTGTTTGAATCTGGGTGTTCGAAAGCACAAAGTATCTGCGGCTGAGCGAAGGGAACGGGATGGAGTTACAGATGAAGACAGTACAGAGATAAGAGGGTGCAGATTTGTGAAGACATTTGAAACAGAGGGTATTGGTCTTATACTTCAGTCTCTGTGAGACAGGCAGCCAGTGAAGAGATCGCAGAAGAGGAGTGATGTGTTCAGATTTTTTCTTTCTTAGGACCAGTCGAGCTGCAGAGTTTTGTATGCGCTGAGGAGAGTGGATGGATGATGCTGGTAGGCCAGCTAAAAGAGAATTACAGTAGTATAAACGTGAAAGAATGAGAGATGTGACAAGCTTGGAAGTTGCGCCAGTTGACAGATACTTGCGAATCGCGCTTATGCGCCGTAATTGATAGTAGCAAGACTGGCAGGTCTGGGTGATGAATTTTTTCATAGAGAGTGTGTTGTCCAGAACTACACCTAGATACTTCACAGAGTTTTCAAAGACAAGACCTCCCTTGTCACGGCACGATTTTGATAACAAGACATGATTGTGTACGCAAAACAGTGCCGACAGGGAGAGTGGACAGAGAGAGAGACAGAGAGAGAGAGAGAGGAGAGAGAGGAGAGAGAGAGAGGAGAGAGGAGAGAGAGAGAGAGAGAGAGAGAGAGAGGAGAGAAGAGGAGAGAGAGAGACGACCAAGACATTAATGGATAGATGATGTGAAAGAATGAACAGGTAGAAGGCTGTGTTAACATCAACATCTGGATGTAGATGATCTTTAAATGTCACCCATTTCACAACTCTTGACATTTTATGCACACCTTCATTGAAAAAACAACCCTATACTTGCTGCAAGATATCTTCTGGGTTGTGTTAAACATTCCTGTGAATGGCAATTAGCCTGGCAATATTCTACTTATAAAGTGTCTGGTTTTTTTATAATTACAAAAAGCTAGGCATGTTCTTGCCCTCAGATATTGCATTGTTTTGCAATGTAATGTATAGCATTCTTTTGTATTGTTTATCATTGTAGTGTGTTGTGTTGAATTGTATTGCATTGTATTGTATTCAGCGACTGGGCGTTATCACAGTTCTTGATTAAACCATTGCAGTTGAGGACAACAGCAAAGTGAGAGGCTGTTTGATCAGTGGCTTTCTTTCCCACTCATGGAATTCCACTTTACAGCTTAGTCTTTAGTGATCCACGGTGACTTTCTGACTAGGAGGCTTGACTCGCACAGTCCTTATGTGCTGCAGCCATGGGGGCTGGTTGGCCTTTGGAGAACATCTCCAACGCTGACTGTCCTTATGCCCACTTGGCCGAGAGAGTGGGGATGTACTGTGGGCAAGGCATCTCCACTATAATCAAATTTCTGCCCAGTTTCCAAAACAGCAACTGCCTCCTCTGCTGTTTTGGAGGTCATAGTCGAACACGACGGACAAAGCATGTATTGCATCGTACTGTATTGTATTGCTTTGAATTGTGCTAAATTGTATATTTTTGTAATGCATTGAACTGTATTGCACTGTACTGTGGTGTACTGTTTTGTATTGTGTCATTTTGTATTGTACACATTATCACTTTCAGTGACAGCACATTTCCCTGCATGAAATTTGTTCTGCTATCCTTTGAGAGAGTTTACGCTGATTCCTAAGCCACCAAAACCATCCTGCTGATATCTGACATCAAGGCCGCAGAACATCTCGCGCACACGTTAAATCCTGTTCCGCTTTTCGTAAGAGTAGGCCATTGTGTGCCGGTGGGAACAGAGGACAGAATTCACAAATCCGCATACACACGGGGACTGGATGTTAAAAAAAAGCACACAAGTGCTTATTCCATTATCCTCGCTATAAAAGAATTTGTTAATAAAAAGGCTCGTTCAGTGGAAAGATGGAAACCAAAGTCAATAAATGCCTAAGGATATGACTTGGTACTCACCTGTCCTCACTGAGAATGCACTCTACTGTGTTCATGGACAGCTAACACTGCCCCTCACTGAGAAGTATAATCATGATTATAGAGAAAAGCCAGGCTGATAAGCATAACTGACCACTGAGAGAAGTCACAGACTTTCATGAGAGAAACAGGCATTTTCCGTCTGATATGAGTGATCGTGTCATAGCTAGTTACTAGAAACCAGGCTGCTTTAAGGAATCGTATCAGAACCGTCCCACCTTCACTAACCCACGTCCCATCACCCTGCTAAAGTATATGATCTGTTCGTGTTGGTGTGTGTGTGTGTGTGTGTGTGTGTGTGTGTGTGTGTGTGGTGTGCGTGCGTGGTGCGTGCGTGCGTGCGTGGTGCGTGGTGGTGTGTGGTGCGTGCTGTGTGGTGTGTGTGTTGTGTGTGTGTGTGTGTGTGTGTGCTTTTGAAAAACATTTGACTATTGAAATTTTATTTCCTAGATTTTGGTCTGCAGCCTACCATGTTTGTAATATCTGTTTGTTTAAACTTATCGATTGTTCGTCATTGGTTGCATGACTGTGTAAGATTAGGGTGAATGCATGCGCTCTGATTTGGCTTTGCAAGATATAGCGGTATATAAGTTCCATTTATTATTATTATTATTATTTTTTTTTTATTATTATTATTATTATCATCATCATTATTATCTGGTTTTGGGTTTTATCTAATTTGATGTGTCATTAATGTAGTTTCTCCCACAACATAGTGACCATCCTGAGTTGACCCTTATGGTTGGCCAGGGCGTTGATAACAAGGAACGACAGTAGTGAAATTGGTTTTAGACACTGTTTTAATCTGTTTATAGTTGCACAGTTTTAATCTGAAATTAAAAAAAACAAGTTAGGAGGTGACAGCCCTGATATGGCCTCTGTGATCGGCGGGGCTATAAACAACAGGATTGGATAAGATTACAGAAATCACAGACAAGTTATAGATTCCAAGTAATGTATGTGGGAAGTAGACAAGACAAAAGAGATTAATCAAACTCAAGAAAATACCATTAAACACCAATCCAAAAACAGGCATTGGCATCAACAATAACAGAACGATGATCAAAAGGACAAAAACAGCAACAAAACAAAACATGGCAATACAACAGGAAACGAACATTAAAAACGATTACTGAAGCTCCCTTAGACAGTTCAGCCTGTAAAACCTTATGACCTGCATGAAAAAATCCACTGCAAAGGAATTCCAGCTGGACTAACATTATTATGGTGTGTAAGCCCTGTAACATACAGTCTCTCAATTCCCCAGCATAAGGATCTGCTGTGACAGTCCTAAAATCATGTTGTGTATATGATGTTGTAAACATTGTGCCTCCTTTTGTGTGTTGATGCTTGTGTTGATAGCGTAATATTAGTTTTGTTGATAAATTATATCGCTGCCTTTGGCTTACTTCTAGGATATTCTCATACAGTCTGTTATTTTGAGTTTCTGGAATGCTCAAAAATGCTCTGGGCTGTTCTGAGGTACTCTATAGAATTCTAGAAGTTTCTGAATTGTTCTCATTTTCTAGAGAGTTCCTGAAGCTTCTAGAACTTTCTATGGTATTCACGAGCGTTTATGGAATTTCTGAAATATTCTACGGAGATTCTGACATTTTGAAAAATGGAAACCACCTACCAGTCGCAAGTAAGGGTTGCCTGATGCTTTAGATCAGAGACTCGTGTAATTCATCTTACTTTATTTATCTTACTTGTTTTATTTCAAGGATAATAAAATAAGCAGCCATGTGCCCCTTTTTTACATTTAGTCCCTGTGTGCATGCAGTTTTGTAAATGTTGTCGAAATGTGAAATAAGAAACTACTATCGATTTAGCAGAGTGTGTAGTTGCATGTTTTGGGTTATTGATCTACCATGGTTACTGAAAGAAGCGCTTTTGGGAGATGAAACTTAACAGATTTTGTGATGTAGCTACCACGTGGATGCTGAGCATTGTTTGATGTGGTTCAGCTCGAATTAAAAGAAACCATACCTGATTCCTGACTCACCTAATGCTCTGCGTAAAAGTGATACATAGAGAGAGAAAGCAATACTTGACATTTCACTGGATAGCCTAGTGGTTAGAACGTTGCGCTTGCAATCTGATAACCCGGGTTTGATTCCCGTTCAAGGGGATACTTCTGGAGTTAACATCAGTGCAGACTCCACTCTCCCCAAAATTCCTTCGGATGAGACTATAAACCGAGGCCCCGTGTGCGAACGCTCATGGGCCAGGATTTTACCGTACCCCCCCCCCCCCCCTTTTCATTCCGTAGCAATGAGATCGTTCTTGCAAACTCTAACCATTTCGCCACCATCACCAGTAACCTATCTCTTGACAAAGAAAATCAGAACACATACATTGCCAAAGCTGCCCCACTATGATGTCAGAACTGACGAAGCAGTATAGGACAAGTGCCTCACCCTGAACACCAAACTCAAGCTGTTTCTAGTGCGCGTTCTAACCACTTTGCTGTATGGCAGCGAAACTTGGATGACATACGCCCAGATAGAATCACCTGGAAAGTCTCCATATCCCTTGTCTGCGTAGTATCCTTTGCGTTACTTTGAATGAGGAAGTCGCTAACACGCCTGTTCTTGGACAAACAGCCTCCTTCAGCATGTTTTGTCTGCTTTGTCTATGCTGTCTAGGTTGAATTTGTCACGTGCACTGCAATGCTTACCCATGTATTTATTTATTTTATTTTTTAAAAATTCTTTTATATCGAGGATGATGGAATAAGCACTCATGTGTTTTTTTACACCCAGTCCCCGTGTGTATGCGGTTTTGTCAATTTTGTCATCTGTTTCCACCGGCACACAATGGCCTACTCTTCCGAAAAGCGGAACAGGATTTAATGTGTGCGCAAGATGTTCTGCATGCGTTCGAACACGGCGCCTCGGTTTATAGTCTCATCCGAAGGACTTTGACATTCAGTTCGGTTTTTATGTGTGGGTCAAACTGGGAAGAAAGGGCGAGGCTGGGAATCGAACCCAGGACCTCACAGTTAACTTGTTGGCAGGCGAACGTCTTAACCATCCTGCCACTTTCCTTCTTCTGTAAGGTCTGTCCAACAAGTGGTCGAACCTTCAGGGCTTACCAGATCAGACTCACAAGCCCACTCCAGACCCACAGCTACAGGCCTAAGCAAATTGAAGTCATGGTCATCCTCGCCTTCAAAGTGTGAGCGGCACAGCGCGCAAATCCAGCATAATTCAGTCAAGGGTCCAGGGCCCAGTGCTAAAATTAGTGTACCCCTTCCTTTTACCAAGTCCAAGTGCGGTCAGTTTCTGCTATAATTAGCGCCAGCTTGGATGGAATGGATAGCAGCTGAGAGGAGCTGAAAGTGTGGGAAATGATAGATGTGACGATGGCGGTTGTCCTGAAGCACTGTATCATATGTTTTGTATTATCCTATTGTTTTGTGTAGCATTCTATACAACTTGCAGTCACAGCAAATGTCGGTGTTACAATCAGACTTGCTTCTCGTGGAGATAGTGTACACGGCAAGTGTTTTCCTGTTCTATTTTCCTTTAAGGGACAATTTCTTTCTTTAGAATTTGTCAGGGAAAACTCTTGTTGCTGTAAGTATTGTTTACCTACACTGAGTGAATGTAGTACATGGAATCGTGCTTTATGGTCTCATCCAAAAGACCTGCATCTAGGTGACCATGTAGGATCTGGTGGATGGAGGAAGAGTCTGACTTTAGACAGGATCAAACTCAAGAACTTCTTCCTCGTGGAAACGCTCAGACAGCAACTACTGTTACTGTCATATTAGCGAAAATGCGTTGTGCCACCGTTAAGCGCCTGACAAATCAGGCCTAGCACATCTGACTTCAGCATGGAAGAGAAAATCTTTTAAGTCTTTCTAGAAAAAAAAGGCAGGAAAACGGACCAAGATGGCAGAAAATAGACAAAAGGAGACGACAAGAAGAAAAGGAACAAGGCAGAAACAATGAAAGGGGTAGAAAAGAGGGAATTCCAAGCACAGAATTTCCAGAAGGTGGAGTTGCTGTTTATACTGACAGGCCCCCCCGGCATCTCCACCAGGTAAATTCAAGAACTTGAGACAGCTCCTGTTCTTAATAGGTATGTCACTGCTAGACCACATCCCAGCACAAATACTAGCTGTGTCTAACACTGTAAGCCATCTGGGTCCATTCTCCTGCCTTTTTTCCAGAAAGACTTAAAAGATTTTCTCTTCCACGCTGAATTCAGATGTGCTAGGCCCCTACACATAGAGTCAGAAGAAAAACAAAAGTGTAACCTTGCTTAAGATGGTATTTGACAGAAACGGTTAGGCTGGGAGAAAGTAGTTTTTAGGTTACGATTAAACCTCTCATCTTTTACTCCCCTTAACCATTAGCTGCTTTTTCCTGGTGAAATAAAGTATCTATGGCAAACGTTGATAGAGACATCTATTATCTAACGGGCTTGAAGACACCTATTATCTAACGGGCTTGAAGACACCTATTATCTAACGGGCTTGAAGACACCTATTATCTAACGGGCTTGAAGACACCTATTATCTAACGGGCTTGAAGACACCTATTATCTAACGGGCTGGAAGAGGCTAGCACACATCATTTGAAAACAAACGAAATTTTGTCAGCCACTTAATGCCAAAATGAGCTTTTAAAAATCTCCTGTTGTTTTGTCTTCTCTTTAAAAATTGCCCTTTTTTTCTTTTTTGATTTCTTCCATCTATGCAAGGAATACAACTGACCCAGTTCTTTCGGTCATAGTTCAAAAAGTTGATGCTTAAGAGTGTAATGTGAAATGTCAGTGTCTTTGTTTCATCAGAAAACAACAACTGTCCTTCTTTCAGAAACCACGCCTACTTTTCCACAGTCTACTCCTCCTCCTATGTACAATGCTGAAGGCAATGTATCCATGAGTGTAGAAACTGTAACAGAGCAGACACACAGCGTGAATCCATCAGCTGAGAAATTCACACAGCACCAGACCACCACACCTGCATTAGTCAGTATATCACTGGCTAATTCCACTCAGTCGGAGAATAGTACCCACCTTGTGAATATACCGGTTGGAAATTTAACCCAGTGCGTGGGGAGTTCTTTAACTGCTGCACTAGCAAACATCCAAACCCCGACAAAGGTTAAAATAATGGAATCTTCGAATTTGGACTGTTACATGGAGCTGAGAGGTCCTGACAGAAAGGTCATCCATGTTGAGGTGATCATGAGCAGTAACGCTTACATCACAGCCTGGCAGTTCGAGGAAGGGAGACGCCTGTACCCTGATCTGGAATACAGAGTTGACTATCCTCATGATCTCCAGTGGGACTTCTGGACCAGCCACGTTGTGCTCCTGCTCACGCCCGTTTTCAACAGAAAAGTGTATCTGTCTCTGCAAGTGTCGGCCATCAACGTGTCCGATGCCCTGGTCCTACAGGTCTCCTATCTTCTTCCAAATGTTGGTAAGTTCAAGATAATGTGGGGAGTGTGTGTGGGTTTTAAAAAAAATAGTTTTTGTGAGTGTGTTTGTTTTTTGTTTTTTTAATGGGAGCAGTTTTGAAAGTCAGCAAGTCCTTCCAATGAGACTATTTTATTTTATTTTATTATTTTTTATAGAGGATAATGGAATAAGCACTTATGTGCTTTTTTTTTACATCCAGTCCCCGTGTGTATGCGGATTTGTGAATCTGTCATCTGTTCCCACCGGCACGCAATGGCCTACTCTTACGGAAAAGCGGAACACTATAAACCAAGGTCCCGTGTGCTGACGCATACAGAACATCTGCGCGCACGTTAAAGCCTGTTCCGCTTTTCAGAAGAGTAGGCCATTGTGTGCCGGTGGGAATGGATGACAACATTCAGAAATCTGCAGACATACAGGGATTAGACGTTAGAAAAAAGCACGAGAGTACTTAATCCATTATCCTCGAAATAGAAAAGTAGATAAATAAAGACATTTTAAAAAATAAACACACACACATACAGCACGCACAACACACACACACAAACACACAACACACACACAACACAAAACACAACACACACACACACACACACACACACACACACAACAGTCAAAATCTGATATCTCAGCAATGTGACTATCTGAGACAAACTGCAACCATTCATTTCCTCTTCCTAGGTACTGCATTCCTGAGAGCCACGAATATTTCAAAGCTGTGTCACATCACACCCCTGACACTTCATCTTCTTGAGCAACCAGCAGCCGAGTGGGACTTCAACATTCCAATACCTTATGCCGAGTGGATGTGGCAGAAGCACGCAGCACTTCTCTTCGTTCCTTTGTCTTCCCGGATGACTAGGCCATCGGTACAAACGCGCGCAGCAAACTATTCGAAGGATGAGTGTGTCCTATTCACTTCTGGTTCATGATTAGCAACAGGCGGCTTAATCTTCAACTGTTTTACTTTTCAGAAGTATGAGCCAAAGAGTGGACGCTTATGGACTGTTCTCAGTCCTGTGCCGAACCTGTATCTCAATTTCCGGTGATTTGAAAGTGCAGTGCCTACGGCAAGGACGAACTCGTGCTCGTATTATTCGCCATCTTGTGGATTCACAAAGTATGGCCAATTCTCGTTCAGAGAATAGTTTTGTCTTCTCTTGATCATGGTGAGTGTGTGGTGTGTGTTTGTGGTGTGTTGTGTGTGTGTGTGTTTTTTTGTGTGTTTGATGTGTCGTGTTGTGGTGTGTGATTGTGTGTATTTTCGTTGTGGTTAAGTATGGTTTGTAGAGAATGTGTTTGTTCTCTGTGATTGTGTGTGTGTGTGTGTGTGTGTGTGTGTTGTGTGTGTGTGTGTGTGTGTGTGTTTGTGTGTGTGTGGCATGTGTGTATGTGTGGTTGTGTGTTGATGTTGTTGTATTTTGCGAGAGAGGCATTCACATTTTAAGATTATTTCAGGGTGTAATGCTTGCTTTTTTACATCCAGCCCTCAAATAATAGTAAATAATAAATAAGAAGGGAAAATATGCATATTGACATAAAATTGCATGGGAAACAATACACACACAGACTCACGCACACACACATACTGGAAGGCAAGCAAGATATAAGAGAACATCAGAGAGAGTGCTTAAATATACCAGAAATAATAAAGAGAGAGAGAGAGAGAGAGAGAGAGAGAGAGAGAGAGAGAGAAGAGAGAGGAAGAGAGAAGAGAGAGAAGAGAGAGAGAGAGAGAAGAGAGAGATTGAGATTCTCCTTTTGAGACTGGGTCAATCCTCCAGGGAAGAATGGTTACAGTGGATCTTTGTATGCAGTGGTCATTAACAAGGTGCATCATTGGTTATGTAAACAGAAACACACAAACAAATCTGACGAGGACAGTTCTCCCAGGCAAGGTTGAGGGCAGAAAGACACAGACCACCAACATCCTCCTACATTACCTGACAACATCACTGAGATCAGTGGTGTGGGAGGAGGGGTACTACAGGAGATGGTGGTAGACCTCAGCAGAGACAGAGAGAGAGATGGCGAACCCTGGTGGTGGCATTGCGTGGAGCTCCTACCACCCACAGTAGTGATGGAGACAGTTGAGTTGTGGTGACCAGAACCTAGCTGTGGTTTCCTTGCTAGAAAGGAGGACAGGAGACCTTGTGTTCTGCTTGCCCTTGATTGCAAAGAGAGAGCTGAGAGAGCTGGCAGAGCAAGTCTGCAGTGAACGGCTGTAGTTGGCGATAACTTTGAAAAGATGCACTCTCTTTCAGCGTTTATATATATATATATATATATATATATATATATAATATATATATATATATATATATATATATATATATTTTGTGTGTGTGTGTGTGTGTGTTGTGTGTGTGTGTGTGTGTGTGTGTGTGTGGTGTACATAAGGTATATACAAGATGTCACATATATATAGGGGGACGGGATAGCTCAGTGGTCGGAGCACTCGCTTTCCCCCAGCCAAGTTAAGCAGCGTCGAGCTTGGTTACCAGTTGGATGGGCGACCGTTTGCGCGCCTTGGCTTCAGTACAGTTCCCCCAGTTCACCCAGCTGTAAATGGGTACCTGCCCTCTTTAGGGTCAGGGAAGGTAAAGCAGCGAGGGAGAGGAGATGGGCGCCGCCCTCAATATGCTGGCCCTAGAGAAGTGAGGTCTCTGACGCCTCGCTCCTCTACGACCTTATAGGTTATTGGACTCCTTTACCTTTACCTTACATATATATATATTTGTATATATACATGTATATAATCATTTATATATTGTATTATATCCTATTCTATTATATTCCATTATATCATAATATATCATATTATATATCTTATTGTATTATATTATATTATGCTATATTATATAAACAAGGCTGCATCTGCCCCCGTTTTGATTCATGGATTTCATTTCCAACAGTTTCCATGGGAGCTATGCGCTAAGTGGGCCATATATCAGGCATGTTGATGGCGGCTGTACAGGACTGTACCTATGGCAAAATTTTCTACTAGAGATCCATTTTTCATCCTAGAGTAGTTTTACTCCCAATGGCCTTGTCACCTGAGAAAACTGATGGGTTGCATTGGCCTATACTTAAAAACTGTACATCCCTGAAGTCAGAATATAGGTACCTAATTGGTGGGGGAAATGGATGCATACACAGAAATCTTTACCATTGGTGAACCTTGCAGCTTTGCCAGCGGGACGGAGAAAGCTATACTAGATATGTAAATAATGCAATATTCATTGCCTCAAAAAGTTTCAATGCCTTAACATGAATCAGAAAAAGAACAGACGTACATGATTGTCTAAAATTTTAAGAAAATAAAAAAGGTATTCATGGAACAATATTTTATATCTTTCTGAGTGGGAATACTTAAAATGGTTCTCTAGTCACATGTTTACTTTCAAAGGATACAGGAATTCTTTTTAACGATAATTTTGAATTCAAAACAAAAGATATCATAGAAATAGCATAAAAGAAATAGGGTATTGGTCTTATTGAACTGAACACAAAGATTTCTTGTTTCTTATTATCCATTGCCAGACTACAGATGATCTGGAATTTTATCATGCTTTGAACTACAAAAAAGAAAGAACATAAAGTAATCGAAGGTAATAGTTAGTGGGAACTTAAACTTAGTGCTGAATCCAACAAAAGACTATCTTATATAATCATAAAAAATGCTACGAATCCTAAAGGTAAAGCTATTGTTGAAAAAGGATTGACAATTTAGGGTTAAATGACATCTGGATCTGGCGGTAGTTAAATTAAGATTGCTGTAGGCATACATGGAGAAGAGATAATCCATTCCAACAGGCTAGATTAGATTATTTTTCTCATTTCAGAACAAGTTCTTTCTTTTGTTGAAGATGCAGACATTAAAAGTTGATACAGGGGTGATCATTCTATGATTTTTCTAAGATTAAAGTTAAGTGATAAATAATTATGAAAAATCAATTCATCACTTTTAAAGGTTATGGCATATGTTGAAGAAATTAATGAAGAAATCAAGGCTATTATACAGGATTATGTGACAAGCCCATACGCAAAAGAGGCAATAAACACTACTCCATTACCTGATTTGCAACTTTCTTTTTCTGATGTTCTATTTCTAGACTTTCTTACTGATGAAAATTTGTTGAAGATTTATTTCTTATTCCACCATGAAACAGAAAATGAGAAAGGAAGAAGATTTTTAAATCGCAAAAGATAATAAGCAACTTCAGCAAAAGGAAACAAAAACTGAGGAAGATGTGCAATGTACAGACTTCTTTTTTCAAGAGCAGTTGAGAATTATTAGTGAAAGAAATTAGTAGAGAAGAATACTTTTCTGATCAAGAGCAAAATAAATAGGTGTGGGAGAGAAAGTATTTAGTTATTTCTGAACTTTGGAATAAAGAGGTCTCCAAAACAAAAGTATGTCAAGAGTAATTGCTAAACATGGTCAGCTAAAAACATCCACACAAAAGAAGTTTTGCAAAGGAGGTCAAAACTTTTATGAACAGTTATATAAAATGAATCATGTTGAGAATTGTGAAGTAAATCAATAGGTAAATAGTGTTCCATATTTAGATTTTGATGAAGCAAATGACATCGGGTATGGGGACAGGATAGCTCAGTGGTCGGAGCACTCGCTTTCCCTCAGCCAAGGTTAAGCAGCATCAAGCTTGGTTACCACTTGGATGGACGACCATTTGCACACCTTTGCTTCAGTACAATCCCTCAGTTCACCCAGCTGTAAATGGGTACCTGCCTCTCTGGTGTCAGGGAAGGTAAAGCAGCGAGAAAGAGGCAATGGGCGCCGGTCTGAATATGCCAGCCCCTAGAGAAGTAAGGTTCTGACGCCTCGCTCACCTACGACCTTATAGGTTATGGGACAGCTTTACCCTTTTTTAAAAAATTACTTAGAAGGTGAAATTACACTGCAAAAGGCAAGTTCAGCATTAATCAGTATAAAAATGATAAAGTAAAGGTCCAGATGAATTTCCTCCTGATTCTTTAAGTGTTTGGGGGAAAAATAAGTGTTTTCATAGCAAGGGCCCTAAATGCTGGATTTAAAAAAGGGTAGCTATTATGCGTGCAAAGGCAAGGTGTGATGACGTGTACAATAAAAGAAGACAAATCACAAATATTATAAAGAACTGGAGACCAGCATCTTTCTTTAGTGTTGTATACAAAACAGGGTCATTGTGCATAACTTATCCTCTCTGAAAAATGTGTTGCCTAAACTTATGAACGAGGATCAGGCCGGATTTATCGAAAGCAGGTACAGAAGAGACAATATCATAAGGCTTATTTGTGATATGATAGCTTATATGAAAGAGCAGAAACTATCAGTGCTCTTGTTAAATGTTGTTTTTGAAAAGGCACTTGGTTTTGTCAGTTGGGAGTTACTGTTTAAAGCTCTGGGAGCATTTGGTTTTAGATGTAATATTTGTAAATGGATAGATACATTAAAAAAAAGTCAAATCCCGTGTTATTATAAATGATCAAGTTTCTGATTGGTTTCCTGTAGAACGAGGATGCAGGCAAGGTGACCCACTTTCTCCTTATATTTTTTATCCTCTGTATAGAAATCTTATCAAAAATTATCCCTGAAGATTAAGACATAGTGGAACTATTACGTAAAGGTAAAGGAGTCCCATAACCTATAAGGTCGTAGGGGAGCGAGGTGTCAGAGACCTCACTTCTCTAGGGCCAGCATATTGAGGGCGGCGCCCATCTCCTCTCCCTCGCTGCTTTACCTTCCCTGACCCTAAAGAGGGCAGGTACCCATTTACAGCTGGGTGAACTGTGCTGAAGCCAAGGCGCGCAAACGGTCACCCATCCAACTGGTAACCACGCTCGACGCTGCTTAACTTGGCTGGGGGAAAGCGAGTGCTCCGACCACTGAGCTATCCCGTCCCGTCCCCCTGGAACTATTAACAGCACCAAATATAAGCTAACCTGGTATGTCAATGATACTCAAGTCCTTCTAATAGGCGACCCCCCAAAAATCTGTCCTCCATCTTGATCACATGTGTTTCTCTTCTAGCAGGTAGTGATCTTTAAAACAAAAGAAAGAAAAGAAATTGACGCTAAACTACTTTCTATTTGTTTGCAGATGTATGCTGAGGGAAGCTGTTTTAGTATTGAAATCCCTGGCAATAAACTGCCGTACCACAGTGCCAAGTTCACCTGCGTGAAACAAGGAGGTCGCTCACTGGCAACTTTTGACTCCACTGAGCAATGGCACAAGGTCGTTGAATTCCTGCAAAAGTCTTACGATTTGCGCCCAAACACGTGGATTGACCTCGCACTTCCCGACAAGAACAGTTTCATAGAAAAGGACATCTACCTGAAGAATATGTAAGTTTTCTCACAGTTTGATTCATGGAAGTTTTCATTCTCTAGAATGAAGATAGTCGAAGAGCTATTTCCAATAAACGTGGTGGATTGTTCAGAAATTTAAATAAGCACTTACCTTAGGAAAAAGTGGAACGCGTGTGCAAGATGTTCTGCGTGCATTTGCACACAGGACCTCGGTTTATAGTCTAATCCAAAGGACTTTTGGGGGGAGTGGAGTCGGCACTGATATTCACTCCAGGGAAAAAATGTCCCCTTGAACGGGATTCGAACCCCAGTAAGCAGATCAGAGCGCAATGCGCAGCGATCTAAACAACCAGGCTATCCCGTGTGTGTGCCAGTGAAATGGTTGCACGTATTGATCAATTTTCATCAATCATATGTAAATTCACATATCGAAGCAATTGTATATTTTGAGCAATGTCTGTTTTATTCTCCACACACATGTGTGATATTCTGTTGATACAGACAGTGAACATTCACCTCTTTGTGTTTGAAAACTCAGGCACTGAGAAATATTATCACATATATAGCAGTGTCTTCTAATTGCATATTAGTATCCATATGCCGACTGACACAGTCATAAGACTGGTTGGTATCAGTGGTAACCCGATTTCGTTTTCATTGTCAGTATTACGGATAAAACCTTATATATATTTGTCCCTGTGTTTGACGATGACCTTCAAAAGAGCAGAGGAGGCAGCTGCTGTTTCAGAAATTGGGCAGAAATCTGATTATTGTGGAGATGCCTTGCCCATAGCACACCCCCACTCTCTCGCCCAAGAGGGCATACGGACAGTCAGGGTTGGAGATGTTCTCCAAAAGCCAACCAGCCCCCAGGGGGAAGCAGCATGTAAGGACTGTGCAAGTGAAGCCTCCTAGTCAGAGTCATAGTTGATCACTAAAGACTTAAGCTGTAAAGTGGAACTCCATGAGTGGGAAAAAAAGCCACTGATCATACAGCCTCTCACTTTGCTGTTGCCCCCAGCATCAATGGTTTAATCAAGAAGTGGGATAGACCCCAGGCGCTGAAGGCAAGGTAGGACCAACGATTTTCTTACCAATCGGAAGACTGGTGCAGAGCCGGCCTCATTACGTCCTGTCTACTTGTTCCCCAGTCATGGTCCCCATCGGCAGTGGTCTTTTGCCTATGACAATAAATAGAGGTCTTGTGTGTTGGCAACACACAGCCAATGGGTGTAGAGTAATACACAGTAAACCAGAAAGCTGTCCTTGGCGAAAACTCTATAGAAAAAGCCACTCATATAGGGAGTAATAAGATAGATAGATAGATAGATAGATAGATAGATAGATATTGCATAGTTATGTAGGTAGGTAGATAGATAGATAGATAGATAGATAGGTAGGCAGGTTGGTCTGTCACACAGATAGATAGATAGATAGATAGATAGATAGATAGATAGATAGATAGATAGATAGATAGATAGATAGATAGATAGATAGATAGATAGATAGAAACAGACACACAGACGGACGGACGGATGGACGGCAGACGGTCGGACTGACGAACGGACAGACAGACAAATAGATAGACAGGTAAATAGATATATAGATAGATAATAAATAGATAGATAGATAGACAGATAGACAGAAGTAGGTAAGAAGTAAGTAGTAGAGTAGAGATAGATAAGTAAAGATAGATAGATAGAAGATAGATAGATAGATAGAAGATAGATAGGCAGACAGACAGACAGACAGATAGACAAACAAACAGACAAAGAGATAGATAGAAAGACAGACAGATAGACAGACAGACAGATACGACAGACAGAAGAACAGACGGCAGAATAGAATAGAACATAGAATAATGATAGATCAGAATAGATGATGATAGATTAGATTTGTTAATGGGTGGCGCTGTCATGCTATTCAAACTACACAGCAACTCGAACTTTCACACACATGGGAGAAGTCTGTATCGGCAGAAAGTGGTATATAATACATACAATAATGATAATTCAGTAATAATGATGAAAATTATAATGATCATTATTATCTTTCTTTTTTTATATACCACTTTGCAGATTCTCAGCGTGAAATTCAGCAAGCTGCTTTCCTGGAAGCGCGTCGCCACAAGAGCAGCGCCATCCACTAATTTGTTGGTGGTTTGTTTCCTGTCTGCAACTGTACTTGATTCCCTATCAGAATGGCTTTTTACTACAGAATTTTGCCAGGGGCAACTATCATGTTGCCGTGGATTCTTTGCGTGCGCTAAATAATTTTGTGCAACACACGGAACCTGGTTTATGGTCTCATCGTTAGGCTAGTACTAATATGTCTCTTTGTCAAAGGCTGCTTTTTAAAAAAAGGCTTAGATATATAGAGGGGACTAGAGAGAGAAAAAGATTATGTATATTATAATAGATAGATAATAGATAGATAGATAGATAGATAGATAGATAGATAGATAGATAGATAATAGATAGATAGATAGACAAGTAGACAGATAGAGAACTCGAACTCGAAAGATTTATTCACAAAAAGGCCTTTCGCCCATACATGAAAGGGGGGTTGCCAAACTGTTTAGTATTTTAGTAACAAAAATAAGTAACACACAAAAAAACCCAAAATGTTATTGTATACCCACAATACACAATAAAATTCAGTTACAAAAAATATGACTTAAGAAACCAAGATATCTCTTATTCTAAAGGCTTTACACAAATATAAAGCAAGGCTGCGCACAATCTCAGGGTGACTAGATGCCATGAGTAGACAAAATATAAATAAATTAGGCTGTTTACTATACTTTACCGGAGTGTAATTCTGTCTTACATCTTCTAATATTGGACATCACAGCACAAAATGAACTCCATCTTCCACTGTTTGCTTACATAATGAGCATAGCAACCTGAGGTCATCATCATCATGTTCTGTATATCTAAATTTATGAATATTTATGTCTGATACACCAAGTCTAAACTTAGACATAATTCTTTTCAAATGTATGTCCATATCAAGCTTTAGATAAGGTTTGACATCGTGTGAACCTATAAATTGTCTGTACATTTGAAATCTTTCCCTTTTTTGTATAATATGACCACTCCACTGCTGCCAACGGCAGTCAGTCAGTCTTTGCCTGAAAACGTTGATAAACTCTCTACAATTTCTGACACCTTGACTGAGCCAAACAAATCCAAAGCCAAGTTCACATAAACAGGCACGTATTTGTGAAGCCCAGGTGGTTTCCCCCCTGACATCTAGATCATAAAGCATCTTGTAAGACTTAAAAGGTAACCTGCACTCATCCATATGCAGAATCTTAATCCTATATCTAATGCATCTTACAGCAGCATTAACAGAGAGAGGATATCTATTGGTTTCACTATAAACAAGATCATTAGGTGTACGTCTATCTAAGCCTAAAAACTGCTTTAAAGCAAAGAGGTGTACTGATTCACAATGTGTTACAGCTGCATCCAGTCCCCAAATTTCCGCGCCTTATAACACAGTGGGTTGTATTTGTGCATCAAATATCTTAATGAACAAGTCAAAAGCCTTATTATTCAATAATCGTATTTTTTTCAAAACAATTAACAAGCTTCTTTTACCTCGACTTGCCAGATCTGTACATGCAGTTGTGAAACTAAGCTTTATAGAAAAACCAGATTCCTAAATATTTATATACATTAGTCACAGGCATGACTTTTCCATTATACAGCCATTTTTCGTGAGTAGCTAAATAACCACCTTTTCTGAATACAACAATATTACTCTTATTCAGATTAATCTTAAGATCAAGTGCTGTTGAAGCACTGCTTAAGCTATTCAGCTGCTGTTGTAAGCCTACAACAGTTTCAGATAGCAGGATGACATCATCAGCAAGCAGAAGAATAAACAATTCTGTGAAATCTTGGGGGAAAGTGGCACCATGTTTACCCTTATTAATGACTTATATGGCTAACTCATTCATGAAAACAGAAAACAAAAGAGGG
Source organism: Rapana venosa (assembly GCA_028751875.1). NCBI lineage: Eukaryota > Metazoa > Mollusca > Gastropoda > Neogastropoda > Muricidae > Rapana > Rapana venosa. The sequence continues at coordinate 13,726,737 of CM054165.1, forward strand.
CTACATACATCACCCTGTTTGACCCCAGTGGTGCAGTATATTATATTCGTCAGCTTAGATCCACAATTCTGATACATGGCTCTCAAACACAATAATTTACCCTTCACACCATTTTTCAGGAGAATAGGCCATAACAAGTTTCTATTAACAGAATCAAATGCCTTTTCAAAGTCAATAAATGCTACATAGAGCTTACGGTTATGAGCAAACTGTTTCTAGATAAATGCAAGTAGAGTAAACACATGATCTATAGTGGAATATCCTCTCTTAAAACCAGCTTGGTGTTCACCTGTAATGTTGTTATTCTTAACCCATTCCTGTAACCTGTTATTAATGATGGTACTGTACAGCTAACTACTTATATCACTAAGAGACATTCCCCTGTAGTTATTAGGGTTGCCAACATCGCCTTTTTTGTGTAATGTTAGAATGATAGATTCAGTCCAGTTATCTGGAAAAAAGACCATTATCAAAGATTTTGTTGAATAATTTTTGCAAAAAAAGTACAACATTTTCACCACCATTTTTTTTTAGTAGTTCTCCAATGATTTGATCAGGACAGCTGCTTTATCATGTTTAAGTTTTCTAAGTGCCAATAATATTTCATCTTTAGATATGGGACGATCAAAATCTTTGCTCAGTTTCTTCATAGTCACCATCAGTGTTCATGGAGTTGTCTACTACGTCTTTCTCTAGCAGGGTTTTGAAGTGCTGCAACCATTTGTCGACAGATATATTATTCTTTGGCTGATTCTTTCAAAATGAAGCCTTCTTAATATTCTTCCAGAACTGAACTTGAGAAGTGATGGAAGACATCATATCTGCAAGTAATAGACAGATAGAGAGAGAGATGGAGTGAGACTAGCACCCAGACCACCACTCATGGTCTAATGGATGGGGTGGGGGTGGCAGTTTTTTGCCCAAACAGGAATCGAACCACCGCACACTTCCGACCCGGACTTTTTGCTTTTCTAGGCATGCGCGTAACCTTTAAATCACCGATCTGCCGTATCATTATCATTACTACTATTACGATTATTGTTGTTATTATTATTGTTGTTGTTATTATTATTGTTATTATTATTATTGTTATTATTATTATTACCATTCTTCTTCTTATTATTATTATCATCATTGTATGGAATTTGTGTAGTGCTGAACTTTGTCCAGCCAACAATGATGAAGGTAAAGAGGATTAAACAAAAAATATGACAGGGACAACGAAGGACAATGACGTTGATGGTGTTCCCATTGACAGGTACGGCCACACGTGGAAATGGGGAGACGGAGCCATTGCCTACAACTTCCATTCCTCCTTCAGGCAAAATGGAAGCAATGCTGTCCTGGGCGCATCCAACGGGCTGTCACAAGTAAAGACAAAATCAAAGGTCTCAATGGTGAGAAACAACACAATCCTTTTTCTCTCTAGTCTCCTCTATACAGGGGGACGGGATAGCCTGGTGGTTAGAGTGATGTATTCGTGATCTGCTGACCCGGGTTCGAATCTTGTTCATTAGAGGATTTTTTTCCCTCTGGAATTAACATCAGTGCCGATTCAACTCTCCCCTAAAAAGTCTCTGATGCCTCCCCATTGACCACTTAGGTTATGGGACACCTTTGCTTTTTTAAAATTCAAACAATGACAGAGAAGTGCCATTAAAAAGACCGATCTGTTAAAAATCAATTCCACTGTCAAAATGTTCACAGCAAAAGAGGACTAAATCTTACCAACTCTAATCAGCAAACACTAGGTCAGGCAGGACTTTTCCCCTGTATTGTGGCCTTAAGAGCACAGCCTCACATTTTTGTTGGGGTTAGTTTAAAGAGTTTTTTGTTTTATTTCTCGCAAATCATCCATTTCTTGCTTTCTTAACAGCACACCCCCCCCCCCCCCCCCCCAACATACCTTGTATGCTTAGTTCCTATCTTTTACAGTGCTTTTCTTTAAGCTGACTCGCTAAGTTTCAGATGTTTGGATAATATCAGTTTCATAACCATTGTGAAACTATGTGTTATAGTTTAGATTATCCTTTTGATCATTTTCGTGTGGATATTTTTGTTGTGTTTGAATTGTTGTATTGCTGTAAGGTGGAAAAGTTTAAATAAACTGCTTTTTTCTTCATTGCTTTGTCTCAATCTAGACAAGATATCTGAAAAGGCTGCTATGCAGAGAACCATTGCTAAAAGCTCAACCATCAAGGCCCAGTGAAAAAATTGTTATAAACATCACAAGTGATTGGACACAGAGGTCACCTGTGCAGCTTGTGACATGTCGTCTGCAGCACATGACACTGGGACTACTGGCCTGTGACCCGGAAAGCCTGTGTTCAGGGACAGGTATATTAGAAGGCAGAGACATGCTGCAAACTGCCATGTGCAGGACAGCAATGACGACTCAACCAACAGCACCTTATTTCCAATGTGATGGACATTTGGGTCAGTATGTGCCTTACAGCATGGTGTGTAACTGGCGCCCAGATTGTGAGGATCGGAGCGATGAAGCGTTTTGTCAGTTTCCACCTTGTGCATCAGACACATTTGACTGTGGCCACGGACAGGTTTGTATTCACTTCATTTGATTTCTTTGTTGTCTGTATCTTTTTGGTTGGTCATCTCCTTTACTCCACCTGTCTCTCACTCTCTCTCTCTCTCTCTCTCTCTCTCTCTCTCTCTCTCTCTCTCTCTCTCTCTCTCTCTCTCTCTCTCTCTCTCTCTCTCGCCAGTTGGAAATCAATGACAGCTCATCTGCCTCAACCATTGATTTCAAACGAAGTTGTTCTCCCAATACTAGTTAGGCTCTGGCATCACTGGCAGTCTGTTGACTGGTGTTGTAACACCACTTTGTCAAGCCACCGGCTTTGTCTTGGAGGTGTTGCTGCAAAAGGCTGAAGACAGACCAGCCAACTGTCGACCAACGTGTTCCACATTAATTTTCCACCCCGACAGCCATCTTGGTCAAAGGACTGCTGGTACTGATGAACACAAGCACGCATGACCAAAGAGCCCAGTGGTCAGAGCACTTGCTCTTTCCAAGCTAACGTAAAGCAGCCGTGAGAATGGTTGTGTCGCAGATGAAGACCATTCGTGCACCATATCTTCAGTATAGTTCCTCGGTTCACCCAGTTGTAAATGGGTACACACCCCCTCTAAGTAACGCAGTAAGGGAGAGGAGAGGGGTCCTTCCCGCACACCCTCAGGATGCTGGCACTCAGAGAAGCTGAGATCTCTGATACTTTGCTCCCAAAGACTGTACAGGTTATGGGAGCACCTTTACGTTAAAAATGCAAATGCATTTCTGAAACATTTGACAAATATTTTGCTACTTAAAATTATTTTTAAAAGAATGAAATCTCCGATATTCATAGTTAGTCTCCATGCCAATTTTGCTTGTAGCAAGAAATAAGTTGATGGTTAAACTTGGTGATAAAAAGATATATTCGTAAACTACGCCTTGACTCAACCATACAATCCCAAAGCTGTTTCCATTTGATATCTTCTGTATTTTTGATACTCAGTTTACATAACTGGCTTCATGCTGAAACTGAAGCATCTCAGAAGCCTGCCTGCTCAGTCGAGATTTAGGCAACTTCATGATTTTAACCAATACTTGTGCATTTTATAGCTGTTGTAATTTTTAGTGGCTACCTTCCCGTTTCGCCATACACTAATTCATTTGATATATGCAGTGGAACATTAAAAAATCTTTTAATCATGGGTATGTCATTGGTCTGTTGTAATCCCCATATCTTAGCTGCATAGGTTGGAATAGGTTCGATTTGTGTATCAAACAGTTTCCAAAAGAGGTTCGTATCATTTGTCTTTAATTTCTTTAAAGACCTTAGGATTTCCATAATGTCCCTCTCTCCCTGTTACGAATGTCTGACAGCACATTATTGATCCTCAGCTTTGTAGTAAAGACCACCCCCTAAGTATTTGTATGCCTTAGTTACCTGAATTTCTTCTTGGCCCAAACCATTTTTCTCTAGCTGGTAAATGGCCACCCTTTTTAAATACCATAAGTTTTGTTTTCTCCAGGTTAACTGTTACTTATTGCTAATCAGACTACTTATGTAACATGCTTAACTGACTTTGAAGTCCAATACTTGCATCTGGCATCAAAATCACATTGGCAGCAAACAAAAGTGGGAATATCTCAGCCACGCCAGAAACCAGTTGTATGCTGTGTTTTCCGACTTAAGACAAACTAACAGCCAATTTATTGATGAAAAAGGAAAAATGCAGGGGGCTGAGAAGGCACCCCTGTTTCACTCCCCATGGGGAACAGAAATATTTGGTGTAAAAATCTTTATCACAAACGCATGCAAGCACAGTATCATACACACTCTTTATACAATTTACACTTTGTCTTTCATAGCCTCTCTCCCACTAAACTTATAATTCTTGGTGACTTCAACTTCCATTTCGACAACCAGTCTTCTCCAGATGTCAAACGTCTTTCTCTTTCTCTGTCCAACCATTCTCTCTCTCAACAGGTAAACGAAGCAACGCGCAGATCTGGTCATATTTTAGACTGGCTGATTACTAATACTTCATTCAATCTTGTCACATCTGTTTCTGTCACCGACGAACTGCATTCTGATCATTCCGCCATTCTTTTCCATCTCAACATCACAAAACCTGTCAGAAATAAGAAATATGTTACTCGTCGCAATCTTAAGGCCTTAGACATTCATAACTTCTCTTCCCAAGCTTCCGAACGTTTTTCACAAACCTCTGACCACACTGACCTCTCTGATCACTATACACTATTCTCCGCCAACTGCTTGATGAGCATGCACCTCCTACTGATCATCTCTCCCTGACAGACCCTGTGCGCATGGTATACCCAAGACATCTTGATAGCGAAGCGTAAACGCCGACAACTAGAACGGCAGTGGCGGAAAGTCAAAAACCGAAATCAACAAACAGCTTTTCCGAAAACAAATAAACAAAGTCAAACTCTTAATCCATTCAGCAAAGACAGACTACTACTCTTCCCAAATTCTCTGTGCTACATCCATAAAATCTCTTTTTTCCCTCACCTCAAATCTCCTTGGATCTGCAAAAACAACTCCTTTGCCTAACACCCACAGCCTGTCTGAACTTCCATCCATATTTTCTGCCTTCTTTTCAGACAAAGTTCGAAACATACGTTCCAGACTTGATCAAACTCAATTCCAGCCTGCGCCTCCTGACCCCCAGTTCACTGGCACTCCTCTCTTTTCCTTCCATCCCACAAGTGAAAAAGAAATCATGACAATTCTGAAGGAAATGACATATAAAATCATGCGACCTTGATCCCATACTGCTCCTGTTTTCTCACAATGCTTTCCACAACTTGTGCTATTATCACTAAAATAGTAAACTCATCTCTTCAGTCAGGAAATTTTCCATCAGCTCTTAAAACAGCAATAGTCACACCTCTACTGAAAAAGCACGACCTCGATCCCAACATTCTGAAGAATTATAGGCCTGTCTCAAACTTACCTTTGTCTCTAAAGTACTAGAAAAAGTTGTTCTCAAAAGCTCAAACAATCACCTTCATTCCAATGATCTTCTTCCCACTTTTCAGTCTGCCTATCGCCCCAACCACAGCACCAAAACCACCCTAGTCCATACTTTAGATACACTTCTACTTGCTTCTGATGCAGGAAAAATCTCCCTCCTCACTCTTCTTGACTTATCTGCAGCCTTTGATACCATAGATCACTCAATTCTTCTTTCTCGCCTCCAAAATACGTTTGGTATTAATGGCACAGCCCTCACCTGGTTTACTTCATACTTCACAGACCGGTTCCAGAAAGTTATTATAAACAAAATTCAATCAAAACCTGTCAAAATGGAATGTGGAGTCCCGCAGGGATCAGTCCTGGGCCCTGTTTTCTTTACTCTCTACACTGCTCCACTCTCACATATAATAAACAACCACCCTATTGATCATCATTTCTATGCCGATGATACTCAACTTCAGTGCAGCGATACTGTTGAAAACTTGCCTTCCCTCCTGACAAATATGTCCTACTGCCTTCAAGACATTCAAAACTGGATGACTCAGAACAAGTTACAACTTAATGCCGATAAAACCGAAGCCATGCTCATTATGGACCCAACATAAACTTTCCTCTATCGCAAAAACTTCAATAGAATTCGGCAATACGTCAGTTCCTTTGTCCAACTCTGTGAAGTATTTAGGAGTAGTTCTTGACAACACACGCTCTAAGAAATATCATCACCAACCTGCATCTTGCTACTTCAATTGCGCGCAGAACGCGATTCGCAAGTATCGTCCACTGAGCAACTTCCAAGCTTTCACATCTCTCATCTTTCACGTTTAATACTGTAATCTCTTTTGTGGCCTAACCAGCATCATCTATCCAACGCTCTTCAAAACGGCCAAACAAAAATAAAACTACAAAACTCGTGCACTCGACTAGTCCGATAAGAAAGAAAAAATCTAACGACATCACACCTCTTCTGCCATCTCTTTCCTGTTCCTGCTCACAAAACTGGATATAAGATCATACCCTCTGTTCAAATGTCTCCACAAATCTGCACTTCTTATCTCCTTAACTGTCTTCACCGTACACGCCATCCAGTTTCCCTTCATTCACCGCAGATACTTTGTGCTTTCGAACACCCAATTCAACAAACCACTGTTGGCCGTCGCTCTTTCTCTGTTTCTGTCCATCCACCTGGAATGACCTTCCCTCTTTCACTCGTCAAAAGCCTTCACTTGATTCCTTCAAATCCAGCCTCAAAAACACACTTATTTCCTACCTGAGACTTTCCCCCACATATCTGTCCCTAATTTTCAACAGCATCTTTCACCTCTAAGTGTTGTTCCGTGTGGGTGTGTGTGTGTGTGTGTGTGTGGTGTGTGTGTGTGTGTGCGTGTGGTGGTAGTGCCGCGCATGATTTAAATCTGTTGCTCATTATGTTTAAGGAGAGTTGCATGCCTGTAAATGATTGAGTGCAAGCGCTTCGATTTGTTTGGTTTTTTTTTACAAGATTCAGCGCTATATAAATTTCATATATTATTATTATTTCATCAGAATAGTCCACAAGGCATTCCTGTTTAAAGAGTCCAATGCTTTATTGAAGTCCACAAAAGCAACATTAAAATTATTTTTCTTGATATCAATTTCTGTTCTACAATGTAGAGCGTAAATATATGGGGAGAGAGAGAATGAAACATAGGTACTGTACTGTACAGTATAGAATATAGGTACTGTTAATTATTGTGATCCACAGTGTCACCACTGTTAATCAGAAATGATTGTGTGTTCTTCATTTCCAAATAGTGCATTAATAGCAACCAAGTTAGAGATAGGTTCGTCAACTGTATGACAAAACGGGATGAAGAACAATTAGAACTTCATACCATCACTGCCTTCAATGTGACCAACCCTCCAGCACTGGTCATTTTTGACAGACCAGGCAGTTTCTCGTTGATTCCACTTCCCAGGAACTCCACGCAGTGTCCAGAAACACACTACAAGTGCTCCAGCAATGGATATTGTCTGCCTTTCTACACCAGATGCAATGGTGTGGTTGACTGTCCAGGCCACCAAGATGAAGCTGTGTGCAGTGATTTTACATGTGCAGGGTTGTACCGATGTCGTGGGACAGATAGACAGATATGTCTGCATGTGGAGCACCTCTGTGATGGCTGGCCTCAGTGTCCACAACAGGATGACGAAGCCATGTGTGGCGTCAAAGAGTCGTGCCCTGGTGGCTGTGTCTGTTATGGAATCTCATTTACAGAGCTCTTTGTTTTTCAGCCCGAGACTATGCCCAAACTGCGTTATCTGGAAGGCAGAAGGAGTGGCCTGCAGCAACACACCATATTTAGTCAGACCATGCTGATTCATTTAGGTGTTGCAGCCTGTGGCTGGAGAAATTTGACTGGCTTTCATATGCCTAATCTCTTTGTATTGGACATCAGTGATAACGATTTTGACTCTATCCATTTTAAACAGTTGTCTAAACTACGCAACCTTAGACATCTTCATCTGTCAGGAAACCCACTGTCCTCTGGTCTTTCTGGCCTAAGTGTCATCAGCCACAAAATGGAGTCCCTTCTGGTTTTGAATTTTTCACAAGTATTAAACAGTGATTTTCATTTGACTGCTTTATCTGACTTGCTGCCAAACATCAAAGTTTTAGATTTTTCCCATTCTGGATTGACCTCACTCCAAGGCAGGTGGCTGTTTCCAAAGCTGGAAACTTTGAATGTGCGAGGCTGTCCTCTAGTTGACTTCAGCGCTGACTTCATGAAGCAAATGGATAATCTTCAATGGGTGTTGGCTGACACCTTCAAGCTGTGCTGTCCTGAACTACTGCCACAGAACTTTATGGGACAGTGTAAAACGCCAGCTGATGAACTGTCTTCCTGTGAAAATCTGCTGAAATCTGGGCTGTACCGAGCCACTTTGGCAATCCTCACCATGACTGCTGTGTTAGGAAACCTGGGTAGTTTTGTGTATCGTCTCTGGTCTACCAGGGCTAGATTTAAGGTTGGATATACAGTATTTGTCCTACATCTGTGTGTATCAGATTTCTTCATGGGGGTTTACTTGTTTATCATTGGATTGGCAGACCGTATGTTTGATGGTAGTTACTTGTGGAATGAGTATTCTTGGAAAAGAAGCCCAATGTGCACTATGGCAGGATTCCTTTCTCTGTTATCATGTGAGATGTCATCCTTTTTCATCTGCCTCATCACCTTGGATCGTTTTCTGGTGATCTGCTTTCCATTCAGTCGCTTTCGCTTTGGGGTCAGGTCAGCACACGTGGCCTCACTGATCACCTGGATACCTGGGCTAATCCTGGCCTCACTACCTGTACTCCCTGTGACATCCCACTGGGCCTTCTACAGCCAGACAGGCATCTGTATTCCTCTGCCAGTCACAAGAGCCGACTTTCCTGGGAGCCACTATTCCTTTGGAGTCATGATTGTCTTGAACATGGTTTTATTTCTGTTGATTGCATCAGGTCAGGCTCTGATCTACTGGTCGGTCAGAGTCAACACAATGCCAGGTAGTGCATCAGCAGGCAAAGATAGCGCTGTTGCCAATGAAAAACACAGATCCAAAGAAACTGCAGTTGCTCGTCGTCTTCTGATTATCGCCATGTCAGACTTTCTGTGCTGGTTTCCTATTGGTCTCTGTGGTCTTCTGTCCAAGCTGGACATTGCCATTTCAGGAGAAGTTAACGTTGCCATGGCAGTTTTAGTGCTGCCACTGAATTCTGCTCTGAATCCTTTCCTTTATACATACACCATCATATACCAGAAACAGCAGAAAGCTAAAGAAAGTAGACTTTGCAGGGTCATCGCAGCACAGATAGGTGCATCGAATCGTTGAACTCAGCTTTAGTACGATGTGTTTGTTTGGGATTTTTTTAAGGGGGAGGGGGGCAGTAAGTATTATGTTTGTCATTAGTATTTACAATATGATTCCTTTGATTACATGTTTACTGCTCTCTGTAGCTTCTGTTCTTGTTTGTCTTATTGGCAGTCTGTCTCTTTGCTGAGCTCTGTCATCAGATGCCAGTCTCTTTCATGTTTAATGCAGTTTGTTTATGTCAGCACTGACTCCACTCCCTGAGAAGTTCTTTAGATGAGACTATAAACCAAGGCCCCAAGAATGAATGCTCGCAACACATCTTGCACACACGTTCAAACTCATTGAGTCAGTCATCCAGGTAAGTGTGGAGGGGCATGCCATGACTGTGAGCCACTATCTTCACCCCATGGACAATGTGGGTGAACAACCAAGAAGCAGCTGAGAGACCAGGGCTTGGACCTGGTAGACTCCATACAGGCCTCCAAAGCACAGCCATTTCTGGCCAGGTAGACTGGGATGTGAAAGAATGCAAATATAGATCCAGAGAAGTTGCCAAGTTGCTGTCTCAAAGCCTCTTGGATTGTTGAGACAGAACCCATCCGGGAAAAAAAAATCCTTTTCGAAGGCATAGAGTGGAGACAGGTCTAGGACTGGTCTCCATTTACTGGAGGCTTTGGAAACTAAGAATAATCTTCCATAGAATCCTGGAGAAGAATTATCGGCACTATGGCTTCTTTAAGGAGTATGGCCTGAATCTTGGCCCTTAGAGCCTACCTCCATATTTTGTCACAAGGGGAGCAAGCCTCTGGTGGCAGTGTGGTGAGGGGTTTTCTGGTCCTTCTTTGGAAGGGGGGATCTCTCCTCCAGCCTGTCATGCACCCAGTCACATGCTCTGATTGCCATCCACACATGGGGAAACAGGGAGCAGGCCCTAGCCAGGGCTGGGTGCAACGGGGGAACAGACAGGAACGGGGTAGCCTGGTGGTTACAGTGATGTAGTCGTGATCTGATGACTCGGGTGTGAATCTCGTTCAAGAGGATTTTTCCTCTGGGGTTAACATCAGTGCCGACTCCACTCCCCCGAAAAAGTCTTCGGATGAGACTATAAACCGAGGCCCCATGTGTGAACGCAAGCAGAACATCTTGCACACATGTTAAAACCCATTCCGCTTTTCGGAAGATTAGGCCATTGTGTGCCGGTGGGAACGGATGACACAATTGACAAAACTGCATACACACGGGGGCTGGATGTAAACAAGCATATGACTGCTTATTCCATTATCCTCGAAATAAAAGACTAAATAAATAAATAAATAAAATTGTTGAGGGTGCCTTCCCTGACTGGAAATGAATCTGGATTGGGGCGAGGGGTGGGCCTTTGCCCAAAGGGACACCAAACACGCTGCCCTGTGCGCTGTCTGCTTTGCCTGAAAAGAGTGGAAGTAGCAAGGAACACGGACTTGGTAGGTGAATACGCAAACTGTTGAGGCAGTGATGCACCTGGGACCTGCTTTAGGTGGTAGTATCAAGGGGCCAGCTGAAGGGGCCTAGAGAGAATGTCCAACTGGAGGATGCTCTCAAATGCCTCACCAAAAAGCAAGGCTGTGGACAGTGCCGTGGTCAGAGGATTAGAGACCCCACAATTCTGTAGTAGGAAGGCTCTGTGGCCATCCAGGCAGCTGAGCAAAATTCTTCCCACAGCCACCATGGTGCACTAGGCACCCAAAGACCCCTGTTGCCATATTGGGGTTGGTAGGGAGTCTTTGGAGGACCAAATTTGTGATGATAAAACGCGCTGCAGCCAAAGAGTCCGCCGCCAACAGTGAGGCCCCCTTAGGTTTCCCTTGCACTTAGGCAAAAAGGGAGCATATCTCCTGTTTTACCAAATCTACTAGGCCTCTTCAAGGGGCAAGGTGGGAGGTGGAGGGCCTCTAACCGTTAAAAGGGGTTGCCTGCGAAGCAGTATTTGCCTGGACAATCTCCACTATGGCAGAAAGAAGGAACGTCTCGATGGTCTAGAGTCCCTGTCTTACAAGTCTTGAGATAGCTCGGTTTGGGGGCTGAACCTGACTTAGATTAGCCAGAGTGATGACAGACTTCTTGTCTGAAAGGCCCTCAATTAAACCCAACTGAGGAGGGGCTGGATCAGAGAGGACAGGGAGCGGGAGCTGAAGGGCCAGAGGTGAAAGTGGTGTCAGCAGAAGGTTGGGACTGCTGCCCTAGGGAAGCCATGATACGTTCCCCGAAGCTAAGTAGCCAAGGAAGAAGTGCAGCAAAGCCCGAAGGTTGTTCATTCCTGCCATACTTCTTTTTCATCGAATGCTCAGACAGCAACTACTGTTGTCTGTAATATGTGCGAAAATGTGTTGTGTTGCCATTAAGCACCTGACAAGTTAGGTTCAGCACATCTGACTTCGGCGTGGGAGAGAAGTGTTATATTTTATGTCTTTCTGGGGTGGAAAAAGCAGGAGAATGGACCAAAAGGGAAAAAAAAGAGGGAGGTGACAGGAGGAAAAATAACACGGCAGAAGCCAAGAGAGGGATAAAAAAAATGAGGGTGGCGGGGGGGGGGGGGGGGGGGGGGGGGGGGGGGGGGGGAAGAATCATAGCCCTGATATTCCAGAAGGTGGGGATTCTGTTTATTCTAAAAGTCCCTCGGCATCCCCATGGGGGATTCTTGTCTTACAACTGGGCTTACGTTGGAGAGGACCATAATTACGTTGCAGAAGTGACGTTGGAAGAGTTGTGCAGATAAGCAATCTCGCGTTCTGGAGAGGGCAGACATTGCTCACCTGTTTGTGGCGGGAGCTAAAGCTCTACCGACCGACCGGTCAGGACAAGATCCACAAGCACGATCTCGTGGGCTGGTGCCTACAGTGGCTGCTTCACGGAGAGGGAAGGAAATGAGAGCCTCTGGTTGTGTGAGAGTGGAGTGGGGTGGTAGCGGAAGGCAGAAACACTCAGAGCAAGGCTACATGTCAACCTCCCTCCTCCCCGCAGACCATGAACCTGCAAGGACAGTGCTGGCAGCCCGCTCATCCAGAAGGTGGGAAGCCCATCTACAGAGTCAAAGTCACTCGTTGATGCTAAACAGCGCTGCAGAGTAAGGAGCTGGGGCTGGTGGCCGTTTTGCTTGGTCAGGAAGGTCACAGTGCGCTAACCCGGCATAACTCAGTCAAGGGTCCTAGGGCTCAAAATTACTGCACCCCTGCCCTTTACCAGGCCCAAGTGTGGTCAGTTTCTGCTAGGATTAGCAGGATTCGGATGGAGTGGATAGCAGCTGAGAGGAGCTGAAGGTGGGGTGGGGTGGGTGGGGGCACTGACAGCTGTGATGTGAGGTGGGTGAGTCATCACTGGAGTCGGAATGTGCTCAGCACTGGAGAGGAAAGCCGCAGTGCTGGTAGTCCTGTGTACAGAAGGTGGTAAAGCCACACCCGAAGTCTGAACCAGAACCAGTGAGGATAGGAGCTGACGACAGCGAAGGAATGCTCTTCACCATCATCTATCCCGTTGTCCCGTAGGGGCACCAATGAAGATTTTGCAACCAGCTTCCTCCACTCCCCACGGTCTGGTCCTCTCCTTTCCGTAGCAACTCGTTGCACTCAAGGCCTGCAGTCCACTCTGATGTTGTCTTCCCATCGTTTTCTCTGTCTGCCTCTTCGTCTCCCTCCTTGTGCTGCTCCCTGTATAGGACAGTCTTGGAAGGGATGCTGCCTTTTGTCAAAGGGTGACGCTCACCTGTGCCTACTTCCCTGCCTGTTCTGATCTGATCCACCAGCAAAAGTGATCCAAAGAAAAAAAGCAACAATAATCCCACAGCGTAAAACAGCATGGCACACAAATCCAAGGAATAACACTCAGGTAATCCAATGGTCCTCAGCACTGAAAACAAAAATGTCTTTTTTTTTTATTTGAATCCGCAACGTTTACCCAAGGTACATCACAAAAGTAACACAAATATAGATCTCATATATTTTTCTTTTTAAACAAAAGTAATCCAAGAGAAACTGCACTGAACAAATTAATCCAAATGGGTTAAAAAAAAAAAAAGGTGAGTGTTACAGTCTTAATCACAAAAATTCCACACCCCAAAAATTACGGAAATAAAGGACGCTTTCAGAGAAGGCAGACGGGTCTAAAAGGCCGGTAAAAAAAAATTTAAGCTAATTCTCTGGAAGTGAAAAAGGAATACAAAAATCAATCCAGAAAGCAATAAGAATTTTGGGGGGAAGAAGCAGCTGAGGAACATAGAAAGATGTTCAACTGAAAGTGATGCCACAGAGCAGTGCATAACAAATTTCGGCTGCTGACAGAGCTGAAGTGGGCGCATGGTTTTAACATTAGGGCCTAGGGGGGGCCCACAAGCCAACCGTCGACGTAGCTTGGGGTAGGCTAGACCTAGACACTTGATGCTATGACGCTGATGACGTTTTTTCTCTCTTTTTACATCATCGACTTTTACTAACATGACTAAGCCCATGTCGCCGCCAAGCCGAGATGCACTTGTCAGATATGAGAAGTTTGTGTTATTAAATTCTTTTTCACATTGCACCGTGTTTTTTTTAATACAATTCTGTTCACAATAAACTACCTACACGATTATTTGATTTTTTATACCATTTACTTTGGGTAGTGATATAATGCTAGGCTCGCAGGTGACAGATCTGCGGCCTTAAATTATGAAAATATAGATCTAGTTCCTAACTTCCAAGGTACTCTGGTACATTGACATTGTTAGCAGAAAGAGTTAGGGGGGTTAGGGATTTTTTTTTTGGTAACCTATTCCACTCGTTTGAAATCTATTGTTTAGGAATTTTATGTCTATCATTATGGCTTGTAACCTTACTAGGTAAGTAATCACTTCCTGATGTATCATTGTGTGTTTCCCATGAACAAGAGGGTGCTAGTTTGGTAGAAATTAAACAAAGATTTATAGATCTTGCTTTGTGTTTGGAATCATTTGGAGCTCGGGTGAATCTGTCTTCATTTAAAAAGCAAAAAGAACTGTCAATCCTTTTTTTTTTACCAAACGTTTGCTTGTAACAGATGGACAATGATTATGTTTTCCAGAATGGTGCAGTATAGGCATTAAAATCACTGACAACAATCCACTGACCATGCACAAGGCTTTGGATATAGTGAAGCCACTCAGCCTTGTCCTCGCTCGAGTAGGTCTAAATAAATCGAGAACAGGCATACATCCATCATTTTTCAGCCACTTGTTGAATCTAAGTTATAGTCACTCCACTTGATTGAATGCCCAAATGGTTTTTCATAGTTTTTCAATAGTGATCAGCATGGAATACAGATGTTATCAGTCGTACTGCACAATGTTTGCATTGAGTTTGAGGAAGAAAGGGCATAGACAAAGGAAGAACATCAGGCAGTAGAGACAAGTATGAGATAATAACATAAAACAGTGTTTATCTCTGAAGCAATGTATCCCAATGTTACAAAAAGAGGCTTTCTTTTCCCAAGTGTGTTTGACATTATTGGTACATTGTGTTACAGTATCTCTCTCTCTCTCTCTCTCTCCTCTCTCTCATCCTCTCTCTCTCTCTCTCTCTCTCTCTCACTCTCTCTCTCCTCTCTCTATCATGATTGTAGACCATTCATAAATAAATAATGTAAACACGCAAAAAAAAAAATTCATGGTAGATGGATACAATAGGTGTATTCAAGCCCTTCAAGTTAGTATATTTCTGTGTATACTTTTTTCCGTTTGCAAGTTAGTATATTTCTGTGTATACTTTTTTCCGTTTGCTGTATAACTTGCACTTACCCTTCCGTCACCTTCACCTATCCCGTAGTCCCGCGGACCATGGGGGCCCCACTGAATATTTTGCAACCAGCTTCCTCCACTCCGTTTCTCTGCTTTCCGTAGCAATTCGTGCCACACAAGGCCAGGCCACTCTCTGAAGTTGTCTTCCCATCGTTTTCTCTGTCTGCCTCTTCGTCTCCCTCCTTGTACTGTTCCCTGTAGGACAGTCTTGGCCAGTCCAGATGTTCGTGCGACGTGCCTGTTCCACTTAAGTTTGCATCTTTTCATTAAGTCAGGAGCTCTTCATATGGTCCGATGGCGTTTTTAATTCTGGTTTTCACTTCCTCATTACCCTGTCCCTGGGAGACGGGATAGCCTAGTGGTTAGAACATTGCGCTCGCAATCTGACGACCCGGGTTCGCCCGTCCAAGGGGATATCCCCTGGAGTTAACATCCGTGCAGACTCCACTGTACCCGAAAGTCCCTCGGATGAGACTATAAACCGAGGCCCCGTGTGCCAACGCACGCATAACATCTTGTGCACACGTTAAATCCTGTTCCGCTTTTTGTAGAGAAGGCCATTGTGTACGGGTGGGAACAGATGACAGAATTTACAATACTGCATACACACGGGGACTAGGTGTAAAAAAAGCGCATGAGTGCTTATTCCATTTTCCTCGATATAAAAAAAAAATTATCGTGGCTAGCAAAGGTAATGTTACGTTTGGTTAGGTGTTGGAAATGACGTTGAAGGATGGGAGTATTTATGTGTCATATTTCTTTGTCGTCATTTCTGTTTTCAAAAAGTAAGGGTCGCAATACAATAGCTCTTGAATTCCATTGCAGTATGTTGCATTTTCTTGTCTTTAGATATAGTGGTATTTATTAATTTTGTATTATGCCTTCTTCTTCTTCTTCTTCTTCTTCATTGTTTTCTGTTTCTTTGGTTTGTCATTGTTTTGGGATTGGGGGTGGGTTTTTTTTTTTGGGGGGAGGTCTGTTTAATTAATTTATTTATTTAAAATGTATTTTGGTTGTTGTTTTGCTGTTGATTTCTGAATGTTGCTTTGTTTAGATTAAAAAAAAATCTATTGACCTATAACACGATCTATAAGTTGCAGTAGATCTAGGTGTGTTATCAATTGGGTTTTTTTTTTTTTAAACTGTTAGGGGACGGGATAGCTCAGTGGTCGGAGCACTCGCTTTCCCCCAGCCAAGTTAAGCAGCGTCGAGCGTGGTTACCAGTTGGATGGGTGACCGTTTGCGCGCCTTGGCTTCAGTACAGTTCCCCCAGCTGTAAATGGGTACCTGCCCTCTTTAGGGTCAGGGAAGGTAAAGCAGCGAGGGAGAGGAGATGGGCTCCGCCCTCAATATGCTGCCCTAGAGAAGTGAGGTCTCTGACGCCTCGCTCCCCTACGACCTTATAGGTTATGGGACTCCTTTACCTTGGCTCTGCAATTCTATTGCAGTATTGCATTTTCTTGTCATTAGATATTGTGGTATTTATTAATTTTGTATTCTTCTTCTGTACTGAACTTGTACAGCATCAATGCAAACCTGATCAGAGTCATCAAACAGCTGTACAGCGAGGCCACCAGTGCAGTGTACTACAACAACAACATTGGAGAATGGTTTCGAACAACAGTTGGAGTAAGGCAGGGCTGTCTACTCTCACCCACCCTTTTCAACATCTTCCTTGAGAGAATCATGGCTGATGCACTGGAACATCATGAAGGATCAGTCAGCATTGGTGGCAGAACGATCACAAACCTCCGCTTCGCAGATGACATTGATGGAATAGCAGGATCAGAAAAAGAGCTTGCCAGCCTAACAGAACACTTGGATAAGGCCTCCAAAACATACGGCATGGAAATCAGTGCAGAGAAGACCAAACTGATGACTAATAACACCAACGGCATTAGCACTGATATCAGGGTTAATGACCAGAAGCTAGAAACAGTTCAAAGCTTCAAGTACCTGGGAGCCATTGTATCCGACCAGGGATCCAAGCCAGAAGTAGTATGCAGGACTGCACAGACAATAACAGCTTTGTCAAAACTAAACACCATCTGGAGAGATAAGAATATCTCACTTATCTCCAAGATCAGACTAATGCGCTCCCTTGTCATATCCATATTTCTGTATGCCTGTGAATCATGGACCCTGACTGCAGATTTGGAGAGGAGAGTACAGGCAGTGGAGATGAGATGCTTTCGGAGACTCCTTGGCATCTCCTACAAAGACCACATAAGCAACGAAAGCGTGCATAACAGAATCCAGCAAACCATTGGACCCTATGAGAACCTTCTAACGATCGTGAAAAAGCGTAAACTTAAGTGGTATGGGCATGTCACAAGATCCCAAGGAATTACAAAGACAGTTTTGCAAGGCACTGTCAAGGAGGAAGAAGAAGAGGCAGACCAAGGAAGAGCTGGGAGGATAACATCAGTGAATGGACAGGCCTAGAACTCAACAAAACCCTGAGAAAGGCAGAACAGAGAGAAGAATGGAGGGAACTGGTTGCTGAGTCTTTGAGGGTGCCCCCACGGTCGTCAGACTACGGGACAGATAGATAGATTCTTCTTCTTCTTCTTCTTCTCTTCTTTCTTCTTTCTTCTTCTTCTTCTTCTTCTTCTTCTTCTACTACTACTAATACTACTACTACTACTACTACTACTACTACTTCTTCATTGTTTTCTGTTTCTTTGGTTTGTCATTGTTTTGAGATTGGGGGTGTTTTTGTTGGTGGTGGTTTTGGGGGATTTTGTGTGGGGGGGGGGGGGAGGGGGGGAGGGGGGGGGAGGTCTGTTTAATTAATTAATTTATTTAAAATGTATTTTGGTTGTTGTTTTGCTGTTGATTTCTGAATGTTGCTTTGTTTAGATTTTAAAAAAATCTATTGGCCTATAACACGATCTATAAGTTGCAGTAGATCTAGGTGTGTTATCAATTGGGGTTTTTTAAAACTGTTAGGGGACGCGATAGCTCAGTGGTCGGAGCACTCGCTTTCCCCCAGCCAAGTTAAGCAGCGTCGAGCGTGGTTACCCGTTGGATGGGTGACCGTTTGCGCGCCTTGGCTTCAGTACAGTTCCCCCAGTTCACCCAGCTGTAAATGGGTACCTGCCCTCTTTAGGGTCAGGGAAGGTAAAGCAGCGAGGGAGAGGAGAGTGGGCGCCGCCCTCAATATGCTGGCCCTAGAGAAGTGAGGTCTCTGACGCCTCGCTCCCCTACGACCTTATAGGTTATGGGACTCCTTTACCTTTACCTTTTTAAGGGTCGCAATACAATGGCTCTGCAATTCCATTGCAGTATTGCATTTTCTTGTCATTAGATATAGTGGTATTTATTAATTTTGTATTCTGCCTTCTTCTTCTTCTTCTTCTTCTTCTTCTTCTTCTTCTTCTTCTTCTTCTTCTTCTTCTTCTTCTTCTTCTTCTTCTCTTCTTCTTCTTCTTCTTCTTCATTGTTTTCTGTTTCTTTGGTTTGTCATTGTTTTGGGATTGGGGTGTTTTTTGTTGGTGGTGGTTTTGGGGGATTTTTTGGGGGGGAGGTCTGTTTAATTAATTTATTTATTTAAAATGTAATTTGGTTGTTGTTTTGCTGTTGATTTCTGAATGTTGCTTTGTTTAGATTTAAAAAAATCTATTGGCCTATAACACGATCTTTAAGTTGCAGTAGATCTAGGTGTGTTATCAATTGTTTTGTTTTTTTAAACTGTCTTCTTGAAGCTCCCGGGTTGGTAGGTGATTGGGGGTGATGGGGTGTTGACATCTGCGTCTCCTTAGGACTGCTATCCTTTTTTTTTTTTTAATATTTGTTCGCTCCCCACCCAGGGGCTCCAAGGTTCAATTCCCCAACGGTGAGACTTTTGCGTATGTGACCGTTTTTGTTTTTGTTACCCCACTGTTTAGGTATCAGTATTCCAACTTCTGGGCTGGTCTCCAAACACGACACCTGTGTGCATGCTTGGTGTTGTTTTGGATTAAAAAAAATTGTTTGTTCCTACCAGCACGAAATTGCCTACTCTTCCGAAAGGTGGAACGGGTTTTTAACGTGTGTGCAAGATGCTCTGCGCGGCATTCGTACACACGGGGCCTCGGTTTACAGTCTTATCCGAAAGACTGTGACATTCATTTCGATTTTCTCGTCAAACTGGGAAGAAAGGACGAGGCTGGGAATCGAACTCAGAACCTCACGGTTTTACTTGTTAGGCAGGTGAAGGACGTCTTAACCGTCCTGCCACCTTCCTTCTTGGATTAATATCTGACTCTTTAAGATCTAAGACACGAGTTTCGATTGTTCAAAAAAAAAAGAAGAAGACAGATTTGGCTCTGTTGGGAAAATCAGTGTCAGATCTGATAGTGATTTCGGATGATTTATTGTTCTCAACTGTTCGCATCTTATGAAATGGCTACATTACGATAGGGATCTGTTGTTGTTGTTGTTGTTGTTGTGCGTTCCCCAGCTTTACACCTTGGGGGTCACCCAGAACATGCCACACTCTGACTCACTCATCCCACCTGGGAATCACTGCAAGATAGGAAGTTCACCGGATGAGGAGAAGTTTGCGTGTATGAATGACTCTTTTCAAGTACCTCGCCATAGAGGCAGCCATACTCCGACTTCAGAGGATTTGTTTTTCGTCTTTAAAGGAGAGTGCAGGTTGTTCTGTTAAGAGCTTGTCGTGGCTGAAGGCAATCTCAACACAACATTTTACTTTGAATTTGATTTCATGGGTGGTTTGGAGGCACCGTGGTCGAGTGGTTTAGGCGGTCAACTCGTAATCCAGAGGTCGCGGGTTCGATCCCCGCTCGGCTCGGTGTTGTGTCCTTGGGAAAGACACTTTACTCCTATTTTCCTCACTCCACCCAGGTGTACAAGTGGGTACCAGCTCTGCTGGGGAAGTATCTGGCGACAGACTAGCGTCCTGTCACAGGGGTGGTGAAAAACCATCAGTTCGCTTAACGCTACAGAAACCGGGATAAGCTCCGGCTCTATGGGCCTTCTGGCTCGAAAGAACATACTTTCATGGGTGGTTGTTGTTTTGTTGGGGGTTTTGGGGGGGGGGGGGGGGGGGGGGGTACCAGGAGTATGTCTTGACTGTGATGCCAGTTGCTTGGGAACTTATGTTAATGATAGATGTTTTAACAACAACATAACAACAACAATAACATAAGAACGTTTTAGTGTAGGCATTGGTAATTAGCTGATGTTAATAACTGACACAGCTATTGGCCTGGGCCAACGTTAGTCATCAAAGAGTAATGCTCCAATCTCTCCATAATTACGTCTGTAAAAGAGGATGATTGCAAGGGTACCTTAAAGGTAGGACAGAGGTCTGTGCAATCCAAACTTTGAATTTGATTTAGTGGGTGTACCGGGGACGGGATAGCTCAGTGGTCGGAGCACTCGCTTTCCCCCAGCCAAGTTAAGCAGCGTCGAGCGTGGTTACCAGTTGGATGGGTGACCGTTTGCGCGCCTTGGCTTCAGTACAGTTCCCCCAGTTCACCCAGCTGTAAATGGGTACCTGCCCTCTTTAGGGTCAGGGAAGGTAAAGCAGCGAGGGAGAGGAGATGGGCTCCGCCCTCAATATGCTGGCCCTAGAGAAGTGAGGTCTCTGACGCCTCGCTCCCCTACGACCTTATAGGTTATGGGACTCCTTTACCTTTTTTTTACCTTTATGGGGGGTACCAGGATATGTCTTGACTGTGATGCCAGTTGGTTGGGAACTAATGTTAAATGATAGATGTTTTAACGTCTGAGGCCCAATTTGTTTTTATCGACTTATTACTTTAAACAGTACGGCAATGTCAATTTGTTGGGAACTTATGTTTATGACAGATGCTTTAACAGAACTGGTCTTGGGCTCCAAATGTGTCGACTTATTGACTTACTTGACTTATGCCTCTTGGTTCCTTGGGGAACATAGGGCTGCAACAACATCCCTCCAACGAACTCAGTTTTGGGAGATCCTCTTCAGCTCGCCCCATGTCATTCCGGCTGCCTTCGTTTCTTCGTCAACACTTCTGCGCCAGGTCTGCTTTGGTCGACCAACTTTCCGCGTCCCTTGTGGATTCCAGTCAAGGGCCTGCCTGGTGACATTTGACGCAGGCTTGCCGAGTGTATGGCCATCCATCCCCACTTCCTTTGTTTAATAATGGACTCGATTGGGTTTGTCTGGTCCTGTCCCACAGTTGTTTGTTGGATATGACTTCCAGCCACCTGATGTTGAGGATGGACCTGAGGCATTTGTTGGTAAAAGACTGGAGTTTGTGGGTGTTGGTTTTTGTTACCCGCCAGGTTTCTGAGCTATAAAGTAGGACCGATTTGATATTGGTGTTGTAGATCCGAATCTTGTTTTGAAATGAGAGGGCTGTTGACCTCCAAATTGGCCGAAGGGTGTTGAAGGCGTGATGGGCTTTGTTGGTTCCGCACTTGATGTCTTCATCTGTTCCCCCATCTTTACTGACGACACTGCCCAGATAAATAAACTTGGTGACTTCTTTGATGGTTTCTTGTTGCATCAACTTATTACTTTTAAACAATACTCGTAACTTTCCTTGCTTTGTTCAACATTTAAAAAAAAATTTGTGATTCATTTTGTTGTTACAAATGCATTGTAAGTATTATCAATAGCAATAAACGTTAACTAGTATTAGTCACTTCAATATTATACATAACGGAAATAGAAAGCTTTGTTCAACATTTATTCACCATGACCTGTCTTGTGAATTTGGAAGTGAAATTTAAACCCAGAAATCCAACCGTGGGTTCGTAGGTACAAACTCTTTTTTTATATCGGTTTTAAAGACAGGCAGATTTAGAGGATCAACTCTATTATTGAAAACCACAATGTGTGTTTTCAGTGAGCACATAAGTAATCCAGAATCTTCAGGCAAAATCTTCAGTGGTGCCCAAATTCTTTTTTAATAAATTATTTTATTTCAAGGATAGTGGAATAAGCACTCATGTGCTTGTTTACATCCAGTCCCCATGTGTATGCAGTTTTGTCAATTTTGTCATCCGTTCCCACCAGCACACAATGGCCTACTCTTTCGAAAAGCGGAACGAGTGTTAACTTGTGTGCAACATGTTCTGCGAGCGTTCGCACACGATACCTCGGTTTATAGTCTCATACGAAGGGATTTTAGGGGTAGTGGAGTCGGAACTGATGTTAACTCCAGATGGAAAATCCTCTTGAATGAGATTCAAACCTGGGTCAGCAGATCACGAGTTGAGTGTGCGTCACTCTAACCACCAGACTACCCCGTGCCCGAAAATGGTGTACTAGACTTGGAGATAGGTGACAGTGAAGGTGAAGATGAAGACAGGCAACTCATACTACACAAACTACGACTTGCCACCCTAAAGGTTTTTCTTAACAATGACAATCAGGCAACTTAAGCACCTATTGCTGATAATATACAGGTCCCCTTTAAGGTGGGACATGGGGGTCAAAACTGATGACATTTTGTTTACAAGCTCATGTTTCAAACTCCTCAGTCTTTTTTTTTTATCTATAACTGGTACAAGAAATTGGTTTCTTTAGACATGTTTTACAACCTAAATTCTTAAAATTCATACAAGGAAATCTCCCTATTTGCATCTAGCAATTTTTTTTTTCAAAAAAACCAAAACACATGATTTTGGCCCCTTTTTGCACCCCTGTCTAAGGGTAATACAAGGCAAGCATTCACTCCATGTGATTTTTGCTCATTTCCTGTATGCCTCCACAACAGGCACATGAGAAATAATGCGCAGCCTACTGCCAGTTCGTGCCTAGCCACCTTACTGACCAGATGTGTTATCATATCGCCTCTCCCTGTATCTGCAACGCCCATCACTATCAGGAATCTGAGCATAAGCTATGATATAGTTCTAGTCCTAGCCTTTTTCGGTTTCTTTTGAATTGTGTTTAAAACTGTTTTCTTTTTATCAACACTCTGTTTTGGGTTTGTTTTGTAGTGCTGGTGAAATACTGTGTATTGTGGATAGGTGTTCATTCTGTGGGGAAAAAGAAACAGAAAAAATGGAGATCTATGCTACTGATTACTCTAGTGACCAGGAATTGGTGATGGATCGTTCTAATGAAGAAGAACCACAAGCTGCCATTTCTACTGAAAGGGAACCATCTCTCCAAGATATTTTGACAACAATCCAAAATCTTTCTAGAAGAATGGACAATTTGGAAAGAAGTGCACCGCACTCCCGGAAGAGAAAAATGAGCGCTGGCTCAGACATAGAACCCCTTATGGAAATTGAAGGGAAAAGAAAGAAGGCAGGCAGTGATTCAGAAACTGTCACCGACAGTGTTTCTGGTGAGAGGGCAGAGGAGCTGGAGAAAGAACTGATGGCAGAAACTACAGAGGATGAGGATAAAGATGACATTTTCGCCGAAATGGCATCATCCTTTGATGATAATGAGTTTTTTAAAAAGGGCCACCTGTTTCTGTAAAACTGGCAAAGCTGCTTGAGTCCAGATTTGGATTTAAACTCCCACACAGGAAACTGAGGGAAAAACTTACCAAGTACCT
>CM054165.1:13750878-13800878 GCA_028751875.1 Rapana venosa
AACATTTTTAGGTTAATCTTGTAATATCTGAGGGATTATAAAATGAATATAATATTGCACTTCATGGCTTTACGGTTTTTTATATCAAGTTCCGTATGTATGCGGCGTTTTTTTTGGTCAATTAATCATACTGTTGATCCTCACCGGCCTTCCCCTACTACCTGTCTTACGAAAAGGCGGTGCAACTGGATTCATACGTGTACGTCGCGCAAAGATGTATGATAAAACAAGATTATTTCCTCGTGCCGTTCAACACCACGGGATGCTCGAGTTCATATTTCTCATCTCGAAGGGACCTTTCGGAGCCGCGGTTTCGGGGGGGTGAGAGTTGGATACATCTGCATGATGGTTGACCTTCCAGTGGGGCTTATAATAAATATCCCCCTTTGAACCGGAATCGAACTCCCGGGTTTCGTCCGTCCAGATTGTGAGGCAGAATCGTTCTAATCCACTAGGAGGAGATAGGGAAAGTAAGGGGGAGTTCAAGGCTCAACTACGTACGGTTTGTATCCAAAACCCAGGCAACTTTGGTCCGATGAGGCGAAGGCCTCATACGGTCCAAAAAACTTGCATAGTTATTATATAAAACACCTAGCAGTTTTACCTTGACACCCAATCCCTACTTTTTCCCTAGATCTCATACAAACCTGAAAGTATGTAATTTATTTTGTAGGGGTAAAAACTAATAAAATTATGGCTAAAATAATTTTTGCTACTTCTACAAAACAATATACGGTAGATACAAGAAACTTCTGGTGTCCAGAACTTTAATTAAACTTGTCAAAGAAGAACTTTATCAACAAAACTTATCAATAACTTTCATGAATTGTCAAGAAACTTTATTAAAAACTTATCAACAAGACCCTTTACATTCATATAACAAACGTGGTACCATCAACAAAACTTATTAACAACAATAACAAGAACACCCTTACAAGAAATTTTCAAGAACACTTTATCAAGAGAACTAAAAACAAGAACTATATTACGAACTCTTGTCAAGCAAAATAAACAACCAACGTCCCCCAATCAACTAATACTTATCAACAACTTATCAACAAATTGTTCAGAACATCAAAATTATTTTCTTACTACAAAAATATATGGGTACAAGTAGACACAACATAGTAATTCGCGACGAACCTTTTGTTGATTGACATCTACTGGTTCCTACGTCAAAAGAAAAGAGAGAAGAAATAACAGGATGAGAATGGGAGGTCTTCTACTGGACTAAGAAGACGAGAAGTTGTACTCGCTCTTGCTGCTTGTGTGGTTAAAACAAAGCAAATACTTAGGTAACACAAAACACTAACAGTAGACACAGGTTGCAGCCCACGTTATCACCACAAGACATAATTAAGTATTTTTAATAGGTGTATGGAATCTCATTCTTGGAGCCAAAAGAGAGTGAAAAAGCGTAAGGGCAATCAATACTGTTATTCCGGTCAATTGCTAAAGCAACAAGTCAAGGAGTCTTTAATGTGGACTACTCAGCAAGCTGACTTAGCATATGACCTCTCACAAGATCCTATTTTGACTAGTAACGATGGAGACACTAGCGGCTCGTGATATGTCAATTACGTTCCGTTTTGGCTCTCTCTGTTTCGCACCAAGTAGCTGCTGGTATGATAATCTATTTAAAACTATAAAATTTAACCACACAGGAGGAAGAAGATGGAAGGAAACAGGGCAACCACAGCCCACGAACAACAGGAAGCACAGCGGAGAATTGCCACAGAGCCAAGAGCAACCCTCCCTTTCACAAAGTGTACATCGTGTAACAATGACAGGAAAACTGGGAGAGTTGAAGCTGGCAAGCAGGTTCAGCTAGAATGGAATCGACAGAAAAACTAAAACTTAGCAACCCAAGAAAAAGCAAGAAGTATCTTATCTGATGAGAGGAGAAGAAACTTTAGAAAAACAGATGCCTATAGAAGAAACACAGAGAGAAATAAAGACACTCAGCAAACCACCCAAAAAACAAACGGGACAGGTCTTACGTAAATAATATGGTATAACAGCTTGAGGAATTGGTTATACCAGCCTATAAGAGTGAATGGCAGCAGCATACGCTAAACCAGCAAGACCATCGAACAGCCAGCAAGAAACCCATAAAGCCAAAAACACGCTACACTAAGAATACATAACCTTGGCATAGCAAAGACAGATCATAGCCCAGGCTTAGAAAATAGTGAAAGTATGTACTTTGGGTGCTTGTGTTTGACTACTTATAAGTATTGAGACGCTCTCGTGGTGATTGTAGGTTTGACGACCACTATAGTCAGGCTGACTCTAGAGGGGGTTTTGTCGACAGAGAGGGTCACGTAGGGAGTATAGAAGTGAGGTAGAGAGCGGTAGTCAATAGTCCGAGGACACAGACCAGAGGACGGACTGCCACGGGAGAAGGAAGCCCGAGCGGCTGGGCAAGTCGAATTGAGTTAATCTGACGTTAGGGGAGCCAGCCGGCCCGCGTAATATGCGGAACGGGGGGGGAAAAGACGCGAGTGGAGGAGCGGACAAGAGCTAACTATTGACAATAATCGAAGTCCATACGACCCGCAGCGTGAAACGAAGTAGGCGTTAATGAGCGGGAAAGTAACGGGTACTGGCTGCCCCCTATTAACATATCCGAGAAAGCCGGATGGGCAAGGAACAACGAGAGTCGTAAGCAGGGCGATGAAGGGAAAGGTCATCAGCAGAATGAGAAGGTTCGTGGACTTTCGTGAGAAAAGATTGGAGGAAGAGAGTGTGTCTACAGAGTCTACAGGCCGGAGGAGAGGGGATTGAGTATAGATGGAGAGTGAAGCGGTTTGTAGAGAAAAGCGAAGGGGTGCTGGGTAGGTCGGGGATAGGTTGTTGTGAAGTGGCACGTCGATTAATCTGAGGGGAGAATGTTCACTAGAGGTACTCTGAATCTTAGCGGACGCATATCACTATTGGTATGCAGGAGCGAGCGAGTATTTGTTATTTTTTTTCACTAAATTTTATCTCCTTCTTCTTCGACCTCAATATTTGCCCTTAATTTAAGTTCTTTCTTACTTGACTACCACGCTCTACTCGTTCATCTTTATTCTCTCTCATCTTTCTCATACTCTCTCTCCTCTCTACTATGTACTCACATTTATTATCATTTCTACCTATTTACTTCTACTTCACCCTTCTTCTACTCTTTTAATTCTCTACCACGCTTGCCGTTGATGGCAGTCTTCGTTGTAAGGCTATACTATGTTAGGGAAAGAGCGCCTTCTAAACATGAGGCCTATCTGCTGATGATTTAGGATAAAACTAGACTTTGAAGACAGCGCCAAGCTAAGTTGTGGTTTTGTAAAAAAAGCATCCCATTGCTACAAATCAAGACTTCGGTGTTTAATTTAAAGGCAGGGGAATCAGTCCAGAAATATTAGTCCAATGGGATTAGGAAAATGGGCTTCTTGTAGTTGATGATGGTTGGTGCGTGCTGTAGGTTTTAAGCACTTGCTTTTACAGCAGCAACTACTTGTTTTCTATACTTCATACAGGACGAAGAAAGGAAAAGAGACTTGCATAAAGCAACTAGACACAACTACTGAACAGAGCACAGGCAGAATACGAAAGCCAAAGACTTGCCCCTCAGTTAGCCTTTATTAATGAAAAACTTCGTTGTGAACACTGGCACATGCTGCAAAAACATTTTCTGATGGTTGGACGGTGGCAATAAAAGAGTACTACATTGTTGACAGGCAAACAATATCTCCTATTACTAGCCACACAGCTTCGTGATTATTATCTAAATAACCCACTGAAATCCGAAGGACAGGCCGAAGAAATTGCTTTTATTGTGCCGGTGGGCATCACCATAGTATACTATCTCTAGCACGAGAAGGTTGGTTAACCAACAGGCAATTTTTTTTACTTATTATATTAGAACTAAAGGATGCCTAAACGCCTCTAAATTCTACTACACACAAAAGGAGAATACTGGAACGGACAGGCGGCCTACGGTATTAATAAACTTGAGCATATGCTCAGCAGGGTTAGTTCGAAAGTAGCATAAGAAGTGGCTGTCACACCTAAACAAGCAATCTATTGGCAGATATAATTTACTCTTCACCAAAGGCGCAGTAATAGACCTATTCACTTCATCAACTTCGAAGGCCCAAATGATACTCACCAAATAGACCTTTTAGTATTACCACATGAACAATCAGAAGAAAGAGGATAATAAGTATGCTACTTCTGTAGTATGGACGTAGCCTGCTAGGTATAACTGAGTGAGGAGCTCCCCATACATGAAGAAAAGAGTGACCGCAACTAGCGAGTTGCTTTGCAAGAAATCTATAGTCGGGGACCAACTAAAAATATCCCAGACTTATTCAGTGCCAGTGATGGTAAAGAGTTTAATAGGGAGCCGCATTTATCAGTTGTTTACTTAAAAGCATGGAGTAAGCAATAAAAAGAGGTATACCAGGGCAAACCCACAGATCTCAGGCACTCGGTTGGAGTTTTTAACACAGCTAGTTACAGCAAAGAGATGTTTGCATATCAGTACCCACCAAGAAAAATCATGACCCCAGGCACACGATGAATACAGACTGTGGGTACAGAGATCTGCATAGCAGTTTTTTCTTAGTCGAGTAGCAATGAACTCTGAACGAAGATAGCTTCTAACGCCACAGTGGTTTTTAAAACACCTCTAAGTGAGACGCCGCATCAAAACATATAAACAATACAGCAGCACAACCACACAACACCTTCAGAAGCAACCACTAATACCCATTTGGGAAATAGGAGAAACTGAGATATGTATGCTCCTGGAGAATGCTAAAGGGCCGAACGGACTACAGTCACAACGAGCAACCGAATCCACATGGAAGCATAGGACATCGTATGAAAAAAAAAAAGTTGTGGAGTTGGATCCTCCTATATTAATTATATGTCATTACCATGCACCACTGCGGGTTTTTGTTTTTGTAAGAGAGGGGGAAACTGCAGTTAGTGACCACCTAGTACTGTCCCGTATCTGTTTTGCAAGGTCGTGGCGTACTATTTCATCAAGAAGTAAAGTGACTTCTGTAATGGTTCATCTAATGTTTTAGTTTACTACAATTTATTGGGAACCATTTTTGATAATACTTGAATGGGTTGCGACCGCCTATTCTCATCATTTTAACTAACAACTCCTAGAATATTATTTAGCACCTCTTCTCTTGGGTACCTTTGCATCAGTTTATTTTACTTGCTGGCCAAAGTCAGCTCGTTAGAATGTCTAGCACTGTTAAAGCAGAGATGTGGCATTTACCACTTACCAAAATTATTTAGATAAAGAGTAAACAATGCATTGTGGAGAGTGACTCAATCCCAAATTTTTTAGATGTTAGCTGACTATATAAAGTTTAGAGAAAAGATTAATTAAGAGAAATTAATTCATTCTTTGTGTTATTCTCCTCAGTGTCAAAGTGACGTTATTGAATGTGCTATGGTGAAGCAGTTATGTATTCGGTATTGGTTTCCTGCGCCACCCATCAGTGTCTTTTCTTTTTTTCTAAACACAGTTGGGTGTTGAATTTGGATGCAAGGTAAGAAAAGGATGAGCTGCAAGCTGTGGGTTGGCATGATTGAAATACTCTACCTGTCAAAAGAAAGAAGAGCCTCTTTAGTAGTTATCATGACTGATGCTTGTTTTGACCACCTGTCTTGCCAAAGCCTTTTGCTTTTTATAACACCTTGTCCTCGGCTGCAATCGCTTGTACATCTTGGCCCCTCAATCCCAACTTATTCCTTTGTAATTAGTGCAGTTCATCTCATCCTTCATCTATACCAATATAACCTTTTTTGTTTTACGGATGAAAGCAAGGGACTGTTACTTTTGGATTTATCATGGTGACATACCAGACTCTGATCCAGCGCAGCGCTACGTCCTCCCTACAAAGTCTTTTGGCTATATATCTTTCTCACTGTGGGTATTTGTATGTCTAGGATGGATGAAAGAGGTCTTTGTGTCTGTGTGTATACAAGGACCCTTTACCGACGGATAATTTATATCCTCTGAAGTAATCATATACAAGAACCAGCAAGCAATCAACAGCTTTCGACTAGACCTCACAGCCAGACCCTACAACACCCACTGAAATACGCTGGCATTGTCTAGTTTAACTGAAGAACTTTCTTCACATAGATGCCAAACAGACTGTTCTATGAAATTTCCTGTGGCTGATAGCTTATGCAGCTTGGATTTAGTCATTTAAGGCTTCAATTTTCTTTTGTGACTAATTAACATCTTTTTTCTTTTGTGGGTGTTCTCCATTGTTTTTATCCAAGCAGCTGTTGTGTCATGAGCCTTGAAGTAATTCCTTTTCTGATGCATCGGTTGCCTTTCGTTGCTCAGGATCAGTGGTCTACATGATGTATGGTTTATGATTTGCTCTTGGTCAAACACCTTGATTGATTAACGATCGAACAGCCAAGTAAGACATTAACCATCATGAATTAGGTAGAATTGTATGCAGTCTGTAGTGACAACACATACTGCTTCTTTGGTCATTTAAGTTTCGGTACAAGACTTTAATTGGTGGTATCCCTTTTGGAGATGGTTTTGAGACCTTTTCTGCATAGCCATTGGTTAGTTCATTGGCGCATCCATGGGTAGTTCATGGGGTTATAGCCATAAAAACTACTTTAAGATCCAACCTAGTGCTTGAATCCAAGAGCACCATTTGCGCCAACGCATTTTTGTAGGTCTCTATCAACAGCAAAACAGAAGGATCCATTAATACACTGGAAAAGTTCCCTTCGTAACGGATTAGGTTGATGACTGCTGACACAACGCACCATCCATTAAGATTGTTTGCGTCCAAGTACATGTACTCGTAGTTAGGAAGCTTTGCTAGGATTCATAATAGTCTATCTAAATATTTGTTGTTGGCCTTACAGTAATTGTGCGATGCCATTACGTTGATGCACAAAACACGCAGACCATCACTCAATCATTTGGAGCATTGGCAAGAGGTCAGACAACAATCAAATCTGCACCCCCAGTTAAAAACTTCAGAAAGCATCCCAGACATTCCCGAGTGCCTTGTAATATACGGTGTGATGGGTCTCAGTCCACATAACTGTTTATCGCCAAAGTCTTTTCAGTACGTTAGTTCTCAAAGACAAATCAGCGTAGCAAACATGCATACCACAAAAGTAAGATACTGATTCACCATGGTAATCGCCCCCATCGTCCGACACTGCAATTCTTTGCCTGCCCAATGAGCATGCTGATAGTTCATCCATCACTGCTGATTCCTTGGCACTAGTCCAGTCTGGCATGGAAGGAATGCTTCGTTGGAGGCCGAAAGAGAGCTCTTCTTCATCAAAGGCTTTCCCATGAGTCATGTATCATAAGGATAGACGCCTTCTTTTCTCACGAGCTTTGTGTTCTCGAGATAGAGAAGAGTAAGCTATTTATCTGGTGTAATGGAGGCAACGTACTCAGTGATGAAGGACAAGGACTCTAGAGATTCACCAACAGTTGTTGTGCAGAATCCAAAGAAAGGACAGGATATTTAGTGTATAAAGTCAGGGTAATTTCTCTGAAGGGACTGCAGCACAATTGCAAGTTAGCCTACTTTATTATCTATCAGCTTACTGCCTCTGCATGATTTCAGGTGTGAGTCCGTAACCTCTTAGAATTGTGGAAGAAGATGGCAGTTCCACGTTTTGGGATCTACTTTTAGGTTGTTAGAGATTACACTTACTTATGCTCGCTAGCCTGCTCCCACGGAAACCTTACCCACGATGTGTATGATCTCGACACAGTGTGCGCTCGTTCTGCCCAGCGGTATTTACCACCAAATCCAACAATGTGTAATGTGGAGAAGAAGAAGAAGCATACAGATTCCTGAGTTCCTTTAATCTGTCATAATGATTCTAGTAGGTTCTAGCAGTAGAGAGCTGTAGTGGAAGTGGTTATGAATCGGCATTTCATTTGTGTTCAAGAAAAAAGCTCTGCGTGTCCTATCCACTGATCTAACAACAAACTAAGCAAAGGAACAGACCTTGGAAGATTACGGAGTAAGTCGTGTTTTAGGCAATTTGTTCCTGTGCTGTGGCCCTGGGGCTTGGTTTATGGGCAACCAATGGATAGCACTCAAAGTTGATTACAACTAACAATCATGGACCTCCTTGTGTAGGTTTTGTATATTCTTTGAAGTACACCTTTGCGTCTGGCCTTTGGTGTTCAAGTTCAGTTGCTTTGCCTTCAGTCTCCATCTATTACAATGTTTTTGTCTCATGTTTGTCTGCCGATCCTCTGTAAGATGGTAACCAAGCATCGTCTGCGAAAACTCTTTCTTCTGTTTTATGCTGTGTTTGCAGCTTGTAATTTGCAATAAACAAGTCTACTCATTGTTCTAATGAGTGTATAATGATAACCTGGTTTCCTTTCATTACTCACTAGAGCCAAAGAGGTCTACACATGGTTTCTTATCAGGAATTACCTATTTGTGGGAGGAGCCTTTTTGAGGATCCTGTAAGTGGTCCTTAGGGACCACACAGAAGTACACGAAGTATTACTAGCCTCATCTAACCCAGGTGTATCACATTCAACACTGATGGGGGGGGTTTAAGAGGTTTATTTGTTTAGTTCGCCTCAAAGAGTCAATCTCTATAGTATAGCTAAGGAAAGTTTGTTTGCGGTGACATGTGAAGTCAGCTTAATACAAGGTTATGTAGTTTGCAATTCTCTCTGCTTCTGTATTGTTACATGAAACAGTTTCTGTGTAGCCAGCCACAAACCACATAAACACACTTGTCATCTTTGTTCTGTGATGATGTTCTAGCACAGCCTCGTTTCTGTCTACAACATCATGGGAGGCTACAAGGGAAATGTAACTTCTATCCAACAATGGATTGAAACTTTGTTTGCTTTAGTTCTACTGCGAAGAAAAGAAGAACCTTAACCAACTTGGTATCATCCCTGTTCCCCTCATCTGTCTGGGTTTGCTGGCAGAATATTCGAAGTTTGCGCATCATCTCATTTGCCCATGCTGTGTGAGCTTCTTCAAAGCGGAGGTTCACGTGAATGTGTCTGTTGTTGACACCAACATAATCCCATGAACAGTTTAATTGTTCGTCGTGTTTGCTTTAGTGTTGTATAGGAAATTATTTCTGCAACCACTGTACCTTTACTGGTGGTTCGAAATTGTTATCTTGTCTGGGAATTGTGCGATTGCATCTTGAATTGCTTTGCTACATCGTTTTTGCGCTTCTTGTGTGATTTTTCTAGCCTCAGTTTGTCTCTGAAACACTTTTGTCCATATGAGCATCAAACTCCCTAAAATCTCTAACTCATATAGTAAGAAAAAATTAAATAAATAATTAACATTAATTGCTCTTTCCTTGTTTTTGGTGTTTTTGCTACATATAATATATTAAAGCAGTGAATCTACCACAGGTAATTCTTTAGCTCCTCTAAATAGCGTAGACTCTCAGGCTAGACGTATATTGTCCCAAGCCAAGAGCAGATACCCCGCTATTTTTATGTACTTCCTGTTTTTATTGACATGTACAATGTCCCAGGCTTTTCTACTCTTAGCTTTTGTAGTTGTTTGTTCTAGGAGGGGTCGAACTTTTGACGCTTTGTAGTCATCGTTATATAATCATTCCTGAAGACGCTTGTGAAATACTTCTTCTGATCTCTGTGGAATCTGTTAGAGCTTTGCTAAATAATGAGCCTGAATTAGAAGACTTTAGCTTGGCTAGTGTCATAGGCAACATCAGCATCATGTTTTGTCTAGTTTACGCACACAACTCCTTCCTTCGAAAAGGACGGATTTGGACAACATGAATACCTCAGGTCCTGCATGTTATTGAAAACAAGAAGCGCCCCCCAACTGCTATAGAGCAGGAAGCAGACAATTTCCAGTAGCCAAAGAGAGCCAATGCATGTTCCTAGCTTGCGGCTGTAGACAGTGTTGCTGTACAGAATGTAGTAAATAGAGCTCAACACAGTAATTGCTGATCTGTACTAAGCCCAGCTGACATTATTTTGTTTCTTTGCTAGTTGGTGCTCAATCTGTCAATGTGCCATCTTGTGTGTAATGTTTGTCAAACGAAAAGGGTCATTAGCATTATCATTAAGAGGTTTCAGGATGCTGGATTTGTGCACTAGGAACTTTAGGAAATTTAGCGGTCCCGTTTACCGTAATCTCTTTTATAAATGTTTAAAAATACATGTGTTGTAATTTTTATTGGTTTTCATTCAGTAAGTCTTGTAATTGATTGTCGGGCAAGTATACAACAGTCTGTATAATAGACTAGTGCAACGCGGTTCAATGTGGTTGTAGATTGAGGGGATGCTAATTGTGTTTAAGCTGTGTGGCTAGTCGGGTGGTGGGGTCTAGGAAGCAAAGCTGGTTCAACGTTGACTTTATTTCTGGAAATGTTTCCCTTCAATGTCCATGTCACTGCCCGCATCCTCCCCTTGTTCCGAAATAGCAATAAGCAAAATCTGAGGGCATCAAACGTCAAGGTCTTTCCAGTTAATCAAGATGTTAATCCCAAGCCATGAACAGGGGCAAAAGAAGCTCTTTCTTCTCTTGCAACCAGAACAAACACCAATGTGTACTAATCATCCAGAGGAAAGTATGGATGGAATCGAGCAATGTGGGTTGATGGTTTTTAAGTCACTGAAGTCTCTTTCTATGAAGCAAGTAAAGTGTCTTATTCGTAACTGCTATTTATCTCTACTTCATTTTCTTACTAGCGATTGATAGGGCTAGTGCTATGTTACTGGTCCAGCATTTATGCTTTTACGGAAGTTTCCTGTCAAGGTGCATAGAGAGTGGTACTGGACTAAATAAACTCAACTTTGGATCCTGCCCATGTCGATGCTTGGTTTGAAGTGCATTTATTTGGCTTTATATGGTACTTGTAAGTAAAAAAAATCATCATCTTCTAATGCTTAAGCTTAACATTACGCAAAACTTGTTCATCTTTTCAAGTTTAGGAAAACCGAGGGACGGTTTTCTTAGATAATGTCTCTATTGCTGTACGCTTGTAGTATCCATCAGTTTGTACTACTCATAAAGTGTTTAACACTTCACCAAATCTCCCCATTCCTTATCCAAAACTTTCGTACACATCTCCAAAGATCTCTTTAATCAATAGTTTGGCATGTTTCAGGTGCTCCTTCATTACCAGGACCCCGTCGTCCCAGTTCGAGAAATGGGTTACGTATGTATTATATTAGTATAATTTTTATTATTTTATTTCTAATGTATATGTAAATTTTCTTACCAGTCCAATAGTTTCTTCGGTAGTAAGTCTTTGATTGTTTATACAGACCGTGTTTCTGGAAAGCTTCTTTCTAGCTACTTTGGATTATTAAACAAAATTTTTTTATTAAAGTGACGGGCAGTAAAGCTATTGTTGCAGCATCATTTCACAGTATCATTGCCCTGCTAGTTGGAAGGATATTACGGATTCTTAGTAGATGTCAGAAGGGAAATGATGAGGAAGAAGATGGCCTTCGGTCACCACTGGTTTTGTGTTGTGGGTTTAACTGAGGAACAGGTTTTGTACCAAAAGCAAAGAGTGTTTAACCTGCCAAGGTCAATGGGGTCTTTCACTGACATAGGTGTTATCTTAGTCATCATCATCACCGCCAAAGGTTACTTTCCCACCAAAACTCTAGAACTGTTCTTGGGGACTCGAATACCCAAGCATGTTCTGCAAAGACGTATGTGTGCTTGAGCATTATCTACACTTATAATTGCAGATGACATGTTTAGTTAGTTATCTAGATAGCGTGGTTTGAGTTTTAGTTGTGATACCCAGCTGGTGACGAACAGGAGCTCTCTTTTTCCGTGTCAAGTGTTGCAGAATCATGAATATCACCTTCATCTGACAGGTTAAGTAAAAATAAATTTATATTTTATTTTTTTTTTAAACGCTCTAGTTTCTAATGATCTTTCTACTTGAATTCCAGCCGTTGTTCGCGATGTTTGTCCATGATACTATTGTAGGAAGACCTAATGCCAAAGCAACAGTTTTAATGTTGGATGAGAACCCAGCGGTTTTTTAGGCAATGAGGATATGGCTTTAGTGTTTAACAGGCACACATTGACTGGATGTATTAGTGTATTAGTGTTGTGTAGAAACATTCTATCTATATAGATTAATAATGTATAAATATAATTAAGATTGCAAAAATACGAGCGCCCTGGGATCTCACTATACCCAAAGGACTAATGGTATTTTTACCATAAGGCTAGATGTTTGCTGTGTCGCCGGAGAACATTGTTCTTCGAAGTAAGTTCCCGAACCCACTGAAATCATACTTAAAAACCCCACCATTATGGATGTATGCTACTGCGGGAAAGCCATGGTTTGTCTAATCCTATACAGTTTTACCAAAAAAACACTTAAACTCTTTGCTATCCACTGTGCAACTACCGGGCTGTGGTGTGTCATATGCTGACCACACAAATGAACCCATCCAAACCAGTTAGAGTAAAGTCTGTGTGGTGTACAAGCGTTTATGTATCCTATCAGTTTAAGGCGGTGTTTGTGTGCTATGTTCTGAACTAGCAGGTTTCCCCACTGCCCACTGATGAGTAACTTCAATCCCTTTAATAGTTAGGATTTAACATAGGAAGGCGTATGATAGGCTGTGATGAGTTTAATATGGATTTCTAAGAACAGCATTCAGACAAACACAGGAAAAAAATCATTGGCATGGGGACTCTGTATTTGTGGGGGGTGACACCAGCGACAGTATAAACTATGCCGGTGGCCGCCAAATACATCCTTTTTTCTCACGCGGTTTTGCAAGAGTTTGTTCTTGGTTCCAATAGGCAAACATGCAGCATATGTTGCAATTGGAGACGACTTTTATTCTTGATAGAGGGTGAAGGGTTGTAACAAGACAGGAAAGGATTATTAGAGAGGAAAAGAAAAGGATTAATGACTTCTGTTCGTAATATGTGTGGTTTTGCTTTGCTCGGGTGCACAGAGCACAGACCAAAGATCAAGGTATTATTGGTGGCAGACTGGGTTTGATGCACAGAAGAGTTTCTAGCGCAAAATCTTGAAGACAGTATTTATCAGGAACGTTGTACCTCACCAATCAAGCATCAAGCATTTTCAAGATGTTCTTCCACTTTGCACGGTCTAAGGTAAGACCTTTGCTATAGGACATGGCTTTATATTGTTGCCTTCCAAACATGCAGTTACAAATGAGGAACAATTACAAACTACAACAACAATATTATTATCGCTGGAGATGATGTGTGCTGCTTGGAAAAAAAAAAAATGGAAAAGTGTTTAAAAAATTTTACAGCAGCAAAAAGTGTAGTCACAACAACAGAAGCAACAACAGGGGAAGAAACTTATACCACTCAGACGCAAACAAAAAAAAAAATCATTTATTCCCCTTGTAAAGAGGACAGGACACTATGACGGAAAAATAACTGACTTATAAGGACCCAGGCCGCCATGGCGCCGAATACAAAAGACGCTCTACAGTGGGTTAGCGCCTTGGGGTTAATGGACTGAGGGAAAAGAGTTCGCGGGATGTGCGAATACCATAAGGGAGTGTCATAGGAGATTTTTCTCGGACTCTGGCCTGGCTATTTCCTACTCCAGAATGAGGAGATGTGACTTGTGGGGCACACTCAGTGGGGGACGAACTGGGACCCACACAGTCGAGTTCATCACTTACGGAATGCGGAGTTGATTAGGTTTGAGGGATGTTCGATGTTTGATCTCAATAATTACCTGACCAAACCAAGCAGGTGTCTGTAATCTCTCGGGCCGGTGACGCTTGAACGCTGGTGTGGGATATTTTATTGATAAGTATTCCCGGGAGTTTTTTCCCCAAAGGGCCTAAAAAATTTTCCGGGGACAACTCTTTTTGGGGGGGGAAAAGTCGTAAAAATTTTGGTGAACCCACGGGACCTCATTTCCATCCAAAAAAACCCCCCCAACCACCTTTTCTATAAAAAATTTTCCCAAAATTTCAACCACCGACATTTCACCCTTTTTTCTTTTCCCCCCCTTACTCAAAACCCAACCCTCTCTCTTACTTACTACTACTACTTTCGGGGGGGGGGGGGGGGGGGGGGGGGGGGGGGGGGGGGGGGGGGGGGGGTTTGGTGGGTTTTTCCCCGAAAAAGGACCCGTTTTTTTTTTTTCGGTTCCGAAACGAAATGACGGGTTGGGGGCAATGCATTTTTGGACCCTTTTTTATAACTCGAGGTTAAACTGGGGGTTGGTTGGGAGGCCTGGGGTTAAAAATCCCCATTTAATTCCCCAACCCAAAAAAAACACGATTTTGGGACCCAATTTGGGTATAAGATCACCCCGGGTAATGCTCGGGTTTTCTGAAAGGACCTTTTTTTTTTAAAGGGGGGCAATTTGGGTTGGGACTTTGGCCCGCAATTCGACCCGGGGTTTTCGATTCCGTTCAAGGGATATTTCCCCGGGGAAAAACGGGGGCCTCACCCCTCCCTAAAAATCCTTTTGGAGAGACTATAAACCCCCCGTGTTTTTGGGCTTCAATTTCGCCACTTTTTTTAAAATTTTTCCCCCAAAAACAAAACCCCCCCCAAAAAAAAGGGGGGGGTTTTTTTTAAAAATAAAAAAACCCCAAAAAAAACTTGGAAAGAAAAAAATTTTTTTAAAAAAAAAAAAAAAACCCCCCCAAAAAAAAAAAAAAAAAAAAAAACCTTTTTCCCCCCCAAAACAAAAACCTTTTTCTTTTTAAAGCCGAGTTTCTGTAGGGTGAGGGTTTTCAAAAAACAAAATTTTCCTTCCCAAAAAAAATGTTTTTAATTTCCCCCCAACGTTCCTTTTTGCTGAATTTGGCAATGCAAATTTTTTTTTGTTTTTTCCTTAAAAAAAAACCCCCTTGAAAAGGGGGGTTCCCACGTTTTAATTTTTGGGGGCCCCCCGGGGGCGAACCCGAAAATCCCCAATTTTAAAAAACCCGTTTTTCCCCTGAAAAGAGGGGTTTTTTTTGGGGGAAAATTTTTAAAAAAAACCCCAAAAAATGTTAAAAAAAAGCAGTAAGTGTTTTCCATTATCCTCGATATAAAAAATAAATAAAAAAAATAAATAAATAAAAAACCCCAACCCCACCCCCCCCCCCCCCCCCCCACAACACCCCAACCAAACCATTTTGTATGGAATGTACCGAGGTCCCCTTGGGTATGAGGTGAACGCCTTTGCTAAATCCCATACACCCTTTTCTTCTTCTCAATAACTCAAAACAGCAAAATATTTTTGACTGAATATGAGCAAATTTGGGTTTCGCGCCCTTAAGCGCCTGACAAACAGCCCACGCTTCTTGGGTTAGTACCTTTTTAAAAGAAAGAAGAGTGTGGGCCCGGGGCATGGAACAAAGATACCCAGCAGCCGTTTTGGGGCTGAATGGTGGGCTCCCCAGGTTAACTTATCATGAAAAGTCCCAAAAAATTTATAAGAGTTCGAGCACTCTTGAGTCAGGGGGAGATCGAAACAAAACAATTCAGCTGCTGCAACCTGTTACACAATAATACTGCTGCGCATTGCGCCGCCCCCGCTGCGCTATTGCTGCGCTGCTGTACCACACGCTGCTGCTGGGTTCTATCTGCCGCCACCGCCGCCGCGCTGTTTCCAAATTCAAGAACCCCAAGACTGTACCAAAAAAAAAAAAAAATTCCAAAAAAGCAAGGTGTCAAGCAGGGTAGGAGGGATAGTGAAAGAAAGACAGTATGTTTTTTTCTGCGCTTTTTTTGGGGGGGGACCCAGTCCAGAACGATTTTTTTTAAAAACGATGCATGTTTGGGCAAGGAAAACCCCCCCCCAAAAACCCCCCAAACCCGCCCCCCACCAAAAAAAAATTTTTAGGGGGCCCCCGGGGTTTTTAAAGCAAATAAAATTGATGTGTTTTTTAAAAAGTAGGAATTTAAACGCAAAGGGAAAAAAAAACGCCCTCAAACTTTTTTTTTTTAAAATTTAAAAAAATGGAAAAGCACTATGGGCTTTTTTTATCCCCGTTTGGGGGGTTTTTTGCATTTTCCCACCGCCACAACCCCTCCAAAAAAAGGGAAATTTTGGGGGGGTTTTTCGCACGGGGGCCTCGGTTTTAGTTTCGAAGGACTTTTACATTCTTTTTTTTTTTTTGGTTTTCAAACTGGGAAGAAAGGGCAGCTGGAAACGAAACCCAGAACCTCAGGTTTACTTTGGCAGGCAACGTCTTACCATCCGCCACCTCCTTCTAAAAAAACAGGTCCTGCACACCTCCCCCAGGTAACAAAGGTGATGACGACACTGAAGGGAAAAAAAAAACAGGGACGCAACCTTCGCAATGTCCCCCAACCTTCCCCTTACCTTTTATGAGCGTGAACCCCACTGAAAAATTTTGCAACCATTTCCCCCTCACTTCTTGGGGTTTCCACTTTCCGTAGCAATGTGTTCCCAAAAAGGGCCCGCATCCATTCTCAAAACGCTTTGCTTCTCTTTTCTTTTTCGCTCCCCCTTGACGTTTTCTGGGGGACAGCTTGCCTTCCAGATGTTCCTGTGACTTTTCCCGTACCACTGTTTTTTTCACTGAATCGGGACTTTTCGTAACTCGAGGCGGTTTAAGCGGGTTTTTTCCTCCTGATTAGTGATGTGATTTTGCATGAGATATCAAGAGGTTGCGAAAGATCCCATCTCTATTCTTATATCCTTCTTTAAAGTTTTCTTTTTAAGTCCACTTTTCACCTCCACAAAACATGACAGGCCCGGGGCCTCTTTAAAAAGTGATGGCGATTTTCGTTCTTCCTCCTTTCACTCCACCCCCCAAAATTTTTTTCGATGAACTATAAACCGGGGCCCCCGTGTGCGAACCCCCAACATCTTCGCACACGAAAAAAAACCCGTTCCGCTTTTGGGGAAGAGTAGGCCATTGTGTGCCGGAGGAACGGATGAAAAATTTTTGACAAAACGCATGCAACGGGGACTGGAAAAAAAAAAGCACTGAGGTTTTTTCCCATTACCTCGAAATAAAAATTTTTTAATGTTCACTTACATTTTAAAAAAAAACCAGGATGATGACCACACGGGAAAGAGAACGGAAATAAGCCCGACCTTCTGCAAACCAATCCCTCCCTTACTCATCAGAAAAACAACAGGGATGGGCCACCCACACCCAGCATGGCAAAAACTGGGGATCGGGGGTTAGGGGTAATCCCCCCCCCCAAGAAAGCAAAAGTCCGGGTGGGAAAAGGGCGGTTTCGCCCCCCTTTTTGGGGCCCGAAATTTTTCCCCCCACTTTTTACCTAAGGTGGTTTGGCGCTATCTTTGATAGAAATAACCATTTACATATGCAACACGATTTAGCGCACGTAAAAAAAAAAAAAAACAAAAGGGGCCCCCTTTTTAGAAAAAACCCGGAAGGGAAAAAAAAAAACAAAAAAAAAAAAAAGGGGGGTTTTTGGGCCGGGGTTTCCCCGGGGGCCCCGGGGGCACCAAAAAACCCGAAAATGTTTAAAAATTTTGTTTTTGGAAATTCCTCCCAATTTTCCCCTTAAACCCTCAAGGGGAAAATTTTTCCCGGGTTAACTCGGGGGACTCCCCCTTCCCCCCAAAACGGGGAAAAAAAACCTGTGGGAAAAAAACCCCCCCGGGGGGGGCCCTTAAATCCCCCGGTTTTTGGGAAAAGTGGCCTTGGGTGGTTTCATGAAAAAATTTCCTTGAACCCGGGGACCCGGTAAAAAAAAAGGGACATTTTTCTTACCCAAATTTAAACCCAAAACCCCCCCTCCAACCAAAAAAGCAAACCCCCCCCCCCCAAACCCCCACCCCGACCCGACGCAACCCCCCCCCCTTTTTTTTCAAAACGATCCCTTTCCCCCTCTTCTCCTTCCCCTTTTTTTTCCCCCCCCTCCCCCTTTCCCTTTTTGGGAACTAAAACCCGTTTTCCCCGAAGGTACCTTGTGGGGGAAAGGGCGATTTACAAACCAAAAAATGTAAAAAAAACAATTTTTTCCAAAAACAAAAAAAAAAACCTTTTCCTTACCATACCCTCCTTCTCCTCTTCCTTTTTCTTTTTTTTTCCCCCCCCCCTTTTCCCCCTTTTTTTCTTTTTCCTTTTTTCCAAAAACCCCCCCCAAAAACCCCAAAAAAACCCCCAAAAACCCCCCCAACCCAACCCCAAAAACCAACCCCCAAAAAAAGATTTCAAAAAGAAAAACCCCCCCAATTTTTAAAAAATAAAACACCCAAAAAAACCCCCCAAAAACCACAAAACCCCAAAAAAAACCCAAAAAAACAAAAAAACAAACAATCCCCCCACAAAACCCCCATCCATCCCCCTTCCCAAAAACAAAATAAAAAACCCCATCCCTTTCCTTTTTTTCCCCCCTTTTTTTCTTTTTCAAACCCCCAACCAAAACAAACCCCAAAAACCCCCAAAACAAAAACAAAAAAACAAAAAAAAAAAAAAACAAACTGTTTAAAAAAACAACAAAAATCTGGAAAAAAACATAACCACCCCCCCACAAACCAAACACCCCAAAAAAATTTCAAAAACCACCAAAAAAACACTTATAAATTTTCAAAAAAAAAAACTTTTTTCCCAAAAAACCCCTGAAATTTAAATTTTTTTTTTTTTTTCTTTTTTTTTTTTTTTTC
The DNA here is from genome assembly GCA_028751875.1 of Rapana venosa. NCBI lineage: Eukaryota > Metazoa > Mollusca > Gastropoda > Neogastropoda > Muricidae > Rapana > Rapana venosa. The sequence goes on from CM054165.1 coordinate 13,769,503, forward strand.
CTTCTTTTCTTTTCTTTTTTTTCCTTTTTTTCTCCCCTCCCCCCACACACACACAACACCCCCCCACACACAAAAACCCCCCACACACCCCACACACACAACACACCCCCCAAAACACTATTTTAAAAAAACGAAACAAGACAAATTACCAAATTTTTTAAAAGGGGGAGGGGCAAGGGGAACTTTTTTTTTTTTTTTTTTTTTTCAAAAAAGAAAACACAATTTTTTCCCCCCCTCCCCTTTATCTTTTTAAAACTTCTTTTTTTCTCCCTACTCTTTAAAAACAACAATTTCTTCCCTTTCTGGTTAAAAGGGTCTTTTTTTTCATCCAAAAATTTTTAAAACCCAAATGGGTTTCTGTGGGGAAAAAATTTCCCCCCCAAAATCAACCCGGGGGGGCCTAATTGGGGGAATTTTCCCCCCACTCCCCCCCCCCCCCCCCCCTTTGGGGCTTGTAAAAATTTTTAACCAACCCCCCCCCCCCAAACCCCAAACCCCCTTTCTTTTTTGGGGGTTTTTAAAATGGGGCCCACACCTCCCCCCTTTTGGGGTGTCCACAAACCAGGGGTTTTTACCCCCAAACCCCAGTCCCCACATGCGGGGGCCCCTGGGGTCCCCAAAAGCGTATTTTAAAAACCCTGTCGTTTTAAAAACCCAAAATTTTTACCTCTTTTAAAAAAAATTCAAATTTAAAACCAAACATTTAAAAATTTCAATTCCCCTTTTTCCCTTTTGGGCCGGGGGCCTTTTTTCCCCCTTTTTTAAATTTTAAAAAAAAATTCTTTTTCCGCCTGAATTTCTGCATTTTGGGTTTTTAAAAAATTTTTTTTTCCAAAGCCCCTTTTTAAATCTTTTTTGTGTCCCGGAGTTTCGCCCGAGCTTTTGTTTAAAATCAAAATTTAAATTAGGTTTTTTTCTTTTTTGTGATCAGGGGTTTTCCTTTTTGGGGGGCCCCCCTTTTTCTTTAATGGGAAAAAGGAAAAGCTTTGGGTGGCTTCATGGGCTTCAGAAGTGCCCTTTTCCCCGGCATGATTTCAAAAATTTTTTTGGCATTTTTAAAAAAAACACAAATCCGGGTTTTTATAGTAAATTTATTTTTTTAAGCAAAAAGAATTTTCAAAAAAAATGTTGTTTCCCCTTTTCAGGAAGCCCCTTTTTAGGAATTTTGGGCCCCGTTTTGGGTAAATCTTTAAAATGCAAGACTGAAAAAATCTTCTTTCCCTCCGTTCTTCGTTTTAAAACTTCCTTGAAAAAAATTTTTTTTTGCCCTTTCCGAAGGAGCGGGAATTCTGTTTTTTCTTTTTTTTCTAAAACACAAGTTCTATCGGGGCCCCGGTCCCTTCTCCCCTTACTACTTCACTGTAGGAGTGTAAGCCGGAAAAATTGGTGTAGCACTGTGCATCCATCCTCTTCGTGAAGGGCACTGTTCTGCAATTTGGACTTTCCTCCCTTGTGGCTTTGTATGCTTCTCAGATGGCAAACTTCTGTTTGACCTGGAATTCTGAAATCGTGACTTGTGCCAGAAAAGGGTCCAAGCCCCCAAAGCCAGGTCTGCGGGTTGACCGGAAGTCTTTGTGTGATCAGGAGTTCACTGGTGGGGGCGGTTTCCCAGGTCGTGAACCCCTGTTCTCAGGGGATGCCCGGGATTGAAAACCGGGTTTTCTGCTGATCTTCCATGCCCCCCTTGCTGTTTTCCCGGAGGGGGCCATTTTCTTCTGAAATGGGGACTGAGGGTTAAACTGCCCCCCTGGAGGTGGTTGCTTGTCTCTGACATTAGTTTTCCATGGGGGAAAGGGGGCAATTTGGCCTTGGGCCCCGATGGAAACCCACAATTCCTTTTTGGTGGCAGTGGACAAGGCAACCCGGATCCCACCCCCCGGGGTTGTCCCTAAGCCCCCGTCATCAACACTGCCATCGTCCCCCACCAGGCAAAATACCATTATGGGGCATGGTCCTTTCTTCCATGGGCGTGGCCTTTCTACACGTACTCGGGAGATGTCTTCCCCTGGCGCCAGGGGGGGTGAGGTCCAGGGTCGTTTAAGAGTCCACAATGCCGGGGAAGTCATCGGGTCATTTTCCCTTTCCTGTTCTTCGACGTTGATAAACTTGACATTGCACATTTTTTTTTTCTTTGCTCCTGGATTCCATTTTTTTTTCTACCGTTTCCAAGCGGTCAAATATCAGCTACTGTCTTCTTGCAGTCTTTTTTTATTTTTATTCACATGACACTTTCGTTATTTTTTTTTTCTTTACGAATGAAAAAAACCCGGGGTCTGTTGCGAACGAAAGCAAAACATTTTGCGCTCACGTTAAAACCTGACCCACCTTTTGAGAGTTTTTTGCAATCATGGGGGACGGGATGTTAAAAAATAACCACAAGCATGAGCGCTGATTCTTTGTTTAAAAAAATATAATTTAAAAAATATTAAAAAAAATTTACCACACACACACACCCCACAAAAAAAATAAAAACCCCAAAAAAAAAAAAAAAAAAAAACACACACACACACAAAAACACACAAAAAGGGAGAGAGAGGAGAGAGAGAGGAGAGAGAAGAAGACAGACAGACAGACCAGACAGACAGACAGACAGACACTTTACACACACACACACACACAAGCACACAGAGAGAGAGAGAGTGAGAGAGAGAGAGGAGAGAGACAGGACAGACAGACAGACAAGACAAAGACAGACAGACGACAGACAGACAAAACGCATAGCCTTATTTTTTTCAACTTGTTTTTCAAAGTACTGGCAAATCTTTGAAGCTGGGGGAAATCATCAATATTGCTTTCACACCACCCCACATCACCCCACACCACATCACACACACACAACCAACCAAAACACAGCCCCCAACACATACACCCCCACACACACACATCACACTACAATCACACACATCACCCCAAAACCCACACACATAAAACCACACCACACAACACAAAAAAAAAAAAACCCCCAAAAACAAAAACAAAAAACACCAACACCAACCAGCCAACCATAACTACACCAAAAACCAATCACAGACCCAACCTCACAAAAAACCACACCAACCCCCACACCACACCACACCACATCAACACACACACACACATACACCACAAACCCCAAACATCACCCCAACCACTCACCACCCACCCCAAATACCCCCAAAAATCACCCCACCCCACATCACACCCACACCACACCACACACACCAACCATCCCCCCACACCACCCATCACCCCACCACACCACACCACATCCACCCACGCCACCCATACAAATCACACCACCCACACCCACCAACACTAATCAAAACCACACCCACACCACAACGCCACCCGCATCACACCCCCAACCACCCCACCCACACCACACGACTCCATAAACCCACCCATACCACACATCACACCACACCACACATCAAACCACACCACACCACACTGCATCACATCACATCACACCACACCACATCACACACCACATCACACACCACACCACATCACACTACATCACACCACACCACACCGCACCACACCTTCTTCTTCTCTTCTTCGTCCATCGGGATTGATGATGACCATCTATTCATCCTGGGATTGCGAGGGTCCATTTCTGTGGGTGCGAAGATGACTTGTTTGGCCAATCCGTGCTTGAAAGTTCTTGAGCAGTATGGACAGGGTATAGTGGCTGCTTTTGGAGACTTGGAGGCTCTATCTTTCCTGTCTTGCCTGCGTTGCTCAGCTGTCGCAATTCTGTTTGCTTCGTGGGCCTTGGCGCCACTGCGTACAGCTGCTCGCCACTGTGGCCTCTCCAATGCTGCCTGCTCCCATGAGTTTATCTCAATGTTGAAGGCTTTCAGTGAGGCTTTCAGAGTGTCCTTGAATCGTTTCTTCTGGCCTCCCTGGGAGCGCTTTCCATGCTGAAGTTCGCCAAACAGAAGTTTCTTGGGTAGCCGATGGTCTGGCATGCGAACTACATGGCCTGCCCAGCGAAGCTGGGTCTGCATCAGGATGGTGTGGATGCTGGGAAGGTTTGCTCTAGTGAGCACCTCAGTGTCTGGGATCTTGTCCTGCCACTTGATGCCAAAGTTTTCTCAAACAGGTGGTGTGGAAGTGGTTCAGCTTTTTAGCATGGCGTTGGTAGACTGTCCATGACTCTGAGCCATAGAGCAAGGTGGTGAGCACTACCGCTTTGTAGACCTTGATCTTGGTTTCTGTTGAGATGCCTCTCCTGTCCCACACATTCTTTCGAAGTCTGCCAAAGGCAGCGCTTGCTTTGGCGAGTCTGGTGTTGACCTCATCATCAATGGCTACTGTGCGGGAGAGGGTACTGCCAAGATAAGTAACTTTGTCCACTGCTTTGAGTCTATGTCCATTTACGGAGATGTTTGGTTCAACGTAGGGCTTCCCTGGGTCTGGTTGGTTGATTACCTCAGTTTCTCTGGTACTGAATTGTCGACCCAAAGTTGTCGCAAGCATCAGAAACTGTCAACATTGTCTTGCATGTCGGCTTGAACCCCAGCATTGAGGGCAATCTTCATGCAAACAGGAATCGTTGATGAAGATCTGTTGAGCACTTGGTTTTGCTTGAAGCCTCCTGAGTATTGAAGAGTAGATCCATCATCCTGTACCTGATGCTGGACCACCAACATCACGAATCTGAACGCATCTGACAGCATTGCCGAAAACATTGAGGCTGAACAGGTGGGACAAGAACAAGCCCTGTCACTCCGTTGGTGACTGGGAAGGGTTCAGATGCCTCCGTTGTCTTGTACTCTTGGCAGCATACCATCATGTCGATAGTGCGAACGATGGCGATGAATTTCTTGGGCAGGCTCGTACTTCGCATGATTCTCCATAGACCTCTTGCTAACAGTACAACGGCCTGTGGTACGGGATATCAACAAAGGTGGAGTAGAGGTCAGGCTTATTTTCCTGACATTTTTTGGGCGCTGGCAGCAAACACCATGCTCATAGTCCCGCGATCTTTCCGGAAAGCCACATTGACTCTTGAAGATGGTCCTGCTAACAAGGTGGACTACTGGCAGTTCAGCATGTACTCTGACGCCGGTACCTTGCTGCGATGGACAGCGAGGGATATGCTTCCCGTGCCGTTGTCACAGGCCTGGTGGTTTCCTTTGTTCTTGTATAGATGTATGATGGAGGCATTTTTGAAGTCTTGCGGAAGTGTCTCATGCTGCCATACGACTTGAAAGAGCTCATGAAGTTTTTCAGTCAGTGCTCTGCCACCCCCTTTGTAGATCTCAGCTGGGATTGAGTCTGCGCTGGGTGCTTTACCACTGGACAGCAGGCGAATTGCTTTCTGGATCTTCTCAAAGGTTGGTATGGCACTCATCGTCTCGTCGACTGGAACTTGTGGGAGGCGGTTAATAGCTTCGTCGTTGATGGTGGAAGGACGGTTTAGAACATTGTCAAAATGTTCAGCCCATCTCTCAAGGATCTTGTCTTTGTCAGTGATGAGAGTAGACCCATCTGCACTGAGGAGAGGTGGTGATGATCTTGATGTGGTGGGACCATAGATCTCTTTGAGTCCATCATAGAAGTTCTCCATGTCATTTCTGTCAGCATACACCACACCACATCACACCACATCACACCACACCACACATCAAACCACACCACACCACACCACACTGCATCACATCACACCACATCACATCACACCACACCACATCACACACCACATCACACCACACCACATCACACCACACTACATCACACAACCACACTACACCACATCACACCACACCACATCACACCACACCAAACCACACCATATCACATCACAACCACCACACCACATTCCATCACACCGCACCACACCACAATACACCACACCACACACACACACACACACACACCACATCACACCACATCACACCACACCACACACCACATCACCACACCACACACCACAACACCACACAACACCACACCAAACCCCACCACACACACACCACATCAAACCACACCACATCACTCCACATCATACCGCATCACACCACACACACACATCACACCACACCATACTACATACACCCCATCACATCACACACACTACATCACAACACACACACACACCACACCACACCACATCACACACTATACCACACTACAACCACATCAAACCACACCACACCCCACACCACATCACACCACACACCACACCACACCACACACCATATCACACCACACCCCACACACACACCCACAATCACATCACACCACACACCACACACCACATCACACCACATCACACCACATCACACACAAACACAACACAACCCCCACACCAACCCACACACCACAGGATCTCTACTACAGAACGTGGTGATACCATGTGGCCTCAAAGACCACACTGCCAGATCATTCTTTAGCAGGATTACACGGCAGTGGAAAAGACAGCACCTCGAATTCGCCAGACTGCCGTTAAGTTAGGACCTAAGTGAGTGTGGGTGTGTGCTTTTGTAAAACATTTGAACTATTGAAATTTTATTTCATAGATTTTGTCTGCACGCACTATGTTTGTAAATATCTGTTTGTTTAAACTATTGATCATTTATCATGATTGCATGACTTGTTTAAAAGTAGGTTGAATCATGCGCTTTGATTGTTCTTTTTAAGATATAGCGCTATATAATTCCATGTATTATTATTATTATTATTTATTATATTATTATTTATTATTTATTATTATTATGATTATTATTATTATCATCATCATTAACATTATTATTATTATTACTTCGTGGACAATCTGCTGGATGTCACCAGAAACGTGAGAGGAACATTTGGTGTGTGCTGCTGCCCGTGATCTTTTTTTCCCCTGCTAGCCATACCACCAGGCTCACGTGTCAGCTACCTAACCCCCTCCCCCCCTCCTCATCCAACTTAATTAATAATAATAATAATAATAATAATAATAATAAAAAGAATTTAAAAAAAATAATAAATAAAATAAAAATAATAATAATGTATGGAATTTATATAGCGCTGAATCTTGTAAAGCAACAAATCAAAGCGCTCAGATGACATGATTTTTTTTTAAATTTAAATTCTTTTTCTTAATTTAACTTTTTTTTACAAATTATCTTTTGAAATTAATTATTTTATATCGAGGATAATGGAATAAGCACTCAGGTGCTTTTTTTTTTTACATCCAATCCCCGTGTGTATGCGGTTTTGTCAATTTTGTGATCTGTTCCCACCGGCACACAATGGCCTACTCTTTCGAAAAGCGGAACAGGATTTAACGTGTGCGCAAGATGTTCTGCGTGCGTTCGCACACGGGGCCTCGGATTATAGTCTCATCCAAAGGACTTTGACATTCAGTTGGATTTTTTTTTAGTCAAACTGGGAAGAAAGGGCGAGGCTGGGAATCGAACTCAAAACCTCACGGTTTACTTGTTGGCAGGCAAACGTGTTAACCATCCTGCCACCTTCCTTCCTAACTTCTCTTTCCTTGTAGCTGTGCTTGCCCTGTAAGTGTATGGCGATGTTTGGGTTATTGTCTAGCTAAGGCATGTCACAAGATCCAAAGGACTTGCAAAGACAGTTTTACAAGGCACTGTCCAAGGAGGAAGAAGAAGAGGCAGACCGAGGAAGAGCTGGGAGGATAACATCAACGAATGGACAGGCCTAGAACTCAACAAAACCCTGAGAAAGGCAGAACAGAGAGAGGAATGGAGGGAACTGGTTGTTGAGTCTTTGAGGGTGCCCCCACGGTCGTCAGACTACGGGATAGATAGATAGATAGAAGACTGACCACTTGGCTGGACACAAACCTGTGACCATCTCCCTTGCATCCTTTCAATAGGATCCCAAAACATAAGCCGCAAAGATTCACTAGACGTATATTTTCTCCTATTTCTGTTTGTGTGTGTGTGTGTGTGTGTGTGTGTGTGTGATGTGTTGTGTGTGTGTGTGTGTTGTGTGTGGTGTGTGTGTGTGTGTGTGTGTGTGTGTGTGCAAAATTTAAGTATATTTTCTTTCTCTTTTTTAATCATCATTTTTTCGATGACAGCTTAAGAACGCCACAGGAATATCAAGTATTCTTGTGAATGCGACTGACCCTTCTAAATTCTGAACAGTGTCTGGCTGTAAGGTACCACACAGCAGGTGAAGCTTCAATCACCGCCAGGACCTCTGATGAAGGCTCATCCAGGAGCCGAAACTCCAGTCAGGTCAGGCTACAGGTATGGTTCTTGCTCATGAATACCTAAAATGCTGTCATTGAAAGATTTTCTTTTCTTTTCTTTTTCTAATTGAATCTTTGACAAATTATTTTCAAAATGATGGAGAAGTTGTAAGTGGCGACCTGCACTTCTTTTCCTCCTCTTCTGTTTCTGCATTAATACTCATTCAAATTTGAGAGGTTCTGAAGCAAGTGCATCAACGTGTCATTGCCAGAGATGCTCAAAGCCACAACTGATGAGTATAGACACAGTTTGTGTAGATATAGTTTTCACTCTATTAACACACGGAAGACAATGCTACTTCAAGCTGTATATTGAAAAACTGTCATAGTTTGATATCTTTTTGAAATTTTTTTTTATATCGAAGATAATGGAATAAGCACTCATGTGCTTTTTTACATCCAGTCCCCATGTGTATGCGGTTTTGTAAATTCTGTCATCTGTTCCCACCGGCACACAATGGCCTACTCTTACGAAAAGCGAAGCAGGATTTAACGTGTGGGCAAGATGTTCTGCGTGCGTTCGCTCGGTTTATAGTCTCATCTACTTGATATACATGATTTCCGCAATTTTCCTTGGACATCATCTTCTTTTTGTGATGTTGTTATGCTTGATCACCAGGCACATGATACTGAATTAGAATAGTCTGTGGTTTTCTACTTTGATTAGTCATACATCTGTACTTTGTTGGGCATGTGCTTTGCCAATGATATGGATGAACCCTTTGTTCCATCCCAAGCCCAACAAATGCATTGTAGCCAAGGGCCAAGGTGCATTAAATCATTTCAGAGTTCAGAGATCCCTATCTGTCTGTCTGTCTGTCTGTCTGTCTGTCTGTCTGTCTGTATCTCTGTCTTCTCTCTGCTCTCTTCTCCCTTTTCTCTCTCTTTTCTCCTCTCTCAAAAAAAAAATCTGCACTTCAAATTGCGTGCAACCATACATACATACATAAATACATACATACAATACATACATACATTCAAACATACTCATCATAATTCCATTGAAATAATACATACCATACATACAAAACATACATCATACATACATACATCATACATAACCTACATTTCATACATACATAGCCTCGTCTGTTTATCATATCTATTCTATCTTTCCTATTATCTATCTATCTATCGGTCTTCTGTTTGTCTTGTCTGGTCTGTCTTATCTATCAGTCAGAAAGGGTGATTTCCCCTGTTGTTATTGGAGATTGTTTAAGTATTGGGTTATTATTATTAGAATGTATCCCTAACGGGCGGGGACTGGATGTAAAAAAAGCACATGTGTGCTTTTTTCATTATCCTCGAAAATAAAAGGAATTTGTCATTTCATTGTCTCTCTATCTATCTATCTATCATCTTTCTAACATCTATCTATCTATCTATTCTATCTATCTCATCTAATCTATCTTTATCTTCTATCTATCTATCTATCTATCTATCTATCTAGCCAAATATCTATTGTATATCTCTGGGATGTATTACTCTCTCCCTAACCGCCCCCCCCCCTCCTCCCCCCCCCCCCCCCCCTCCCCCCCCCCCCCCCCCCCCCCCCCCCCCCCCCCCCCCCCCCCCCCCCCCAACCCCTCCCCCCCCTACCCCCATCTCACCCGCCCCTCACTATCCTCCCCCCCCCTCCCCCCCCCTCTCTCTCTCTCTCTCTCTTCTCTCTCTCATATATATTATATTATATTTATATATATATTATATAAAATAAATATTTTTAGTATACTTGTGTGTATCAATCTCTCTCTCTCTTCTCTCTCTCTTCTCTCTCTCCTCTCTCTCTCTCTCTCTCTCTCTCTCTCTTCTCTCCTCTCTATCTCTCTCTCTCTCTCTCTTCGCTCTCTATCTATATAAATATATATATATATATATATATACCAATCTATATATATATATGTATGATTATGTATATATAATATATATATATATATCTATTTAGTATATATTTATAGACGATGAGAGAGAGAGAGAGAGGAGCTCTAGAGAGAGATAGAGAGAGAGAGAGAGAGAGGAGAGAGATTAGAGACATTACATACATTCATCCATAAACAGCAGTTTACTTATGGACAGCAGTTAAAAAATTTCTCGTCAGTAGTCATAAATCACCAGTTGATATGGAGCACTGACAAGGAAAAAACGAGTTTCCTTCACCAAGACAGTGTTGGTGTCCCGCGACAGTAGAGGACTGACGAGGGACTATATTCTATATATATTATATTATTATTTATATATATATCATATAATTTATTATTTATATATTATATATATATATATATTTATATATATTAGATATATTCATATATCTATCTATAGATCTATCTATTATATCTAATCTTATAATATATCAGGTCGGGATAGCTTGTGGTCGGTGCATCGCTTTCCCCCAGCATGTTAGCAGCGTTTCGAAGGTGGTTACCAGTTGGATGGGGTGACCGTTTGCCGGGGGGGCCGGGCCCCGTTTGGCCCTTTTTTTTCCAGTTACAGTTCACCCAGCTTCACCCAGCAGTAAGGGGTACTCCCCTCTTTAGGGTCAGGGAATTTTGGCAGCGAGGGGGGGAGGAGTTGGGCCCGCCCTCAATATGGGGCCCTTTGATATGTGGGGTCTCGGGGCCCCTCGCCCCCCCTAAAACCTTATAGGTTATGGGACTCCTTTCCTTTATTATATATTATATTATATATTTAAATTTATTATTATTATTAAATATATTTTATATTATATTTTTTAAAATTATTATATTTTTATATAATAATGGGTTTTTATTTCTTTTGATTTGGTCTGCAGCGTCCATGTTTGTAATATCTGTTTAAACTATTGGTTGTTCGTATTGGTTTTGGGACTGTAGATTAGGTTAAATGCATGCGCTTTGATTTGTCTTTGCAAGATATAGCGCTTTAAAGTTCCATTCTTTATTATTTTTTATTATTTTTATTTTTTTTATTTTTATTATTTTTATATAATAAAATGGTTTGGTAACGGTTGCGACGCCACTGTCATGCGTAGACTTTGCCAAGACTCTCGGTAAAACTTCTAGAGAGTCTTGGGCGTGGGGTAGGGATTTTTTGGGTTTTTAAAGTCAAGTCAAAATTTTGATTTCCGATGGGTCTTTGAATAAGCAATGCTTTTGCTTTTTTTCATCGCCATTATTAACTCCGGGCTGACACTCTGCGGCCCATGACCTTCACTACATCAAAAACGTTGGTCTCCCCGCGACCCCGAAAGGCACCAGCGCAGATGAAAGAAAGAAAGAAAGATCTATTAAAACAAATTTCTTAATGTTTTTACTAACTATACATTATTGATCCTTTCCTTTAAAATTAAAACCCTTTAAAAAGAGGAAAGGATAAAAATTTTACAATGAAAAATACAAATTACCCATTTTACTATAAAAACGCACCACATACTCTTTCACCCCTGCGCGCGTGCGCGCTCACACACACCCCCACACACACACCACACACACACAAAAACCACACACACACCCCCCACCACACTTAAATAAATAATGTATCACTGACCTTGAGGAGGTGGGTGTCGTAACTGATGACATTTTGTTTACAAGCTTCTAAGCTGTACCATATATTGAAAGAGCATCACTTGTAAAGGCTGAAAAAAATCTATAAATTATTCATGTTTATGCACTGTTGCCGTGGAAACGGTCCAAAATGTCCGCCCAAACGGTTTTACACTCCTAAGCCTTAATATCTACAACAGGTACAAGAAACCTGTTTCTTCAGACATGTTTTACAAAAAAATTTTGGTGGTAAATTCACGCAGGGAAATCTCCATATTTGTATCTAGCATTTTTTAAAACCTAACAAAACATGATTTTGGCCTTTTTTAGACCCGTGTCTTGCCTTAAATATTTCCTGTGGGGTTTTATAACTATTTTGTTAAAGATTGTCTTTTTGTTTGGTTTTATAACTGTGGTGTTAAAGATTGTCTTTTTGGTTTTACAACTGATACTTTTGATGATGATGATGATGATGATGATGATGATGATGATGATGATGATGATGATGATGATGATGATGATGATGATGATGATGATGATGATGATGATGACGACGACGCGATGATGATGGTGATGATGGTGTATGATGTGATTGAGGAGAAGAAGAGAGAAGAAGAAGAAGAAGAAGAAGAAGAAGAAGAAGAATTGCGACGACGACGACGACGAAGAAGAAGAAGAAGAAGGAGGAGGAGGAGGAGGAGGAGGAGGAGGAGGTGTGGTGTGGTGGTGGTGGTGGTGGAGGAAGAGAAGAGAAGGGATGCATTTGGGAGACCTTCACCTATCTTTTGTCCATCAGGGTACACTCAGATTTTAATGCACACCCTGCAAGTTAAGGGGAAACTATTGTGCATGAGAACTCTAGAATTCAAACAAGAACTTAAGCAAGTCAAGGACAGCAGTAGGTTTCTCAGTGACAATTTTTTCACGATGTGAACCTATCAAAGTTTTTTTTTTACATTATTATATTCACCTTTGGATTAAAGCCCCACTTTTTTTGACAGTTCATGAAAAAAGTCCAAATTCTGTTGCTCACGGTCATTACTCAGACCTCGCCTGTGTCAGAGAAACACCTTAGTGGACAACGCAACGGAGTGGTCATTCTTAAGTCACTGACCACAGATTACAGCTTTAAGCAGCCACAAGTGTCAGTCCCCCCCCCCCTTTTTCAACTGCTGTTCATCCCATCCCAGCTGGTGCTAATTATAGCAGGAACTGACTACACTTCGACTTGGTCAAAGGAATCATCACCATAATTAGCCATTACACCCAGTGGCGTGTAGGGCAGCAACAAAGCGCTTCCACTCCTGTCTATCCTGGGCCAACCTAGTCACTGATCCCCAAGAGTGCTGCATGGCCTTCATCTCACTTCTACAGTCCTCCTCCTCCACGTTGCTTTTGGTCTACATTTCTTTCTCCTTCCTTCTGGGGTCCAGTGCAATGCTGTTCTTGTGATTGACTGTGGGTCTCTTTGGAGGATGTTCCACATCCACTTCCACCGTCGTCTGGTGATGATGGTTCCCGTGTCTTCTTGCCTGCATCTCCGTAGTAGGTCTTCATTGGAGATCTTCTCTGGCCAAAAGATCCTGTCAAAGGAAGGGTTGCGCTAATTCTGGAACTGGGTCTTGGACCCTTTACTGAGTTGTGCCATGTCTGACACTGGTATGTGAGTGTTGGAACGAAGATGGCGTTGATGAGTTTTGCCTTGGTGCTCATTGGGATGCTGGAATGTTTTAGAAGAGGGGCGAGTTGGTAACTGACTGCGTTCGCTTTCTGGCATCTTGTTTCTATCTCTCTGTCCAATTTTCCATATTCAGTGAAGAGGCTGCCAAGGTATTTAAATTCTTTGGTCTGTTTCAGCTGGAAGCCGTTGATGTTGATGTCCAGCTTTCCTGGATTTCTGGTGACAGACATAACTTCTGTTTTGGTGATACTGATCTTCATGTCATACCTCTCGCAGCTTGTGTTGAGTTGGTCTGTGTGTTCTTGAAGAGCTGCTTTGTTCTGATTCATCAAGGACTGGTCGTCAGCAAATAATAGTTCGTTCAGGGCCTCAAGATCTGGGTTGGCTTCCTTTGTAATCTGGTCGATGTAGATCACGAAGAGAAGGGGAGAGAGTACGCAGCCTTGCCTGACCCCTGATGTAACCGGGAACCAGTTGGATGTTCCACTGGCTGTTCGGACTGTTCTCATAATGTTGGCATAGATTGCTCTGATGTTATCAAGCAACTGCCCCTTCACGTCGTACTGCTCCAGGATCTTTGGATTTAATTACCCCCCCCCCCCCCCCCTTAATCCCGACCCGGGATTCATCATCATCATCAGACCCGTGACCTTGGCGGTCGTGGGGGAGACACGAAAGACGATACCGTGGTAAGCTCCTCCATCATCTCGGTCCTCGGCTCTGCGCAGTAGTGCCGAGTCATTCATCCTGGTCCATTCTTGATGTTGTCCATCCATGACTTGTTCTGTCTTCCCTCTTTCTGCCACCTTCGAGTGTTCCCTGCAGTACTGTTTTTGGCAGAGTGTTGTGGCGGGTGACGTGGCCGAACCATGTCAGCTTTTTCTTCTTGACGATGGTGAGAAGGGGTCCTGTGACCTGCCAGCCGTGTTATTTGACTCTTGACAAATTCATTGGTCTTTCGTTCTCTCCAGGATATGCCCAGCAGTTTTCTATGGCATTTTGTTTCAAATGACTGGATTCGCTTTGCTGTTCAGCAGTCAATGTCAAGGTTTCACTTCCGTACAGCAGGATAGTCTGAATTAGGGCTTTGTAGAGCTTTAGTTTGATGGGAAACTGATCTCTTTACTTTTCCATAGGGTGGTGAGTTTTGTCATGGAAGATGTTGCCATGGCTATTCTGACTTGATTTCTGTCGTCGATCGCCGTCCTTTGTGAGTGTAGCGCCAAGGTATTTAAAAGCGTCTACCTCCTCCAGTTGTTGGCCGTTCATGTAAATTTTAGCAGTGGCGTTGCTCGTGCTGTTCACAAGTACTTTACTTTTCTCCGAGCTCACCTCCATCCCATATGCTCCAGCTCTGTTCTCAAGTCTGGTCGTAAGATCTTGCAGCTCTGTGTTACTTCCGCCCATGAGGTCAATGTCATCGGCAAACCGCAAGTTGTTGAGGGGTCTGCCGCCAATGGAGATGGTAGAGTGGAAGTCATGGAGGGTCTCTCTCATAATTTTTTCCAAGAACAGATTAAACAGGACTGGAGATAACAGGCATCCTTGTCGGACCCCAACTGTGGTTTCGAAGTAGTCTCCGACCTGATTGTTCAGGACTGCACTGCTTGCGGTGTTGTATAGTGCTTGAATGGTTTGCAATAGTCCTTCTTCAATGCCAAACATTCTGAGGACCTGCCACAGGCCTTCGTGCCATACTCTGTCGAAAGCCTTCTTGAAGTCGATGAAGTTGTGGAACAGGTCTCTCTGATGTTGAAGATGTTTTTCTATCAGGATGTGGCCAGTTAGAAATCTGTTCGATTGTGCTCCTGCCTGCCCTGAACCCAGCTTGTTCCTCTGCAAGGTGTTCTTCTGCCTCCTTTTTGAGTCGATTCAAAATAACTTTGAGCATGATCTTGCTGGCGTGGCTGATGAGGCTGATTGTTCTATAGTTTTGGCATTGGCGTAAATTCCCCTTCTTGGGCAGGGGTATGATGAGTGATTGTGTCCATTCTGTTGGCCACTGTTTTGTCTCCCAAATCTTCTGACAGATAGCTGTAACATGTGTGATGACTGTTTCGCCACCATGCTTGAGCAGCTCTGCTGGTATGTTGTCTGCTCCTGGGGACTTTCCTACTGGTAAGCTGCGGATGGCTTCTTCCACTTCTTCCCTCAGTATAGGTAATGGCGAGGGTGCTCTTGATGTTGCTGCTTTCTCTTCTATTATGCTCTTGTCAGGTTGTATTGGGTAGTTGTACAGTTGTTGACAATACTCAGACCACCTGTTCAGTGCAGCTGAGCTTTCTGTGAGGAGGTTTCCGGAGCTGTCTTCAATGACTGATGATTTGGTTTGAAGTGGTTTTGTGAGTTTCTTCAGGGTGTCGTATGCCTTTTTACTGTTGCCCAATTTCATGCTTTTTTCGATCTCATCACATTGATCACTGATCCACTTCTCTCTGGCCTTTAACATTGACTTCTTCACAAGATTGTTGGCCTCCCGGTATTCTTTAGGGTTGGAAGACCTGGTTGGTTTCAGTGCTCTTCTTGTATCGCAGAGGTCCAAGATGTCATTGGTAGTCATGGCTGGTGTTTATTCCTCTGACGACGAGTACCTCCTCTGCTGTTTCTCGGACTGCCTCATTAAAGTTGTTGGTGAGGTCATTGATGTCATTGTCCAGGAGGGTTAATGCCGCAAAAACGTCCGCCAAGCTTAGCTTGGAAGATCTTCTCGACATCTGGATCTTTCAGTTTGTCCACGTCAAATTTGATACGTGGGTTTTGCAGGCTGTTTGTTTTTCTTCAGCTTCATTTGAATACCAGCAGCACAAGGTCGTGGTCGCTGCCTATGTCAGCTCCAGGGTAGGTTCTTGTTCTGCTCTGTGATGCTGAATTTGAAGCGCCGTGGTGTTAAGATAAAATCTATTTGGTTATGGATCTTGCCGTTTGACGCATGCCAGGTTGTGCTCCTTGACTGCTTGTGGGGATAGAGGGTATTGGCCAATGGTAAGTCTGTGGGTGCAGCAACTCCAGCAGACGTAGTCCCCTGTCATTGGTCTCTCCAGTTCCAAACTGACCAACTGTTCCGGCTCATTGGTTGTAAGAGTCAGGGCCTACTTTGGCGTTAAAATCCCCTTGGATGATGATGATGTCCTTCTTGGATATTTTCATAATGGTCTCTTCAAGATCTTCATAAAATTCTTCGACTTCTTCATCTGCATGATCAGATGATGGTGCATAGATTTGTATGATGGTGATGTTCTTGGGCTTGGCCGACACCCGGATGCTGATAATCCCGCTGGAAGCCGGTGTACAGCTGATAATGCACCCCACTACTTCCTTTCTGACAATAAATGCCACTCCATGTTAGTGATGTTTCTCTTGGCCACTGTACCAGATCTTGTTGCCTTCTTTCAGTCAATGTCTCACCAAATCTGTCCATCTCACTTCTTCCTAGTCAAATGTCCCATTATAGCGGCTAAGCTCATACTCTAGTTCTTTGATTTTTCTGCGCTGGTAGAGTGTACGGACGTTCCATGTATTAATGGTGATCTGTTCTCTAGGAGCTTAGTAATGTTTTAACTCCAGTGCTGACTTGTCATTTCTACCTGGTGTTGATCAATGGAAAGCGCGGTCGTGGTAACCGGGCTCGACCGGTATCATATTGGCTTTGCATTTGTCTTTCATGTTTTTTCTGTGGACTTAGGATATTCGTTGGTGGCGCCAATCTCCTCTCCAAGTCTCCATATGTTTTGTGTTTTTTTTCTATTGGGGTTTCCTCCCCCATATGCGACAGGTTGTACTGGGTTACATGGATACCAGTAGCAGTAACAGAGAACTTCTCTGACTGACTTGACACACAGCCGGGATTTAATTATCCCCCTTAATCCCGACCCGGGATTAGCCGGGATTTAATTATTTCCCCTTAATCCCGACCAGGGATTAACCGGGATTTAATTATCCCCCCTTAATCCCGACCAGGGATTAGCCGGGATTTACACACAGTAGTTTTCCGTCCCTCCAGACACAAAAAAACTATAGATACAACGTTATATACATGTTGTCTTATAAAGCACCTGCTGCCGAGTTTATTCTTGTAACACATTCAAAACACTGTTGAAATGAATTCGGTTTTACATTCTACCGATTTTAGGCCCAAAGTATGAAAGAAACGCGAAATCTAGGCGCAGTTTGCGTAAGAGAATCCGAATGCAAGAGGGTTTAGAGGCGAGGGAGGCTTGGGTTTGTGGTTCATGATGTACAGAGTGCAGCTCACAGAAGTTAAAGACCTGGGGAAAGACGCCAGTGCATGTAGATGTACCTGTGGGCTGAGTGGTGCGTGTGGCTGTGTGCGCATGCTTACTATGCGTGTGTGCGTGTGTGTGAAGGGTGCCGCCTTGTGCGTGCGCATCTATGCGCGTGTGAGGGTGAAAGCATGAACTATCCGGGTTTGCGTGAATTTGAAAAAAAAATGTTAAACTGTTAAATTAAGAACGCATGTGAAAACGACCATCTACGTTGCACATGTTCATTATCATTCAAAATTTTGTGAATGAGGGATGCTGAAAAAATAACTCGATTTGCATTCCCCCTAACTGAAAGAAAGAAGAAAAAGGTACATATGTCATTGGGGAAAAAGAAGGGGCTTTGGATGTTGTTATGAGGTGAATGGGACACATTTATTGAAAACGTTGATTTGTTGTAAAACAAAAATTTTTTTTCTAAAGCAGGAGATGCTTTTATTCCTGCTTGTTTGTCGTAAACTCTCTCTAACACTGTGTGTAGCTCAGAGACCCGATCTAGAACACAGAGACGTGACCAAGCTCAAAGCTTTGTGAAATGGTGGAAAACAACGCTTTCCTCACAGGTTCCAGGTGAAAAGCAACAGTTTAGATGAGCTAATCTGAGATCTGGTCTGATCATGTTGGCTGTTTACCACAGTAGGAGCAAAAAGGAATGAGGTCTTTAGAGAAGAAGCCCTCTTCTTCTTCAGTGTTTCTGCCCTTCATTTAATAATAATAATAATAATAATAATGTATGGAATTTATGTAGCGCTGAATCCTGTAAAGCAACAAATCAAAGCGTTCAGATTTTTTTAAATATCGAGGATAATGGAATAAGCACTCATGTGGTTTTTCCAGTCCCCGTGTGTATGCGGTTTTGTCAATTTTGTCATCTGTTCCAACCGGCACACAATAGCCTACTCTTTCGAAAAGCGGAACAGGATTTAACGTGTGCGCAAGATGTTCTGCTGCGTTCGCACACGGGCCTCGGTTTATAGTCTCATCGAAGGATTTCAGACATCTAGGTGATTTAGGTGAGGGGTTCATCACCCAAGAGCCCTGCGATGTCTTTGATCATCGTCTTTTCTGTTCACTTCTGCCTGAAACTGTTTGACTCTGTGATTCAAAGCTTTGGTGTCTCAGACAAAGCACTGTCAAGTCAGTACTGTCCATTATGATTAACCGTTGTGTTTGGTAACGTAATTCATTCATAAAAATCTTTTTGTTATCTTGATACATTCACGTGGGACACCTTTCTTATTTATTTTATTATTATACCATTTAAGTTCATCGGAGATTTCTCTGGTGAAATTTGGGCTGCTCTCCCCGGGAGAGGCGTCGCACAGAGCAGCGCCACATTTTTTTTGTCTGAACTGTATTTGTTTCTCTATCAGAGTGGGTTTTTTTCTAAGAATTTTTGCCAGGGACAACTCTCTTGTTGCCGTGGTTCTTTTACGTGCGCTGAATAATTTTGTGTAACACACAGACTCGTTTAGTCGTCTATCGAAGACTAGCGTCAGACCACCACTCATGGTCTAATGGAGGGAAAAAGGTTTCGTGCCCAACGGATTTGAACCACCGCACTTCCGACCTGGATTTTCGCATTTAGACAGGGCGTTCACTCTAGACCACCTTTACAGCGGCGTTGGTATTGCTCTGGTGACTGTCTCTTCCTCTTAGAAGTCGAGAGTTGTACTACGTGAAGTCTTGGAGATGGATGCAAAGACTCTGAAATGTTGTTGTTATCTACTAGAACTGTTGAACTTTTTCAGGAGATGTTTTCATGAAGATTGTGCAACAAGATCTACAGTTCCCCGAGTCTGGAAATGGACTTTGTTGGGACTTTTAGTAGCGTGGGAGTTTTACAAAAACACTGTTTAAGCATAGCTTTTGTTCTTGAATTAAAATAAAGGTAAGGCGTTTTCATAACTATGTGGTGTTGGGGAGCGAATGTAGGGACCTCATTCTCAGGAGCCAGTATTGAGGGTGGCGCCATCTCCTGTCCCTCGATGTTTTACCTTCTGACCTAAAGGGAAGGTACCATTTAGCTGGGTGAACTAAGGACTGTCCTGAGCCAAGGCAAGCAAACGGTCAGCCATTGTTCGTAACCACGCTCATCTGTTAAACTTAGCTTGAGTCGAAAGCGATTGCTCTGGACTACTGAGTTACCGTCTTAAAATTACTGAAATACTTCGAATCGCTTTGTTATACATTTTTAAAAATCAATGTTTCAGTGACCTTGGTAGGAATTACAATGACTTCATTAACAAATGAAAACATATTGAGCACCACCAAACAAGGAAAACTTTCCCAGTAAAAAAAGGTGTGTATGAGAAGGAATTCTACTGGTTCTGAATTATACAGGCTACACACGGTATTAATTTGGGGGTCAGTAGTATCTTCTATAGAGTGCGAGTGGGAAAAAATGTTGGTGATTTTCACAGATTTTTTAAGCATGAAAAAATGGACTGTGCACTTGTTTTTTGGATTGAGGACATAGAGCAATACCAGGCAGTCACGAGAAAGTTGGAAATAACCATCAAATGAGGTTTGCCTGTATTCCTACAGCGTTGACCCCGCGCATGCATATTGCGGTAAGGAAGCTAGCAGACGACAAAGGACTGAGGGGGTAAAGTGTTTGCTGAAAAATTAAAAAATTTCAAACCTACCAAATTTGTTCAAAATCACATGAGTTTTGAGTCAGAGGCTAGTCTTTCACAAAAAGTGGTTTTTATTTCTGTGGATGCCTTAGTTCGTGCGGTATGAATATAAGAGTTACATAGAAAAACAGAAGGAAAAGAGTGATTTTTTAATACCGGTGTGCAGCCAAAGCTGATGAGTTGACCAGCCGCCATGATGCTGTGGGTTAGTGCATTAGGATACTGGCTGAAGGGTTGCAGGTTCAAACCCCATAAGAGTACAGGTATTTTTAGCTTCTGTTATGACTTGGGCCGGCTCCTATCATTAGAACTTGCTAATTATTTATTCTTTTATATCGAGGATAATGGAATAAGCACCCCATGTGCTTTTTTACATCCAGTCCCGTGTGTATTCGGTTTTGTAAATTCTGTCATCTGTTTCCACCGGCACACAATGGCCTATCTTTCGAAAAGCGGAACGGATTTAAGTGTGCGCAAGATGTTCTGCATGCATTCGCCACGGGGCCTCGGTTTATAGCTCATCCGAGAACTTTGACATTCAGTTCGATTTTTGTGTGTGGTCAAATGGGAAGAAAGGGCTGAGGCTGGGAATCGAACCCAGAACCTCACGGTTTTACTTGTTGGCAGGCGAACGTTTTAACCACTCCTGCCACTTCCTTCCTGCTATGGCCTCAGCAGCAACTTCCCACACTGAACGGGCAGCATGGAAACTCAAGAAGTTGACAATTTCAAACCCATTGAATCCATCTGATGAAGGATGGCATAAAAATTGCCCGACTGCATCTGCAATGACAAGACTCAATGCCATTCTGAAAAAGAGAGTCTGTCAACTTCTCAATGAAACTGAACTGAAACTGCACTAGTCCTTACTGGATTTCAACAACTCTGCCACTCTTCTGAAAAGGTAAGCCTATCACCTTTTCAATGAACCAAAACCTCTACAAGTCCTTCTCGGTTTCAGCACTCTGCTGCAGATGTAAGAGTCACCTGGGGGAAGAAGAATCCAAGCATTGAAGCTGAGTGCTTTAAAAGACTAATTTTATGATTGTCCGTCGTGTTCGACGATGACCTCCAAAACAGCAGAGGAGGCTAGCTGCTGTTTCGAAATGGGCAGAAATTGATTCTAGTGGAGATGCCTTGCCCACAGTACATCCCACTCGCTCGGCCAAGTGGGCATAAGGACAGTCAGGCGTTGGAGATGTTCTCCAAAGGCCAACCAGCCCCCAGGGCTGCAGCACATAAGGACTGTGCCAGTCAAGCCTCCTAGTCAGAGAGTCATAGTCGATCACTAAAGTACTAAACTGTTAAAGTGGAATTCCATGAATGGGAAAGCCACTGGTCATACAGCCTCTCACTTTGCTGTTGCCCTCAGCTTCAATGGTTTAATCAAGAACTGTGATAAAACCCAGGCGCTGACGGCAAAAGACTAATACGTCTGATACAAAGAGCACAAGATCAACAGGCAGCAAGTCACTGTGAGTGCAGGCAGGCAGGCAGGAACATCTCCTCACCTCCATCAAGAGGCACAAACTGGCTTGGTATGGCCATGTGGGTCGGTGGTCTAGAGGTAACGCGCCAGTCTAGAAAGCGAAAAGTCCGGGTCGGAAGTGTGCGGTGGTTCGAATCCCGTTTGGGCCCGAACCTTCCCCCCCCCCACATCCGTTAGACAATGACTGGTGGTCTGGGCGCTAGTCTTTCGGATAAGACGATAAACCGAGGTCCCGTGTGTTACACATAATTATTCAGCGCATGTAAAAGAACCCACGGCAACAAGAGAGTTAGCCCTGGCAAAAATTCTGTAGAAAAAAGCCACTCTAATACGTTGCAGACACACAAAAGGTGGCGTTTGCTCTTGTGGCTAGGCGCTCTCCCCGGGGGAGAGCAGCCCGAGTTTCACGCGGCGAAATCTCGTGACTTATAAAAGTGGTATAAATAAATAAATGAAAAATGAAATGAACATGGCCCCCTCTCCAAACCCAGTCTGGAAAAGTAGGCAACGCACAGGCCAACTCAATTTTTTTTTTCGTGAGAACATTAACAAAGGACTGGATTCAACCGCTTACAGAAATAATTTGGAGGACATTTAGCGGACATCTAATGAAAACTAATAACTCTGGAGGAAGACTAAACCAATAGATTTAATAGGTTGGATTCCCATCTTACTTTTCTTCAGCTGACATCAAATGTATTTGGTAAAAGACGTTTTTATTATAATAATAATAATAATAATAATAATAATCAACAACAACAACAACAACAACAATAATAATAATAATAATAATAATGATCTATGGAATTTATATAGCGCTGAATCTTGTAAAACAAACAAATCGAAGCGCTTGCACTCAAATTATTTACACGCATGCAACTTTCCTCAAATAACATAAGATATTTCAAGTTTATGCAATGCACCACACACACACACACACACACACACACACACACACACACAAAACACACCACACCCCACACACACACACACACACACACACACACACACACACACACACACGTAGGTTGTGATAAAGGAGATGAAGGATGCTGTTGAAAAAGTAGGAACAGATATGAGGGGAAAGTGTCAGGTAGGAAATAAGTGCGTTTTGAGGCTGGATTTGAAGGTATCAAGTGAAGGCTTTTGGCGAAGTGAAAGAGGGAGGTCATTCCAGGTGGATGGACCAGAAACAGAGAAAGAACGACAGCCAACAGTGGTTTGTTTGAATCTGGGTGTTCGAAAGCACAAAGTATATGCGGCTGAGCGAAGGGAACGGGATGGAGTGTACAGATGAAGACAGTTACAGAGATAAGAGGGTGCAGATTTGTGAAGACATTTGAAACAGAGGGTATTGGTCTTATACTTCAGTCTCTGTGAGACAGGCAGCCAGTGAAGAGATCGCAGAAGAGGAGTGATGTGTTCAGATTTTTTCTTTCTTAGGACCAGTCGAGCTGCAGAGTTTTGTATGCGCTGAGGAGAGTGGATGGATGATGCTGGTAGGCCAGCTAAAAGAGAATTACAGTAGTATAAACGTGAAAGAATGAGAGATGTGACAAGCTTGGAAGTTGCGCCAGTTGACGAATTTTTTCATAGAGAGTGTGTTGTCCAGAACTACACCTAGATACTTCACAGAGTTTTCAAAGGCAAGACCTCCTTGTCACGGCACGATTTTGATAACAAGACATGATTGTGTACGCAAAATAGTGCCGACAGAGAGAGAGACAGAGAGAGAGACACAGAGAGAGAGAGAGAGAGAGAGAGAGAGTGAGGAGAGAGAGAGAGAGAGGAGAGAGAGAGAGAGGGAGAGAGAGGAGAGAGAGAGAGAGAGAGAGGACGACCAAGACATTAATGGATAGATGATGTGAAAGAATGAACAGGTAGAAGGGGAGATGTGTAACATCAACAATCTGGATGTAGATGATCTTTAAATGTCACCATTCACAACTTGACATTTTATGCACACTTATGAAAAACAACCCGTACTTGCGCAAGTATTTCTGGGTTGTGTTTAAAAATTCCTGGAATGGCAATTAGCCTGGCATATTTACTTATAAAGTGTTTTGGTTTTTTTAAATAATTACAAAAAGTAGGATGTCTTGCCCTCAGATATTGCATTGTTTTGCAATGTAATGTATAGCTTCTTTTGTATTGTTTATCATTGTAGGGGTGTTGTGTTGAATTGTATTGCATTGTATTGTATTCAGGGGACTGGGCCCGTTATCACAGTTCTTAAATTAAACCATTGCAGTTGAGGACAACAGCAAAGTGAGAGGCTTGTTTGATCGTGGCTTTCTTTCCCATTTTGGGAAATTCCACTTTACAGCTTAGTCTTTACTGATCCACGGTGACTTTTTCTGACTAGGAGGTTTGGACTCGCACAGTCCTTATGTGCCTGCAGCCATGGGGGCTGGTTGGCCTTTGGAGAACATCTCCAACGCTGACTGTCCTTATGCCCACTTGGCCGAGAGAGTGGGGATGTACTGTGGGCAAGGCATCCCCACTATAATCAAATTTCTGCGTTTCCAAAACAGCAGCTGCCTCCTCTGCTGTTTTGGAAGTCATAGTCGAACACGACGGCAAAGCATGTATTGCATCGTACTGTATTGTATTGCTTTGAATTGTGCTAAATTGTATATTTTTGTAATGCCTTGAACTGTATTGCACTGTACTGTGGTGTACTGTTTTGTATTGTGTCATTTTGTATTGTACACATTATCACTTTCAGTGACAGCACATTTCCCTGCATGAAATTTGTTCGGCTATCCTTTGAGAGAGTTTACGCTGATTCCTAAGCCACCAAAACCATCCTGCTGATATCTGACATCAAGGCCGCAGAACATCTCGCGCACACGTTAAGTCCTGTTCCGCTTTTCGTAAGAGTAGGCCATTGTGTGCCGGTGGGAACAGATGACAGAATTCACAAATCCGCATACACACGGGGACTGGATGTTTAAAAAAAAGCACACAAGTGCTTATTCTATTATCCTCGCTATAAAAGAATTTTTTTAAGGCTCGTTCAGTAAAAAAGATGGAAACCAAAGTCAATAAATGCCTCAGGATATGACTTGGTACTCCCCCTGTCCTCACTGAGAATGCACTCTACTGTGTTCATGGACAGCTAACACTGCCTCACTGAGAATTTATAATCTGATTTTGAGAAACCAGGTGATAAGCATAACTGACCACTGAGGAAGTCACAGACTTTCATGAGAGAAACAGGATTTTCCGTTGATAATGAGATCGTGTCATAGCTAGTTACTAGAAACCAGGATGCTTTAAGGAATGTTCAGAACCGTCCCACCTTCACTAACCCACGTCCATCCCCCTGCTAAAGTATATGTTTCTGTTCGTGTGTGTTTTTGTGGGGTGTGTGTGTGTGTGTTTTGTGTGTGTGTGTGTGTTTGTGTGTGTGTGTGTGTGTGTGTGTGTGTGTGGGGATGTGTTGTGTGTGTGTGGGTGGGTGCTTTTGCGTGCTTTGCGTGCTTTGCGTGGTGTGTGTGTGTGTGTTGTGGTTTGTGTGTGTGTGTGTGTGTGTTGTGTGTGTGTGTGTGTGTTTTTTTTGGGCTTTTGAAAAACATTTGACTATTGAAATTTTATTTCCTAGATTTTGGTCTGCAGCCTACCATGTTTGTAATATCTGTTTGTTTAAACTTATCGATTGTTCGTCATTGGTTGCATGACTGTGTAAGATTAGGTTGATTGCATGCGCTTTGATTTGGCTTTGCAAGATATAGCGGTATATAAGTTCCATTTATTATTATTTTTTTTTTTTAATTATTATTATTATTATTATTATTATCATCATCATTATTATCTGGTTTTGGGTTTTATCTAATTTGATGTGTCATTAATGTAGTTTCTCCACAACATAGTGACCATCCTGAGTTGACCCTTATGGTTGGCCAGGGCGTTGATAACAAGGACGACAGTAGTGAAATTGGTTTTAGACACTGTTTTAATCTGTTTATAGTTGCACAGTTTTAATCTGAATTAAAAAAAACAAGTTAGGAGGTGACGCCCTGAATGGCCTCTGTGATCGGCGGGGGCTTTTAAACAACAGGATTGGATAAGTTTACAGAAATCCAGAAAGTTTTTAGATTCCAAGTAATGTATGTGGGAAGTAGAAAGACAAAAGAGATTAATCAACTCAAGAAAATACCATTAACACCAATCCAAAACAGGCATTGGCATAAAACAAAAACAGAAACGTGATCAAAAGGCAAAACAGCAACAAAAAAAACATGGCAATACAACAGGAAACGAACATTAAAACGATTACTGAAGCTCCTTAGACAGTTCGCCTGTAAAACCTTATGACCTGCATGAAAAAATCCACTGCAAAGGGAATTCATTTTTGTTTGACTAACATTATTAGGGTGTGTAAGCCCTGTAACATACAGTCTCCAATTCCCGAGCATAAGGATCTGCTGCGACAGCCCTTTAAATCTGTTGTGTATATGATGTTGTAAACATTGTGCCTCCTTTTGTGTGTTGATGTTGTGTTGATAGCGAAATATTAGTTTTGTTGATAAATTATATCGCTGCCTTTGGCTTACTTCTAGGATTTTCATACGTCTGTGTTTTTGAGTTTCTGGAATGCTCAAAAATGCTCTGGGCTGTTCTGAGTTACTCTAAAAGAATTGTAGAAGTTTCTGAATTGTTCTCATTTTCTAGGAGTTCCTGAGCTTCTGAACTTTCTATGGTATTCACGAGCGTTTATGGAATTTCTGAAATATTCTACGGAGATTTCTGACTTTTGAAAATGGAAACCACCTACCAGTCGCAAATTTAAGGGGTTGCCTGATGCTTTAGATCAGAGACTCTTTGTAATTCATCTTACTTTATTTATCTTATTGTTTTATTTCAAGGATAATAAAATAGCAGCCATGTGCCCCTTTTTTACATTTAGTCCCTGTGTGCATGCAGTTTTGTAAATGTTGTCGAAATGTGAAATAAGAAACTATCTATCGGATTTAGCAGAGTGTGAAAGTTGCATGTTTTGGGTTTATTGAAATCTACCATGGGTTACTGAAAGAAGCGCTTTTGGGAGAGGGAAACTTTACAGATTTTGTTGAAGTAGCTAACACGTGGATGCTGAAGCATTATTTGATTGGGTTCAGCTCGAATAAAGAACCATACCTGATCCTGACTCACAATCTTGCGTAAAGTTTCTAGAGAGAGAAAGCAATACTGACATTTCACTG
The DNA here is from genome assembly GCA_028751875.1 of Rapana venosa. Taxonomy (NCBI): domain Eukaryota; kingdom Metazoa; phylum Mollusca; class Gastropoda; order Neogastropoda; family Muricidae; genus Rapana; species Rapana venosa. Next base: position 13,796,520 of record CM054165.1, read on the forward strand.
GATAGCTGTGGTTAGCCCCGTTCCCGCTTGCAATCTGTAACCCGGGTTTGTTCCCGTTCAAGGGGTACTTCTGAGTTACATCAGTGCAGACTCCACTCCCAAAATCCTTCGGATGGCTTAACGAGGCCCGTGTGCGAACTCATGGCCGGATTTACCGACCCCCCCCCCCCCTTTTCATTCCGTAGCAATGAGATCTTTTCTTGAAACTCAAACCATTTCGCCACCATCACCAGTAACCTATCTCTTGACAAAGAAAATCAGAACACATACATTGCCAAAGCTGCCCCCTATGATGTAGAACTGACGAAGCAGTATAGGAAAAGGTGCCTCCCCCTGAACACCAAACTCAAGCTTTTTCTAGTGCGCGTTCTAACCACTTTGCTGTATGGCAGCGAAACTTGGATGACATACGCCCAGATAAAAATCACCTGAAAGTCTCATATCCCTTGCTGCGTAGTTCTTTGCGTTACTTTGAAAGAGGAAGCGCTAACACGCCTGTTTTGGGAAAACAGACTCCTTCAGCATGTTTTGTCTGCTTGTCTATTTCTGTCTAGGTTTTAATTTGTCACGTGCACTGCAATGCTTACCCATGTATTTTTTTATTTTATTTTTTAAAAATTTTTTATATCGAGGATGATGGAATAAGCATTCATGTGTTTTTTTTACACTAGTCCCCGTGTGTATGCGGTTTTGTCAATTTTGTCATCTGTTTCCACCGGCACACAATGGCCCACTCTTCCGAAAAGCGGGAACGGATTTAATGTGTGCGCAAGAGTTCTGCTATGCGTTCGAACACGGCGCCTCGGTTTATAGTCTCATCGAAGGGCTTTGACATTCAGTTCGGTTTTTATGTGTGGGTCCCAAAATGGGAAGAAAGGGCGAGGCTGGGAATCGAACCCAGGACCTCACAGTTAACTTGTTGGCAGGCCCAACGTCTTAAAAACCCTCCTGCCACCTTCCTTCTTCTGTAAGGTCTGCTGTCAACAAGTGGTCGAACCTTCAGGGCTTACCCGATCAGACTCACAAGCCACTCCAGACCCACAGCTACAGGCCTAAGCAAAATTGAAGTCATGGTCATCCTCGCCTTCAAAGTGTGAGCGGCACGCGCGCAAATCCAGCATAATTCAGTCAAGGGTCCAGGGCCATGCTAAAAAATTGTGTACCCCTTCCTTTTACCAAGTCCAAGTTTCGGTCAGTTTTGCTATAATTAGCGCCAGCTTGGATGGAATGGATAGCAGCTGAGAGGAGCTGAAAGTGTGGGAAATGTAGATGTGACGATGGCGGTTGTCCTGAAGCACTGTATCATATGTTTTTTATTATCCTATTGTTTTGTGTAGCATTCTATACAACTTGCAGTCACAGCAAATGTCGGTTTTTTACAATCAGACTTGCTTCTCGTGGAGATAGTGTACACGGCAAGTGTTTTCCTGTTCTATTTTCCTTTAAGGGACAATTTCTTTTTTAGAATTTGTCAGGGAAAATTTGTTGCTGTAAGTATTGTTAACCTCACTGAGTGAATGTAGTACATGGAATCGTGCTTTATGGTCTCATCCAAAAGACCTGCATCTAGGTGACCATGTAGGATCTGGTGGATGGAGGAAGAGTTTGACTTTAGACAGGATCAAACTCAAGAACTTCTTCCTCGTGGAAACGCTCAGAAGCAACTACTGTTACTGTCATATTAGCGAAAAAGCGTTGTGCCACCGTTAGCGCCCCGACAAATCAGGCCTAGACATCTGACTTCAGCATGGAAGAGAAAATCTTTTAAGTCCTTTCTAGAAAAAAAAGGCAGGAAACGGACCAAGATGGCAGAAAATAGACGAAAAGGAGACGACAAGAAGAAAAGGAACAAGGCCAGAAACAATGAAAGGGGTAGAAAAGAGGGAATTCCAAGCCACAGAATTCCAGAAGGTGGAGTTGCTGTTTATACTGACAGGCCCCCCCGGCATCTCCACCAGGTAAGTTCAAGAACTTGAGACAGCTCCTGTTCTTAATAGGTATGTCACTGCTAGACCACATCCCAGCACAAATACTAGCTGTGTCTAACACTGTAAGCCATCTGGGTCCATTCTCCTGCCTTTTTTCCAGAAAGACTTAAAAGATTTTCTCTTCCACGCTGAATTCAGATGTGCTAGGCCCCTACACATAGAGTCAGAAGAAAAACAAAAGTGTAACCTTGCTTATGATGGTATTTGACAGAAACGGTTAGGCTGGGAGGAAGTTAGGTTTTTAGGTTACGATTAAAACCCTCTCAGTCTTTTACTCCACCCTATAACCACTCAGCTGCTGTTCCTGGTGAAATTAAAAGTATCCAGGCAAACGTTTAAGCATAGAAGACATATATTATCTAACGGGCTTGAAGACACCTATTATCTAACGGGCTTGAAGACACCTATTATCTAACAGGCTTGAAGACACCTATTATCTAACGGGCTTGAAGACACCTATTATCTAACGGGCTTGAAGACACCTATTATCTAACAGGATTGAAGACACCTATTATCTAACGGGCTTGAAGACACCTATTATCTAACGGGCTTGAAGACACCTATTATCTAACGGGCTTGAAGACACCTATTATCTAACGGGCTGGAAGAGGCTAGCACACATCATTTGAAAACAAACTAAATTTTGTCAGCCACTTAATGCCAAAATGAGCTTTTAAAAATCTCCTGTTGTTTTGTCTTCTCTTTAAAAATTGCCTTTTTTTTTTTTTTGATTTCTTCCATCTATGCAAGGAATACAACTGACCCAGTTCTTTCGGTCATTTGTTCAAAAAGTTGCTGCTTAAGAGTGTTAATTTTGAAATTTTCAGTGTCTTTGTTTCATCAGAAAAAAAACAACTGGGCCTTCTTTCGAAACACGCCTATTTTCCACCGTTTTACTCCTCCTCCTATGTACAATGCTGAAGGCAAGTATCCATGAGTGTAGAAACTGTAACAGAGCAGACACACAGCGTGAATCCATCAGCTGAGAAATTCACACAGCACCAGACCACCACACCTGCATTAGTCAGTATATCATTGGCTAATTCCACTCAGTCGGAGAATAGTACCCACCTTGCAAATATACCGGTTGGAAATTTAACCCAGTGCGTGGGGAGTTCTTTAACTGCTGCGCTAGCAAACATCCAAACCCCGACAAAGGTTGAAATAATCGATTATTCAAATTTGGGCTGTTACATGGAGCTGAGAGGTCCTGACAGAAAGGTCATCCGTGTTGAGGTGATCAGTGGCAGGAACATTGACATCACAGCCTGGCAGTTCGAGGAAGGGAGACGCCTGTACCCTGATCTGGAATACAGACTGGATATCAATATGATCTCCAGTGGGACTTCTGGACCAGCCACGTTGTGCTCCTGCTCACGCGGAGTTCCAAGAGAGAAGTGTATCTGTCTCTGCAAGTGTCGGCCATCAACGTGTCAGATGCCATGCTCCTGCAGGTCTCCTATCTTCTTCCAAATGTTGGTAAGTTCAAGATAATGTGGGGAGTGTGTGTGGGTTTAAAAAAAAAAGTTTTTGTGAGTGTGTTTGTTTTTTGTTTTTTTAATGGGAGCAGTTTTGAAAGTCAGCAAGTCCTTCCAATGGACTTTTTTTTTTTTATTTTATTATTTTTTTTATAGAGGATAATGGAATAAGCACTTATGTGCTTTTTTTTTACATCCAGTCCCGTGTGTATGCGGATTTGTGAATCTGTCATCTGTTCCCCCCGGCACGCAATGGCTACTTTATGGGAAAAGCGGAACACTATAAACCAAGGTCCCGTGTGCTGACGCATACAAGAACATCTGGCGCGCACGTTTTAAAGCCTGTTCCACTTTCAGAAGTTAGGCCATTGTGTGCCGGTGGGAAATGGATGACAACATTCAGAAATCTGCAGACATACAGGGATTAGACGTTAGAAAAAAGCACGAGAGTACTTAATCCATTATCTCGAAATAGAAAAGTAGATAAATAAAGACATTTTAAAAATAAAACACACACACATACAGCACGCACACACACAACACACACAACCACACACACACACACACATCACACACAACACACACATACACAACAACACACACACACACACACACACACACTCACACACACACACATCACACACACACACACACACACAAACACACACACACACACACACACAACACACACACACACACACACACACACACACACACACACACACACACACAGACAGAATTGAAAATCTAGATATCTCAGTAGAGTGTGACTATCTGAGACAAACTGCAACATTCTATTTGTCCTCTGCTTCCTCAGGGTATCTGCGGATTCCTGAGGAGGCCAACGAATATTTCAAAAGCTGTGTCACTATCACCCCGCCTCTGGACCACTT
>CM054165.1:13805878-13847187 GCA_028751875.1 Rapana venosa
TTTTGCTAGGTCAATATTAAAATCACCTAGTAAGATAATTTCCCTAGATTCTAATAGGACTACGTTCATCATGGAGTCAAACTTGTCTATCCAATTTTTTCTTTCTGTTGGATTTCTGTAGCAGAACCCCATTATAATAGGCGCTGCACCTTTTATAGCTACTACGAGAGAGAGCGAGATTGAGATTCTCCTTTTGAGACTGGGTCAATCCTCCAGGGAAGAATGGTTACAGTGGATCTTTGTATGCAGTGGTCATTAACAAGGTGCATCATTGGTTATGTAAACAGAAACACACAAACAAATCTGACGAGGACAGTTCTCTAAGGTAAGTTGAGGCAAGAAGGAAAAAGAAGCAGACCACCAACATCCTCCTACATTGCCAACATCACTGAGATCAGTGGTCTGGGAGGAAGGGTACTACAGGAGATGGTAGACCTCAGCAGAGACATAGAGAGATGGCGAACCCTGGTGGTGGCATTGCGCGGAGCTCCTACCACCCACAGTAGTGATGGAGACAGTTGAGTTGTGGTGACCAGAACCTAGCTGTGGTTTCCTTGCTAGAAAGGAGGACAGGAGACCTTGTGTTTTGTTTGCCCTTGATTGCAAAGAGAGAGCTGAGAGAGAGCTGGGGCAGAGCAAGTCTGCAGTGAACGGCTGTAGTTGGCGATAACTTTGAAAAGATGCACTCTCTTTCAGCATTTATATATATCTATCTCTCTCTCTCTCTCTCTCTCTCTCTCTCTCTCTCTCTCTCTCTTCTCTCTTCTCTCTCTCTCTCCTCTCTCTCTATCTATATATATATATATATATATATATATTTATATATATATATATATATATGTGTGTGTGTGTGTGTGTGTGTGTGTGTGTGTGTGTGTGTGTGTGTGTGTGTGTGTACATAAGGTATATACAAGATGTCACATATATATTGGGGGACGGGGATAGCTCAGTGGTCGGAGCACTCGCTTTCCCCCAGCCAAGTTAAGCAGCGTCGAGCGTGGTTACCAGTTGGATGGGCGACCGTTTGCGCGCCTTGGCTTCAGTACAGTTCCCCCAGTTCACCCAGCTGTAAATGGGTACCTGCCCTCTTTAGGGTCAGGGAAGGTAAAGCAGCGAGGGAGAGGAGATGGGCGCCGCCCTCAATATGCTGGCCCTAGAGAAGTGACGTCTCTGACGCCTCGCTCCTCTACGACCTTATAGGTTATTGGACTCCTTTACCTTTACCTTACATATATATATTTGTATATATACATGTATATAATCATTTATATATTGTATTATATCCTATTCTATTATATTCCATTATATCATAATATATCATATTATATATCTTATTGTATTATATTATATTATGCTATATTATATAAACAAGCCTCATCTGCCCACGTTTTGATTCATAGATTTCATTTCCAAGGGTTTCCATGGGAGCTATGCGCTAAGGGGGGCCATAAATCAGGCATTGTTGAGGGGCGGTTTTACAGGATTTTACCTTTGGAAAAAATTTTCTTAGAGATCCATTTTTACCCTTTGAGTAGTTTTCCCCCAAGGGGCCTTTGTCCCTGAAAAAACTGATGGGTTTTTTTTGGTTTTATATTTAAAAAAATGTAACCCCTAAAAAGTCAGAATATGGGGTACCTAATTGGTGGGGGAATTGGATGCTTTTAACAGAAATCTTTCCCAAATTAGTGAACCTTGCAGCTTTGTCAGGGGGAGGGGGGAAAGTTTTATACTAGATATGTAAAAAAATTAAATTTTCATTGCTAAAAAAAGTTTCAATCCCTTTAAACTTTTAATCAAAAAAAAGGGAACAGCGTAATGATTGTTTTAAAATTTAAAAAAATTAAAAAAAGGTATTCAGGGAAAACAATTTTTTATATCTTTCTGAGGGGGGAATATTTAAAAATGGTTCTCTGCCCCTTTTTTAATTTTAAAAGGATACGGGAATCTTTTTAACGTAATTTTAAATTTTAAAACAAAAGATATAAAAAAAATTTGCATAAAAAAAATGGGGTATTGGTTTTATTGAATAAAACAAAAAGTTTTTCTTTTTTTCTTTTACCCTTGCCTAAATCAGATGTTGGGAAATGTTTTTCATGCTTTTAAAACTACAAAAAAAAAAGGGAACAAAATTTATTAAAAGGAAATAGTTAGTGGGAACTTAAACTTAGTGCTAAATACCAAAAAAAGTTTTTCTTATAAAATCTTTAAAAAATGCTACGAACCCAAAAAGGGTAAAGTATTTTTAAAAAAGGATTGACTTTTAGGGAAAAAATGACATCTGGTTTTTTTTTTTGGGGGGTATTTAAAAATTAAGTTTGCTGTAGGCATATATGGAGAAGAGTAACCCTTTCCAAAAGGCCCTAAATCCCTTTTTTTCTTCTTTTTTCAGAAAAAGTTTTTCTTTGTTGAAAGATGCAGATATTTAAGTTGTTTACGGGGGGGGGGTGAAAATTCTATGATTTTTCAAAGAAAAAGTTTAGTGAAAAATTTTTTTTAAAAAATTCAATTCATCATTTTTAAAAGGGGTTATGGCTATGTTGAAAAAATTTTTAATGAAGAAATAAAGGGTTTATTTTAAAGGATTATGTGAAAAAGCCATACGCAAAAGAGGCAATAAACACTATCCATTACCGGGATTTGAAACTTTCTTTTTTGTTTTTTCTATTTCTGGGACTTTTTACTGATGAAAATTTTTTTTGGAAGATTTTTTTTTATTCCCCATAAAAACAAAAATGAAAAAAGGGGAAAGGGAAGAATTTAAAACAAAAAAGGGAAATAAGCAGCTTCGGGAAAAAAGGAAAACCCAAAAACTGGGGAAGGTGGGGCAAGTCAGACTTCTTTTTTTAGAGCTTTTGGGAAAAATTATTAGTGAAAAAAAATTTGTAGGGGAAGAATATTTTCTGATAGAGAAAAAATAAATGGGTTTTGTGGGAGGGGAAAGTTTTTTAATTTTATTTTAAATTTTTTGTAAAAAAGGGGTCCCCCAAAAAAAAAATTTTATGTAAAGAGAAATTGTAAACATAGTCAGCTAAAAACATCCACACAAAAAAAGTTTTGCAAGGAGGTAAAAACCCTTTTTAAAAACAGTATATAAAATGAATCATGTTGAAAATTTGTGAAGAAAATCAATGGGTTTAAATAGTGTTCCTTTTTTTGATTTTGATGGGGAAAATGAATGGGTTGGGGACGGATAGCTAGTGGTCGGGCACTCGCTTTCCCCCCACCCGGGGGTTTTTAAAGCAGCATAAAGCTTGGTTCCCACTTGGATGGACGACCATTTGCACCCCTTTGTTTCGTAAAATCCCTAAATTTTCACCCGGGCTGTAAAGGGGGTACCTGCCTCTCTGGTGTCGGGGAAGGAAAAGCAGCGGAAAGAGGAAATGGGCGCCGGCCCTGAATATCCCACCCCCTGGGAAAAGAAAGGGTTTTTGACGCCTGGGTCCCCTACGACCTTAAGGGTTAGGGGACGCTTTACCCTTTTTAAAAAAAATGATTTAAAAGGTGAAATTACACGGGAAAAAAGGAAAGTTCGATTAATCAGTTTTAAAAATGATAAAGTAAAGGCCCAGATAAATTTCCTCCTGATTTTTAAGTTTTTTGGGGGGGAAGATAAGTGTTTTCATAGAAAGGGGCCCCCTAAATGCTGGTTTAAAAAAAAGGGTTTAGTATTTTGCGTGAAAAGGAAAGGTTTGTGAGGGACGTTTTTACAAAAAAAAAGAAGAAATTCCCCAAATATTATAAAAAAACTGGGGGACCAGCATTTTTTTAGTGTTGTATACAAAAAAAGGGTATTGGCAAAAAATTTTATCCTCTCGAAAAATTTTGTTCCCAAAAACTTATGAATGGGGATGGGGCCGGATTTATCAAAAAAAAGGTTTCAGAAGAGACAATATCATAAGGCTTATTTGTGATATGATAGCTTATAGGGAAAGGAAAAAAACATCAGTGTCTTGTTAATTGTTGTTTTTAAAAAAGGGCACTTGGTTCTGTCAGTTGGGAGTTACTGTTTAAAGTTTTGGGGAGCATTTGGTTTTAGTTTGTTTTTATTTGAAAAATGGATAGATACTTAAAAAAAAAAGTCAAATCCCGTTTTTTTTAAAAAATTTTGATCAAGTTTCTGATTGGTTCCTGTTAAAACCAGGAGCGGGCAGGTAAAACCCACTTTCCCCTTATTTTTTTATCCTCTTTTATAAAAATTTATCAAAAATTACCCCTGAAGATTAAGCCCATAGTGGAACTATTACGAAAAGGTAAAGGTAAAGGGTCCCTTTAACCTTTTTAAGGCCCCTTTGGGGGCGATTTTGTCAGGGGGACCTACTTCTTGGGGGCCAGTTTTATTGAGGGGGGCGCCCATCTCCTCCCCCTCGCTGCTTTACCTTCCCTGCCCCTTAAAGGGGCAGGTACCCTTTTTCGTGGGTAAACTGTCTAAAAGCCAAGGCGCGCAAACGGGGTCCCCCCATCGGAAACCCGTCGACGGCTTAATTTGGGTGGGGGAAAGCGAGTGCTCCGACCACTGACCCTATCCCGTCCGTCCCGGGAAAACTTTAACAGCCCCAAATTATAAGCAAACCCTGGTTTTGTCAATGATCTCAAGTCCTTTAAAGGTGCCCCCCCAAAAATTTTTGTCCTCCATCTTGATCACATGTGTTTTCTTTAGCGGGTTAGTAAATCTTTAAAACAAAAAAAATAAAGAAATTGCCCTTTAAATATTTTTCTATTTTTTTTGCAGTGTAGGGCGAGGGAAGCTGTTTAGTATTGAAACCCCCTGGAAATACATCCTTTCCCCACTGCAAGTTCCCCTGCTTTAAAAACAAGGGGTCGCTCACTGGCAATTTTTGGGACCCCACTGAGCAAGGGCAAAAGGTCGTTAAAATTCCTGCAAAAGTTTACGATTTGGGGCACAAACACGTGGATTGCCCTTTCGCACTTCCCGACAAGAACATTTTTCATAAAAAAGGCACAAATGGAATATTTTGGGTTTTTCTCCAGTTGATTCATGGAATTTTTTCATTCTCTAGAATGAAGATAGTCGAAGAGCTATTTCCAAAAAAACGTGGTGGATTGTCAGAAATTTAAAAAAGCTTTTTCCTTGGGAAAAAAAGGGGGAAAGCGTGGGGCAAGATGTTCTGCGTGAAATTTGCACACAAGGCCCTCGGTTTATAGTTTTCCCAAAGGATTTTTGGGGGGGGAGTGGAGTCGGCAAGAAAATTCACTCCGGGGGAAAAAAGGGTCCCTTGAACGGGGTTTCGAACCCCAGTAGCAGATCGAGGGGCAAGGGCGCAGCGATCTAAACAACCGGGGCTATCGTGGGGTTTGTGCCAGTGAAAGGGGTTGCAGTATTAAATCTTTTTTCATAAATCATATGTAAATTACTTATCGAAGCAATTGTATATTTTGGCAATGTTGTTTTATTCTCCACACAATGTGGGATATTTGTTGATAAGACAGTGAAAAATTCACCTCTTTGGGGTTTGAAAACTCAGGCCTGAGAAATTTTTTAACCCACTTTATATAGCTATGTTTTTTATTCCCCTTTTTAGTTCCCTTAGGGCCGATCCCACAGTCTTTAAGACTGGTTGGTATCAGTGGAAACCCCGATTGTTTTCATTGCCCGGGTATTAGGTTTAAAACCTTAATTTTTTGCCCCTGTTTTTGACGGGGACCTTAAAAAGGGGCGAGGAGGCAGCTGTTTGTTTCAGAAATTGGGCAAAAAAATTTTGGATTATTGTGGAGATGCCTTACCTTTGCACACCCCCACTCTCTCCCCCCAAGAGGGCATACGGACAGTCAGGGTTGGAAAATGTTCTCCAAAAGCCCAAACCCGCCCCCAGGGGGGGAAACCCGCATGTAAGGACCCGTGCAAGTGAAAACCTCCCCAGTCGAGTTTATAGTTGATCACTAAAGACTTTTAAACTGTTTTAAAATGGAACTCCATGAGTGGGAAAAAAAACCCCTGATCATACAGCCCCTCACTTTGCTGTTGGCCCCCCGCATCAATGGTTTTTAACAAGAGTGGGATAGGGCCCCAGGCGTGAAAAGGGAAGGTAGACCAACGTTTTTTTTCCAAACGGAAGGGTGGGCGAGCCCCGGGCCTTATTACGTCCTGTCTTTCCCTTTTTCCCCAGTCATTTGGGCCCCCTCGGCAGTGGTCTTTTGCCCATTTCCAAAAAATGAGGTCTTGTGTGTTGGCAAAAACACCCGCCAATGGGTTTTAGGTAACAAGGAAAAACCCGGGAAAACTGTCCTTTGGGGAAAACTCTATAGAAAAAAACCCCCATATTGGGGGGGTAATATTAAAAGAAGTAGTTTTGATAGATATTGCATTTTGTTTTGGGAGGTTTGGTTTGATAGATAGTTTGATAGGGGAAAATAGATTTTTTAGGCAGGGTTTTTCGTTTAAAGATAGATAGATAGTTTGATAGGATTGATGAATAGATAGATAGATAGTTAGATAGATAGAAGATAGATTGATAGATAGAAACAGGACACACAGACGGCGGGGATGGAGGCAGGGGGTTTTGGGCTGACGAACGGACAGACGACAAATAGATAGACAGGTTTAAAAAGATTATAGATTTGATAAAAATAGATAGTAGATAGCAGATAGACAGATAGGTAGGTAAGTAATGTAAAGGGGGTTGGTTTGGTAGGAAAGTAGATGATAGATAGATAGATAGATAGATAGAAATAGAATAGATAGGAAAACGGGCAGACAGACAGATTTGCAAAAAACGGGCAAAGAGTAGATAGAAAGGGGCAGGGAAAATAGACAGACAGGGCAGATAGACAGACAGACAGATAGACAGGGCAGAAGATAGAGAAAAGAGACCCAAAAAGACAGACAGATAGTAGATAGATAGATTTGTTTAAAAGGGTGGCGTTTTTCATGCTATTTAAACTTTCACAGCAATCGAAATTTCACACAAGAGAGAAGTCTGTATCGGCAGAAAATTTTGGGAAAATAATACTTTAAAAAAATGAAAAATTCAGTTTTAATGATGAAAAAAATAATGTCATTATTTTTTTTTCTTTTTTTATTTTTCCACTTTGCAGATTTCTCAGGTGAAATTCGAGCTGCTGTTCCTGGGGGGGCGCGTCGGGCCCCAAGAGCAGCGCCCTCCCCTAATTTTTTGGTGGTTTGTTTCCCGTCTGCAAAGTACTTTTTCCCCATCAGAAAGGCTTTTACTAAGAATTTTGCCAGGGGCAAACTTTTCTTTTTGCCGTGGGGTTTTTGCGTTCGCTAAAAATTTTGTGCAACACAGGGACCTGGTTTTTTGGTCTCATCGTTGGTAGTATAAAAATGTCTCTTTGTAAAGGCTGCTTTTTAAAAAAAGGCCCCTTTGAAAATATAGAGGGGGGCTAGTGAGGGGAAAAAAAGGATTTTTTGTTATTTGATAGATTGATAGATAGATAGATAGATAGATAGATAGATAGATAGGGTAGGATAGTTAGATTGATAGATAGAAAGTAGACAGGGTTGAGGGAAACCCAACTCGAAAGAAATTTTTTCACAAAAAGGCCCTTTTGCCCCTACATGAAAGGGGGGTTGCCAAAAAATGTTTAGTATTTTAGTAAAAAAAATAAATAACAAAAAAAAAAACCCCAAAATGTTATTGGGATACCCACCAAAACCAATTTTAAAAATTTAGGTTTCAAAAATATGACTTAAAAAAACCAAGATTTTTCTTATTCTAAAGGTTTACACCCAAAAATAAAGCAGGCTGCGCACAAAATTTAGGGTGATAGATGCCTGGGGTAGACAAAAAATTTAAAAAAATTAGGCTGTTTACTTACTTTTTCCCGGGAAAGTAAATTTTGTCTTAATTTTTCTAATATTGGACATCACAGACAAAATGAAATTTTGTTTTTTTCATTTGAGCTGTTGATAGGGTTAGATAAGAGCTGTTTTGTCCGGGGCCCTTTTTTCTTACCCCGGGGATTCCCGCAATTTTTTTTTCACTTTAGTTTCATTACCCCAAAACCCAAAAGTTTGGGTAGAGCAATGAAAAATATATTAGAAACACCCTCCATGTTTCTCGATTTCTATATTTCCCCTTTTTGCCCTAAGTTTATCCCGGGTGATTTCAATAACGGGTTCCCCTTTCTAAAATATGAAAAACTATGAAAAGTATGTGACTGCCCCACAAAGAGGGAAAAAAGGGCCTTAGAATTGTGCTATGGGACTGTAGCAGGGCCTAAGGTCGTTGCCTTTGCCCCCCCTTTGGGGTCATCTGACCAAAAAATGCGTTCTTCTTGCACCCCTGTACCCGTCAGTTGTTTCGGCCGCCTTCAACCCCCGTCAGGACCCCAAAAAAAAGGCTGTGATTTGTATAGCTAGTCTGCAAGGCTGCTTTGTTGCAACTGATGGGGGAAAGTTTTTTTTTTTTTATTTTGTGTTCAATTGAATTTTGGGTCACTGATGTTATTTGTTCTTATATTTCATTTTTTGTTAGTTGTGTCATTCCAACAAGGGATAACCTTTACCCAATAACAAGCCCTTTGGGGTTTCAAAGGGTCTGAAAGTGTTTTAAACAAAAAAGAAAAAATAGATTTTTCACAGGCACAGAAAAAAAAAAGAAGGGGAAATAAAAAAAGAAGTCAAAGTGCTGTTGCCCGGGCCAGAGGGATATATAAAAATAAGATAGGGGGACAAGTTTGCAAAGGGAAAAAATTTTCGTTTGCCTTTGGAAAAGGGGATCAAAAAAAATGTCTGCAGTAAAATTGGGAGGTGCCAAACCCTAGGTCAAAGGAAAAGTTTGCAGGAGGAAAGTGATAACAACTTCCAGACCATCTAAACCATTTTTTTCTCGCTTTGAAAAAGATGTTTCTCGATGAATTTTAAAAGATTGAAGCAATCCCTAGTTTCTTTTAGAAAAGCGTCATTGTTTATGAAGAAATTATTGTAACACTTTAAAGGCAAATAAAATTTAAAAAATCTCCCCCACCCGACGGATTGTGGAAGAAAACCCCGGAAAATTTTGCGTACTGAAACTTGCCCGGTCCTTTAAACACCTGTTTCCCGGCCCCAAATGGATACTTGTCAGATTTGTTATTGGAAAAATTCCAAAGTAAACCTCTTCAAAGAAACCCAAATCCTTCTCGGCTAACGATTTTGACCCGTAAGGGTCTCACTTCTTGTGATTTAAAACGTGGTAAGGTTGTAAAAAACTTTATTCTTTTGCTACAGAGAAAGAAATTTACCACTGCAATTGGGATACAGTCTCGAAGGGGGGGTCGAAGATGCCAAACTTTTTCTTTTTTAAAAAAGGGTTTTATAGCCATTTTGGGAAAACCCTGACTCTCATGCCAGAATTTTTTTCCTGACTTTAGGGTTTTGCTTTTTAATAAAAATGCAGCCTCCCGTTCTGGTTAAACCTTTTTAAATTTTAAAATTTGAGTAGACAATAAATTTTGGGTTTGTTGGCTGATTGAATTTTTAACCAAAAAAGGGCCACAGGTGTTTTGGCCAAAAAAATACTTCTTCGGTTAGATTTTTCCCGCATGGTTCTCCCAGGGTTTGGGCCTTCACCACTTCTGTACCCTTTTTTACACGATGATTGGGAGAAAACAACTATGGAAATTTCCTTTTTGGTTAAAAATTTTGCAAACGATAGTGCTTGTTTCCCTCTTATCGGATCAGTCCCTTTGGGCCATGGTCCCCGCCCCCACCGAGTTCGTACCCCTGGTGTGACGGGGCCTTTTCTGGAGCTAAAAAGTTTCTAAAAAAAGACCTGCCCATCGACTTTAGAAGATCAGGGCTACTCCCAAGGGAAAATTTTTATCCATAATCAAAAGGTTGGGAAAAAGTTTTTTGGGAAATATAAGTATTGGGAACTGTTTTTGGACCACAAGTTAAACTGGGCGTTAACACTGACGCTTTTGTCAAAAAGGGGGCAAAAACGTCTGTATTTTGAGGGGAAAATGGAAATCATTTTTTTTTAGGGCAAAAAGATTTTCCTTGTTTTACAAGTTTTTAAAAGAGGTGTTCTTAAATTTTTCTTTCATTTGTTGGTTTCAAACCCCAGTGTTTAAAACAAGAAAAGGCCCTGCAGGAGAATTGTAAGAATCTGCTTTAAAAATAATTGGAAAAAAAAACAAGAGATCTCGGGCGTTCTGCCAATCAGCAGTTGTACGCAAAGCCACAGCATTTTGGCTGATCCTTCTCATGCTTTTTTCCAGAATTTCAAATGTTGCCTTCGGAACCCGTTTTCAGTGTCCCTCAGCAAAACCAAACAGAAAAAGAAATTTTTTGTCCCAATAAGCATTCGACTTCTAAATTCACAATGATGTTGACTACCCGTTTTCATTTTCTGAATTTTCTCGATTGCAGTTTTGAGTGTAGTCAATACATAATTGTGTGTGTGTGTGTTGGGGGGGGGGGGGGGGCGTGGGTGGTGAAATAAGTCGTGTTTTGTCAACTGTTTAAAAAATTGAATTCCATATATTGGGTTTGGTGTGGGGTGTCGTGGGCGTTTCCACCCAGTAGTGCGTGTGTACGTGCGCGTAATGCGTGCGTAAAAAAAAGTTTTTATGTTTCTAGTCAAAGGGTTTTAAAAAATTTTGGGTTTACAATTTTATGTTTGTGCGCATGCGCGCGGGTTTTTTTGGTTTTGTGGTGTGGTTGTGGTTGTGGTGACATTTTTTTGAAAACCCAAAATGAAATATAGCTTTTGTGTCTTTTATAATTTGAGATATCAATCGCCTGTCAGATTTTAATTGCCCTTCTGGGGGATTAAAATGTTTTTTTATTTATTGACTTATTGACATAGCAAACCCTTTATACATCTGTCTGTAATTTTAAATTTTGAAAATTTATGTTGATACCCAAGTCTAAACTTAGACAAATTTTTTTCAAATGTTTGTCCTATCAACTTTAGATAAGGTTTTGCTTGTTGAACCTATAAATTGTCTGTACATTTGAAATCTTTCCCTTTTTTGTTTAAAATGACCACTCCAGCGCCAAAGGCGTCATCAGTCTTTTTTTTTTTCCCGAAACGTTGATAAACTCTACAATTTCGACACCCTTGACTGAGCCAAAAAAAAATCCAAAGCCCCAATTCAATAAACAGGTACGTTTTGTGAAGCCCCGGGGGTTTTTCCCCCCCGACATCAAAATAAAGCATCTTGTAAGACTTAAAAGGTAACCTGCACTCATCCTATGCAGAATTTTAATCCTATATCTAATGCTTTCTTACAGCAGCATTAACAGAGAGAGGATATCTTTGTGTTTCACTAAAAAACAAGCATTAGGTGTACGTCTATCTAAACCTAAAAAAAAATGTTTAAAGCAAAGAGGTGTACTGATTCCAATGTGTTACAGCTGCATCCACGTCCCCAAATTCCGCGCCTTATAACAAGTGGGTTGTATTTGTGCATCAAATATCTTAATGAACAAGTCAAAAGCCTTATTATTCAATAATGTATTTTTTCAAAACAATTAACAAGCTTCTTTTACCTCGACTTGCCAGATCTGTACATGCAGTTGTGAAACTAAGCTTTATAGAAAAACCGATTCCTAAATATTTATTACATTAGTCACAGGCATGACTTTTCCATTATACAGCCATTTTTCGTGAGTAGCTAAATAACCACTTTTCTGAATACAACAATATTATTTTTTTTTTTTTTTTTTTTTAGATTACCTTTAGAAATCAAGTGCTGTTGAAGCACGCTTAAGCTATTCAGCTGCTGTTGGTAAGCCTTACAACAGTTTCAGATTTGCAGGATGACATCATCAGCAAAACAGAAGAATAAAAAAATTCCCGTGAAATCTTGGGGGAAAGTGGCACCATGTTTACCCTTATTAATGACTTTTATGGCTAAAATCATTCATGAAAACAGAAAACAAAAGAGGGCTAACATACATCACCCTGTTTGACCCCAGTGGTGCAGTATATTATATTCGTCAGCTTAGATCCACAATTCTGTTCATGGCTCTCAAACAAAATAATTTACCCTTCACACCATTTTTCAGGGAATAGGCCATAACAAGTTTCTATTAACAGAATCAAATGCCTTTTCAAAGTCAATAAATGCTACATAGAGCTTACGGTTATGAGCAAACTGTTTCTGGATAAATGCAAGTAGAGTAAACACATGATCTATAGTGGAATATCCTCTCTTAAAACCAGCTTGGTGTTCACCTGTAATGTTGTTATTCTTAACCCATTCCTGTAACCTGTTATTAATGATGGTACTGTACAGCTAACTACTTATATCACTAAGAGATATTCCCCTGTAGATATTAGGGTTGCCAACATCGCCTTTTTTGTGTAATGTTAGAATGATAGATTCAGTCCAGTTATCTGGAAAAAAGACCATTATCAAAGATTTTGTTGAATAATTTTAGCAAAAAAAGTACAACATTTTCACCACCAATTTTGTTTTAGTAGTTCTCCAATGATTTGATCAGGACAGCTGCTTTATCATGTTTAAGTTTTCTAAGTGCCAATATTATTTCATCTTTAGATATGGGACGATCAAAATCTTGCTCAGTTTCTTCATAGTCACCATCAGTGTTCATGGAGTTGTCTACTACGTCTTTCTCTCAGCAGGGTTTTGAAGTGCTGCAACCATTTGTCGACAGATATATTATTATCTTTGGCTGATTCTTTCAAAATGAAGCCTTCTTAATATTCTTCCAGAACTGAACTTGAGAAGTGATGGAAGACATCATATCTGCAAGTAATAGACAGATAGAGAGAGAGATGGAGTGAGACTAGCACCCAGACCACCACTCATGGTCTAATGGATGGGGTGGGGGTGGCAGTTTTTTGCCCAAACAGGAATCGAACCACCGCACACTTCCGACCCGGACTTTTTGCTTTTCTAGGCATGCGCGTAACCTTTAAATCACCGATCTGCCGTATCATTATCATTACTACTATTACGATTATTGTTGTTATTATTATTGTTGTTGTTATTATTATTGTTATTATTGTTGTTATTATTATTATTATTATTATTACCATTCTTCTTATTATTATTATCATCATTGTATGGAATTTGTGTAGTGCTGAACTTTGTCCAGCCAACAATGATGAAGGTAAAGAGGATTAAACAAAAAATATGACAGGGACAACGAAGGACAATGACGTTGATGGTGTTCCCATTGACAGGTACGGCCACACGTGGAAATGGGGAGACGGAGCCATTGCCTACAACTTCCATTCCTCCTTCAGGCAAAATGGAAGGTATGCTGTCCTGGGCGCATCCAACGGGCTGTCACAAGTAAAGACAGAATCAAAATCAAAGGTCTCAATGGTGAGAAACAACACAATCCTTTTTCTCTCTAGTCTCCTCTATACAGGGGGACGGGATAGCCTGGTGGTTAGAGTGATGTATTCGTGATCTGCTGACCCGGGTTCGAATCTTGTTCATTAGAGGATTTTTTTCCCTCTGGAATTAACATCAGTGCCGATTCAACTCTCCCCTAAAAAGTCTCTGATGCCTCCCCATTGACCACTTAGGTTATGGGACACCTTTGCTTTTTTAAAATTCAAACAATGACAGAGAAGTGCCATTAAAAAGACCGATCTGTTAAAAATCAATTCCACTGTCAAAATGTTCACAGCAAAAGAGAACTAAATCTTACCAACTCTAATCAGCAAACACTAGGTCAGGCAGGACTTTTCCCCTGTATTGTGGCCTTAAGAGCACAGCCTCACATTTTTGTTGGGGTTAGTTTAAAGAGTTTTTTGTTTTATTTCTCGCAAATCATCCATTTCTTGCTTTCTTAACAGCACACCCCCCCCTCCCAACATACCTTGTATGCTTAGTTCCTATCTTTTACAGTGCTTTTCTTTAAGCTGACTCGCTAAGTTTCAGATGTTTGGATAATATCAGTTTCATAACCATTGTGAAACTATGTGTTATAGTTTAGATTATCCTTTTGATCATTTTCGTGTGGATATTTTTGTTGTGTTTGAATTGTTGTATTGCTGTAAGGTGGAAAAGTTTAAATAAATCTGCTTTTTTCTTCATTGCTTTGTTCAATCTAGACAAGAGTTCTGAAAAGGCTGCATGCAGAGAACCATTGCTAAAAGCTCAACCATTTAAGGCCCAGTGAAAAAATTGTTTAAACATCACAAGTGATTTTGGGCACAGAGGTCACCTTTTGCAGCTTGTGACATGTGTTGGCAATGACAAATGGGACTACTGGCCTGTGACCCGAAAGCCTGTGTTCCCGGGAAAGGGTTTTTAGAACGAGACATGCGCAAAAGCATGTGCGGCAGCAATTACGATTTTCCCTAGTTTAATAGGACTAGTTCATCATGGAGTCAACTTTTACCCCAATTTTTTTTTTGTTGGATTTCTGTGCGAACCATTAAATAGGCCTGCACCTTTTTAAGCTATACGGGAAGCGGTTGAGATTTCCTTTTGAGCGGGGGTAATCCCCCAGGGAGAAGGTTACAGGATTTTGATGCGTGGTCTTTAAACAAGGCATCTTTGGTTTGAAAACAAAAACACACAAACAAATTGACGGGGACGTCTCAAAGGTAATTGAGGCAAAAAAGGAAAAAAAGCAGCCCCCAACTCCTCTACTTGCCAACATCCTGAGTCAGGGGTTGGGGGAGGAAGGGTATAAGGAGATGGTAGACCCAGCGGAATAGAGTTTTGGCGAAGGGGGGGCATTGCGGACCCCTACCCCACATATGATGGAGACGTTGAGTTGGGTGCCAAACCTAGCTGGGGTTTTCCCTGCAAAAAAGGAGGCGGGAAACCTTTGTTTTTTTTGCCTTGTTGCAAAGGAGAGCTGAGAGAGGCGGGGGAGAGCAATCTGCAGTGAAGGGCTGTAGTTGGCGAAAAACTTTGAAAGATGCATCTTTTTCGATTTTTTTTTTTACTCTCTCTCTCTCTCTTTCCTCTTTTTTTTTCCCTCTCTCTCTTCTCTTCTCCTCCTTTTTTTATTTTATTATATTATTTTTATATATTTTTTAATATTATTTATTTTTATATGTGGTGTGTGTGGGGTTTTTGTGTGTGTGGTGGGTGTGTGTGTGTGTGTTTACATAAGTATTACAAGAGTCCATTTTTTGGGGGGACGGAACCGTGGTCGGAGCACTCGCTTTCCCCCAAACCAATTTGCAGCGTCGGCGTGTTCCCTTGGGATGGGCGACCGTTTGCGCGCCTTGGTTTCAGTACAGTTCCCCCAGTTCCCCCAGGAAAGGGGGTACCGCCCTCTTTGGGTGGGGAAGAAAAGCAGCGGGAGAGGGAGGGGCGCCCCCTCAAATGCTGGCCCTGGGAAAGTGAGCCCCTCTGACCCTCGCCCCTTTAATTATAGGTTTATTGGATCCTTTCCCTTTCCTTTCTATATTTTTTTATATATACTGTATTAATTTTTTATTTTTTGTTTTTTACCCATTTATTTATTCCATTATTCATATTATATCATTTATATATTTTTGTATTAATTTTTTTATGCTTATTATAAAAACAAGCCTCTCTGCCCACGTTTTGATTCATAGATTTCTTTCCCAACTGTTTCCATGGAGCTATCCTAATGGGCCAAAAATAGGCTTTTGTGGCGGTGTAAGGACTGACTTTGGGCAAAATTTTCTACTAGAGATCCTTTTTCCTAGAGTAGTTTTACCCCCTGGCCTTGTCCCCTGAGAAACGAGGGGTGCTTTGGTCTTACTTAAAACTGTAAACCAAAGTGAATTAGGTCCCAAATTTGGGGGGGGGAAATGGATGATACACAAAAATCTTTACCATTAGTAAACCTTGCGCTTTTCAGGGGCGGAGAAAGCTATACTAGTTTGTAAAATAATTAAATTTCTTCCCTCAAAAGTTTCAATCCCTTAACATAAATCAAAAAAAAGAACAGACGTACAGATTTCTAAAATTTTTAAAGAAAATAAAAAAGGTTTTTGGAAAAATATTTTATATTTTCTGGTGGGAATACTTAAAATGGTTTTTCTAGTCCTTGTTTACTTTAAAAAGAACGGAAATTTTTTAACGATAATTTTGAATTCAAACAAAATATCATAGAAATAGCAAAAAAGAAATGGGGTTTGGTTTATTGAACGAACAAAGATTTTTTGTTTCTTATTACCATTCCCTGATTTCAAGTCTGGATGTTATCAGCTTTGAACTAAAAAAAAGAAAGAACATTAAGTATTAGAAGGTAATATTTAGGGGGAACTTAAACTTGTGTGAAAAAACAAAAACATTTAAATCAAAAAAAATGCTCGAATCTAAAGGAAAAAGTTTTTTTGAAAAAAGGATTGAAAATTTGGGGTTTAAAATGAATTGGATTGGCGGTAGAAATTTAATTTGTGTGGAATTTTTGGGAAAAGGATAATCCTTTCCAACGGTAAAACACTTTTTCTTCTTATTTCAGAAAGTTTTTTCTTTTTTTGAAGATGCAATATTTAAAGTGATCCAGGGGTGTTTTCTATGATTTTTCTAAGTTAAAGTTTAGTGATAAAAAATTTTTGAAAAATCAATTTCATCACTTTTAAAGGTTTGGCATATTTTGAAGAAATTAATGAAGAATAAAGTATTATACGGATATGTACAAGCCCATACGCAAAAAGAGGCAATAAACATATCCATTATGATTTCAACTTTCTTTTTTGAGGTTTCTATTTCTGACTTTTTTACTGATGAAATTTGTTAAAGTTTATTTCTTATTCCCACCATAAAACAAAAAGAAAAGGGAAGGAATTTAAATAAAAAAAGATAAAAGCAGTTTCACAAAAGGAAAAAAAAAATGAGAGGTGTGAAATGTCAGACTTTTTTTTAAAAGGGCATTTTTGGAATTATTAGTGAAAAAAAATTAGTGGAAAAATATTTTTCTGATCAGAGCAAAATAAATGGGTGGGGGAGGAAAGTATTTAGTTATTTCTAAACTTTTAAAAAGAGATCTCCAAAAAAAGTATGTAAAGAGAAATTTGCAAAACTAGTCAGCAAAAAAAATCCAACAAAAAATTTTTTGCAAAGGAGGTAAAAACCTTTTATGACGTATATAAAATGAATCATGTTGGAATTGTGAAGTAAATAAATGGAAAATTAGTTTTCCCATATTTTTTTTTTTGATGAGCAATGACATGGGGTTTTGGGGACAGGATAGTCGTTTGGGAGCACTCGCTTTCCCTCACCCAAGGTTAAGCGCACAAGCTTGGTTCCATTGGTGGACGCCTTTTGCACCCTTTTTCAGTACAATCCTCAGTTCCCCATGTAAAGGGACCGCCCTCTGGTGTCAGGGAAGGTAAAGCAAAAAAAAAGGGGGCAAGGGGCGCCGGGTTAAATATCCCACCCCCTAAGAAGTAAGGTTTCTCGCCTCGCCCCCTACGACCTTATAGGTTTTGGGAAGCTTTCCCCTTTTTAAAAAATGACTTAAAAGTGAAATTCCCTAAAAAAGGGCAATTCGCTTAATCATATAAAAATGATAAAGTAAAGGCCAGATGAATTTCTCCGATTCTTTAAGTGTTTGGGGGGAAGACTAAGTTTTTCATCAAGGCCCTAAATCGGTTTTAAAAAAAGGGGTATATTTGCGGCAAAGGAAAGGGGGTGATGACGTGTACATTAAAAAAAAGACAAATCAAAAATATTAAAAAAGAATGGAACAGCTCTTTTTTTGTGTTTATACAAAACAGGGTCATTGTGCATAATTACCTCTCTGAAAATGTGTTGCCTAAATTTATGAATGAGGATCGGCCGGTTTTACGAAACAGGTACAGAAGAGACAATTAAAGGCTTATTTGTATATGATAGTTATATAAAGAGGAAACTATCAGTGCTTTGAAAAATGTTTTTTTTAAAAAGGCCCCTTGGTTCTGTCAGTTGGGGTTACGTTTAAAGTTTGGGGAGTTTTGGTTTTAGATGAAAATTTTTGTAATGGTTTGTCTTTAAAAAAAAGTCAAATCCGTGTTATTTAAATGTAAATTTTCTGTTGGTTTCTGTAGAACAGGATGCAGGCAGGTGACCCACTTTCTCCTTATTTTTTATCCTCGATAAAAATCTTATAAAAAATTTTCCCAAGATTAAGACATAGGGAACCTTTACGAAAAAGGAAAAGGAAAAGGATCCCTTTAACCCTTAAAGGGTGTAGGGGGCGAGGTGGTAGGACCCATTTCTCTGGGGCCAGTTTTGAGGGGCGGCCCATCTCCTCTCCCTCGTGCTTTACCCCCCCTCCAAAAGAGGCAGGTCCCCTTTCAGGGGGTAAAACTGTACTGAACCCAAAGGGCGCGGCAAAGGTAACCCATCGAAACCCGCTCGCGCTGCAAACTTGGGGGGGGAAAGCGAGTGCCCGCCCCCTGGCTATCGCCCGCCCCCCTTGGAACTTTTTACAGCCCCAAATAAAAGAAACCTGGTATGTCAATGTATCAATCCTTTACAGGTGCCCCCAAAAAAATCTGTCCCCCATCTTGAACAGGTTTTTTCTTTCTAGGGTAGTGATTTTTTAAACAAAAGAAATAAAAGAAATTGCCTAAATATTTTTATTTGTTTGCAGATGTATGTGAGGGAAGTTTTTTTGTATTGAAATCCCGGGCATACACTGCGTACCACGTCCCAATTTCACCTGCGTGAAAAAAGGGGGTCGTCAGGCAACTTTTGCCCCATGAGAAAAGGGAAAAAGGTCTTTAAATTTCCCTGCAAAAGTCTTCGTTTGCGCCAAACACGTGGATTGACCTGCACTTCCCGAAAAGAAAGTTTCATAAAAAAAGGACACTACCTGAAAATTTTAAGTTTTCTCAAGTTTGTTATGGAAGTTTTTCATTCTTGATGAAGAAGTCAAAGAGCTTTTTCCCAATAAGGGGGGGATTTTCGGAAATTTAAAAAAGCATCCCTTGGGAAAAAGTGGAAGCGTGTGCAAGTGTCTGCGTGATTTGCACACGGGGCCTGGGTTATAGTCTAACCCCAAGGACTTTTGGGGGAGTGGAGTCGGCATGTATTCACTCCGGGGAAAAAAAATGCCCCCTTGAACGGGGATTCGAACCCCGTAACAGATAAAGGGCAATGCGCACATCTAAACAACCGGCTACCCCGTGTGGTGCCAAAAAGGGTTGACTATTGACATTTTCTTCAATATTGTAAATTCCAATCGAAGCAATTTTGTTATTTTGAGCAATGTCTGTTTATTTCCACAAATGGTGATTTCTTTGTACAGCAGTAAAACATTCCCCTTTTTGTTTTTGAAAATGGGATGAAAAAATTTTCACATTTAGCAGTTCTTCTAATTGCATATTAGTTCCATATGCGACTGAACTAGTCATAAGATGGTTGGTATCGTGGAAACCCCGATTTCGTTTTCATTGTCAGTTTAGGATAAACCTTTATAATTTGCCCCTGTGTTTGCGATGACCTTCAAAAGGCAGGGGGGCAGCTGCTGTTTAGAATTGGGCGAATCGATTTTGTGGAGTGCCTTCCCCTGCCCCCCCCACTCTTCCCCCCAAGGGGCTAGGGGAAGTCAAGGTTGGAGTTTTCTCCAAACCCAACCCGCCCGGGGGGAAGGCTGTAAGGACTGTGAAAGTAAAGCCCCCCTAGTCGAGATTTTTTGATCACTAAAGTTAAAAGCGTAAAGTGGAATCCAGAGGGGGAAAAAAACCCAGTCAACACCCTCTCACTTTGTTTTCCCCCCAGCATCAGGGTTTTAATAGGGGGTAGACCCCAGGCGTGAAGCAAGGGGGGACCAAGATTTTTTTTTTCCCATCGGAAGATGGTGCAGACCCGGCTTTTTACGCCCTGTTATTGTTCCAAAAAAGTCATGGCCCCCCTGGGCAGTGGTTTTTGCCTATGAAAATAAATAGGGGTCTTGGTGTTGGAAACACAACAAGGGGTGTAGAAAAAACACAAAAACCCCAGAAAAGCTGCCCTTGGGCGAAAACTCATAAAAAAAGCCATCTTATAGGGAGTAAAGATGAGAAAAAATAGTATTGCATGTTATGTGGGTAGGTAGATAGAAAGATAGTAGTTTAATAGGTAGGGGGGTTTGGGGTTGTCACACAGTAGATGATATAGTTTGATAGTAGATAGATAGATAGTAGATTTAGATAAAAAAGTAGAAAAAAAGCCCACGAGGGAAAAGGACGGTGGAGGCAAGTCGGACTGACGAACGGACAACGAAAAATAGTTGAAAAGGAAAAGATATATAGTGATAAAAAATAATAGTAGTAGACAGATGCGATAGGAGGTAATAAGAAAGTAGGTAGGTAGGTAATAGATAGTGATAGATAGAAGATAGTTGATAGATAGATGGGAAAAGAAGAAGAAGTGCAAACAACAGACAAAGAAAAGAAGAAAAAAAGAAGATGAAAAGACAGATAGACGACAGAAGTAGACAGACAGAAGATAGACAGAAGACAGATGATAGACAGGCAAAAGACAGAAGATAAAAATAGAAAATTTGTTAAGGGGTGCGCTGTCATGTATTCAAACTACCGCAACTCGAACTTTCACACACAGAGGAAGTCTGTACGGCAGAAGTGTTAAATACATAAATAATGAAATTTCATTTTAATGATAAAAATTAAATGATCTTTTATTTTTTTTTTTTATATACCACTTTGCAGATTTTAGGTAAAATTCGGCCTTTTTCCTGGGGAGACGGTGGGCCAAAGACGCCCCACCCAAATTTGTTGGGGGTTTGTTTCCTGTTGCAATTTAACTTGTTCCCCTACAAAAATGGTTTTTCTACGAATTTTGCCAGGGGAAATTCATGTGCCGTGGATTCTTGGGCGCTAAAAAATTTTTGTGCAACCAGGGACCTTTATGGTCTCATCGTTGGAGTACTATTTTCTCTTTGTCAAAGGTGTTTTTTAAAAAAAGGTTTTGATTATAGGGGGGATAGGAGAGAAAAAGGTTTTTGTTAAAAAAAGATGATAGATAGATAGATAGTAGATGATAGATGATAGATAAGATAATAGATAGATAGATAGAAAAAGAAAAGTGACATGAAATCAAATCGAAAATTTTTTCACAAAAAGGCTTTCCCCCATAATAAAGGGGGGGTTCCCCAAAAGTTTAGTATTTAGTAACAAAATAGTAACAAACAAAAAACCCAAATGTTATTTATCCCCAAAATCACAATAAAATTCGTTACAAAAAATAGATTAAAAACCAAGATATTCTTATTCAAAGGTTTACAAAAATTAAAGAAAGGGCGCGCCCCTTTAGGGTGAAGTCCATTTAGCCCAAAATATAAAAAAATTTAGGGTTTACTATATTTTTCCGGGAATGAAATTCTGTTTTACATTTCAAATATGGACATACGCACAAAATGAACTCCATTTTCCCTGTTTGCTTACATAATGGCATGTTGATGGTTTAAATAAGAGCTGTTTCCCCCGGCCTTTTTACTTACCCGGGTTTTCCCGCTTTTATTTTCATTTTTATTTTAAATTTCCCCAAAAGCAAGAGTGGCTAGAGCAAAAAACTATATTGATACCCCCTTTGCTCGATTCTATACCCCCTGAGCCCAAAGTTTACCTGGGTGATTTCAATAACTTTCCCTTACTAAACTACTGAAGAACTATGAACGTATGTGTGCCTACCGAAGAAACAAGACCTAAAATTGTATGGGACTGTAGGGGGCCTATAGACGTTGCCTTGCCCCCCCGGGGATATCTGACCAAACTTTTCTTCTTGCCCCCATGTCCCAGTCGTGTTTGGCCTTCAACCCATTCAGGACCGAAAAAAAAGGGAAATGCGATTTTAGTACTGAAGGGCTGTTTTATGCATGACGGATAGTTTTAATGTGTTTTTCAGCTGAATGAGCTCACTGAGTTATTTGTTCTTATATTTTTTTGTTTTTATTGTGTATTCCAACAAAGGAGAAAACCCTTTTTCCCCCAATAACAACCTTGGTTAAAAGGATCTGAAACGTGTTTTAAAAAAAAAAAAAGTAGTATTTTACAAGGCCAGAACAACAAAAGAGGAATAAACAAAGAAGTTTCAAACGCTGTTGCAGGGCCAGGAATATATAAAAAAAAGTAAAAAGACAAGTTTGCAAGGAACAATTTTCGTTTGCAGGGCAGGGTATCAAAAAATGTTGCATTTAAATATGGTAGGTGTCCAAAAGGTCAAAATCATTTGAGGGGGTATGTGTAACATTTAAGACATCTAAAACATTTTTTACTCGTTTTAAAAAGCATGATTTTCAGAGATTAAATGATTGAAGAAATCCCTAGTTTTGAGAATAGCGTCATTGTTGGAGAAAAAAATTATTGTAAGCACTTAAAGAAATAAATATTAAAATTTCCCCGGCCCAGGGGATTGGGGAAAAACCCCTAAATTCTGCGCTCTGAGCTTGCCAGTGCCCTTCAACCCCTTTTCCAGGCCTCATGGATATTGTCAGTTCCCTGTTTTTGGGAAAAAATTCAATGTAATACTCTTCCAAAAAAAACCCCAACCTTCTGGGGCCTAAATTTTAGCCCTGTAGCTCTCACATCTTTGTATAAAAAACGCTAAAAAAGTTGTAAAATCTCCTTCTTTGCTACAGGAAACCCCTTACCCAGAATTTTGCAAAAGGTCTCGAAGGGGTGTCGAAGATGCCAAATATTCTTTTGAACAATTGTTAGCATTTGGAAAAATGATCTCATCCCAAAATTTTGTTCCTGACTTTAGTTCAGTTTCAAACAGCAGCCTACGTTCGGGTTAACCAAAATAATTAAAAAATTTGACTGAAAATAAAACTTTTTCTTTGGGCTGATTGATTTTTCCAAAAGACCAAGCGTGTTTTGCAAAAAAATTTTTCTTCGGTTAGATTTCCCTGCATGGTTCCCCGCGGGTTGGCCCTCTCACCACTTTGTACTTTCTTTACACAATTTTTTGCAGAACAACATAAAATTTCCTTTTGGTAAGTTGCAGACGATGTGTCGTTATCCCTCTTACCGGATCAGTCTTACCCCCTGGTCCACCCCTCACCGGTTCGTACCGGGTGTGACGAGGCCTATCTGGAGCTAAATGTTTCAAAACTAAAGCCCTGCCTATCGATTAGAAGATCGGGCAACTCCTAAGAATATTTTATCCATAATCAAAGGTTAAAAACGTTTTGAACTTAATATCTGGAAAAAATTTTTTGCCCCAAATTTTTAAACGGGGACTTAACACGACGCTATTGTCAAAAAGGGAAAACAACGCTGTTTTTTCGAGGAAACTGAACCTTTTTTGTAAAAAAAAGACCTTTCCCTTGTTTTACAAGTCTTACTAGAGATGTTCTAATTTTTGTTTATTTGTTGGTACAATAACCTTAGTGTAAAAACAAGATGGCTGAGAGAATTGAAAGAATTTTGCTCAAAAAAAAGGGGAAAAGAACAAAGATCTCATGTCTTCTGCAATCAGGTTGACGCAAACCCACACCCATTTGGTGATCCTTTCTGCTTTGTTTCAGAAATTTAAAATGTGCCTTGGGAACCCCGTTTTCAGTGCCCCTCACAAAACAACAGAAAAAGAAATTTTTTGTCCCAGTAAGCATTGATTTCTAAATTCCAATGAGTTGACTCCCTAGTTTTTCATTTCTCGAATTTCTGCGTTGTCATTGTTACGAGTGTTAAATACTAATTGGTGGGTGTGTGGGGGGGGGGGGGGGGTGGTGGGTGTGTAATAAGTTGTGTTTAGTCAACGTCTTAAAAATTGAATTTATTTTGGTGTAGGGTGTGGGTGGGGGGGGTTTTTCGCCCCCAAAACGTAGTGGTGTGTAGTGTGCGTATTGCGGCGTAAAAAAAGTTTTTTGTTTTTCTAGCGGGGTTTAAAATTGTGCCCAAAAATTGTTTTGTGCGCATGCGCGCGTGTGTGTGGTGTGGGGGTGTGTTTGTGTGTGTGGTGACATTTTTTTTGAAAACCAATATAAAATTAGTTTTTGGGTGTTTTGTATATTTGATGGTAAATCTCTGCAGATTGAATTTCCCCCAGGGTGAAAATTTTTTTTATTGACTTGCTTGATTGACTGAACCCGGGTCATCATAAATGTTCTGTATATCTAAATTTTGAATATTTGTCTGTCCCCCAAAAGTCTAAACTTAGACATAATTTTTTTCAATGTTTGTCCTAAAAGTTTAGAAAAGGTTTGAATCGTGTGAACCTAAAAATTGTCTGTCTTTTGAAATCTTTCCCTTTTTTTTTGTATAATATGCCACCCCACTGCTCCCAAAAGGAGTCAGTCAGTCTTTGCCTGAAAACGTTGATAAACCTCTACAATTTCTAAACCCTTGATGAGCAAAAAAATCCAAACCCAATTCACAAAACAGGTCGTATTTGTGAACCCCAGGGGGTTTTCCCCTGACACTAGATCAAAAAGCTCTTGAAAGATTAAAGGGAAACCCATTCCCCCATAGCAAAAACTTAATCATAAATGCATTACAGCAGCATTAAACGAGAGAGGATATCTATTGGTTTCACTATAAACAGATCTTAGGTGTGTCTTTTAAACCCAAAAAACTGCTTTAAAGCAAGGGGTGTACTGATTCACAAGTGTTCAGCGCCAGTCCCCAAATTTTCCGCCCTTAAAAACACGTGGGTTTTTGTGCATAAAATATCTTAATGAACAAGTCAAAACCTTTTATTCAAAAATCGTATTTTTTCAAAAAAATTTAAACAAGCTTTTTTCCTCGACTTGAATCTGTCATGCTTGTGAAAAAACTTTATGAAAACCGTTTCCCAAAATATTTTTATAATTGACGGGCTGACTTTTCCTTTTTATACACCCTTTTTTCGTGGTAGCTAAATAACCCCCTTTTCTGATTACAAAAATTTTATTTTTTCAATTAACAAAGCAAGTGCGTTAAAGCATGCTTAACTATTAGTGTGTTGTAACCCAAAAAAACAGTTTCAGATAGCGGGAAAGCTCATCAGCAAGAGAAGAATAAAAATTCTGTGAAATTTTGGGGGGAAATGGCACCATTTTCCCCTTTTTAATGACTTATTGGCTAACTCATTCATGAAAACAGAAAACAAAAGGGGGCTACATACATCCCCCGTTTGCCCCCGTGGGCAGTTTTTATATTCGCACTTAGATCCCAATTTGATACATGGCTCCAAAAAAAATATTTCCCCTTCACAATTTTTTTGGAGAATAGGCCCTAACAAGTTTTTTAACAGAATCAAATGCTTTAAAAAACAAAAATGCTAAATAGAGTTTCGGTTATGAGAAAACGTTTCTGGAAAAATAAAGTAGAGAAAACACATGTCTATAGGGAAATATTCTTTAAAAAACCAGTGGTGTTCACTGAAATGTTGTTTTCTTAACCATCTGAAACCTGTTATTAAGATGGTATGAAAGCAATATTATTTCATAAGGATTTCCCTGTAGAATTAGGGTTCCCAACATCGCCTTTTTTGTGAAATTTAAATGATAGATTCAGCCCGTTATCGGGAAAAAAAAGACATTACAAAGTTTTTGTTGAAAAATTTTTTAGCAAAAAAGTCAACATTTTCACCACATTTTTTTTTAGTGTTCTCCATGATTTGATCAGGACAGTGCTTTACATGTTTAAGTTTTCAAAGTGAAAATTTTATTTCATTTTTAGATATGGGACGATCAAAATCTTTGCCATTTTCTTCTAGTCCCCATCAGTGTTCATGGAGTTGTTAATTCTTTCTCTAGGGGTTTTAAAGGGCTGCACCATTGTCGACAGAAAATTTTATTTTTGGTGTTTCTTTCAAAATGAATTTTTAATTTTTCTTCCAAAATGAACTTGAGAATTGATGGAAGAATATATCTGCAAGTAATAAAAGATAAGAGAGAGTGGAGGGACTAGCCCCCAACACCCTCAGGGTTAAATGGGGGGGGGGGGGGGGTGGCATTTTTTTTTTTTTTTGCCCAAAAAAATCGAACCCCCGCACCTTCGCCCGGACTTTTTGCTTTTTAGGCATGCGCGTCCTTTTTTAAAATCCCCGTTGCCGTATCTTATCATTACTACTATTCGTTTATTGTTTTTTTATTATTTTTGTTTTTTTATTATTTTTTTTTTTTATTTTTTATTATTTTTTTTTTTATTTTAATTTTCTTTTTTTATTTTTCTTTGTATGGTTTTGTGTAGTGCTAAACTTTGTCACCCAAAAATTAAAGGGTAAAGGGGTTAAACAAAAAATATGACAGGAAACGAAGGAAAATGCTTTGAGGGTGTTCCCCATTGACAGGTAGGCCACAGGGGAAAATGGGGAGACGGACCATTCCCTAAATTTCCTTTCCCTCTTCAGGCAAAATGGAAGGTAGCTGTCCTGGGCGCACCCAAAAGGCTGTCAAATAAAGACGAATCAAATCAAAGGTCTAAATGGTGAAAAACAACCATCCTTTTTCTCTAGTCTCTCTATAAGGGGGGGGATCCCCTGGTGGTTAGAGTGATGTATTGTGATTGTCCCCCGGGGTTCGAATTTGTTCTTTGAGGATTTTTTCCAAAAGGTATTAACATCAGTCCCCGGATTTAACTCCTTTCCCTAAAAATCCTGATGTCCCAAAAGACCCCCTTAGGTAGGGCACCTTTTTCTTTTTTAAAAAACAATGGGGGTTTTTAAAAAGGATCTGAAAAATTTTCCATTCTTTTTTTTAAAAAAAGGGGAAAAACCCCCTTTTTCACAACCCTGGTAGGCAGACTTTTCCTGTTTTTTTTAAGGCCGCCTAATTTTTTTGGGGGTATTTAAGATTTTTTTTTTTTGAAACCCCAATTTTTGTTTTTTTAAAGGAACCCCCCCCCCCTATCATTTTTGTTGTTTTTTTTAATTTTTTTAAAAATTTAATTTTTTTAAATCCCCTTTAAACTTTAAATATTTTTTTTTTAATTTTTTTTTTTTTTTTTTTTTTTGTGTTTGAATTGTTTTTTTCGTAAGGTGGAAAAGTTTAAATAAATGCTTTTTTCTTCTTTGCTTTGTCTCAATCTAGACAAGATTTTGAAAAGGTGATGCGAAAACCCATTGCAAAAAGCTCAACCCATCAAGGCCAGGAAAAATTTTTATAAACTCACAAGGTTTTGGAAAGAGGTCCCCTGTGCAGCTTGTAAATGCCTTGCAGCAAGAACGGGGACTACGGGCCCTGTGACCGGAAAGCTGTTTCAGGGAAGGTATTTTAAAAACAGAGACTGGAAAAACCCCAGTGCAGGCAGCAATGCATTCACAAAGCCCCCTTATTTCCAATGTATGGACATTTGAGTCAGTATGTGCCTTTCAGCATGGTGTGAACGGGCCAGATTGTGGGATGGAGCGATGAAACGTTTTTTTCATTTCCCCTTGTGCTCAGACACATTTGACTGTGGCCAGGACGGTTTGTATTCACTTCATTTGATTTTTTTTGTCTTATCTTTTTTGGTGGCATTCCTTTACTCCATGTCTTCTCTCTCTCTTCCTCTTCTCTCTTCTTCTCTTCCTCTCTTTTTTTTTCCCCCCTCTTCTCTCTCTCTCTTTACCCGTTGGAAATCAAGACAGCCATTGTAACCTTGATTTCAACGAAGTTTTTTCCAATACTTAGTTAGGTTGGGATTACTGGCATCTGTTACTGGGTTGTAACACCCTTTGTCAAGCACGGTTTGTTTGGAGGGTTGCTGCAAAAGGCTGAAGACAGACCCGCCAACTGTGACAACGTTTCAATTAATTTTCCACCCGACAGCCCTCTTGGTCAAAGGACGGGTATGATGAACACAAGACGCATGACCAAAGGCCGTGGGCAGGACTTGCCTTTCCAAATAAGTAAGCAGCCCTGAGAAAGTTTTTGTCGCAGATGAAGACCCCTTCGTGCACCAATTTCTTAGTTCCCGGGTTTACCCAGTTGTAAATGGGGACACCCCTCTAAGTAACGCAGTAAGGGGGAGGAGAGGGGGCCTTCCCCCCACCCCTAGGACTGGCATCAGAGAGTGGTTCGATACTTTGTCCCCAAAAACTGTACAGGTTTTGGGGGCCTTTACGTTAAAAAAGCAAAAGATTTCTGAAACATTTGCAAATATTTTGCTACTTAAAAAATTTTTAAAAGAATAAATCCCGATATTATAGTTAGTCTCCTGCCCAATTTTGTTGTAGCAAGAAATAAATTAGGGTTAAAATTGGGGATAAAAAAAATATATGTAAATAACCCTTTATCAACCTACAATCCCCGCTGTTTTTATTTATTTTTGTATTTTTTTCTAAGTTTACATAACGCTTATGTGAAACAAGCATTGAACCCCGTCTGCTCAGCGAGATTTAGGCAACTTCATGATTTTTAACCCAACTTGTGCATTTTAATGTTTTTAATTTTTTTGTGGTACCTTCCGTTTTGCCCCCAAATTTTATTTGTATATGCAGTGGAAATTAAAAATCTTTTTAAACTGGGATGTCATTGGTCTGTTTAATCCCCCTATCTTTGTGCATAGGGTTGGGAATAGGTTCGATTTGTGTATCAAAAAGTTTCAAAAGAGGTTGTATCTTGTCTTTAATTTTTTAAAAACCTTGGATTTCCCTAATGTCCCCTCTCCCTGTTACAAAGTTGACAGCACATTATTTATCCTCACTTGTAGTAAAACCACCCCCCAAATTTGTATGCCTTAGTTACCCGAATTTTTTTTTGGCCCACCATTTTTCTCTAGTGGTAAAAGGCCACCTTTTTTAAAAACCATAAGTTTTTTTTTTCTCCGGTTAACTGTTACTTAATTTTAATCAGACTACTTTGTAAACATGCTTAACTGATTTGAAATCAATACTTGCATCTGGCATCAAAATCTTGGCAGCAAACAAAGTGGGAATTCTCAGCCACGCCGAAAACCCTTGTATGCTGTGTTTTCCGAAATTAAAAACCAAATAACAGCAATTTATTGATGAAAAAAGGAAAAAAGCAGGGGGCTGAGAAGGCACCCCGTTTCACTCCCCCTGGGGAACAAAAAATTTTTGGGGTAAAAATTTTATCCAAAAAGCAGCAAGCACATATAACCCCTTTATACAAATTTTCATTTGTCTTTATAGCCTCTCTCCACTAAACTTTTAATTCTTGGTGACTTCAACTTCCATTTCGCAACCCGTCTTTTCCAGTGTCAAAAGTCTTTCTCTTTCTCTGTCAACCATTCTCTCTCTAAAAGGTAAACGAAGCAAGCGCAATTGGTTTTTAGATGCTGATTCTAAAATATATTCATTTGTCAATCTTTTCGTCACGAGAACTGCATTTGATCATTCCGCATTTTTTTCAACTCAAAAAATCACAAACCCGCAGAAATAAAAATATGTTATCGTCGCAAATTTTTAAAGGGCCTTAGACATTCAAACTTTTTTCCAAAATTCCCAAAGTTTTTTACAAACTTGACCCACTGACTCTTGTATATAACACTATTCTCCCCCAACTGCTTGAGAGATGCACCCCCTTGTCTCTCCCCCCCTGACAGCCCTGTGCGCCATGGTTTCCCAAACATTTGTAGGAACGTACGCCCGGGAACTAGAACGGCAGTGGGGAAATCAAAAACGAAAATCAACAAAAAGCTTTTTCGAAAAAAAAAAAAACAAAGTCAAATTTAATCTTCAGCAAAAACGATACTATTCCAAAATTCTCGTGCACACCAAAAATCTCTTTTTTTCCCCCATCAAATCTCCTTGGATTTACAAAAAAAAATCCCTTTTCCCAACACCCCCAAACCTGTCTGAACTTTCCCTCCTATTTTTTGCCTTTTTCAGACAAAAGTTCGAAAATACGTTCCCGATTATCAAATAATTTCCCGTGCGCCCCCTGACCCCCGTTCATGGCACTCTTCTTTTCCTTTATCCCAAATGAAAAAGAAATCATGACAATTTTGAAAGGAAAAGTTAAAATCATCACCCTTTATCCATACCGTCAGTAGAAATTTTCCATCAGCTCTTAAAAAGCAATAGTCCACCCCTACTGAAAAAGCAGACCTCATCCCCATTTGAAGAAATTTTAGCCTGTTCAAACTTCCCTTTTTTTTTTAAAGTACTAGAAAAAAGTTGTTCTCAAAAGCTCAACAATCCCTTATTCCAATGATTTTCCCCCTTTTAGTCTGCCTATTTCCCAACCCCGCACCGAAACCACCCTATCCATACTTTTTGATACACTTTACTCTTCTGTGCAGGAAAAAATTTCCCCCTCCTCTTTTGGTTTTTCTGCAGCCCTTTTTCCATAGAATCAATTTTTTTTTTCCCTCCAAAATCGTTTTGGGATTAAAAGGCAAGCCCCCACCCGGTTTATTCATACTTTAAGACCGGTTCCCGAAAATTATTGTAAAAAAAAATTCAATCAAAACCGTCAAAATGGAAAGTGGAGTCCGCAGGGGTCAGTCCTGGCCCCCTTTTTCTTTATTTTAACTGCTCACTTCACATAAATAAACAACCCCCCTTTTGATCATCATTTCTTGCCGTTAATCAAATCATGCAGCTACGTTTAAAACTTTTCCTTCCTCCCGACAAATATGTCCTATGCCTTTAAGAATTTAAAAAAAGGTGACTCGAAAAAGTTAACTTAATGCGATAAAACCGGCCATTTCATAGGACCCAAATAAACTTTCCTCGATCGCAAAAAATTCAATAGAAAATTTGGCAATAGCAGTTCCTTTGTCCCCCTCTGTAATATTTAGGAGTAGTTCTTGACAACACATTCTATGAAAAAATTCTCACCCCCACCGCCGTTGCTACTATCAATTTCGGGGCATAAGGCGATTTTCAATATCGTCCCCTGATGAATTCCATTGTCCTCTCTATTTTTTTTCAGTTTAGACTACGTAATTTCTTTTGGTGGCTCCCCCATCATTACCCTCTCTTAAGATACAAAAAATCCAGCTCGACTGGTCTAGAAAAAAAAAATCTGAAAACCCAAAAAATCCCTTTTTTGCCCTCTCTTTTGGTTGCTGTTCCCCAAAAACTGGAGTATAAAATCAATACCCTCTTTTCAAATGTCTCCCCAAAACTGCACCTTTTATCCTGAAAAGCTTCACTGTACCTCCATTCCGTTCCCCTTTGTTCAGCGCGATACTTTATGCTTTTGAACACCCAGATTCAAAAAACCACTGTTGGCCGTGTCTTTCTCTGTTTTGTCATCCCCCGGAATGACCTCCCCCTTTTCACTTTCAAAAGCTTCAGATTCCCTTTAAATCCACCCCAAAAACACACTTATTTCCTCCTGGACTTTCCCCCCACATACTGTCCCCAATTTTTTAACAGCATTTTTCACTTGTAAGTGTTTTTTTTGGTTGTGTTTTTGTGTGTGGGTGTGTTGTGTGTGGTGTTGTGTGTGTGCGTGTGGTGCGTATGCGCGGCATGGATTTTAAATCTTTGCTATTATGTTTAAGGAGAGTTTCATGCCTGTAAAAGATGAGTGGAAACGCTTTGATTTGTTTTGGGTTTTTTTTTTTTACAAATTTTGCGCTATATAAAATTCTAAATTTTTTATTAAACAGAATGTCCCCAAAAGGTTCTGTTTAAGGTCAATGCTTTTTTTGAAGTCCCCAAAAGCCATTTAAATTATTTTTTTTTGATATCATTTCTGTTCTACAATGTAGAGCGTTTAAAAAATATGGGGAGAGAGAGAAAGAACATAGGTCTGTATGTAAGTATAGAATATAGGTACTGTTAATTATTTTGATCCACAGTGTCCCACTGAAAACAGAAATTTTTTGTGTTCTCAATTCCAAATTTGTGCATTAATAGCAACCCAAATTAAGTGGTTCGTCAAAAGTATGACAAAACGGATGAAGAAAAAATTAGAACTTATCCTCACTGCCCTTTAATTACCAACCCCCCAGCATGGGATTTTTGAAGCCAGGCAGTTTTTGTTGATTCCCCTTCCAGGGAATCCAGCAGTGTCCAGAAAAAAACACAAGTGCTCCGCAATGGGTATTGTTGCCTTTCTAAACCGGCAAAAGGTGTGGTTGATGTCCAGGCCCCAAGATGAAGCTGTGTGCAAGGGTTTTACATGTGGGGTTTCCCATGTCGTGGACAGATAAAGAATGTTGCATGTGGGCACCTCTGTGATGGCTGCCCCATGTCACAACAGGGACGAACATGGTGGCGTCAAGATCGTGCCCTGGGGGGCTGTGTTGTTATGGAATCTCATTTTTCGAGCTCTTTTTTTTTCAGCCCCAGACTTGCCCAAAACCCTATTGGAAGGGAGGAGTGGCCTGCAGCAAAAAACATATTTTGTCAGACCATGCTGATTATTTAAGGGGTTTCAGCGTGGCGGAGAAATTTATGGCTTTATATGTAAAACTTTTTATTGGAAATCAGTGATAACGATTTGATCATCCCTTTTAAACAGTTGTCTAAACTACGCAACCTTTGACTTTTATCTGTCAGGAACCCCCGTCCCCCTGGCTTTTGGCCTAAGTGAAAAGCCCCAAAATGGAGTCCCTTTGGTTTTAATTTTCCCCAAATTTAAAAGTGATTTTTTGATGTTATCTGCTTGTCCAAACATCAAAATTTTAAAATTTTTTCCCCTTCTGGATTTACCCACTCCAGGAGGTGGCTGTTTCCCAAAACTGGAAATTTGAATGTGCGGGCTGTCCCCTTTGTTGATTTACCTGATTTATGAAGCAAAGGGGTAATCTTCAATGGGTGTTGGGTGACACCTTCACTGTGTGTCTGAACTACTGGGCCCCAGAATTTTTGGGACGTGTAAAACGCCAGCTGATGAACTGTTTCCCCGTGAAAATTGCTGAAATTTTGGGGTGTAAGAGCCTTTGCAATCCTCACCCTGACTGCTGTGTTAGGGAAAACCGGGTGTTTGTGTATCGTCTTGGGTTTCCCGGGGTAGATTTAAGGTTGGATTACGTATTTGTCAAAATCTGTGTGTATCAGATTTCTTTATGGGGGTTTTTCTGTTTTCATTGGATTGGCAACGATGTTTTTTGGAGTTTTTTGGGAATGAGATTCTTTGGAAAAGAACCCCAAATTTCATTGGAGGATTCTTTCTCTGTTTTCATTGAGTGTATCCTTTTTCATCTGCCTCAAACTTGGATCGTTTTTGGGGATTTCTTTCATTCTCGCTTTCGTTTGGGGTCAGGTCGCACACGTTGGGCCCCATGATCCCCGGAACCTGGGTAATCCTGGCCTCATACCCGTAAAAACCCCGTACATCCATGGGCCTTTACAGCCAGCGGCATTGTTTCCTCTGCCCTTAAAGAGCGACTTTCGGGGCCACTTTTCCCTTTGGGTCATGATTGCTTGAACTGGTTTTTTTCGTTGATTGCCAGGTCAGGGTCTGATCTTGGTCGGTCGGTCAAAACCATGCCAGGGAGTCATAGCAGGCAAAGCAGCGTGGTGCCCAAAGAAAAACACGATCCAAAAAAAACTGCGTTGCTCGTCGTTTTGATTTTCGCCCTGTCAACTTTTTGTGGGTTTCCTTTGCTCTTTTGGTTTCTGTCCAAATGGCATTGCCATTTCAGGAGAAGTTAAGTTTATGGGAGTTTTAGTGCTGCCACTGAATTTGCTCTGAATCCTTTCCCTTTTTAAACACCATAAACCAGAAACAGCAGAAAGCTAAGAAAATAGACTTTGCGGGTCTCGCAGCACAGTGGTGATCGAATCGTTGAATAGTTTAGACGATGTTTTGTTTTGGGTTTTTTTTTGGGGGGGGGGGGGGCAGAAATATTTGTTTTTTATTAGATTTACAATATGATTCCCCTTTTTACTTTTTTTGCCTTGTACTTCGTTTTTTTTTTTTATTGGGATTGTTCTTTTTGAGCTTGTCATCAGATGCCGTTTTTTTTTAATGCAGTTTTTTTTGTCACACTGACTCCACCCCCCAAAGTTCTTTTAAAGGACTAAAACAAAGGGCCCCAAAAAATGAAAGCTCGCAAAAATTTTGACACACGTTCAAATCATTGAGTCGTCATCCCGGGAAGTGGGAGGCGCATGCCAGGCTGTGAGCCACTATCTTCCCCCCTAAAAATGTGGGTGAAAAACCAAAAACAGTGAGAAACAGGGGTTGGGCCTGGAGACCCCATACAGGCCTCCAAAGCACAGCCATTTTTGGCCAGGTAGACGGGATGTGAAAGAATGCAAAGAAACCCGAGAAATTGCCAAATTGCTGTTCAAAGTTTGGAATTTTTGAACAGAACCCCCCGGGAAAAAAAAAACTTTTTTTGAAGGCATAGATGGGGAAGGGCTGGACGGTCTCCCTTTACGGGAGGCTTTGGAAACTAAGTAAACTTCCCTAGAATCCCGGAGAAGAATTATCGGCATTGGCTTCTTTTTAAAGGGTTGGCCCGAATTTGGGGCCCCTTTGAGCCACCTCC
Organism: Rapana venosa; assembly: GCA_028751875.1. Taxonomy (NCBI): domain Eukaryota; kingdom Metazoa; phylum Mollusca; class Gastropoda; order Neogastropoda; family Muricidae; genus Rapana; species Rapana venosa. Next base: position 13,840,012 of record CM054165.1, read on the forward strand.
ATATTTTGTCACAAAGGGGGGGCAAGTTGGTGGCGTGTGGGGAGGGGTTTCTGGTTTCTTTTGGGAAAGGGGGGGCTCTCCCCCCAGTGTCAGCACCCCGTCCATTTTTGATTTCCTCACACATGGGGAAACGGGACAGGCCTTTCCCGGGCTGGGTGCAAGGGGGAACAGACGGAACGGGGTAGCCTGGTGGGTTTCAGTGATGTAGTCTGATCTGATGACTCGGGGGTGAAACTCGCCCAAAAGGGTTTTTCCCCTTGGGGGTTTAAATCAGTGCCCCTCACTCCCCCAAAAGTCCTTGGATGAGACTATAAACCGAGGCCCCCTGTGTGAAGCAAGCAAACTTTGCACACAGTTTTAAAAAACCCCCTTCCCCTTTTCGGAAGTTAGGCCCTTGTGTGCCGGGGGGCCCGGGTGTCAATTGACAAAATGCAAAACCGGGGCTGGGGTTTTAAAAAAATATGAACTTATTCATTTCTCGAAATAAAAGATAAAAAATAAAAAATAAAATTTTTGAGGGTGCCTTCCCCGATGGAAAAGAATCTGGATTGGGGGGGAGGGGGGGGCCCTTTGCCAAAAGGGGCACAAAAAACCCCTGCCTGTGCCTGTTGCTTTGCCGAAAAGAGTGGAAGTACAAGGGAAAACGGACTTGGTAGGTGAAAAACGCAAAGTTGAGGCGTGATGCACCTGGGACCCGTTTTGGGGGGTATATCAAGGGGCCCGTGAAGGGGCCCGGAAAAATGTCCAATGGAGGTGCTCTCAAAAGTCACCAAAAGCAAGGTGTGGACGTGCCGTGGGCAGAGGTTTTGACCCCCCCAAAATTTTGTGTAGGAAAGGTCTGTGGGGCCCCCAGGAGTGACAAAAAATTTTTCCCCCAGCCACCATGGTGCACTAGGCACCCAAAAACCCCTGTTGCCCTATTGGGGTTGGTGGGAGTTTTGGACCCAAATTTGTGATGTAAAAACGCGCGCGCCAAAAAGGGCCGGCCAAAATGAGGCCCCCTTAGGTTTCCCTTGCACTTAAGGGAAAAAGGGCATATCTTGTTTTACCCAAATTTATAGCCTCTTCAAGGGCAAGGGGGGAGGTGGGGGCCTTAACCGTTTAAAAGGGGTTGCTGGAAGCAGTATTTGCCTGGACAATCTCCATTTGGGAGAAGAAGGAACGCTCGGGTCTAGGTCCCTGTCTTTCAAATCTTGAGATGCCGGTTTGGGGTGAAAAAGACTTTGATTAGCCCAATGTGACAGATTCTTTCTGAAAAGGGCCCTAATTAAACCCCCGGGAGGGGCTGGATCAAGAGGAAGGAGGGGACTGAAGGGGGAGAGGTGAAAATGGTGAGCAGAAGGTTTGGATGCTCCTAGGGAAGCCTGATACGTTCCCCGAAGTAAGTGCCCAAAGGGGAAGTGCAGCAAAGCCGAGGTTGTTCATTCCGCCCTACTTTTTTTTCTCGAAGCTCAGAAGCCACTGTTGTCTGTAAAATGTGCGAAAAAGTGTTGTGTTGCCCTTAAGACGAAAGTTAGGTTCAGACATCGACTTCGGCGTGGGGAGAAGTTTTATTTTATGTTTTTTGGGGGGGAAAAGCAGGAGAATGGACCAAAAGGGAAAAAAAAAAAGGGAGGTGCAGGAGGGAAAAAACACGGCAGAACCAAAGAGGGAAAAAAAATAGGGTGGGGGGCGGGGGGGGGGGGGGGGGGGGGGGGGGGGAAAATCAACCCTGATATTCCCGAAGGTGGGGGGGTTTGTTTATTCTAAAAATCCTCGGCATCCCATGGGGATTCTTGTCTTACACTGGGCTTACGTTTTAGAGGGCCCAAATTTCGTTGCAGAAATGCGTTGGAAGTTTGCAGATAAACAATCTCGCGTTTGGAGGGGAGCATTGTCCCGTTTGTGGGGGAGCTAAAAGCTTACCGACGACCGGTAGGAAAAGTCACAAGCACGATTGTGGGCTGGTGCCTCAGTGGGGTGCTTCCGGGAGAGGGAAGGAAAGGACCCCTTTGGGTTTTGTGGAGTGGGGTGGGGTGGGACGGAAGGGAGAAAACTAGAGCAAGGGTAATGTAACCTCCTCCCCCCAGACCAAGAAAACCCGCAAGACGTGCTGGCAGCCGCCATCCAAAGGGGGGAAGCCATTACAGAGTCAAAGTCACTCGGTTTTGCAAACAGCGCGCAGAGTAAGGAGCGGGCTGGTGGCCCTTTTGCTTTGGTCAGGAAAGGGCAAGTGCGCTAACCCCCATAACTCGTCAAGGGGCCAGGGTCAAAATTACTGCCCCCCTGCCCCTTTCCAGGCCCAAGGTGGTCAGTTTTGCTAGGATTAGCGGATCGGATGGAGTGGATAGCGCTGAGAGGGCGAAGGGGGGTGGGGGTGGGTGGGGCACTAAGCTGTGATGTGAGGTGGGTGATCTCATGGAGTCGGGAAAGGCTCACACTGGGGGAGGAAAGCCGCTGCTGGTAGTCCGTGTACGAAAGGGGTAAAGCCACACCGAAGTCTGAACCCGAACCCCTGAGGATAGGGGTGACGACAGCGAAGGAATGTTTCACCCCTTCCCCATCCCCTTGTCCCCCAGGGGCCCAAAGAAAATTTTCAACCAGCTTCCCCATCCCCACGGTCTGGTCCCTCCTTTCCGTAGCAACTCGTTTGCACTCAAGGCCTGCAGTCCATCTGATGGTTTTCCCTGTTTTTCGTTGCCCCTTCGTCTCCCCTTTGCTGCTCCTGTAGGCAGTCTTGGAAGGGATGTGCTTTTGTCAAAGGGTGACGCCCCCTGTGCCCACTTCCCTGCCCGTTTGATTGATCCACCAGCAAAAGTGATCCAAAAAAAAAGCAAAATAATCCCACAGCGTAAAAAAGTGGCACACAAAACCAAGGAAAAACACTAGGTAATCCAATGGTCCTCGCACTGAAAACAAAAATTTTTTTTTTTTTTATTTGAACCGCAACGTTTACCCCAAAGGGACATCACAAAAAAAACCAAATTAGATTCCCAAAATTTTTTTTTTTTTAAAAAAAATAATCCAAGAGTGGGTGAACAAATTAAACCCCAAGGGAAAAAAAAAAAGGGTTTTGTTACTTTAACCAAAAATTCAACCCCAAAAATACAAAAAAATTAAGAAGGCGAGGGTCTAAAGGCCCGGGAAAAAAAATTTTTTAAATTTTTAATGAAAAAAACAAAAAATCCGAAAAATAAAAGGGGGAAAACGTAGAACAAGAAAAAGGGGCAAAAAAAGGGCCCGGTTAAAAAAAATTTTGCTAAAATGAAGTGGGGGGAAAAAGGAAACAAACAATCAGAGCTTGGGGGGTTTGCCGGGAAAGAAGCAGATGGGTTTTTTTTTTTTTAAAGATTTTCAACTGAAAGTGTGCCCCAAGCAGGTTGCAAAAAAAATTTGGTTTTAAACTTTTTAATTTGGGGCCCCGTTTTTTTTTTAAAATTGTTACAAAAACAAACCTCACGTTATTTGATTTTTTTTCCTTTTAAATTTGGGGTGTATGCGCTGGGTGAAGATTTCTTTTTTAAAAAATTAAAAATTTTTTAACTTCCAAGGCCTGGACATTTAAAATTTTTTCGAAGGTTGGGGGGTTATTTTTTTTTTTCCTATTACTGTTTAAAACTTTGTTTAAATTTTTCTACATTATGTTTTTATAAATTTACTTTGAGAAAATGTGGTTTCCTGAAAAAGATCTATTTGGTAAAAATTAAAAATTTTTGATCTTGTTTTTTAATCAGGACTCGGGAATTGCCCTTTAAAAACAAAAAGAATTTTAATTTTTTTTTTAAAAATTTTAACAGTGGAAAAATTTTTTTTAGATGGAGTATAGGCTTAAATTATGAAAAATCATAATGACAAGGTTTTATAAAAGATGCTTGTTGTAAAAAAATAAAAAAAAAAGGATAAAAATTTGCCCTTTTTTTGAATTATTTGGGCCCCCCTTGTTTAAAACCCTGGTTTTTTATTTTTAAAAGGAAACTGTCAATTTTTTACCCAAAAATTTGTTTGGTTTAAAAAAATGACAAAGAAAAAATTTTGGGTTTCAAAATTTTGGCATAAGGCATTAATAAAAACATAAAAACAATCCAAAAAGGACCAAAGACAAAAAAGGCTTTTTTTAATGTGGGTTTTTTTCCTACTAAGTAGGTTTTTAAAAAAAATTGACCAACACAAAATTTTTTTAGGGTTTGGAAATTAATTATGTATTTAAACCCCTTAAGAAGAAATTTTTTATATTTTTTCTTTGTGTTACTTGAAAACCTGTCACTTCAAATGTGCAGGAATGGGGGATGAAAGAAAAAGTTTAAAATCCTTCTTTTTGGAAAGGGGTTTAACAAGGCCAAAGGGGGTTTGAAGTTTCTTCCCCTGTTTTCTCTGGCCCTTTTTTTCCGAGGGTTTTTAAAAAAGAGGCCTCCCTTTTCCAATTGTTTGCGTTTTTTTTAAAAGGATTTTAGGCCATCTTTTAAATTTTGGTTTTTTTCCCCTTTTCTGGGGAGGGGTATATTTAGCATTCGCTGATGAGACGGGGTTGATTCCCCTGGGGTATCCCCCCATTAACTCCCTAATCCCTTTCCAAAACCCCGGGGACCCAAGGGTGGCCCCACCGAATTTTGCAAAAGTTAAATCCGTTCCCTTTTGGGGTGGGAGTTGGGGGAAAAGCAGTTTTTAAGTTGCTCCCAGTTTCCTGGTGCTATTTCTTATCCTTTAAAAAAATTTCGGGTAAAAATAATTTTTGGTTTTGGAGGGGTTTTAAAAAAGGGTTGGGTGGGAGTTTTTTTTAAATTTTTTTTGCGTCTTTCTTTTTAAAAAATAAGGGTCCAAAACAAATTTGGTCCATGGGGGTTTTTTATTAAATTTGGTTTTAAATTTTTTTTTGCCCTTTTTTTCCCTACTATACCCATTTTTTTTTTTTTGGTTTGCATTGGTTTTTTATTGGGGGGTTTTTTTTGTGGGGTTTTGGGGGGGTTAGGGGGGGGGGGGGAAAATTTTTTTAAAAAAGGGGTTTTTTGGATTTTTAGGCTTTTTTTTTTTAAAAAACCCTTTTTCCATAAAACATCTTGTTTCAGTAAAAACTGTTGTTTCAATTGGGTTTTTTTTCGTTGGGGAAAGGGAAAGATTTCATACCCCTTTTCCCCCCCCAAGTTAAAGCGCGAGGTGGTTACCATTATTCCTTTCGTTTTATAAAATTCCCCCGTTAGCTTTTAAGGGGAATTCCCCTTTTTAGGTGGGGGAAAGAAGGGGAAGGGAGGGAATTTTTGTGGCCCCAAAATTATTTTGGTCGTCCCTTTGTTAAAAGTTTTGGGTCCTCTTTTTGTTCCTTGGTAGATTTTTATGTATTTATTTTGGGTTTTTTTTATTTTTTTTTTCCCCCTTTTTTTTCCTTTTCTTTTTTCTTTTTTTTCTTTTTTTGGTTTTATTTTTTGGGGGGTGGGGGTGTTTTGTTGTGGGGGTTTTGGGGGTTTTGTTGGGGGGGGGGGGGGGGCGTTTAAAATTTTTTTTATTTTTAAAAGTTTTTGGGTTGTTTTCGTTGATTCGAAAATTGCTTTGTTTGTTTTTAAAAAATTTTGGCCCTTCAGTTTCTATAATTCTGTTTAAATAAGGTGTTATTAATTGGTTTTTTTTTTAACTGTTAGAGGACGGGATAGCTCAGTGGTCGGAGCACTCGCTTTCCCCCAGCCAAGTTAAGCAGCGTCGAGCGTGGTTACCAGTTGGATGGGTGACCGTTTGCGCGCCTTGGCTTCAGTACAGTTCCCCCAGTTCACCCAGCTGTAAATGGGTACCTGCCCTCTTTAGGGTCAGGGAAGGTAAAGCAGCGAGGGAGAGGAGATGGGCTCCGCCCTCAATATGCTGGCCCTAGAGAAGTGAGGTCTCTGACGCCTCGCTCCCCTACGACCTTATAGGTTATGGGACTCCTTTACCTTTTTTTTACCTTTATGGGGGGTACCAGGATATGTCTTGACTGTGATGCCAGTTGGTTGGGAACTAATGTTAAATGATAGATGTTTTAACGTCTGAGGCCCAATTTGTTTTTATCGACTTATTACTTTAAACAATACCGCAATGTCAATTTGTTGGGAACTTATATTTATGACAGATGCTTTAACAGAACTGTGTCTTGGGCTCCAAATGTGTCGACTTATTGACTTACTTGACTTATGCCTCTTGGTTCCTTGGGGAACATAGGGCTGCAACAACACCCCTCCAACGAACTCAGTTTTGGGAGATCCTCTCAGCTCGCCCATGTCATTCCGGCTGCCTTCGTTCTTCGTCAACACATCTGCGCCAGGTCTGCTTTGGGCGACCAACTTTCCGCGTCCCTTGTGGATTCCAGTCAAGGGCCTGCCTGGGGACTTTACGCAGGCTTGCGGAGTGTATGGCCATCCATCCCCACTTCCTTGTTTAATAATGGACTCGATTAGGTTTGTCTGGCCCGTCCCACAGTTTGTTTGTTGGAAAATGACTTCCAGCCACCTGATGTTGAGGATGGACCTGAGGCATTTTTTGGTAAAAGACTGGAGTTTGTGGGGGTTGGTTTTTGTTACCCGCCAGGTTTCTGAGCTATAAAGTAAGACCGATTTGACATTGGTGTTGTAGATCCCAATCTTGTTTTTTAATGAAGGGCTGTTGACCTCCAAATTGGCCGAAGGGTGTTGAAGGGGGTGATGGCTTTGTTGGTTTCCCCACTTGATGTCTTCAACTGTTCCCCCATCTTTACTGACGACACTGCCCCGATAAATAAAAATTGTGACTTCTTTGATGGTTTCTTGTTGCATCAACTTATTACTTTTAAACAATACCGTAACTTTCCTTTCTTTGTTCACATTAAAAAAAAAATTGGATTCATTTGTTGTTACAAATGCATTGAAGTATTAAACAATAGCAATAAACGTTAACTATTTTTAGTCACTTCAATATTATACATAACGGAAATAGAAAGCTTGTTCAACATTTATTCACCATGACCGTGTCTTGTGAATTTGGAAGTGAAATTTAAACCCAGAAATCCAACCGTGGGTTTGTAGGTACAAACTCCTTTTTTTTTTATCGGTTTTAAAGACAGGCAGATTTTGAGGATCAACTCTATTATTGAAAACCACAAAGGTGTTTCAGTGAGCACATAAGAATCCAGAATCTTTAGCAAAACTTCAGTGGGCCCAAATTCTTTTTTTTTTTTTATTTTATTTTAGGGAATGGGAAAAG
>CM054165.1:13847687-13880187 GCA_028751875.1 Rapana venosa
AAATTTTTTTAAAATTTTTTTTTATTATATTATTATTATTATTATTATTATAATTTATTAAATTATTTTTTAATTTTTGGGGGGGGGGGGGGGGGGGGGGGTAGGTAGCTGACCCGTGAGCCTGGTGGTTTGGCTAGCAGGGAAAGAGATCACGGGCAGCAGCACACACCAAATGTTCCTCTCACGTTTCTGGTGACATCCAGCAGATTGTCCACGAAGTAATAATAATAATAATAATAATAATAATAATAATAATAATAATAATAATAATAATAATACATGGAACTTATATAGCGCTATATCTTGAAAAGACAAATCAAAGCGCATGCATTCAACCTACTCTTACACAGTCATGCAATCAATGATAAATGATCAATAGTTTAAACAAACAGATATTTACAAACATAGTGCGCTGCAGACAAAATCTATGAAATAAAATTTCAATAGTCAAATGTTTGACAAAAGCACACACACACACACTCACTTAGGTCCTATACTATAACGGCAGTCTGGCGAATTCGAGGTGCTGTCTGTCCACTTGCCGTGTAATCCTGCTGAAGAATGATCTGGCAGTGTGGTCTTTGAGGCCACATGGCATCACCACGTTCTGTAGTAGTAGATCCTGTGGTGTGTGGTGTGGTGTGGTGTGTGGTGTGATGTGTGGTGTGAAGTGGTGTGATGTGGTGTGATGTTGTGTGATGTGGTGTGTGGTGTGATGTGTGGGTGTGTGTGTGTGGTGGGTGTGGTGTGATATGGTGTGTGGTGTGTGTGTGTGTGGTGTGATGTGGTGTGGGGTGTGGTGTGTTTGATGTGGTTTAGTGTGTATAGTGTGTGATGTGGTGTGGTGTGGTGTGTGTGTGGTGTGATGTATGTGTGGTGTGAGTGATGAGGGTGTGATGTAGTTATGGTGTGGTGTGATGTGGTGTGGTGTGGTGTGATGCGGTAATGATGTGGAGTGATGTGGTGTGTTGATGTGTGTGGTGTGGTGGGTTGGTGTGGTGTTGTGTGGTGTTGTGGTGTGGTGTGGTGTGATGTGTGTGTGGTGTGGTGTGATGTGGTGTGATGTGGTGTTGTGTGGTGTGGTGTGGTGTATTGTGGTGTGGTGCGGTGTGATGGAATGTGGTGGTGGTGGTGTGATGTATATGTGTGTTTGGTGTGGTGTATGTGGTGTGGTGGATGTTGGTGTAGTGTGGTGTGGTGTGATGTAGTGTGGTGTGATGTGGTGTGGTGTGATGTTGTGTGGTGATGTGGTGTGGTGTGATTGTGATGTGGTGTGATGTGATGCAGTGTGGTGGTGTGTGGTTTGATGTGTGTGGGTGTGATGTGGTGTGATGTGGTGTGGTGTATGCTGACAGAAATGACATGGAGAACTTCTAATGATGGACTCAAGAGATCTAGGTCCACCACATCAAGATCATCACCACCTCATCCTCAGTGCAGATGGGTCTACTCTCATCACTGACAAAGACAAGATCCTTGAGAGATGGGCTGAACATTTTGACAATGTTCTAAACCGTCCTTCCACCATCAACGACGAAGCTATTAACCGCCTCCCACAAGTTCCAGTCGACGAGACGATGAGTGCCATACCAACCTTTGAGAAGATCCAGAAAGCAATTCGCCTGCTGTCCAGTGGTAAAGCACCCAGCGCAGACTCAATCCCAGCTGAGATCTACAAAGGGGGTGGCAGAGCACTGACTGAAAAACTTCACGAGCTCTTTCAAGTCGTATGGCAGCATGAGACACTTCCGCAAGACTTCAAAAATGCCTCCATCATACATCTATACAAGAACAAAGGAAACCACCAGGCCTGTGACAACCACCGAGGAATATCCCTGCTGTCCATCGCAGGCAAGGTCCTGGCCAGAGTACTGCTGAACCTGCTCATAGTCCACCTTGAGCAGGACCTTCTTCCAGAGAGTCAATGTGGCTTCCGGAAAGATCGCGGGACTATCGACATGGTGTTTGCTGCCAGGCAGCTCCAAGAAAAATGTCAGGAACAAAACACTGACCTCTACTCCACCTTTGTTGATCTGACCAAGGCCTTTGATACTGTTAGCAGAGAGGGTCTATGGAGAATCATGGCGAAGTACGGCTGCCCAAGAAAATTCATCGCCATCGTTACTCAGTTCCATGATGGTATGCTGGCCAGAGTACAAGACAACGGAGAGGCATCTGAACCCTTCCCAGTCACCAACGGAGTGAAGCAGGGCTGTGTTCTTGCTCCCACCCTGTTCAGCCTCATGTTTTCGGCAATGCTGTCAGATGCGTTCAGAGATTCGGATGTTGGTGTCAGCATCAGGTACAGGTATGATGGATCACTCTTCAATCTCAGGAGGCTTCAAGCAAAAACCAAGGTCTCAACAGATCTCATCAACGACTTCCTGTTTGCTGATGATTGCGCCCTCAATGCTGCTTCTGAAGCCGACATGCAAGACAGTGTTGACAAGTTCTCTGATGCTTGCGGCAACTTTGGGTTGACATCAGTACCAAGAAGACTGAGGTAATGCACCAACCAGCCCCAGGGAAGCCCTACGTTGAACCAAACATCTCCGTAAATGGACATAGACTCAAAGCAGTGGACAAATTTACTTATCTTGGCAGTACCCTCTCCCGCACAATAGCCATTGATGATGAGGTCCCAAAAACCAACTCGCCAAAGCAAGCGCTGCCTTTGGCAGACTTGGAAAGAATTGTGGGACAGGAGGGGGCATCTCAACAGAAACCAAGATCAAGGTCTACAAAGGGGTAGTGCTCACCACCTTGCTGTATGGCTCAGAGTCATGGACAGTCTACCAACGCCATGCAAAAAGCTGAACCACTTCCACACCACCTGTTTGAGAAAATTTTGGGCATCAAGTGGCAGGACAAGATCCCAGACACTGAGGTGCTCACTAGAGCAAACCTTCCCACATCCACACCACCCCTGATGCAGACCCACTTCGCTGGCAGCCATGTAGTTTGCATGCCAGACCATCGGGGTACCCAAGAAACTTCTGTTGGCGAACTTTACATGGAAAGCGCTCCCAGGAGGCCAGAAGAAACGATTCAAGGACACTCTGAAAGCCTCACTGAAAGCCTTCAACATTGAGATAAACTCATGGGAGCAGGCAGCATTGGAGAGGCCCCTGCGAGCACGTACGCAGTGGCGCCAAGGCCCACGAAGCAACAGAATTGCGACAAAACTGAGCAACGCAGGCAAGACCCGGAAAGATAGAGCCTCCAAGTCTCCAAAAGCAGCCACATACCCTGTCCATACTGCTCAAGAACTTCAAGCACGGATTGGGCCCAAAAAAGTCATCTTCGCACCCACAGAAAGGACCCCCGCAATCCCCGGATGAATAGATGGTCATCATCATCCCGAGGAAAGAAGAAGAGAAGAAGAAGGTGTGGTGCGGTGTGGTGGTGTGTGATGTAGTGTGATTGGTGTGGTGTGTGATTTGGGGTGTGATTGGGGGGGTGTGATGTGAGTGATGCAGTGTGGTGTGGGGTGGTTTGATGTGTGGTTGGTGTGATGTGGTGTTGTATGGTGTGGTGTGATGGGAAAGTCGTGTGGTGTGGTGTGGTGTGGTGTGGTGTGGTGTGATGCGGTGTGGCGTTGTGTGAAAGTGTGTGGTGTGATATAGTGTGATGGTGTGGTGTGTGTGGTGTGATGTAGTGTGAAGGTGTGGCGTGGTGTGAAATGTGGTGTGGTGTGGTGTAGGGTGATGGTGTGGGGTGGTGTGATGTGTGGTGTGATGTGGTGTGGTGTGGTGTGGTTGATGTGGTGTGGTGTGATGTGTGGTGTGATGTGGTGTGGTGTGGTGTAGTGTGATGGTGTGATGTGGTGTGATGTGTGGTGTGATGTGGTGTGGGGGTGATTTTTGTGATTTTGGTGTGGTGTGGTGGATGTGGTGTGGTGTGGTGTGGTGTATGTGATGGTGTGGTGTGCTGTGATGTGGTGGGGGGTGTGGTGTAGTGTGATGGTGTGGCGTGGGGTGATGTGGGTGGTGTAGTGTGATGTGGGGATGTGGGTGGTGGTGTGGTGTAGTGTGGTGTAGTGTGATGGTGTGGGGTGGTGTGAAAGTGTGATGTGGTGTGGTGTGATGTGGGGTGATGTGTAGTGTGATTGGTGTGATGTGGTGGTGTAAATGTGATGGTGTGGCGTGGTGTGATGTGGTGGGTGTGATTGGGTGGTGTAGTGTGTGGTGATGTGGTGTGGTGTGAAGGGAATATTTTGGATGATCCTCCAGCTTCAAAGGCATTTGCCAGTATCTTTGAAAAGATCAAGCTTTGAAAAGTAATAAGCTATGTCTGTCTGTCTGTCGTCTGTCTGTCGTCTGTCTGTCTGTCTGTCTGTCTGTCTGTCTGTCTCTCCTCCTCTCTCCTCTCTCTCTCTCTCTCCCCTCTTCTCTCTCTCTCTCTCTGTGCTTGTGTGTGTGTGGGGTTAAATTGCCCTGCCCGTCTGGTGTCGTTGTCTGTCTCTTCTTCTCTTCTCTCTCTCCTCTCTCTCTCTCTCTCTCTCCCTCTCTCTCTCTCTCTCTTTCTGTGTGTGTATTTGTGTGGTGTGTGTGTGTGTGGTGTGTAAATTCTTTTTTAATATTCTATTTATATTATATTATTTTCAAGACAATGAATCAGCGCTCATGCGTTGTTGGTTATTTTTTAACATCCAGTCCCCGTATGATTGCACATAATGACTACTCTTCAGAAAAGGTGGATCAGGTTTTAACGTGAGCGCAAGATGTTCTGCGTGCGTTGGCACACAGGACCTCGGTTTATAGTCTCATTCGATGAAAGAAGAAATACATAAACTGAAAGAAAGTGTCATGTGCAATAAAGAAGTAATAAAAGAACTGCAAGAAGACAGTCAGCTGATATTTGACCGCTTGGAAACGGTAGAAAGAAAACTGGAATCCAGGGAGCAAAGCACAAAGATGTCAATGTCAAGTTTATCAACGTCGAAGAACAGGAAGAGGAAAATGACCAATGACTTCCCCGTGGGATTGTGGACATCTTAAACGACCATGGACCTCCCCCAGCTGGCGCCAGGAAGACATTCCAGAGCCTACGTGTAGAAGGCCACGCCCATGGAAGAATGGACCATGCCCCATAATCGTGGGACTTTTGGGCCCCTGGGGGGACAAGATGGCAGTGTTGACTGACAGGGAGCTTAGGGGCAACCTCCGGGAGAGTGGCATCCGGGGAGCCTCTGATCTCACTGCCCACCAAAGAGAAATTGTGGATTTCCATCGGGGCCAAGGCCAAATTGCCTACTTTCCCCATGGAAAGCAAATGTCAGAGACAAGCAAACACTCCATTTGGGGGCAGTTCAACCCTGCAGTTCATCTACAGAAGAAGAATGGACCCAGTCCGGAAAACAGCAGAGGGGACATGGGAAAATCACAGAACCCAAAGGGTATTTTCAATCCCGGGCATCCACGTGAGAAGCCCGGGAATTCAGCAGACCTGGGAACCGCCCACATCCAGCTGAACTCCATGATCACACAATAGACGTTCCTGGTCAACCAGCAACCTGGGCCCGGGGGCATCTGGGGCTTCTTCCTTGGCACAAGTCACGATTGCAGAAATGTCCAGGTCAGAGACAGAAGTGTGCCATCTGAGAAGCACTACAAAGCCACAAGGGAGGAAAGTCCAGAATTGCAGAACAGTGCCCTTCACGAAGAGGATGGACTGCACAGTGCTACACCAATTGTTCCAGGCTTACACTCCTACAGTGAAGTAGTAAGGCAGAAGAGGCAGCCGGGGCCAGATAGAAGACTTGTGTTTCAGAAAAACAAGAACAACAGAATATCCCCTGCTCCTTCAAGTCACAGCAGTAACAGAACTGTAGTGGACCTCAGCAGGCACCAGCAGAACAGAGGTTGCAGCATGAATGACCAGCTAGAACTTGTTCCTGCTGGTGAGGATGGACAAGCTGAACACAAGGAAGATGACCAGGTGACTGAGACAGACTACCATTATAGCCACTCAGGTGAGATGACAAATGAAATGATGACTAATGACGGTTCTGAAGATAAGGAAGACAATAAATCTGACAGAGGTGAAGACATCAGTCATTACATGTCTGACAAAGAAGATGATGATGAAATAGATTCTGGACACATTGATTGCTATGGTAAGACTGTTTAATGATGATAATAAGGATGACAAGAATACAGACAATGCAATGACAGTACAGAGTCCTGGCAGTGAGAAAAGTAAAGAGACTGAAAAAAACACAACAGGAAATACAAACCTGCCTAAAAACAGTGAAAGAGAAAGAGAGACAGAGAGTGTGTATATGTGTGAGGAGAGAAAGAGAGAGAGAGACAAAAGAGAGGAGAGAGAGAGAAGAGAGAGAGAGAGAGAGAGGAGTGTGTGTGTGTGTGTGTGTGTGTGTGTGTTGTGTGTGTGGTGTGTGTGGCGCGCGCGCGCGCGTGCGCGCTTGCTTCCGTGCGCGCTTGCTTCCGTGCTCGTATCCGCCTACAAGAGTGTGTAGTAGTAGTAGTTCTTCAGTTTAACGTCCTTCCACTAAATAGTGATATCAGACAGGAAAGTGTGTGTAATGTGTGTGTGTGCGTGTGTGCGCGTGTGCGTGTGTGTGCGTGCGCACGCGCACGTGTGCTTGTGTGTGTGTGTGTAGGGGGGGAGGGGTATGCATATAACTAATCAATCGTAATAAACAACTATTATGAAAAAAGCATAAACAAGAATTCTGGAAAAACAAAAACAAAAACAAAGAAAAAACCAAACAACAACCAAAAAAAAAAAAAATAATAATAACCAACCCCAGAAACATCAAACAGCAAAAATACCAGCTTTCCAATTCATATAACTTGAAGCTATCCTTATATCAGAGGAGTCTGAAAATAGGAGTATGGCTTAATGACAATACAATTTCTTTCATTAATGAGATGTCTTAAGAATTTGCTGCAAGCTACGGACTGGGAAGGCAGGTAAGATGTTTTTCAGATCTCTGCCTCGTAAAAGAATGTGATCATTGGTAAGATTTTCACCACAGATACATGTTGCTTTTTTAAAAATTTCGTTCTAAAAGCATTGAGCTTAAACCTGTATAAAGAATACAACATTTCTATATTCATGTAAATTACGATATTTGATCTTATCAAAAGATAATACATGGGCTACATCATCACTCCAGGAATAACCGTACTTTGTAGTTTCTTTTTAAAGTGTTTCCAACATGCATTTTGTAACATGCTATAGCCCCATGGATGGATAGAGGAACACATGCTGCAAGACCCATCGATATGCTCAGCTCCACATTTTGCTTTTCTGTCAACTTTTTCATAAAGTAAATACCACAGTGCGAGGGTATCCAGCAAAAGGTAACACCAGTGCCTCGTATCATCAGAAATGAATTAGATGACTAATCTCAATTATGAAATATTGTCTCAATTTTGAACTGAAGTTTCTCAGGGCAAGTATGACTGACCTGGAATCAAACAACAGAAAAGTATTTCAATATGTCCTTTAGGAAAAAATCTAAAGAAATACAAGCCATACAAAATAGCAACAATTCAGGCTGTAAAAATAGATCGATTTATTTCCTACAATAAAAAGATCTCTCTATTTCAAAGATGTATGACAAACGCTGCACCCGCCTCAATATTGTTCAAAGGGACATCTTCTGATAAATTTTAAATGAATTTGGATATTTATTTGTATATATTCTTTCCTGCACGCTAAAGATTATGAGTGTGTGCGTAAGCGCACATGTGAATTGTTGCTCGAGTCACACGTACGCGTGCTCGTGCACCCGCTTATGTCGCCACACACCGTGTGCAATGAGGCGTGCAGTGGTGTTGAGTAGTCAACACCTTGCACCCCTTAATTGCGCACGACGAGCACGTAGTGCAGAGGACTAGGGCAGGGTGTGTGTACGTGAACACTGCTATCAACCCCTACACCAGGAAGAAATGCAGATACCAGCGTCCTGTGAGGGTTTTGGGGGGGGGAGGGGGGGTTGCTTAACACAGTCTTACCGAAGTCACCAATGGGTGGGGGGTGTGAGGGGGGACGGTATAGCCATAGATGAGATAGATGGAAACAAGGGGGTCAAGCTCAACAACTGTACTTACTGTTTAATCCAAAACCAGCAACTTGTGGCGGTCCTGATTCGGCATCGAGCCTCAACGGAACCAAAACTTGCATAGTGTTTATATAAAAAACTAATCAGTTTTACCTTGACCTCCCCCCTTTTTCCTCTCTCAGCACTAAAACTTGAAAGTAATGACTAGATTTATTTTGACTGAGTAAAACTTAGTAAGAATTATGGGAATTTATGCTCAAACAATATCTATCCAGAACTTTAATACAACAAATATCTAAAAAAATAAACACTATCTAGTAGAACACAAAAAAAAATCTAAAAAATAAACTGATACTTCTCTTTATTAATCGATTTATGCGGTGAATTTTTTATTAAAAAAAATTCTAAAAAAATAAACTAATACTTCTTCTTTATTATCTGATTTATGCTGAATTTTTTATTTAAAAAAAATTCTAAAAAAAAAACTAATACTTCTTCACTTATTACTGATTTATGCTGAATATTTCATTAAAAAAAAAAAAAAAGTGCAAAACCTATTCTCCGCTATACACAGGCTCGTTTACCAGAAAGAGAAAATTGGGAGGACCTGCAACGGAGCTTTGGGTAGCGGAGAATTTTTCCGGCTTCACAACTGTTGGAATGCGACACACCATCAGCACAACCACTTAACCAGCATTCACACACATAGGACCTGAAAGCATACTGCTATTCCCTAGTTCGATTCCCATGCATGCCACCTCTCTGCCTGCCCCCTGCCCTGTCTAACGCAATTCCGACTTCCCCACTGGCTGCCCGGCGAAAGATTGTTGGTAAAAATATTAACTATATAGAACTTCATGCTTAGTCGTGGTGTTGTATTAACCAGCCGGCTTCCTGATTAGCTGAATGACTCAACCGGCTGCGCCTCGCCTAGTGCACACACGATCACCACGACCAGCGTGAGAGCACAGGACATATGATGTGTGAGTTGTGTGTGAGAGTGTATGTTGTGTCTGGCAGCATGTTCTGTGAGTGTTTAAAAAAAATAAATACACTAACATTACACACACCCATATTTAGTTTGTCTGGTCTGTTTTGAGTATTAGTTTACTTATGCTTTGAAGCTTTACTGAGTTTTGTTTTATTCTTTCTCATTCCTTGTCCGGTCTTTATAACATCATTCTCCCGAAGGTAATTATTAAACCCATTCTCTGCTTTCATTTGAGAAAATTACAATCGAACTTTGATTGTTCACAGGTAATCTTTAATATGCCTATTATATATTTTGTGTCAGCACGCAAACAGATATCTGGGCATGTCTCCACACTGAATGAGCCATAGACAAACCATTGTCCTTTTCTAAACAATGTCAAGCCTCTGCTGAGGCAGTCCGTCTCAATAAGAAAAGGGTCTGCCATTTCATAAAGCATGTAATAGTATTCTAAACACTCGCTTAAGCCTGTCAGAGGATTGACTATAATTATATTCTCACTGTCCAATAAATTTTCTCTCTCTGTATGTTTTATTGTTGTTGTAGTGTTGGACAGAATATAACAATGACTCAAATGGATTTTAAGTACACTGTTGGGTAATAAATCTAAAACAAATACAGTCTTAGCCACAGACATCTGCCCCATATAAGGAGAGCAGTTAGTGGCTTTCTCTTTGTGGTAGAAAACTTAGCTGGTCCATTAGTAAAAACAATTTCTTTTAGTCTGTTTCCTTCTAAGTTGAGAGCTGTGCATCCATCACTACAAATAGATATATTTTTATGGGCTCATCATTTTCTTGCTCTTTCTCTATTTGTATATTATTCCTTCTGAGCCGTTTTCAATGCGATCTTCTGAACCATGGCCGCTTATCATCATCTGTTGATCTTAAGTCAACCCACAATGCATTTTTAGACTGTTAGAGTATTCATGAAGCCTAACATCAAGGAGATGTAAAGATATGCTTGTAACACCATAGGGTATCATAGTGTTTGGACCAGACACCAAAGTATTTCTTACCTCATCAAAGTGTTGATATGGTAAACAGCCTGATGCGTAGACTTGATTTGGTTGCCCCTTCTATCTGTACAAGATAAATGTTTAATACGGGGATTAATGAACCTCTCACTAATCTGGAAATAGGGGGTTGGTTCATCAAACAGCATTAATATTCCTTTATAATGATCTTGCCGATGTGTCAGATCTCTGTTCCACACAGTATCTGCTTTACTCTTCATTAATGTGCTATGGTTAAGGACTCTTTCATAATCTAATAGCCAAGCCTTGCTGATATTGCATGTGCAAATCAAGCGTGCAAGCTCTGGGTGTTGACAACATTCAACTCCTAAAGAAATACTAGATATTTTGTACTTTGCGTCAGGTTCACTGGATGTAATAACACGGACACTTGTCCATTAAAGGATCAGCTCACTAAGACAGTCCTGTCCCTCTGAGTAGCAACGCCAGACTAGTAAGGCATGTGAGCGCTGAGAAGTGTCAAAGTCAAGAGGAATACAAAACCTTTACATAGGCAATGCAAAGGGCAGGCATCTTTTTTCCTGTTTCCCTTTATCAGCAGAACCTACTCTGTGTTTTAGTCCCTCACATCCTGTATGCCCTTGATAAATAAGATCATCTTCTTTTTTCTTTTGTCAACCATAAATCATATAGGATCAAGAATATTTCAGCATTGTTTAATGACAGTACCTTCTCTGCCTTCTAGCATGATCACTAATCTTTTTATAATAGCCTCTAACTAAGTTTTTGTGCTACCACACTTCTGTTTTGTATCATCTCCAGACTCTAGTCAACTGAAAGCAAGCCTAGTTGGAGTCCCTAGGAACAATGACATCAAACTTTTCCTAAATAGAGGAAACCTAACAGTCAAATCTGATTATTCTTCAATAGTGGAGGGGTTTTTTGTAATAACGATTGTCCTGTCTGTGTTCCTTTTATCCTAAGGGATCTTTAAACTCTGTATGGATCAAGATTGCTCAAATGTTTGTGCGCCATCATTTTTTCATAAAGTATCAAAATAAAAAAACAATAATAGAATAATGTAAGACTATAGATATAGATAAGGATGATGTGTTTACGCCAGCTGATGAATGGCTGAAGCGACGAGCATCTGTAGCACCCATAACATTCATGTCAGAAGAGAATGATATTAGAAAGCAGAGTTTTAAAGATTTTCACCACAAAGTTTGGGACACCAGACGCCAGAGTAACTAGACCTATACTGATTATATGATATGGACAACAAAGACAATCTGATGCTGTAACCGACACAGGGGACAAAAGGTTTTACTAAACAAAGAAAAATAAACCCACACCAGTTCCTAGCAAGAATACACTATAGACAAAGACGAAGGCATTGCACTACAGAGAAAAACATAGGTATAATGAAGCACTATCTACTCCTATCCTAACACCAACACAAGCTGTTGC
The DNA here is from genome assembly GCA_028751875.1 of Rapana venosa. Lineage (NCBI taxonomy): Eukaryota > Metazoa > Mollusca > Gastropoda > Neogastropoda > Muricidae > Rapana > Rapana venosa. The sequence continues at coordinate 13,859,160 of CM054165.1, forward strand.
ACAACTACAAAAATGCTGAACAAAACCTACCAACAAACATTGAAAGTCTACACTTGAAGAACACTAGCCAGTCGCAAACACAACAACTGAAACTATTCTAGAGTTGGACATCTAGCACCAACACAAGCAACAAGAACACAGCACTGAAAACAATAACTGATTCAACTCCCTACCCATGCGAGAATATTGTGGTCCTCAATCATGCACTACACACGTATTAGAGGCGAACTGATAAATATTTTACAAAGCAGGCGATGCGTAGACTCACGCATAGATACTTAGAAAAGAAAAAAGCTACAAAAGCAGATGATGCAACCTATGACCAGGCAAGTAAAGAAAGAATCACACAGCGTCTAAAAAATCTGCAATGATGACGCCAAGCAAGATTAGAAAGGTCTTAAACATTAACAGACAACAACTACAATCTCGAGGGAAATCTCAGTTAGCAGAATAAAAGAAACAATTTAATCGATTTCTTTCTCCCCTATGAAAACCAAATCACACTTGTTTCGCGGAGCAAGTCATAACACTTGTCAGTATAAGACAGCAATGGTTTCGCTATTAGCACACTTGTATATGCGCTGTGACGGAAGCGACCCTTCCGCCACCACCACCACCACACCTTCCGCCCCACCGCACAGCCTGGGTTAGGAGAACAACATCGGTCACTTAGCGGAGTGCTACTAAAAAATTTTGCCAAACAAAGTTGGCGATGCACTTCCTGGAATATATTGTTTCTAGTCTGTTGTTAGCTGCTAATACACACAGCAAGGAAAAGTTTGTATGGATTTATGGCCAGGGCATTGTGGTGGCATTACTGGTTTTAGTTTTGTTGGTTTCTTCTTCTTTCTAAAATAAAGATAAGCAAATGCCCTTAAAACAGTACACTCTATTAAAGCAGTTATTTTAATTTCTTTTTTTATTTATTTTATTTTTTGCTGCCTTCATCTTCTGTGACGTTCCCTGTCCTGCTGTTTCCCACGCCGCATCAAATCCAATCTCCCCGCCACAACCATACACCCAGGTTTTGTTATGTCTCACTCAGAGTCGGAGTCACACAGGGAGCCAATCCACTATCAGGCCCCGTGGGGCACCACCAGGGGGCCCTGCACTGCTGCTGGGTCCACTTTGGCGGTGTTCATTGGTGCCAGTTCTGAGCCATAACATACGCAGGACCCAACCTACTAAACCCCCTACTATAACGCAGATAATAGCTCACGTCGCGACCATAGAATGATGAGTTTGCCCACCCGAGTAGTCAAACCAAACCACAACATCCCCAACAACCGTCCCTGCAAAGCCTCCAACCCCAAAAGGCTTTGACACAAACTCACACAGGGCACAGAAGTGTATGAGTGCAAACCGAATTTTGAGGCCACTCATGAGACCAGAGTAAACTGGGACCCGTACCAGAATCAGAGGCAATTTTTTTAATTGCATGATATCAATGAAATGAGGAAGTGACTAAATGATGCTGCAGTGAAGTGCATATGGCTTTGAGACTACTTGACAGGGCTGGTACACTACGCTTACTATCATAATATATCCCACTTCCAAACCGCCCAGAGATACAGTCACCTGCAGTGTTGGTCAGGGTAATTTGAGCAACACTCTCAAACTCGCATTCCGTTAAGTGGATAAGCTCGACAGCGTGTGGTCCCAGTCGTTACGCCACTGGAGCCACCGCACCTCACTCTGGGTCAGGAGCCCGGCCGGAGTCCGAAAAATCACTATGACTCTTTATGGTGATTCCGAACCCGTGACCTTCCATCCTAACCCAAGGCGCTAACAACCACTGCGCCATGGCGGCTGGTCTTAAAGCATTATTTCGTCATAGTTCTTCTCTTACAGGGGAAAATAATTAATTTTTTTTTGTTTGCTCTGGCAGAGTGGTAGTAGTACTTTCCCTGTTGTTGCTTCTGTTGTTTGTGACTACACTTTTTGCGTGCTGTATTGTTTACCACCTTTCATTTTTCCAAGCAGCACATCATCTCCAGCTATAATAATATTGTTGTTGTAGTTTGTAATTGTTCCTATTTGTAACTGCATGTTGGAAGGCAGCATATATAAACCATGTCCTATAGCAAAGTCTACCTTAGACCGTGCATAGTGAAGAACATCTTGATAATGCTTGATGCTTGATGGTAGGTCAACAGCCAAGTTAATACTGTCTTCAAGATTTGCTAGAAACTGCTTCTGTGCATCAAACCCAGTGCCACCAATAATACTTGATCTTGTCTGTGCCTGTGCACCAAGCAAGCACCACACATAGGCCCAAACAGAGTCATTAATCCTCTCTAATCCTGGTCTTGTTAACCCTTCACTCTTATCAAGAATAAAAGTCGTCCATGCATACATGTGCATTTGCTCTATTGAACCAAGAACAACTCTTGCACCGCGTGAGAAAGATGTATTTGGCAGCCACCAGTCATAGTTATACCTCCTGTGCACACCCCACAAATACAGAGTCCCCATGCCATGATTTTTGTCCTGTGTTTGTCTGAATGCAGTCTTAGAATCAATATTAAACTCATTGCACAACCTCTCATACGCCTTCATGTTAATCCTACTATTAAAGGGATTGAAGTTACTATCAGTGGGCAGTGGGACCTGCAGCTCAGATAACACATGCCTGAACTGATAGTACACATGAAAACTGTACACAGACTTTACTAACTGGTTTGGATGGTTCATGTGGTCAGCATATGACACACCACAGCCCGTAGTTGCACAGTGGATAGCAAAGTTTAAGTGGTTTTAATAGAACTGTATAGGATTAGACAACCATGCTTTTGCAGTAGCATCATCCTTAATTGGTGGGTTTAAGTATGATTTCAGTGGGTTGGGAACTTTTACTTTGAAGATCAATGTCTCTGACACAGCAACATCTAGCTTATTAAAGGTAATAGTCTTTGGGTTATAGTGAGATCCAGCCTCGTATTTTGCATCTTTATTATATTTATACATTATTATTCTATAGTAGATAAAATGTTTATAACACTAACAAACATCCAATCAGGTGTACCTGTTAAACTAGCCATTCCTATTGACAACCGCTGTCAACATAAAACAGTTGCTTTGCATGAGGTCTTCTACAAAGTATCATGGACAAACATCGACAGCAGCAACAACTGGATTAAAAAATATGATCCTAGTACTAGAGCGTATAATAAATTTACTGTGCAAGAAGGTTATTATGATTTCTGCACACTGGAAAAGGAGCTCTTTCGTCCAGCTGGTATCACACTAAACTCAACCAAGCTAGTCTAAGAGTCACTTTACAGTCATCTTCAATATTAAGGATGTCACAACGTCTTGATGGAAATGCTTGGTTTGAGACCCATTTAAGAAGAAAATAAAGTTTGGATAGGATCATGCTTGTGGTAGATGAGAAATAACCAATGTCGGTGAAAGACCCATTAAACATGGCAGTAAACTCTTTGCTTTTTGTACACCTGTCTCAGTTAAACACAACACAAAACCAAGTGGTGACAAAGGCTTCTTCCTCATCAGTTCCCTTCTGATCTACTAAGAATCCTTCCACCTAGCAGGCAATGTACTGTGAAATGCTGCACAATAGCTTTACTACACTTCAATTCAAAGAGCTAGAAGAAGGCTTCCATGAAACACTCTGTATAACAATCAAAGACGCAGCACAAAGAACAGTTGACTGTAAAAATTTACATATTACATTAGAAATAAAATAATATAAATACTAATATACATACATAACCATGTCACGCGGTCCCGTAATAAGAGCACCTGAAACATGCCAAACTATTGAGCTTAAAGATCTTGGTGATGTACAAGAGTTTGAGAAGGATGGGGAGATTGGTGAAGTTTACGCTTTTGAGTATACAACTGATGGATACTACAAGCGTACAGCAATAGAAGAAGCTAAGAAACCTCCTCGGTTTCCTAAACTTGAACAGTTGCGTAATGTTGAAGCTGAAGCATTAGCAGATGATGATTTTACTTACAAAGTAACATATAAAGCTAATAAATGGCACTTCAAACCAAGCATCGACTGGCAGATCAAGTTTGAGTTTATTAGTCCATACACTCTCTATGCACCCGACAGAACTTTCCGTAAAGCCATAAATGCTGGACCAGTAAACATAGCACTAGCTATCAATCAGGCTTAGTAGAATGGAAGTAGAGATAATAGCATTACCGAATAAAGCACGTTACTTGCTTCATAAGAAAAGAATCAGTGACTTAAACCATCAACCAAATTGCTACGATTCCTTCCATACTTTCCTATGGTTGATGATCAGTACACATTGGTGTTTGTTTCTGTTGCAGATAGAAGAAATGAGCTTCTTTCTTGTTCATGGATGGGATTACTATTAACTGGAAGGACCTCGACGTTGGGCCCTCAGATTTGCTATTGCTATTCGGAAACAGCGGCAGTGACAATGCATGAAGGGGAACATTTCAGTATTAAAGTCAACTTTGCTCCTAGACCCACCACAGCTAACACAATTATTAGCATCCCTCAATCTACTCCACATTGTCCTCATTGCAGTCATTACACCGATGTTGTACTGCCCGAGAATCAATTACAGACTTATGAATGAATACCAATTAAAAATTACACCAATTTTTTTTAATCGTATATGAAGAAGATGACGACCGCTAAATATCCCTAAGTTCCTTAGTGCACCAGATCCTGAACCTTTACTTGATAATGCTAATACCTTTCGTTTGACAAACTACCCCGCTCTCATCAAGCAATGCAGATGAATTGAGCAACAAACTATGCAAAGTATACAAAATGCAGGCGTAGGTACAGTCAGCATTTACTGTGTTGAGCTTATTACTAAGGTACAGCAAACCACTGTCTACAGTACCGCAGCAGGAACAGGCATTGCTCTCTTGGCTACTGGATTGCTGCTCCTGCATCTATAGCATTGGGCTCTGTTTCAATAACAGCAGGAGCCTGTTCATTTGTCACACGTCTTTTCGAAGAAGGTTGTGCGTTAAACTAGAAACATGATGCTGTTGTTGCCTTGACATTAGCAAAGTATAAGCTCATTCAGGCTCATTATTAGCAAAAAGCTCTAACAGATTCCCAATATCAGAAGAGGAGTTCAAGCGTCTACAGGATGATACGATGACTACAAGCGTCAAAAGTTCGACCTCCTGAACAAACAACCACAAAGCTTATCCTGGTGGACATTGACTCCAATAAAAAGGAATATATAAAAAAGGGGTATCTGGCTTGCTTGGTCATACTCAGCTGAGTCCTCTATAAGGAGACTAAGAATTAACCTGGGTAGATTTACTGCTTCATACCGTAGCATAACAAAAAAACAAGAAGCGAAATTAATTAATTAATATTTTTTTTCTTACTATATGAGTTAGAGATTTTAGTTGAGGCTCATTATGGACAAAGTGTTTCGACAACTGAGCTAAATGTTACACAACGCAAAAACGTGGTACAAGCATTCAAGATGCAATCGCACAATTTCCAGAAAGATAACAATCGATACACAGGAAAGGTACAGTTGGTTGCTGAAATTCTATACAACACAGCAAACTAGACGAACAAATTAACTGTTCATGTGTCAACATCACAAACCAAGCACTGAAATCTCTTTGGAAGAGCTCAACACAGCATGGGCAGATGAGATGATGCGCAACTTCGACATTGTGCATGAACAGCAAGGAAATGAGGGGATCAGGTATGGACAGTTGGTAGGTTTCTTCGCACTAGGAACTAATGCAAACAAAGTTTTCATCAATTGTTGGTAGATGTTATACAATTTCCCTTGCCCCGGATTGTTGGTAGCAAAACGTGCTGTTGTGATCATTCAGAAACAAAGATGACAAGTGTTTGATTGGTGTGTGTGGTAAAACTGTTCATGTAACAAAGAAGGCGAGAGGTTTCAAACTATCATGAACTTGTAATAAGCTTGACTTCACCGGCATCGATTTCCTGTAGCTGTTAAGTGTTATTGATCTCTTTGAGGAAACTAAACCCCCCCCATCAGTGTGAATGTGTACACCTGGGAAGATGAGGTAGTTATACTTCTTGTGGGCTAAGACCACTTAGGATCTCAAAAAGGTCTACACAAATAGGTAATCCTGTTAGAACCATGTATAGACACATCTTGCTAGTGTAGTAATGAAACCAGTTATCATTATACACTCATTAGAAACATGAGTAGACTTGTTGCACAGGGCAAACAAAGCATAAACAGAAGAAAGAGTTTTGCAGACGATGCTTGGTTCTTTTACCATCTTTTACAGGCAGCTGACAACACTGAAATCATTGTAAGAGTGAGAGACCGAAGCAATCACTGATCTTGTAACACCAAGCCAGGGAAGCAAGGTGTACTTCAAGATATTAAAAACTACAAAAGTAGTCTCCATATGTAGTGTATGCTGACTTTGAGTCTTATTGTGCATACCAAGACCAGCACCGGAACATTATGCCCTAAAACAGTCTGTTTAGTAATCACCAGTATGTTCCTTTGCTTTGTTGTTGTGAGATCAGATGGTAGCACACTCAGAGCAGTTTTGTATAGAGGACCAGACGCGGCTAAGCTTTTTCTTGAACTCAATGGAAAGCGTATATATCCACTAATCTCAACAGCTAAACTACAAGAGATCATTATGACAGAAGAAGTCAGGTAGAGTATGGCTCTATCCACACATTGTGGATTTGTGGTTAATCGGTGGCAGACGAGCTCAACAGTCAGAGATCATTGACCACATCAGTGGTAAGGTTTCGTTGGTGCAGCACATAGTAAGTGTAAATCTACAACTAAAAGTTGATCCACAAAACATGGAAGAGCTGCCAGGTCTTCTTCCACAATCTTAGAGTTACGAATCACACCTAATTATGCAGGCAGTAACTGATGAGTATAAGGCTTACGCATGCTCTGTATCAGAGAAGTACCTGACTTTTTCATAATTACCGCTGGCGCGGGTGAGCACGCTTATCCTTCATTGATTTGCACAACATCTGATGGGATCTTAGAGTCCTTGTTCTTTCATCACTGGAGTACTTGCTCAATTACAGAAAATACTTTGACACAAAGCTCGTGCGAAAAGGAGTCTATCTTATGAGTACATGGACTCATGGGTAAGCTTTGATGAGAAGAGCTGCCTCCAAAAGAAGATTCTTGCGCAGACTGACGGGTAAGGAATCTGTTGATGATGACTATCAGCATGCTCAGTGGCATGGCAAAGATTGTTAGTGTCGGACGATGGGCGATTACCATGATCTGTATCTATGCTGATGCATGTTTGCTTGCTGATGTCTTTGAGAAACTACAGAAGACCGGAATGAATCATTATGGACTAGCACCCCATCACACTATATTTAAAGCCCAGGAATGTCTTGGGTTGCTTTCTTGAAGTTTACTGGGGTGCAGATTGATTGTGGTCTGATTTGCAATGCTCCAAATGATTGAGGATGGTCTGCGTGGTGGATCGTATGGCATCGCACTAACTACTGTAAGGCCAACAACAAATATTTAAAAGACTATGAGCCTTGCAAACCTTCAAAACTACATCATGTTCTTTGGTCGCTAACAATTCTGGTATGGATGGGCGTTGTGTCAGTCACTGCACTAAGAAACGTTAAGTTGTTTAATGGTCCTTTTGATGGTTGATGAGATCTAAAAGCGTTGTCGCAAATGGTGCGCTGATCAAGCACTTGGTTGGATCTTAGATGTAGATTTAGTCTATTCCACATGAACTACATGATGCGCACAATGACTACCCATGGTGCAGAAGGCTCAATAAATCTCAAAGAACCGCCAAAGTTGTCCAAACCTTAAGCGACAGGAAGTATGTTTGTCAATACAGGACTGCTACAGTTCTACCTAAGGCATGGGTTAATTCTTGTACGGCTGTTCATCGTATCATTGTGTATGTCCAAAGAGCAATTCATGTAACAGTTACCATCTTGAAGAACACTGATCTGAGAACGAAGGCAACCGATGCATCAGAATTGGATTTCTTCAAGCTCATGAACAATAGCTGCTTTGGTAAAACAATGGAGACCAAACAAAAAGAAAGATGTCAGACTAGTCACAAAAGAAAACGAAGCAATAAAGTAACATCAAACATGCTATCAAGACTACAGGCCAATTTTCATGACAGTCCTGTATGGCATCATGATGAAGAAGTTGCAGGTTATACTAGGACAAGCCAGTATTCATTCGGGTTTAGTGTGCTGGAGCTGTCAATGCTGTTGATTGCTGGTGTTCTTGTATGATTACTTCAAGCCTACACATCCTGCCTGTAAGGGTGCTTGTACACAGACCACAGACTCTTTCATTCTAGAAATACCCACTGAAGATTATACAAAGACCTTGTTGAGGACGTAGCGCTGGGATCAGAGCATGGTATGACACCAGGATTATCCAAAAAGGACCAGTCCCTTGCATTCATCAGTAAACAAAAAAGTTATTGGTAAGATGAAGATGAGATGAAAGGCATATTATCAAAGAATTATGTTGGGTGAGGGCAAGTGTATAGCGTTGCTTGGCAAGCCAGACAGCTTGTTTAAAAAAGGAAAAGGTGTTGGCAAACAGGTGTCAAAACAAGCATCAGTCTTGATAACTACAAAGAGGGCTCTCTTTGAAGGTAGAGTATTTATCTTGACAACCCAAAGCTCTCTGCCTCACCCTGCACCAAATCAAACAACTGTGGTTAGAAAAAGACATTGATGGCACAGGATACAAAACGAGTATTTCTTCACCAGAAGCACTCATTCCGCACTTGGACACTGGAGAACAAAAGTAATTAATTAATTAATTTTTTTACATTTTTTCTACGAGCTAAAAATTGGATATTGGAGACTCCATGGTTTGTTTATCTTTAATAAATACTATTGGTAGTGGTACAATGCCTCGTCTCTGCTTTTACAGTGCTGACTTTCTAGAAGACTTTGGTGAGCAAAAGTAGAAATAAACGTGATCATGGTACAAAAGAAGAGGGGGGGGGGGGGGTGGTGCTAAATTATTATTCTAGGAGTTGTTAGTATGTGAGAGAGTGTCCAACCACTTCAGTTATTATTCAAAGATGTTTCCCTTAAATGTAGTAACAAAAAACAGGTAGATGAGACCATACAGTCACTTACTTCTTTTGTTGTAAATAGTAGGACTACCATTATGAAGCGGGTCAGAAATTAGGTGGCACTAACTGCAGTTCCTCTCTAACAAAGCCCGCTTTGGTGCACGGAATGACCAAATATAAATAGGAGGATCCATTCTCCACAACTTTTTTTAGTTCATAAGTGTCTATGTCCCGATGGGATCTGTTGCTCTTTGTGGACTGTCGCTGGCTTCAGCTCTCCAGGAGATACTGTTATTTCTCAGTTTCTCCCAAAGGGGTTATTAGTGGTTGCTTATTAGAAGGTGTTGTTTGGTTGTGCTGCTGTATTGTTTTGCCCTTTTGTTAGCGTCCACAGGTTTTAACCTATGGCTTTTAGTTATCTCAGAGTTCATTGCTCTCAAATGCAGGCAGTCTTCTTACCCACTCTGTATTTCGTGTGCCTGGGGATCATGATTTCTGGTGGTACCTGATATGCAAACAGTCTTTCTGCTGAACAGCTTGTTAAATCTTTCAACATGCTTTGAGATTCTGTGTTGCTGTATACTCTTTTTATTGCTATACTCCATGCTTTAGTAACAACTGATAAATGTCCTTTAAACTCTTTTCATCATCACACTGAATAAGTCTGGGATATTTTAGTGGGCCCCCCCCGACTATAGATATTCTGGCCAAAGCCAACTGCAGTTGCCGTGCACTTCTTTTCAGATAAGGGGCTCTGCATCTTTATACCTAGAAGCTAGTTCCACTACAGTTATGAGCATAATTATACCTCTTTCTTCTGATTGTGTCATGTGGTAAGTATAAATGGTCTATTTGGTGAGTATCATTTGGCGTCATGTTGATGAAGGCGGGTCTATTAATTGCGCCTTGGTGAAGGTAATAGATCTGCCATTTTGCTTGTTTAGTCAGCCATCTCTTTGCTAACTTCGGATACTTTTCTCCTGCTGCAATGCTCTGTTTATTAATAGCCGCCTGTCCTTTCCAGTACCCTTTTGGTGTTTGTAGTAGATCTTAGAGGAGTTGGCATCCATTGATTAATTATAATACATTAAAAATATTGCTCTGTTGGTTAACAACCCTTCTGTTGCTAGAAGTATACTATTGTCATGGCCCACCACAATAAAAGCAATCTCGCATGTCTTCTGGTTCAGTGGGGTTGATAATAATCCACGAAAGCTGTGCTTGTTATAAGAGATATTTTTTGCGTGTCACATTGTAGTATCTTTTATTGCCCCGTCAAAATCAGGAAAATGTTTTTGCAGCATGTCTCCTTGTTCACGAAGTTTTTCATTAATAAAGTCTAATCTGAGCAATTCTTTGTCTCTTTCGTATTCTGCTGTGCTCTGTTCAGTTGTTCTATTGCTTTATCATGTCTCTTCCTTTCTTACGTCTGTATGAAGGATTTTAGAAAACATAGTAGTTGCTGACTGTAAAAGCAAGTGCGTTAACTAACAGCACACAACATTCCTCATATGGAAGCCATTTTCTATTTTTGGTCTAATTATTTTTCTGGAATGATTCCCTGCTTTACCAGGTAGTTTTTGTACAATGGTTGCTGTTTCAACAAAAACTAGCTTGGAGCTGTCTTCAAAGTCTAGTTTTCCTAAATTCAGCAGGCTCATTTTTAGAAGGTCTTTCTAACATAGTATTGCCGACACTAAAGACTGCCAATACGGCAAGCGTGGTCGACCAAATTGACTGCAGTCTTTTGTGATACTCTTATTTCTACTAATAAGTTATAAATTAATTTATTTATATCTATTAATACATTTGAATTGGATCGTTGTCAGGCTTGTTTGCTTTGCATTGGTTGTGCTGTTGTTGTGGTTTTGGCTTTATGGTTCTTTGCTGCGGTTTTGTCTTGCTGGTTTGCTTTGCTGCATCCATACCTATATTAGGCTGGTATACCAATTCCCAATAGTGTTTTACCATATATAAGTAAGACTTGAATGTGTTGTTTTTGGTGGTTGCTGTGTCTTTTTTCTATGTTTTATAGGCATCTGTTTGTTCTAATGTGTCTCAGAGAGATCTTTTGCTTTGCTTGGTTGCTAAGTTTTTTCTGTCGAGTATTCTGCTAACTCTTGCCGGTCTTCAACTCTACCCAGGTTTCTTTTGTTACAGATGTCACTTGTGAAGGAGGGTTGCTCTGGTTCTAGGCATTCTCCTGTGCTTCCGGTTGGTTCGTGGCTGTGTTCTGTTCCTCATCTTTCTCTGTGTGGTTTAAATTTTATTTGTTTTAATGTTATCATTCTAGAGCTACTGGTGCTAACAGAGAGCAAAACGGTTAATACATATCGCAGCAAGTGTCTCCAGCGTTCTAGACAAATAGGATCTTGTGAGAGGTCATATGCTAAGTTCAGGTCTGTGCTCCACTTTAAAGGCCCTACTTGTTGCTTTTGCATTAGACCATAACAGTATGACCTAGGCTTTTCACTATTTCTTTGCTCAAGAAGGGATTCATACCTATTAAATACTTTAATAATGTCTTCGTGGTGATAACTGCTGCACTGTTTACTGTTGGTTGTGTTCCTAAGTTATTGCTTTGTTTTACCACAAGCTAGCAAGAGAGTTCAACTTCTCCTTCTTATCCTGTAGACTCTTCTCATCTGTTATTTCTTCTTGACTAGAACCAGTAGATGTCATCAGCAAAAGTTCGTCGCAATTCATGTTGTCTATTCTTTTCAATATATTTTGTGTTTAAAAATATTATTGTGTCTGACAAGTTGTTGATAAGTTGTTGATTACAGTTGTTGATAGGGAGTGTTTATTCTTGACAAGTTCTTAATATAGTTCTTGTTTTCGTTCTTGATAGTTCTTGATAAGTTCTTGATAAGTTCTTGTATGTTCTTGTATTAGGTTGTTAATTAAGTTTTGGCAAAGTTCATGATAAGTGTGTTGTTAAGTTGTTAAAATAAGTCTTTGACAAGTTATTGTTAAGAGTTGTTAATGTTCTTGACAAGTTTGTTATAAAAGTTTCTTGACAATGTTCTTGATAAGATATGTTTTAGCATAATTTCCATAATTTTGTTGTTTTACCCATCAAAAATAAATTAGATTACTGCAGTTTAGTAGAGAGATAGGAAAAAAATAAAAAGGGGGTCAAGGTAAAATGCTTTGTTTTTATATAAAACTATGCAAGTTTTGGTCCGATGGGGCCTAAGCCGAATCGGACCCAAAGTTGCCTGGTTTTGGATAAACAGTAAGTAGTTGAGCTTGACCCCCCTTTTTCCTATCTCTCGGGCTGATTCCAAAAAAAAAGGCATTGTAATAGCGTGTGAAGCTTTGGGTTTCAGCCAATTACAGCCATTTAAAGGTGTGACGGACACAGCTTTCAGGTGGTTAAATTTTTATTGAGGCAGCTAGCTGGCAAAACAGCTGTTTTATCAGACGAATATGTACTGTGAACTAATTACAGGGATGTGGAAAGTTTGGGCTGAAGTCATTAGCGGATGAAAGAAGCAGTCACTTGGGGTCTAAGTTTCTGTATTTATTAAGTGCATTTTTTGGGGTCCGTTGGCTAAGGCGCAGACCTGGCAGAGCATCCAAAATGGGATGAGGGCCCATTGACATTCCACACATGTCATCTGATAGATGTGGACGCCACGATTCCAAAATATAGCATTGCTGATAGTGTGCAAGGCTTGGTTCAGCCGCTGCAACACTTTAAAGGTGTCATGGATGCTGGCTTTCAGGCTGATTTTTTAAGCCTGATAGCTTGCAAACTGCTCGTTTTCAGCAGATGAAATGGACTGAGAACTACTCACAGGGACGTGGACATTCCGTCTGAAGTCATTTTCAGCTTAACCCTTTCCCATTTTTACCCACTGTAGCTTGCCGCTGCCGGTTGGCCTGGCAACTATTTATACCTGTGCAGCTCGCCCGACGTCATTTCAGCCTAGTGGGGAATTTCCCTCATTCACATATGCTTACCTAGTACATTGCACTCTATGAATGACATTCATTGAGGCAGCATAAACTAAGGAAGGAATAGGCACCAAATTCAGTGCTACACAGACTCCCGTTCACAAGAAATTGGCCAGTGGATGGCTTTGTCAATTCCAGCTTTTTGTAGCTAAAAATGGCAGAAAGACTTGAGCATATGATTTGGGAGGAATATTTCTTATGTTGTTATTGAAGCTTTTTTGGCTCAAGAGGAAACAGTTTCAAAAGAGAATAAAATGTTGAATCCGTTGTTGAAGTTGATGTAGAGAAAGAGATGATTAGGAGAAGGAAGTGAGTTGGAAGTGATGCTGTGGATAAACATTCCGTTGGCTTATATGCTGACGTCATGGCGCGGCAAAAAGTGCCTTGCACAGTGCAAGATTTCAGGCTGCTGACTGGGCTGGTACAAAACTCTCCCTCTGCCGAATGACCAAGCTCTTAGATTACTTTGTTTTGTTTGTACCCCAACATTTTTTTCAAATTGTTGCAGATAGAAACTAACATACTATGCCGAGGCAAAAGATCAACGCGAGAGGCTTAGTCATAGATCCATTTATGGCAGAAACAACCACTGATGATATTAGGGCTTACCTGTCAGTTTTGTTCATGTTGGGGTATCAAGCGTTTTGCCAAGACTTCATCTCTAATGGTACTACTGATTTCAATTTTCTGATGTCAGGATTCAGTATATATGACGAAAACAGATTTCTCAAAAATTTAATCTGTATTTTCACCTCCCAATACATGCCAACACTCCTGGGCAACACTGGCTGTGAAACCTGCATGTACTTGTGTACTTGAGGTACTAATTCTCTGTAAAAACAGCGTATATTTTTCGAATACTACAGAGAGTTTCTCTGTATAATAATGCTATAATGGTAAAAGGGTTAAATGAGATTGTGATTGTGGTCTCTCGGGGGTGCATTTTGGGGTTGATCACTAAGGCACAGACCTGGCAGGCACGTCCAAAATGGGTCTCGGGCCCATTGACATGCTACACATGTCATCACATAGTGTATGGTGTGGGTGTGCGTGTGTGTGTTCGCACACACACGCACGTGCGTGTGTACGTGCTGCGTATATGCGTGCGTAAAAATAAGTTTTTATGTCTTCTAGTCAATGGGTTTAAAATTGTGTTCACAATTGATGTGTGTTGCGTGATGTGCGGGTGTTTGCGTGTTTTGTGTGGAATTGCGCGCATTGTGTGTTGGTCTTTGTGTGTGTGGTGTGTGTGTGGTGTTTGTGACATTTTTATTGTGAAAACCCAATATGAAATTTAGCTTTTTGTTGTCTTTGATATATTTGATGTGTATCAATCTGCCTGTCAGTATTGTAATTGCCCTTCATGGGATGATTAAAGTGTTTTTGACTTTGACTTTGACTTGACTTGTGACAGCCATGTAACTGGCTATTGGTGAAGGACACACTAGTGTCTTTGTAAATAGTAGGTGTGAGCATATATTTGTAAATAATGTATATATGCGCATTAGTCAATGTCATTTTCAATATGTTTGAATACTTTCCACTCAGAAAATGTAGACTTGGTGACAGTAATTTTGTGACAAATGTGAATGTTCGACTGGATTTACCATCAGGCAGTGAATGCGATGGAGGACACTTTCAGGCTAGTTACCTACACTTGTTTTTTTAAATAACATAGTTTATTGCGCATGTTAGAGGGTTTTAGTAGTACACTAACGCATGATGTCACTGCAAATGTTTACTATATTTGGTGACAAAGAGGGGACAGCAGCAGACACATGTAGGTTAGGACACTCATCTTGGGGTGCAGAACAAAAAGGATGACATCATATGAATACTTTGGCCAAATATTGGGACTGCTCTGGAAACAATATTACTGTACAGCACTATGTGTATTGACGGTACCTTATTCTCTGAAAAAACAGCGGTAAATTTTCTAATATTACTACAGGGGTTTCTCTGTATTAAATTGCTATGGTAAAGGGTTTAAATGATTTGTGGTCACTGGGGGAGCATTTTTGGGGTTGATCTCTAAGGCACAGACCTGGCAGGACACGTCAAAATGTGTCTCGGGCCCATTGACAGTCTACACATGTATCACTGTATGATTTGGATGCGCAATTCAAAAATTGGCATTGCTTACAGTGTGCAAAAGACTTGATTCGGCAGCTATAAACAATTTTAATGTGTGACAGACGTCTGCTTTCAGTGTAATTTTTTTAGGCTAAATAGATGGCAATACGTTCATTTTTAAGCGGCAGAAAATTGTATGAGTACTACTCACAGGTACGTGGACATTTGGTTGAGTCATTTGATGGGATTTAAAGATGTGGTCTCTCGTTGGGTGCATTTTTGGGGAGGATCCCTAAGGCTCGGACCTGGCAAACACGTTAAAAATGGGTCCGGGCCCATTGACATGCCACAAATGTAATCAGATGGATTTGGACACACCGATTACAAAAATGGCATTGCTGATAGTGCGTGAGACTTGGTTTGGCTGCTACAGCCGTTTAAAGGTGTGATGGAAACCAGCTTTCAGGTAATTTTTTTCAGGCTGATAGCTTGCAAACCACATGATTTTAGCGGCTGAAATGGACTGAGAACTACCAACAGGGACGTGGATGGCTGGTGTGAATTCATTTGCGATATAAAAGAAGTGGTGGGTCGGGTGCATTTTTTGGGCCGATCCCTAATGCACAGACATGGCAGATATGTCAAAATGGGTCATGTGCCAATTGACATGCCAGTCATGTGATTAAATGGATGTGGATGCGCAGATTCCAAAAATAGCATTTGCGATAGCGAGCGTGTGAGACTTGAATCGGCCGCTACCAACGTTTAAAGGTGTGACAGACACCGTCTGTCAGGTCATTTTTTTTCAGGCTGATAGCTGGCAAATCCCTCGCTTTTAGCTGCTGAAATGGACAGATAACTACTCACAGGAATGTGGACGTTTGGTCTGAAGTCATTTGCAGAATAAAAGAAACGGTCATTCGGGGTGTGTTTTTGGATCCGATCCCTAAGGCGAGGAGGTGGCAGAGATGTCAAAAATGGGTCCGCGGCTTATTGACATGCCAGACATGTCATCAGATAGTTTGGACGTGCTGATTCCAAAAATGGCATTGCTAATAGCGTGTGAAGCTTGGTTCAGCCACTACCGCCATTTAAAGGTGTGATGGACACCGGATTTCAGGTCATTTTTATCAGGCGGATAGCTGGCAAACTACTTGTTTTTATCAAACGGAATGTACTGAGAACTAGTTACAGGGATGTGGAAGTTTGAGCTGAAGTCATTAGCGGCATAAAAGAAGCAGTCACTTGGGGTGCATTTTTGGGGACAATCCCTAAGGTGCGGACGTGGCAGACATGTCCAAATTAGGTCCGGGGCCCATTGACATGCCACACATGTCATCAGATAGATTTGGACGTGCCGATTACAAAAATGGCATTGCTGATCGATTGTGAGGCTACAGCCATTTAAATGTGAGACGGACACTGGCTTTCAGGTAATTTTCATCAGGCTGATAGCTGGCAAACCGCTCGTTTTTAGCCGATGAAATGGACTGAGAACTACTCACGGGACATGGATGTTTGGTCTGGAGTCATTTGCAGCATTAAAGAAGCTGTCACTTGGGGAGCATTTTTGGGGCTGATCCCTTAGGCACAGACATGGCAGACATGTCCAAAATGGGTCTGGGACCCATTGACATGCCACACATGTCATCAGATAGATTTGGACATGGTGATTACAAAATGGCATTACTGATAGCGTGTGAGGCTTGGTTCGGCCACTACAGCCGTTTAAATGTGAGATGGACACCGGCTTTCAGGTCATTTAGATCATGCTGATAGCTTGCAAACCGCTTGTTTTAGCGTATGAAATGGACTGAGAACTACTCACAGGGATGTGGACGTTTGGTCTGGAGTCATTTTGGGAATAAATGAAGTGGTCACTGGGGTTCGTTTTTGGGGCTAATCCCTAAGGCGTGGACATGGCAGATATGTCCAAAATGGATCTGGGGCCCATTGTCATGCCACACATGTCATTTGATAGATTTGGATTCGTCGATTCCAAAAATGGCATTGCTGATAGCGTGTAAGGCTTGGTTCATCCGCTACACCTGTTTTAACCCTTTCCCATTTTTACCCACCGTAGTCTGCAGCTGCCCGCTCGCCTGCGTATATTTATACCCGCCGCAGCCTGCCAGACATCATTTCAGCCTAGTGGGGAATTTCCCTCATGCACTAAGCTCTACCTAGTACACATAAACTATGAATGAACATTCCACTGAGGTCAGCATAAACTAAGGAAGGAATAGGCACCAAATTCAGTGCTACACAGCCTCCTGTTTACAAGAAATTGGCCAGTGACTGGCTTTGTCTTTCCCACGCTTTCTTGTAGCTAAAAAAGGCAGCAAAGATTGAGCATATGATTTGGGAGGAATATACTGATGTGGAAATTGAAGCTATTTTGGCTCAAGTGGAACAGTTCAAAAGAGAATAAAATGTTGAATCCGATGTTGAAGTAGATGTCGAAGAAAGAGATGAAATAGGAGAAGGTAGTGAGTCGGAAAGTGATGCTGAGGATAACATTCCGTTGGCTTCATAGCAGACAACATGGCGCAGCGCACAAGTGCCTTGCACAGTGCAAGACTTCAGGCTGCTGACTGGGCCGGCACAAACTCTCCCACTGAATGCCAAGCCCTTAGATTACTTTGTTTTGTTTGTACCCCAACATTTTTTTCAAATTGTAGCAGATGAAACTAACAATTATGCCAGGCAAAAGATCGCTGTGAAAGGCTGTCATAGATCCATTACAGACAGAAACAACACCTGATGAAATTAGGGCTTACCTGTCAGTTTTGATCATGATGGGGATCAAGCGTTTGCCAAGGCTTCATTTCTACTGGTCTACTGATTTCAGATTTTCTGAGTCAGGGATCTCTAATATTATGACGAAAACCAGATTTCTCAAAATTAATCAGTATTTTCACCTGAGAAACATGCCAACACACCTGGACGTGACACTGGGCTGTGACACCTGCATTGTGACAGCCATGTAACTGGCTATTGGTGAAGGACACACTAGTGTCTTTGTAAATAGTAGGCGTCAGCATATATTTGTAAATAATGTATATATGCCCATTAGTCAATGTCATTTTCAATATGTTTGAATACTTTCCACTGAGAAAATGTAGACTTGGTACCAGTAATTTTGTGACAAATGTGAATGTTCGATTAGATTACCATGATGGTGAATGCGATGGAGGACACATTCAGGCAGGACCAGACATATTATTTTTGTTAATCCCATAGATATATTGCGCATGTTAGAGGGTAGTTGTACACTAACAGCATGATGTCACTGCAATGTTACCTGTATTTGGTGACAAAGAGGGGACAGCAGCACAACACATGTAGGTAGGACACACATCTTGTGGTGCAGAACAAAGTATGACATCATATAAATACTTTGGCCAAATATGACTGCTCTGCAAACAATAGTAACTGTACAGGACTATGTGTACTTGAGGTACCTAATTCTCTGAAAAAACGGGGTAATTTTTCGATTACTACAGAGAGTTTGTCTGCAAGAAATGCGAATGGTAAATGGTTAAAGTGTGATGGACGCTGGCTTTCAGATAATTTTTTTCAGGCTGATAGATGGCAAACCACTCGTTTTTAGCTGCTGAAATGGACTGAGCACTAGGCACAGGGACATGGACGTTTGGTCTGAAGTCATTTGCAGAATAAAAGAAGAGGTCATTCAGGGTGTGTTTTGGGGGTGATCCCTAAAGCGTGGAGGTAGCAGATACGTCAAAAATGGGTGTGCAGCTTATTGACATGCCAGACATGTCATCAGATAGATTTGTTTGCGACAATAACAAAAATGGAATTGCTGATAGCATGTGAGGCTTGGTTTGGCTGTTACAGCCGTTTAAATGTGTGACGGACATCGACTTTCAGGTCATTTTTATCAGGATGATAGCTGGCAAAGCGCTTATTTTTAGCGGCTGAAACGAACTGAGAACTACTTACCGGTATGTGGACGTTTGGTCTGAAGTCATTTACGGCATTATAGAAGCGGCCACTGGGGGTGCATTTTTTGGGCTGATCCCTAAGGCACGGACCTGGCAAAGAATGTCCAAAATGGGTCAGGGCTCATTGACATGCCACACATGTCATCAGATAGATTTGGACATGGTGATTACAAAAATGGCATTACTGATTGCTTGTGAGGCTACAGCCATTTAAATGTGAGATGGACATCCGCTTTCAGGTAATTTTTATCAGGCTGATAGCTAGCAAACCGCTTGTTTTTAGCGTATGAAATGGACTGAGAACTACTCACAGGGACACGGACGTTTGGTCAGAAGTCATTTGCAGCATAAAACAAGTGGTCACACGGGGTGCGTTTTGGGGGCCTATCTCTAAGGCGCAGAGGTGGCAGATCCGTGAAAAAGGATCTGCAGCCTATTGACATGCCACACATGTCATCAAATAGATTTGGACACGCCGATTGCAAAAATCTCATTGCCGACAGCGTGTGAGACTTGATTCGGCTGCTACAGCCATTTTAAGGTGAGACGGACGCCAGCTTTCAGGTAATTTTTTTCAGGCTGATAGCTGGCAAACCGCTCGTTTTTAGCAGATGAAATAAACTGAGAACTACTCACAGTGATGTGGACGTTTGGTCTGGAGTCATTTGTGGCATTAAAGAAGCGGTCACTCGGGGTGCATTTAGGGGGCCGATCCCTAAGGCGCGGACCTGGCAGACATGTATAAAATGGGTCAGGGGTCTATTGACATGGCACACATGTCATCAAATAGATGTGGACACGCTGATTCCAAAAATGGCATTTGCGATAACGTGCGAGACTTGATTCCGCTGCTACAGCCGTTTAAGGTGTGACAGATGCCGGCTTTCAGATCATGTTTTTCAGGCTGATTGCTGGCAAACTGCTTGTTTTTAGCGGATGTAATGGACTGAGAACTTCTCACAGGGATGCGGACGTTTGGTCTGAAGTCATTTGCAGCATAAAAGAAGCGGTCACTTGGGGTGGTTTTTGGGGGTCGATCCATAATGCGCGGACCTGGCAGACACATCCAAAATGGGTCCAGGGCCCGTTGGCATGCCACATAGATCATCAGATAGATTTGGACATGCTGATTTTAAAAATGGCATTGCTGATAGCATGCGAGGCTTGGTTCTGCTGCTTCAGCCGTTTAAAGGTGTGTTGGATGCCGGCTTTCAGGTAATTTTTTCAGGCTGATAGCTGGCAAACCACTCGTTTTTAGCGGCTGAAATGGACTGAGAACTACTCACATGGACGTGGACATTTGGTCTGAAGTCATTTTCGCCATAAAAGAAACGGTCACTTGGAGTGCGTTTTTGGGACTGGCACAAAATGACGGGTGGCGGGGTGAAATTATTTCACCAACAGGAGAAGTAAGGTGCCTCCTTCCCTCCGCTAGCCTGTGGGAGATCCTTGGGCAAGGTCGGGTACCCACTTAGCCTCCTGATCAGGGTTACGTGAAGTCATGGAAGGCAGGTGACGGATGATGTGTTGAGCAGCCGAATAGTTTTTGGGAACTGGTCAGCACCTCAATGTGTTAGGCAGATGATATAAGGAGTACAATGGCTAAGACAATCCACTCAGTACGAGCACTGCTCCTATAGAAAGTAATGCAGCCTACTATAGTATACTTCTGCAAAGAATGTCATGTAATCAGAAAGAAACAGAATACACATAACAACGTGAAGGGGGCTTCCAGTTTATCTGGAAGTTCCTCGCTCGGTAGGGTGGATTATGTGCGACAGGTAACCCTCGATAGTCATCCATCGACTGTCCGCATCAGAAAACCTCTCAAAATGGGTACATGGAACGTACGGACTATGCTACAAAAAGGAAAATTGGAAAATCTCAAACAGAAAATGGAAAGAATGAACCTCAATATACTAGGACTTTCAGAAGTGAGATGGAAAGGAGCAGGCTGCATAACATCCGACAACTACACCATTCTTTAC
>CM054165.1:13885187-13892687 GCA_028751875.1 Rapana venosa
GACCAGCAATACAGACATCTAGTTGAATCCTTTCGCTCATAGAGGCTTAGGGATCTAGCTTCGGCCGCTATATTTACACACACACACACACACACACACACACAGATAGACAGACAGACAGACAGAGACACAGACAGAGACAGATAGACAGAGACAGACAGAAAAACACACGCACACATACGCACGCGCGCACACGCACGCACACATACATACATACACATGTATAGCATACAATTTACCACAACAAACACTTCCGGTCAAGATGGCGACTAACAGACGTTAATATTTCTACTTCAACACAGAGATCTGGTGATTGTGGTGATCGTGGCTGAAATGTCATGGAAAAAAGGGATTTGACACGAAATTCTACACTGTGACTAAAGGGAGAACGGTTGGAATATTCACTACTTGGAACGAGGCAAGTGAATCTGTTTTAGGATACCAGGGAGCAGTGCACAAAAGCTATGACAGTTTAGAAAAAGCCATTGAAGCTATGAAACAATCTGGAATTAGGTGTCCGCCAGTGTAAGGCTACAGTAAAAATGAAAGTGACAAAAACAAAGATAAAGAAGATGATGATGAATACAAAATTGACGAAGAAAGCGACAACACTCAAGAAACTGACAGAAAAGACTTTCCGAGGGTGAATGGACAGACTTGCATATGCAGCAGAGCAGTTGAAGGACATACCTTAAAGTGCAATGAGTGCAATAACAAAATACATTGGACCTGTACCTCACTCCCCAAGTACCAGCTTTGTGTCTTTGCCAAATCTTCTAGACTTTATACATGCCAGCTCTGTGCTGAGGCAAATTTGCATCAGAAAACATTTTAGAAGAGATTGACAGACAGACAGAAGTAATAAATGACACAAACCAAGAAATGCCGTGGATCATTAAAAAAAAAGTCATATGTAGATTATGACAAAATGATCTTTGAAGCCAAATTCAGTGAACTAAAGGCGATGGTTTGTAACCTAGAAAAGGCAGTGAACACATTAGCAGAGCACATGTACTCATTATTCAGAGTTGAAAGAGCAGTGCAGACCATGGTACTACTCAGAGCCTCAAAACATCAATGCGGCAGTCCCTGAAAAAGAATTAGCAAACCATCAGCGAACAGGACGCCGAAAAGTAATGACAGCCAAAAACGAAAGCGAAGCACTGCAAAGAAAACCCTCAAACAAAAATCAAAACAAGACAGCACAAAAAGTATGAGAACAACGAAAAACCCAGAACGACCTTGACAGAAAGTACACAATGACAGTTCTAGACAACAGCCTCCCTCTACTAGATCTCTATGCGATGACGAAACCAAACAAGAAGATATGAACTGTGTCACAGATGATGAAGATACTCTGAACTAAAGTACTGAGGAAGAAGATTTCGATGATAGTAATCTCGATGAAAACATGACTTCAGGCAGTCTTCCATATGTTCTGATGTTGCATGACTCTACTGGATGGTACTGACGCTGAGCGATTACGAAACTCCTAGGGACTTGCCATCAAGAAGAAAAATACATACACAATAAGTGATTGCAAAAAAAGAAATAGAAAAAATCAAGTCAACCCCTGAAGTAATACTGATTCACTCTGGTTTAAACAACTTAAAGAACGAAACAGCAGAAACAGCAAGTCAGAAAATGACACAGGTCGTCAAAAAAATCAATGAGGACTTCAAAGACACACAAATAGTTATCAGTCAGACCATTTCTACAACCGAAAAAGAACTTGAAGCCAAAAGAAAAATATTGAACGCTTTTGTGTATGGTGAACTGTTCCAACTTGACAATATCTCTTTCATACACCACACCTTGAACCCCCAAAACAGAGCCCTGTTCCGGGACACCACCCATCCCTCAGCACGAGGCTGTGGAATACTGGCAGGCAGCATAGGTCGACACCTACACGCACGGTGCTGGACAGTCAAAACACATAAACCAAGACCAAAATTCGGAAAGAAATTTGAAATACAGAAAAGAGAAATTGGATGGCAGACAGAAAGACAACAGAGACAATACCCGAAAGAAAAACGACCAAATGACGTTCAAATAATTCAATCGAACAATGCAGACAGATACTATGACGAACACCAATCAGCAAATGACAAAAAGAATTGGATAGGCCAAAACCAACAAAACAAATACAGAACTCAACAAAATGTGAATGATGAGCCATTTCACCAGAACGGGACAAGAAATGCGACATATCAAAGATACACTGCTTGGGATGGAAACGGACGACAATGGAGAAGACGCACACAACATGGAGACAGAAGACATGGGAACAACCAGACATCACGACCGTGGACTGACAGATGGGACAACAGTGGCTACAGACAACGTCAACAAGAAAGGAACCAACAAGGATGGAGAGGTGACAGGGAAGGTGGTGTGAAGGACTGGACGAGCAACAGATGGCACTACAACACTGAGAACAACAGACCAAGACAGTGGGACTGGAAGTACAACCATGACGACAAAAGGAGGAAGATGAACTGACGTGGACACCACAAGGCTACTACCATCTGCATAGACGGGGACAAAACTGGAGACCATATCAACACCATGACTGGAGAAATGCAAAATGAAATATGTAATCAAAGACTGGCACATACAGATATTAAGATAACAGATACATCTATCTCGTACATATACACAAATGATAGGAAACATACAGATATAGACAACTGCCCCCCCCCCCTTTTCCCCCCTTCCAATCCACATAGATGCACCTGCCCTTATAAAACACACACTTGCACACACATACCCAACCTACCCACACTCACGTACGCACCTCACACTCACACGCGCACACAACATACATACACACACAAACGTACACACAACATGGACGCACACGCATTCAAACACACACACACACACACACACACACACACCACACACACACACACACACACACACACAACACACACACGTGCGCGCGCGCACACACACACACACACACACACACACACACACACACACACACACACACACACACACCACACACATACCACTTGTGTACCATACACAAATTACAACAATGTGATGCGAAGATGACTAGAAACTACATCCTTTAAAACAAAAAATCTTTGATTTCAATTGTTGATCTAAGATAATTAATCCTATACACTTTATATGGCATAAGTAGATCTACATTCGTGTATAGAATAAACAAGTCCAAGAGATGGTGAAATATAGAAAGTATGTAGGTTACATGCATGCAGACACGCACACACCAGAGTTATGCAATGATATTAACAAAGAGTTCACTTTATTTAATTTTGTTTTATCGGATACAACTGATAAATTTGTCAAGTTCGTTAATCAATAGTTAAAATAGGAATACAATCTTAATGTAAAATTCATCTCTTGATGATGTAAATTTAAATGATAATATAATTTGTTGCCATTATTGTTTTGGCATCATAGACAGTTAAACAATTATAAGAATGAAAAACATTTCAATAGTTAGAGATATTAAAACGGCCCCCCCCCCCCCCCCCAGCTATAATTCATTAAAATGATATACACATATTTTGTTTACCACATTGAAAAGATCTCTGTGTTCATAATAATATTCAACAAATGAGTAAAACATGAGAATATTATCGTGGAATATTAGAAGTATCTATGAAAAGTGGATGGAATTAATATAAACAAACTAAATAACGTACACATAAAGGACATGTTGATACGATGTAATAATTTTACAAGAAACACATTTAGATCAAAAAGCTGTAGAAGATGTAACTCTACCAGGATATATGTCTATGCATTACTGCAGACCAAAGAGAAATAGATCTATCAGTGCTTCAGGAGGTATTTCAGTTTTCATTAAGGAAGATTATCCCAAAAGTATAAATTTTTTACCTCAAAATAGTTGAGATTTTGATAATTAGATCGCTGAAGAAAGGAAAATCAGCAGGAATCGACAATATCCCAGCAGAGCTGATCCAACACGGGGGAGAAGCAGTGACAGACATCCTTACAAGTATCTGCAACAAGATATGGCAGACCGGAGAGTGGCCTACACCATGGACCCAATCACTCATCATCACTCTCCCCAAGAAAGGAAATCTCCAGCAGTGCCAAAACTATAGGACAATCAGCCTGATAAGTCATGCCAGTAAAGTCATGCTGAAAAGTGATCCTGAACAGGCTGAAACCACAGGCAGAGGAGATCATCGCCGAAGAGCAGGCCGGTTTCCGCCCAAATAGAAGTACCACAGAACAGATATTCAACCTGAGGGTTCTGTGTGAGAAATACAGCCAGCATCAACAAGATATCTTCCACGTCTTCATTGATTTTAAGAAGGCCTTCGATAGAGTATGGCATGACGCTCTGTGGGCCACCATGAACAAATTCAACATGGGCCAGAAGCTGATCCACACCATCAAGGAACTCTACTCAAAGGCCACCAGTGCAGTACTCGTACAGGGCACGGTAGGGGAATGGTTCCGTACCTCAGTTCGGGTCCGACAGGGATGTCTGCTGTCGCCGACACTGTTTAACATTTTCCTTGAACGCATCATGACTGACGCCTTGGAAGACCACACAGGCACAGTCAGCTTTGGAGGGCGAACAATCACCAACCTCAGGTTTGCCGATGACATTGACGGTCTGGCAGGAAATGAAGAGGAACTGGCCAACCTAGTGAAGCAGCTGGACGAAATATCCTCACGATACGGCATGGAAATCAGCGCCGAGAAAACCAAGCTCATGTCAAACAGTGCCCAGCCAATCACCACCAAGATCACTCTCAGCGGAAAAGAACTGGAGACAGTTGACCATTTCAAGTACCTTGGAGCCATCATAAGTGAGGAGGGATCGAAGACCGAAATCCTAGCAAGAGCGGTACAAACAGCAGCAGCAATGGCAAGACTGAAGACCATATGGAGAGACAGAAACATCCCTCTCGGAACCAAGGTAAAGTTACTAAACGCGCTAGTCACCTCAATCATGCTTTATGCATGTGAGGCATGGACACTGAACGCAGACCTACAAAGGAGGATCCAAGCAGTAGAAATGAGATGCCTCAGAAGGCTCCTTGGCATCTCATACAAGGACCATGTCACCAACAAAGAAGTCCGCAGAATGATCACTCAACAAGTGCGGGACTATGAAGACCTACTGACCACAGCGAAAAAGAGGAAACTCAGATGGTATGGGCACATAATACGCTCAGAAGGACTTGCAAAGACCATCCTGCAAGGAACAGTCCAGGGAAAGAGAAGACGGGGCAGACAGAGGAGAAAGTGGGCCGACGACATCCGTGATTGGACAGGGGAGGACTTCAGTGTCACCCAGGCACTCGCCCACGACCGCGCTAAGTGGAGCCAGCTGGTCCACCGTTCGTCCACCATGCAGCGCCCCTAGTACCCTGGCGGGTTACGGGACCAGTGAACAGTGAACAGTGAACAATGAAGTATTTAATTGTAATTCAAAAACAAATATCTCTATGCTTCTTTAGGGAAAGAAACATTAAAAAAATGCATTTTCTGGAAATTAGAATTGATAAAATCTGTCAAAATCGATTTGGTTTCATCTGATGGCAGTTTCATACCATTTGTACGCACTTGGTTAATCAGAAACCTTTCTGGAGCAGCCCCTCATTTAGCAAAAGAATCCACTTGTCTCAAACCATTTTCAGTGGACAATACGATGGGACCCAACAAACTATTTAATTCTGTACCTTGTGGCTTGATGCAGGGCATTTAGCATCTTCAGCCTTGTGGTTAGAGCGATGCATTCGTGATCTGCTGACTCGGGTTCGAATCTCGTTCAAGGGTATTTTTCCTCTGGAGTTAGCATGAATGCCGACTCCACTCTCCCAAAAAGTCCGGATGAGACTATAAACCGAGGTCCCGGGTGCGAACGCACGCAGAACATCTTGCGCACACGTTAAAACCCGTTCCGCTTTTCGGAAGAGAAGGCCATTGTGCGGCGGTGGGAACTGATGACAAAATTTACCAAACTCCATACACGCGGGGAATGGATGTAAAAAAGCACACGAGTTCTTATTTAATTATCCTATAAATAAAAGAATAAATAAATAAATAGATAGATAAGATAAAATTAAATATAATCTTATTCCGCAGTTTACCGTGCCCATGTTTAACGATCTATTTTTTTCCACAACAAGAAAATCCCTGGAAGTCAGAGCATGGTTAGGTTGTCTGTAGGTTGAGGTTCTTGACAACGGTTTTCAGGGGAATTTTCATTCAGTGTATGTCTGTAGGGGACGGGATAGCTCAGTGGTCGGAGCACTCGCTTTCCCCCAGCCAAGTTAAGCAGCGTCGAGCGTGGTTACCAGTTGGATGGGTGACCCTTTGCGCGCCTTGGCTTCAGTACAGTTCCCCCAGTTCACCCAGCTGTAAATGGGTACCTGCCCTCTTTAGGGTCAGGGAAGGTAAAGCAGCGAGGGAGAGGAGATGGGCGCCGCCTTCAATATGCTGGCCCTAGAGAAGTGAGGTCTCTGACGCCTCGCTCCCCTACGACCTTATAGGTTATGGGACTCCTTTACCTTTACCTCCTTTATGTCTGTAGTGTCATAGTGATGTCTACTTGTACTGGCATGTGTGCGTTGTTTGCTCAGAGGACGAAACGCGTTGATCTTGCACGCTGCTGTCAGCTTTGTGTTGACATGTCTGCTGTTATTTCATTCTTTTTATCCTTTGATGTTGAACCCTTTGCTCGTAACTGACGTGAATATTTCTGTTTTGAGATACTAAAGTATCTGACTTTGAATAAGTGTGATCAGCGATATTAGAGTGGACATTCCGGATGATTGCAAAACACACCAAGTTAATTCAACTCCAAAACTTTGTTATCTCAGAGACAGAGAAATTCAGTCGGGTTACACGCCATAATAAACCCCCCCTAGTGAACATGTAAACATAATATCATGCGAAAAAACAAACACCACCACACACTATCCGAACATCAGCACGAACCCATCACAACATAGAAAAGTACAACATAGAAAAGTTAAGTTAGGGAACGCCCAATGACAATAGCTACAACACATAATAGCAGATGGAAGGAGGAGGGAGGGGAGCTTAGCAGGCGATGTCCTGTGTACTATCACTGGATCAGAACAAACGCCACAGAAAAGCGCCACCACCAGCAACAGAGAGCCTACTCAGGCTGGTGACCTTATGGTGGCCCAGCACTGACTGCTTTCTTGCTTTCTTTGTCCTTTTTGGACACGCAGATTACAAAATAGCAGCCTTGGGTGTTGATGTGATGGCGAGGTTGAAATGAGCGGCGTGTGTGTGTGGGAGTAGGAGCACTGCCATGTCAGTGACGGATGAGAAAGCAACTGGAATGCGATCTTTCTGGGGGAATAAGCACAACGTTGCCCATTTTTCTTGTCAATGGCATTATCCACATCCCAGCAATACAGCTAGCCACACGCCAAACGGTCATTAGATCAGGCAGCAGTGTGTGTGTGTGTGTGTGTGTGTGTGTGTGTGTGCCTGTGCTGGTCTTCG
>CM054165.1:13897687-13905187 GCA_028751875.1 Rapana venosa
CAAGGTTAAGCAGCATCCAGTGTGGTTACCACTTGGATGGGTGACCGTTTGCGCGCTTTGGCTTCAGTACAGTTCCCCCAGTTCACCCAGCTGTCAATGGGTACCTGCCTCTTTAGGGTCAGGGAAGGTAAAGCAGCGAGGGAGAGGAGATGGGCGCCGTACGCCCTCAATATGCTGGGCCCTAGAGAAAGTTAAGGCCCCTGATACCTCACTCCTCTACCACCGCATAGGTTATGGGACACCTTTACCTTTTACCTTCCGCAAATTCTCTGCTAAGAACCTCCCCTTTTCTATTCCTCTCTTTTCGTTTCTGCCTTCTTCCCTTTACTTCCTCTCACCTTCTTCTCGTCTATTTTCTATCTGTTGTTGATTCATTCTCCTACCCTTTCTTTTGTTTTTCTCTACAAAGACTTAACAGACATTTCTCTCCTAGGCCGAAGGTCGGGATGTAGCCATTGCTGCAGGAGCATAAGCTCTCCCCAAGAGTCCTTCGGAGGAGACTATAAACCGAGGTCCCGTGTACGGACGCACGCAGAACATCTTGCGCACAGGTTAAATCCCGTTCCGCTTTTCGGAAGAGAAGGCCATTGCGTGCTGGTGGGAAAGGATTAAAAAAAAAAAAGACAAAACTGCATACACAGGGGGACTTGATGGAAAAAAAAAGCACACGGGTGCTTATTGCGTTATCCTCGGAATAAAAGAATAAATAAATACATAAATAAATAAGCGTACTTTCATGTGGTGAAACGAAACCAGTATAACACAGAGTATCCAACGACATCAAAAGCGAAACAACAACACATCTCCATCCTGCAGAGAAATTTTTCAGCAGAGAAAAGAACCACACAACAGCACTTCAGACCAAAGAAAGAAATCATAGCAACCCCCCCCCCCCCCCCCCCGCGTCCCCTCCCCCCCGCCCCTACCCCCCACTTCCAGCACACACACACACACACACACACACCCACACCTACCTCACCCTCCCTCCCCTCTATAATGACCCGTCTTATGACCGCACCAAACCCAAACTGCCAGCGTAGGCGGTATCTGCCAGCTAGTTGGACCAAAAAAAAAAAAAAAAAAATGCAGATAAGACAAAACTCAGCGAAAGGAAACAAAACTACCCCAATGGGCGATAAAACCAACTGGGTCTGTCTGTGGCTTTGATGTGAAGGCTGTGGGTTCCTTGTTGTGCGTGTTAGCGGGTGGAAGGGTTTCTTTGCCATGGGGGACAGACATCCAAGAGGGATTGGGGGTCAACGCTATCGATTGTAGTGCGCTGTTGTTAATTTTGTGTTCTGTAGTGTACTGTTGGTTGTATTGTATTGTGTTGTTGTTTGTATTGTACTGTTGGTTCTGTTGTGTTGTGTTGTTGTTGTTGTTGTTGTTTGTGGTATAGTGTTGTTGTTTGTATTGTAGTGTACTGTTGGTTGTATTGTGTTGTTGTTTGTGATGTAGTGTACTGTTGGTTTTATTGTGTTGCTGTTGTTGTTTGTATTGTAGTGTACTGTTCGTTGTATTGTGCTGTTGTTGCTGTCTGTAGTGTAGTGTACTGTTGGTCGTCTTGTATTGTGTTGTTGTTTGTAGTGTAGTGTTCTGTTGGTTGTATTCTGTTGTATTGTTATTATTTTTTTGTAGTGTAGTTTACTGTTGGTTTTTGGTATTGTGTTGTTGTTGTTGTTGTTGTTGTTGTTTGTATTGTAGTGTACTGTTGGTTGTATTGTGTTGTTGTTGTTGTTTGTGGTGTAGTGTACTGTTGGTTGTATTGTATTGTGTTGTTGTTTGTAGTGTAGTGTACTGTTGGTTGTATCGTGTTGTATTGTTGTTGTTGTTTGTAGTGTAGTTTACTGTTGGTTTATTGTATTGTGTTGTTGTTGTATATATTGTAGTGTGCTGTTGGTCGTATTGTATTGTTGTTTGTAGTGTAGTGTACTGTTGGTGGAGAGGAGGTACTCGGTCGTCAGAGGAATAATAATAATAATAATTAAAAAAATAATAATAAATAATAATAATAATAATAATAATAATAATGAATAGCATTTATATAGCACATTTCTCAAAGCAATGACTCAATGCGCTTTCATACCATGCACATTTATACACATGCACACACAGCACATAATAACAACAACAACAACAACAACAGCAACAACAATGATAATGAGCATTTCTAAAGCGCAAATAAATTTAAAAGAGATACCTATAAACACCAGCCATGGACTACCAATGACATCTTGGACCTCTGCGATACAAGAACAGCACTGAAACCAACCAGGTCTTCCAACCCTAAAGAACACTGGGAGGCCAACAATCTTGTTAAGAAGTCAATGTTAAAGGCCAGAGAGAAGTGGATCAGTGATCAATGTGATGAGATCGAAAAAAGCATGAAAGTGGGCAACAGTAAAAAGGCATACGACACCCTGAAGAAACTCACAAAACCACTTCAAACCAAATCATCAGTCATTGAAGACAGCTCGGAAACCTCCTCACAGAAAGCTCAGCTGCATTGAACAGGTGGTCTTAGTATTGTCAAGAACTGTACAACTACCCAATACAACCTGACAAGACATAATAAAAGAAAAGCAGCAACACAAGAGCACCCTCGCCATTACCTATACTGAGGGAAGAAGTGGAAGAAGCCATCCGCACTTACCAGTAGGAAAGTCCCCAGGAGCAGACAACATACCACAGAGCTGTCAAGCATGGGGGCGAAACATTATCACACATGTTACAGCTATCTGTCAAAGATTGGAGACAAAACAGGGGGCCACAAAGGACACAATCACTCATCATACCCCTGGGCAAGATCATGCTCAAAGTTATTTTGAATCGACTCAAGAAGGAGGCAGAAGAACACCTTGCAGAGGAACAAGCTGGGTTCAGGGCAGGCAGGAGCACAATGAACAGATTTTTAACGCCACATCCGATGGAAAAACATCTTTAACAACAGAGAGACCTGTTGCACAACTTCATCAACTTCAAGAAGGCTTCGACAGAGTAGGCACGAAAGGGCCTGTGCAGGTCCTCAGAATGTTGGCAGCGAAGAAGACTAGTGCAAACCATTCGAGCACTATACAACACCGCAACAGTGCGATCCTTCTGAACAATCAGTCGGGGAAATAATTCAAAAACCCCAGTTGGGTCCACAAGATGCCTGTTATCTCCGTCCTGTTTAATCTGTTCTTGGAAAACATTAAGAAGAGACCCCCAGACTTCCACCTAACCATCTTCCCATTGGCGGCAACCCTCAACAACTTTCGGTTTGCCGATGACATTGACCTCATGGGCGGAAGTAACACAGAGCTGCAAGATCTTCCGACCCAGACTTTAGAACAAGCTAGAGCATATGGGATGGGGTGAGCTCGGAGAAAAGAAAGTACTTGTGAACAGCACGAGCAACGCCACTGCTAAAATTTACATGAACGGCCAGCAACTGGAGGAGGTAGAAAGCTTTTAAATACCTTGGCGCTACACTCACAAAGGACGGGCGATCGACACAGAAATCAAAGTCAGAATAGCCATGGCAACATCTTCCATGACAAAACTCACCACCATATGGAAAAGTAAAGAGATCAGTTTTCCCCAAACAAACTAAAGCTCTACAAAGCCCAATTCAGACTATCCTGCGTAACGGAAGTGAAACCCGGAAAATTGACTGCTGAAACAGCAAAGCGAATCCAGTCATTTGAAACAAAATGCCTTAGAAAACTACTAGGCATATCCTGGAGAGAACGAAAGACCAATGAATTTGTCAAGAGTCAAATAACACGCGGCAGGTCCACAGGAACCCCTTCTCACCATCACAAGAAGAAAAAGCTGACATGGTTCGGCCACGTCACCCGCCACAACACTCTGCCAAAAACAGTACTGCAGGGAACACTCGAAGGTGCAGAAAGAGAGAAGACAGAACAAGTCATAGATGGACAACATCAGAGAATGGACCAGGATGAATGACTCGGCACTACTGCGCAGAGCGGAGGACCGAGATGGATGGAGGAGGCTTACCACGGCATCGTCTTTCGTGTCTCCCCCACGACCGCCAAGGTCACGGGTCTGATGATGATGATGATGATGTACTGTTGGTTGTATTGCGTTGTGTTGTGTTGTGTTGTTGTTGTTTGTAGTGTAGTGCACTGTTGGCTATTTTGTTTTGTGTTGTTGTTGTTTGTAAAGTAGTGTACTGTTGGCTGTATTGTGTTGTTGTGCTGTGTTGTTTGTAGTGTAGTGCACTCTGCTATGTTGTGTTGTGTTGTTGTTGTTTGTAAAGTAGTGTACTGTTGCTGTATTGTGTGTGCTGTTGTTTTGTATTGAGGTGTACGTTTGTTGTATTGTATTGTGATGTGGTTGTTTGTAGTGTAGTGTTGGTTGTATTGTGTTGTGTTATGTTGTTGTTGTTTGTAGTGTATGTTGGTTGTATTGTGTTGTGTTATGTTGTTGTTTGTAGTGTAGTGTACTGTTGGTTATATTGTGTTGTGTTGTTGTTGTTTGTAGTGTAGACAAACAGAGAGAGAGAGAGAGAGAGAGAGAGAGAGAGAGAGAGAGAGAGAGAGACAGAGAGAGACAGAGACAGAGACAGAGAAAGAAAGACAGAGAGAGAGGCTTTTGCAATGCAAATGCAAACCATCACGGGCTATATGTATATATATATATATATATATATTTTATATATATATATCTATCTATATCTATATATAATATAGATATATATGTATAATATATATATATATATATATATATATATATTATTTTATTTTATTTTATTTTATACCACTTTAAGTCACGAGATTTCTCTGCGTGAAATTCGGGCTGCTCTCCCCGGGGAGAGCGCGTCGCCACAAGAGCAGCGCCACCCTTTTTTCTTTTCTTTTTCTTTTGGTCTGCAACTGTTTTTGTTTCCCTATCAGAGTGGCTTTTTTATAAGAATTTTGCCAGGGAAAACTCTCTTGTTGCCGTGGGTTCTTTTACGTGCGCTGAAAATTTTGTGTAACACACGGAACATCGGTTTATCGTCTCATCCGAAAGACTAGGGTATATATATATATATAATATATATATATATATATATATATATATATATATATATATATATATATATAAAGTTAGATTACAGACAGATGAATAATTATTTGATTTGATT
The DNA here is from genome assembly GCA_028751875.1 of Rapana venosa. NCBI lineage: Eukaryota > Metazoa > Mollusca > Gastropoda > Neogastropoda > Muricidae > Rapana > Rapana venosa. Next base: position 13,902,825 of record CM054165.1, read on the forward strand.
TTTTTTTTTTTTACTGCAGGGCCCGCCCCACAGTCTATTTCCAGTGAGCCAGGCCAAGCCTTAGTGTTGTCAGTCCATCAATAGCCAAACACACCTAACACAGGTCTGATGCCACCCCCTCCCCCCCGCCCCCCGCCCCCAACCCCCGCCCCCAACCCCCTCTATATATATATTTTAGCCAGCCATTCAGTTGTCCACTTACTCTACTGACATCTAAAACTTCTCTTGATGGACTATGGGAGACAACTGTACGGATGTACCGTGTATTTCTTGAATTATCGTACCCTCCCTCCCTTTTTTATATTTGCGTGGCGGGGGGGGTGGGGGGGGGGATCTCCCCCCCTCACTCCGCTCCTTCACCTCCTCCCCCCACGCCCCTAAAAAAAAAAAATTGTGTGGCGGGAAAATGTCAACACCCGTCGAACCAAGTAACGGCCCCTACAACGTCTAATGTAGGTAGAAAAGTCAAATTTAAAAAAAAAAGAAGAAAACGATCTCTTTTTATGTTGGAGCTTTAAGTCTTTCTAATAATAATAATAATAATAATAATAATAATAATAATAATAATGATGATGATGATGATGATAATATAATAATAGTAATAATAATAATAATAATAATAATGATGATGATGATGATGATGATGATGATGATGATAATAATAATGGTAATAATAATAATAATAATAATAATAATAAAGACTTAAAAAACTCCAACATAAAGGAGATAATAGGAAGGCAGGTCACGGCTACCTTGATGGTAGGTCCAAACGGTCGCATACGCCAAAAATTAATCTCACCATTGGTGAACAAACCAAAACAAAAACACAAAACAATACAAAACAAAACAAAAGGATAAGGGGACAGCTCCTCTGGGGTTTTTGGATGTTTATTTTGTCCTTCCTCGCTTAGAGCACCAAAAGGTCGACATTGGTGAGAGTTTTCGTTAAGTGACCGTTTTTACCCACCATGAAGGTAGCTGCATTTCGACTTCGGGAATGGTGTTTCAAACACGACACCTATGTGCCTACAATTCAAAAAAAAAAATCCTGCGTTAATACCGTACCGGTACGGAATGGCCTACTCTTTGGAAAAGCGGAACGGGTTTGTAACATAATGATATTGAAAGTTTGTTCTGCATGCGCCTGCTCACAATGGTCTATAGTCTCATCCGAAGGACTTTTGGTCGGAGTGGAGTCTGCGCTGGGGTAAAAATCAGGGTAAAATTCCCTAAAACTCCAGGGTAAAATTCCCTAAAACTCCAGGGTAACATTACCTAAAACTCCAGGGTAAAATTCGCTAAAACTCCAGAGCAAAATTCCCTAATACTCCAGGGCGAAATTCCCTTTAACTCCAGAGAAAAATTCCCTAAAAGTCCGGGGCAAAATTCCCTAAAACTCCGGGGTAACATTCCCTTAAAATCCAGGGTGAAATTCCCTAAAACTCCAAGGTAAAATTCCTAAAATTCCCTTAAACTCCAGGGTAAAATTCCCTAAAATTGCAGGGTAAAATTCCAAAATTCCCTAAAACTCCAGGGTAAAATTCCCTAAAATTGCAGGGTAAAATTCCAAAATTCCCTTAAACTCCAGGGTAAAATTCCTTAAAACTCCAGGGCAAAACTGATTATCTTCTGTCCCTGCCTTTAATGACCGAAATTCCCATCGTCCTGCCGAAGTGTCTAACCTGTGTGTGTGTGTGTGTGTGTGTGTGTGTGTGTGTGTGTGTGTGTGTGTGTGTGTGTGTGTGAATGTTGTTAAAACTGTTAATTATTGTTGGTTGTATGTGTAGGAGTGGGTCGAATGCAATTGCTGTGATTTGTTGTTGTTGTTTTTTTTTTACAAGATATAGCGCTATATAAATTTCATTTATTTGTGTATATATTTATTAATTATTATTATTGTTGTTGTTGTTATTGTTATAATAATAATAATTCTTCTTCTTCTTATTTTTTATTAATATTATTACTATTATTATCATTATTATCATTATTATTATTATTATTAATGGTGATCCGGCCTGTCATGTCCACTGTTTCCTGTTTTGGGTTGGGCTGTTTTTTGTTTTGTTTGTTTTTTAGTCTGCAGATTGGCTCATAACGCAGATGCCCATAACACAGATGAACATAACGCGGATACGCATATCGCAGATGCTCATATCGCAGATGCTCTTAACGCAGATGCTCATATCGCAGATGCTCTTAACGCAGATGCTCATATCGCAGATGCTCTTAACGCAGATGCTCATATCGCAGATGCTCTTAACGCAGATGCTCATAACACAGATGAACATAACGCGGATACTCTTAACGCAGATGCTCATATCGCAGATGCTCTTAACGCAGATGCTCATATCGCAGATGCTCTT
>CM054165.1:13915187-13920187 GCA_028751875.1 Rapana venosa
CGCCCATCTCCTCTCCCTCGCTTTTTTACCTTCCCTGACCCTGAAGAGGGCAGGTATCCATTGACAGCTGGGTGAACTGGGGGACTGTACTGAAACCAAGGCGCGCAAACAGGTCCCCCATCCAAGTGGTAACCACGCTGGATGCTGCTTAACCTTAGCTTGGGGGGAAAGCCTTGCACGCCTCGACAATTTTCTATCTTTTAAAATCTGACAGCACTTTTGGCACAGTAGTCTAGACGTAACACACCTGCCTAGAAAGAGAGTAGTGCCGGTTCAAACCCCGTTTAACCTTTTCTCTACGGGGTAACCCGCAATAGGGCAAGCAACCATCTACTATAGCCCTTCCCTCCGTATCAGCCACTACTGGGTTACCGTAGCATCCTAATGTGCACAGTGCACGTGTGCTGGGAAAGACAGGCTCTCTCCCTTAACGTAAGGATAGTGTTAATCCCCAAGTTTTTCCCACTCCCATTAGACCTTGAGTGGCGGGTCTGAGTCTAAGTCTTTTCGGGTTCCACAGTGCAGCGCACATTCAGTGCACATAAACAGAACAAGAACGCATGACGACAGGGGAGTTGTCCCTGGCAAAAATCTGTAGTAGCAAAGAGTCCCTCTGATAGGGAAACAAAGACAGATGCAGAAAGGAATATATATATATATATATATATATATATATATATATAAAAATATATATATATATATATATATATATATATATATATATATATTCTCTCTGTCTCTGTCTGTCTGTCTCTCTCTCCAGACAAATAGATGGACAGATAGGTAGACAGATAGATAGATAGATAGATAGATAGATAGATAGACAGAGAGATAGACAGAGAGACAGATAGGTAGACAGATGGATAGACAGACAGATAGGTAGATAGATAGGTAGACAGATAGGTAGACAGATAGATAGACAGATAGACATAGATAGATAGACAGATATATATATATATATAGACATACATATATATAGATAGACATATATATAGACAGACAGACAGATAGATAGATAGTTAGACAGATAGATAGATAGATAGATAGGTAGATAGACAGACCCAATGGAGAGCATCCCACAATAATTTCAGGCAGATAAACTTGGTGTGACTGAAAGTGGTACACATTACCGTACCATACAATTATGTAATGGCATCTCGGCTCATTCTCTCATCCGAAAGACTAGCTAGATAAGATATATTTCCATCATGATTATAGATAAGTCCGGATGAGAGTAAAAACCGATGTCCCGTGTGCGAATACAAGCAGAACACCTTGTGTACATGTAGAAACCCACTCTGCCTTTTGGAAGAGTAGGCCATTCATGCCAATAAGAACAAAGGACAATAATAAAAAATGCATTCTAACTGGGGTCGCTTTTAGACGTCATCCTCAAAGTCGGAATGTGGCTACCTTAATGGAGGGCCAAAACCCCCTGTTGCATACTGAAAAATGTCACCTTTGGTGAACTTCGGAGCTCTGGTTGAGGAACGACAAAAAAAAGGATGCCAGAAAAGCCCTTCTATTGGCGGGGTGAGGATGGAATCCACTACCCCTCGTTTTCTTCATAGGAGTGTTAACACTACGCCACCGAGTGACACAGGCGCAGAGCACAGAAAAAGAGCTGTATTTATGAACAGAAGCCCTCTTTCACTGACCCTCTGCATAACTATTTGATGTTATCTGCTGCGATCTTGTTTAGTAGGTAAGTCTTTGTATGGCACCAGCTTTTGTGCAGATAGTAATGGGACCCGTAAATGCTTACCGCTAATGATGTGTGTATAGTCACGGGAACCTTGCAGCGTTTACTAGTATTACACCGGCTATGTACAAAGCAAGTGCTACAACTGTGCAAATACTGTTACTAGACGCACGAGTCTTTTCAACTATTTATGAGATGGAGGGGGCGGAATTGCCCAGTGGTTAACGTTTCAGATCGACGATCTGAAGGGCTTGGGTTTAAACCCACGCTGACTCATTCAGCTCCAAGGGAAATTCTCTCGAGTTTCGACTTCGCTGTCGTGAAACCTTTTTCCCCCATCCCAATGAGACTAGAAACAATGGAAACTCCGCACAACTCCACTGGTTCCATCGCCGCTGATGTGGATAACAGCTCCACGCAATGCCACCAGGGTTCGCCATCTCTGTCCTTGTCTCTTCTGAGTTCTACAATCTCCTGTAGCCCTCGCAGACTTCTGATCTCAGTGATGTTGGCGGTGTAGGATGTTGGCGGTGGTCTGCCTCTTTTTCCTTCTGCCCTCAACCTTACCTTGGAGAACTGTCGTCATCAGATTTGTCCGTGTCCTTCTGTTCGCATGACCGACGTATCTCAGTCTGCGCTTACCAGTTTCAGCCTTTACACTGGGAGGTCATCAAGAACGCCTTGATTTGTACTCCTGTCTGACCATTGGACTTTTAGAAGTTGCCCACAGAACCACATTTCGACGTAAGGGTATCTATCTATCTATCTATCTATCTATCTATCTATCTATCTATCTATCTATCTATCTATCTATCTATCTATCTATCTATCTATCTATCTATCTATCTATCTATCTATCTATCTATCTATCTAATCTATCTATCTATCTATCTATCTAATCTATCTATCTATTTATCTATCTATCTATCTATCTATCTATCTATCTAATCTATCTATCTATCTATCTATCTATCTATCTATCTATTTTCATGACTTTATAAGTTTGGGTTTTTTAAAATTGTTTTTTGTTGGGTTTGTTTTTCTCTCCCCCCCCCCCCCTTTTTTGAGGGGGTGGGTGGGTGGGTTGTTGGGTCTTTTTGTTGGGTTTTTGTGGTTTTTGTTGTGGGGTGGGGGGTGTTTTGGGGGTTTCTTTAATTTGCTTGTTTCTTTGTTTGTTTTGAAAGGGCTATTTCCCTTTGTTTCTACTGTGTGAGAGTATGAGTATTGGGTTATTATTAAGATGTACTCTACGAGTGGGAACTAGATGTAAAAAAGCACACGAGTGCTTATTCATTATCCTCGAAATAAAAGAATTGCCATTGTCTATCTATCTATCTATCTATCTATCTATCTATCTATCTATCTATCTATCTATCTATCTATCTATCTATCTATCTATCTATCTATCTATCTATCTATCTATCTATCTATCTATCTCTCTCTCTCTCTATCTATATATCTACCTATCTATCTATCTATCTGTCTGCCTGTCTCTATCTGTCTGTCTGTCTGTCTGTCTGTCTATCTCTCTCTTTCTCTCTCTCTCGCTCTCTCTCTCTCTCTCTCTCTCTCTCTCTACCTCCCTCTATATCTATCTATCTGTCTATCTATCTATCTATCTATCTATCTATCTATCTATCTATCTATCTATCTATCTATCTATCTATCTATCTATCTATCTATCTATCTATCTATCTATCTATCTCTATTTCTCTATCTATCTATCTCTATTTCTCTATCTATCTATCTTTCTATCTATCTATCTATCTATCTATCTATCTATCTATCTTTCGATCGATCGATCTATCTATCTATCTATCTATCTATCTATCTATCTATCTATCTATCTATCTATCTATCTCTCTCTATCTCTCTCTCTCTCTCTCTCTCTCTCTATATATATATATATATATATATATTCCAGTCTGCGCCTCCTGATCTCCAGTTCACTGGCACTCCTCTCTCTTCCTTCCATCCCACAAGTGAAAAAGAAATCATAACAATTCTGAAGGAAATGACTATAAAATCATGCGACCTTGATCCCATACCTGCTCCTGTTTTCTCACAATGCCTTCCACAACTTGTACATATTATCACTAAAATAGTAAACTCATCTCTTGTGTCAGGAAATTTTCCATCAGCTCTTAAAACAGCAATAGTCACACCTCTACTGAAAAAGCACGACCTCGATCCCAACATTCTGTAGAATTATAGGCCTGTCTCAAACTTACCCTTTGTCTCTAAAGTACTAGAAAAAGTCGTTCTCAAACAGCTCAACAGTCACCTTCATTCCAATGATCTCCTTCCCACTTTTCAATCTGCCTATCGCCCCAACCACAGCACCGAAACCACCCTAGTCCACACTTTAGATACACTTCTACTTGCTTCTGATGCAGGAAAAATCTCCCTCCTCACTCTTCTTGACTTATCTGCAGCCTTTGATACCATAGATCACTCAATTCTTCTTTCTCGCCTCCAAAATACGTTTGGTATTAACGGCACAGCCCTCACCTGGTTTAGTTCATACCTCACAGACAGGTTCCAGAAAGCTATTGTAAACAAAATTCAATCAAAACCTGTCAAAATGGAATGTGGAGTCCCGCAGGGATCAGTCCTGGGCCCTGTTCTCTTTACTCCCTACACTGCTCCACTCTCACATATAATAAACAACCACCATATTGATCATCATTTCTATGCCGATGATACTCAGCTTCAGTGCAGTGATACTGTTGAAAACTTGCCTTCCCTCCTGACAAATATGTCCTACTGCCTTCAAGACATTCAAAACTGGATGACCCAGAACAAGTTACAACTTAATGCCGATAAAACCGAAGCCATGCTTATAGGGACCCAACATAAACTTTCCTCTATCGCAAAAACTTCAATAGAATTCGGCAATACGTCAGTTCCTTTGTCCAACTCTGTGAAGTATTTAGGAGTAGTTCTTGACAACACACTCTCTATGAAAAAATTCATCACCCAGACCTGCCAGTCTTGCTACTATCAATTACAGCGCATAAGCGCGATTCGCAAGTATCTGTCCACTGATGCAACTTCCAAGCTTGTCACATCTCTCATTCTTTCACGTTTAGACTACTGTAATTCTCTGTTGGTTGGCCTACCAGCATTATCTATCCACTCTCTTCAACGCATACAAAACTCTGCAGCTCGACTGGTCCTAAGAAAGAAAAAATCTGACCACATCACTCCTCTTCTGCGATCTCTTCACTGGCTGCCTGTCTCACAAAGACTGGAGTATAAAATCAATACCCTCTGTTTCAAATGTCTCCACAAATCT
>CM054165.1:13925187-13927687 GCA_028751875.1 Rapana venosa
AGGAAAGAGAAGAGAAGGAAGAGAAAGAAAAAGGAAGGAATGAAGGAAGGAAGGAAGGAAAAAAGAAGGAAGGAAAAAAGGAAGGAAGGAGGAAGGAAGGAAGGAGAAAGGAAGGAAGGGAGGCAGGAAGGCAGGAAGGAAGGGATGAAGGAAGGAAGAAAGGAAGGGAGGGAGGGAGGCAGGAAGGAGCGAGAGAGAGGGGGCGTGCGGGTACAACTTTAGACAGGGACCCGGCAGGTTCTTTCTTTTCTAGGTGGGTAGGTTACTGATCGCTGATCCACTAAAGGACCCCCATAACTTCCTTTTGAGGATTTCGGCAGGTCTCTTGTCCAGAAGCCGCAGTGGCTTCTTAAGGCAGGCCAGGTGATGATAGGTCGGTTTTGCGAAGTACCAGTGCTGTCCAGTTGTACGCTTGGCCCAGACCAATAGCCTCGCCAGTTAATAATAATAATAATAATAATAATAATAATAATAATAATAATAAAAATGTATGGAATTTACATAGCGCTGAATCTTGTAAAGCAACAAATCAAAGCGCTCAGATGACTTTTCTTCTTCTTTTTTTATATCGAGGATAATGGAATAAGCAGTCATGTGCTTTTTTTTAACATCCAGTCCCCGTGTGTATGCGGTTTTGTAAATGTTGTCATCTGTTCCCACCGGCAAGCATGTGCCTACTCTTTCGAAAAGCGGAACAGGATTCAACGTGTGCGCAAGATGTTCTGCATGCGTTCGCACACGGGGACCTCGGTTTATAGTCTCATCCGAAGGACTTTTATTGAGGTCAGCTAGTTGCCAAGGCCTTCACTTAAACGTCGTTAAACAACGTTGTAGAAATGTTGTGTCGAGATTGCCTTCAGCTATAACAAGCTCTTAACATAACAACCTGCACTCTCCTTTGTTAAATGATTTTTTTAAAAATCCTCTAAAGTCGGAGTATGGCTGCCTCTACGGCGAGGTACTTACAAATCAAGTCATACACGCAAACTTCTCATTCAGTGTGGGCAAATTTTAACCGCGCAGTGATTCCCAGGTGGGATGATGAGTGAGTCAGAGTGCACATTCTGGGTGACTCCCAGAGTGTTAAGCTGGGGAACGCACAACAACAACAATGTGTATGCTTGTTATGTTCCCAGGACCAACATTTCTTGCTCTTCTGTTGTGCACCTGTCTCAGCTCCAACCTTTTTTCGTGGTTGAATACTTCCAAGGTTTACCATCGTCCGAACAAACACTCAAAAGATGGAATGGCGGGTAGCAAGTCCCATAACAAAATAGAATCAATCGTCTTCTTCCAAATGAAATGGAATAAAAAGACATTTTCTGCTGAAAAAAACCTTAAGAATGACTTCGTTAATGTTGGAGGGTTTTTTGTTTTCTTCTTCTTCTGTTATATCCGTTGCTTGGATGGGTTGGGTTGGTTGGTTGGCTGGTTGGTTGGTTGAATGGTTGGCTGGCTGGTTGGTTGGTTGAATGGTTGGCTGGCTGGTTGGTTGGTTGGTTGGTTGAATGGTTGGCTGGCTGGTTGGTTGGGTGGTTGGTTGAATGGTTGGTTGGCTGGTTGGTTGGTTGGTGGCTGGTTGGTTGGTGGTTAGTTGGTTGGTTGGTTGAAGGGCTGGTTGGCTGGTTGGCTGGTTGGTTTGTTGGCTGGCTGGTTGGTTCATTTCGTAAGAGTAGGCCATTGTGTGCCGGTGGGAACAGATGACAGAAGTTACAAAACCGCATACACACGGGGACTAAATGTAAAAAAGCACATACGTACTTATTCCATTATCCTCGGTATAAAAGAATAAATAAATAAATTTACTTCTTTGTTTCTGTTTGTTCCTGCAGTTTTGATTAAAGTAAAGGTAAAGGTGTCCCATAACCTATAATCGTCGTAGGGCAGTGATGCATCAGAGACCTCAACTTCTCCAGAGTCTAGCATATTGAGGGCGGCGCCCATCTCCTCTCCCTCGCTGCTTTACCTTTCCTGACCCTAAGGAGGGCAGGTGCCCATTTACAGCTGGGTGACCTGGGGGAACTGTACTGAAGCCAAGGCAGCGCAAACGGTCACCCATCCAAGTGGTAACCACGCTCGATGCTGCTTAACTTGGCTGGGGGAAGGCGAGTGCTCTGACCACTGAGCTATCCCGCCCACTCACACGTGAGAGCTGTTGGTTTTATGTGAAAGAGAACAAAGGAAGTAGCTTGAAGTGTTTGATCCTGGTGCTAGAATCCATTTTCTAAGCATAAGATGATAGCGAACGTGAAAGACAGGGGAAATGGGCAATTACAAATCGATATCCGTGACGTCTGATTTACCAGATCAAAAGGACCGACCGGGAGGACAAAACATGTCATTGCTTACCGTCTTTTCTTCACACACACACACACCACACACACACACACACACACACAACACACACACACACAAAACACACACACACACACACAACACACACACACACACACACACACACAAAACACACACCCACACAAAACATACCCACACACACAAA
>CM054165.1:13932687-13940187 GCA_028751875.1 Rapana venosa
AAGAGACGGAGTGAGGAAAAAAGGAAAAGAAAAGAAGGGAGAGAGCGAGAAAGAGAGAGAGCGAAAAGAGAGAGAGAGAGAGAGAGAGAGAGAGAGAGAGAGAGAGCGAAGTGAGGGAAAAAGAGAGAGAGAGAGAAGAGGAAGAGAGATAGAGAGAGAGGAGAGAGGAAAAGAGAGAGAGAGAGAGAGAGCGAGAAAGGGGAAAAGAGAGAGAGAGCGAGAGTGAGGAAAAGGAGAGAGAGAGAAAAGGGGAGAGAGAGAGAGAGAGAAGAGAGAAGAGAGAGAGAGAGAAGAGAAGAGAGAGAAAAAAGAGAGAGAGAGAGCGAGAAAGAGAGAGAGCGAGAGAGAGAAAGAGAGAGAGCGAGAGAGAGAAAGAGAGAGAGCGAGAGAGAGAAGAGAGAGAGCGAGAAAGAGAAAGAGAGAGAGAGAGAGAGAGAGAGAGAGAAAAGAAGAGAGAAGAGGAAAAACACCTGTTACCTCTTCATTATAGACAGCCACGGAAAGCTCAGGGTATATAAATTGACCAGTGCATTGTGGCAGGCTCTTCCCATATCCTACCTAAGCAGAGCGCTAGAGAAGATTGATGTGATCAACGCATATGTCACAACGAGACAGCGTAGGGCGAGGCTGTCCAAAGCGGTCTTCATCTCTCTAGTCTGGTCTTCCGCCACCTGGATAAAGGGCGCGTCTTTGAGTTGGTGGTGATTCGTGCCCATGGTACCTTGGAGGGTGCTGGTTTGTATCATTTTGATGGTGATGGTGGTGGTGGTGGTGGTGGTGGTGGTAGATTTAGCGATACGGGTTCAAGGTCGTAGGGTGGTGAATGTAGTCTAGATTTGTGTACATCATTGTCATGACAAATACTTCTTCAAACAGTTCCATTTTAAAGATGTCGTGGAACAATTGTGAAAAGACCAGCGACAACAAAAATCGTAGTTGAATTAAAATGGTAACCATTGTTGAAGGGTTGATTTAAAAGAAAGAAAAGACAAGAAGATAATGATAGTCTTTTAGCACCAGTGTCACATCTCGTCAAGTGTACACGAGTTTGCCGAGCTCCCTGTTTCATGAAGAAATGTTATTGTGAAAACATCGATGTGGTATTTGTGACAACAAATCAAAGTGGCTTTTATAAAACAATTATATAAAAGATAAACTACAAATTGTTTTTTTTAAAGAATATTACAACGTTAGCCAGGTCCCCCAAATGTGAACATGTTTGTATTAAATACTAACATAGACTTTCCTTTAAAACTGAAGCAACCACTCCCCCCCCCCCCCCCCTCCCACCAATCTGAACAGCATAATTGATTTAGAAAAATCATTAGAAACTATTCATGCACACCTGAATCATTCATCTAAACTATGTGGCAGGTAGACTGTTTCAGGGATTATAAGTTTTTAAAAAAGTTATCAAGGAAAATAAAGTTAGACTGAAGCAGCTATATGTTCTTTAATATTCAGAACAGCTGCTAAGTTAAACCAAGATAATCGAACCCAAAAAGCGGCTGAAATATGACTGAAGTTATATGATATTTTATCTTTAGATAGAGGGAGAGAAAAGGGGGAGGGGGGGGGGGAAGAGGAGAGGAGAAAGCGAAACCAAAGCTTCGTAAGACAAACAAGTACACGAATACTGCTTAGCTCTCCTGTTGTTCAGTAACTCAGTTCATGAACCTCATCACAGAAGGACCACAGATCCTTCTCAGTCATTTTGCTTTCTTTGATTAGTTCTTTCTTTCTCTGTGTGCAGATTTTAGAGCCGACACTAGACATACAGAACTAAAAATAAAACCGCACTGATTATAAAACTACAGGCAAGTATTTTTTTTCCTTGAAAGGGCCTCACACCACCCCCCCCCCCCAAAAAAAAAAAAAAAATCACTACGTCACAATATAAGGGAGACAAATCACCACCACCACCACCACCACCATCACCACCACCATCAACAGCCACGACATCAGTTGCAAGGATCAGGTACAAACCAGAACATCTAACCCACCACACACTGATAAATCACTGTAGCTGCCGAAACACAAACAGGAAAGCGGGAGGGACAGAAATCGACAATGACGTTGGCCATGGGTCACTGGTCATTGCTGTTGGTGTTGCTGACCGGGCAGCTAGTCTATTGCCGATATCGACCCGATACTGACCAGCTGGACGAAAGCCTACACGGACACCGAAAAGGTAAGACATTTGGATGGGAGACTCGTTGCACGTGTATATCGCACGTGAGTGAGTGTCTCTTCTGGCACGTAGCTATTGATGTGAAAGTAAAGGGAGGGGTGGGGGGTGGTGGGGTGAGAGAGGTGATGATGATGATGATGATGATGATGATGATGAGAGTGATGAACATGAGGACGATGATGATGATGATGATGATGATGATGTTGATGATGATGATCACGACGACGCCCACGACGAAGATGATGATGATGATAATGGTGGTTAAAAAAACACATTTTCAAGGGCTACAGATAAACATTCAAATTCATTCTTTGATTCATCCAGCTCTGGCCCTGAATCAAAACTGCAATAATAAAGATTCAAGACATGCTTTAAAGAAAAACAAACAAACAACAAGGAACATTCTTCCAATATGGTTAGACATTCAGTAGGACGAGAGAGAACAAGAAGAGTGGAAGAAAAAGTCAGAGAGAGAACAGGGGGTGAGGAGGGGGGGGGAAACGACACAGAAGAGAGAAGAGAGAGAGAGAGAAAAAGAAGAGGGGAAGAGAGAGAGAGAGAGAGAGAGAGAGAGCGCTAAAAGCGAGAGAGAGGGGGAGAGAGAGAGAGAGAGAGAGAGAGAGAGAGAGAGAGAGAGAAGAGAGAGAGCTGATAGTTTTGTTTATAGCTCTGGGTTACTTGTCACACCATTCTTTTGGTTTTATATACCCCCCCCCCCCCCCCCCCCCGCCCCTGGTTTTTACTGTGTACTAATTTCAAGTCAGTTCTGCATGCTATAAATTCTTCAGATTACAAAAACCCAACTAAGCTTTGATTTGGTATAATTTTAAATATTCTGTGAAACAGAAATACAATGATTCTCCATGGAAAACATTCGAATTGTTTGTTTTCTTAAAATCTAAAAATGGTCTCTGAAACTTTCATTAACCAGGAGAATGTATATGCCGAAAGGGAAACTGGAGAATGTTCTCACATGCATTTAAAAAAAAAAAGAAAGAAACCATGTTCGCAGGATATCGTAATGGGCCCAGAAGTGATCCTTGGGCTACTCCATTTTTTTGTAGTGTTCTAAGGAGACGTCCCTGCGTAAAGCACCATTTACTTGTCACTCAATGCACACAATAATTTTTACAGCTCGGATACTGAAATGGTCTATACACTTGAGAGGCGAAGACCTCTTAAAAATAACAATAGAATTTGTTGTATTGCGCTATATCTTGCAAAGACAAATCAAAGCGCTTCCGCTCAACTCATTTTTACACAGTCATGCAACCAATAACAATTGATAGCCCCAACAAATCCAAATGCGCTCGCACGCACACACCACACCACACGCACACACACACACACACACACGCATGCACGCACGCACACACACACACACACACACACACACACACAGGTTTTCACTTTGGCAGGGTGACTGGGATTTCAGCTGTTGAAGGCAGGGTCACTTATGAGATGAAACAGAGAGGGAAATTTTACGTTTGAAATAAATGTCTTGAGGTCGGATTTAAAAAGTCACAAGAAGGCTTTTGGCGAAGAGAGAGGTAGTTCCTTCCAGATCGATGGACCAGAAATAGAGAAAGAGCGACGGCCGATGATGGACTGGCTGATTTTAGGTATTCGAAAGCACAAGGTATCTGCAGCAGAGTGGAGGGAACAAGAAGCAGTTTACAAGTGAAAGCATTTACAGAAGTAGGAGGGTGATGTTTTGTGGAGGCATTTGTAACAGAGGGTACTGATGTTATAGTTTACTCTCTGTGGCACAGGCAGCCAGTGGAGAGATCGCAAGAGAGGGGTAATGTGCCCATATTGTTTCTTTTTTGTATACGATGAAGGGAGTGGATAGATGATGCTGGCATACCAGACAAAAGAGAATTACAATAGTCTAGTCGTGAGAGAATGAGAGACGTTGAATGTTGCATCAGTGGACAGGTCCAACGTCTCTCATTCCCTCACGTCTTGACTATTGTAATTGCACTTATACGCCGCAATTGATTGTAGCACTACTGGCAGGTCTGGGTGATGAATTTTTACATAGAGAGTGTGTTGTCAATAATGGCCCCTAGATACTTCACAGCAGTGGATAGAGGGACTGATGCATTGCCGAAATCTATTGAAGCTGTTGTAATGGAAGAGAGATTGTGTTTGGTCCCTACAAGCATGGCTTCGGTTTTATCTGCATTAAGCTGTAACTTGTTCTGAATTATCCCGTTTTGGATATCTTGAAAGCAGTAAGCCAAATTTGTCAAGAGAGAAGGCAGATTTTCAGGAGTGTCACTGCTTAGAATCTGAGAGTCATCTGCATAAAAAGATGGTTGATCTGATGACGGTTTATTATATGTGACAGTGGAGCTGTGTAGGGAGTGAAAAGAACAGGGCCCAGAACTGATCCCTGCGGAACTCCACATTCCAGTCTGGCAGGTATTGATTGAACCTCGTTTACTGCGACTGTCTGGCATTAGACGGTAAGGTATGAACTAAACCAGGTGAGGGCTGCACCAGTAACAGCAACAGTTTGTTTTTGAGGACGGAAGAGAAGAACTGAGTGGTCAACAGTTTCGAAGGCTGCAGATAAGTCGAGTAGAGCGAGTAGTGCATGCTAGGTACGTCAACGTTTGGGTCTTACAGAGTTTGAAGGACTTTTTTTTTCCACAAAGTTAGATACATCTTATCATTGCAACTATGAAAATGATACCTGGTTTACAGAAATGTTTATTCAGTAAAAAAAAACCCACGGGTATTATATACGTACACACTGTGAGCAACAACAGCAAGCCAACGGCTTCTAGCCTGCTCCAAAGGCAAGGCCTCACACAGTTTGTTTGGCAGCTGTAACTGCAGTTCTATCAGCACACACTATTAACACACAGCTTGTAACGGACGTTTCCACAAGATGTGAACGCTTATGCAACCCACCTAGCCTCTGACGTGACATAAATGCTATTCCTCGATGCAGACTTGATCTTCTGCACACGTACATCCTCACGCAGGCATGATGTAAGCACTGGCAGGTAGGATGGCAGTCGATCAGAGACACGATAAATCTCCCAAGTGCTGGTCAGACTCAATCTTCGGACTTAATGACTCTTAGGAGAAAGACGTCACGGAGTTTACTCACTGGGCCTGTGTGAATGACCTAATGATAGTGCTTCACGGACAGACGACATGAATTCTACCACAGTGACAGCTGCGTCTGGACAGACTGGACATGAGGAGCTGAGATGAGATGAGATGAGAGAGAGAGAGAGAGAGAGAGAGAGAGGGGAGAGAAAAGAGAGAGAGAGAGAGAGGAAGAGGAGAGAGAGAGAGAGAGAGAGAGTGACCCAAGAGAGAGAGAGGAGAGAGAGAGTGACACGAGAGAGAGAGAGAGACAGAGAGAGAGAGGAGGAGAGAGAGGTGACAGAGGGAGATAGAGAGAGAGAGGAGAGAGAGGAGATGACAGAGAGAGAGGAGAGAGAGAGTAGAGAGAGAAGGAGAGAGAGCGAAGGAGATGAGAGAGGAGAGAGAGAGAGAGTGACACAGAGAGAGAGAAAAGAGAGAGAGAGAGAGAGAGGAGGAGATAGTGAGAGAGAGAGAGAGAGAGAGAGAAGGGAGAGAGAGAGATGAAAAAGAGAGAGAGAGAGAGAGAGAGAGACTGTGCATGTTGCGTGAGCGTGCATAATACCATATTTTGAGAGTGATGACAGGTGAGTGAGTGAGTGACTGAGTGTGTGTGTGTGTGTGTGTGTGTGTGTGTGTGTGTGTGTGTGTGTGTGTGTGTTCTTATAAAATGTTGTTGATGTTGTGAATCATTTGTTTTAATGTTGTTATTGATTATCATCATGATGACGATAATGACGACAACGACGACGATGATGATGAAGGTAATGGTGATGATGATAATGATGGTGGTGATGATGATGAAGATGGTGATGGTGATGAAGAAGAAGATGATGATGAATAGGAAGAAGAAGAAGAAGAAGAAGATGATGATGATGTTGTGGATGTTGATAATGATGGTGATGATGATGGTGATTATCATGTGGACGAAGTTAAGATGCTGTTGTTGTTGTTGATTCAATTTGTTATATATTAAGTTGTCCTGAAATAATTCCAGTGATTTCTTTTGCTAGAATCTCCCATACCCATTCTTCTAAAAGTAATCTGTGCAAAACAAAAAAAGTTCTTTGGTATAATTTTAATGGGTTCCTTTTTTCTGTGTAAGTTTTTATTTTGTGCTTTTTTCCCTATAATCTTATCTCAATTCTCTCTCTCTCTCTCTCTCTCTCATCTCTCTCTCTCTCTCTCTCTCTCCTCTCTCTCGTTCTCTCTCGTTCTCTCTCTCTCTCTCTCTCTCTTCTCTCTCTCTCTCTCTCTCTCTCTCTCTCTCTCTCTCTCTCTCTCTCTCTCTCATTCTGTGTGTCCGTTTACTTAAAAAAACCCAATTCTTTTATATCGTGTGTTGTGTGTTGTGTGTGTGGTGTGTGTGTGTGTGTGTGTGTGTGTGTGTGTGTGTGTGTGTGTGGCGCGCGCGCGCGCGCGTGATATTTTGACTTGGAGCTATTTTGGAACGTGTAGACAAATATTCATCATATATCAGTGTTGTAAATTGGTGGATCGGTGGTCTAGAGGTAACGCGCCTGTCTAGAATGCGAAAAGTCCGGGTCGGGTGTGTGCGCGGTTCGTACCCCGTTTGGGCCCGAAATTTTTCCCCATCCATTAGACCATGAGGGGTGGTCTGGGCGCTAGTCTTTCGGATGAGACGATAAACCGAGGTCCCGTGTGTTACACACAATTTTTCAGCGCACGTAAAAGAACCCACGGCAACAAGGGAGTTGTCCCTGGCAAAATTCTTAGAAAAAAGCCACTCTGATAGGGAAACAAATACAGTTGCAGACCAAAAAAAAAAAAAAAAGAAAAAAAAAGGGTGGCGCTGCTCTTGTGGCGACGCGCTCTCCCCGGGGAGAGCAGCCCGAATTTCAAGCAGAGAAATCTCGTGACTTAAAGTGGTATAAAATAAAATAAAATAAATTGTCCTGCATGTGATGATTAAAGCATTTTGGACTTCACTGGACTTCTTGACTTTTTCAGGCTTAATCTGCCTCTTGCGATCATTACACTGAGTTTTTGGAATACTATTTGGGAAGATCTATAGATTCGGCATCGCAGGCGTTTTTGTTGTTCGTTCGTATATGAAGTTCCTCTTATTCTGGTAAGTAGATATCTAATAATATTAACTCATATTTTCCCCCTTTAATTTGCCGATAATGGAATAAAATTAATACTCGTGTGCTTTTTTTAAAAAACATATTTTCTTACACTGT
>CM054165.1:13950187-13957687 GCA_028751875.1 Rapana venosa
GTGTAGGTACATAGGCGTGCACATGTTTCTCTGATTCAATTCTGTATGAAGTTGTGATTGTGAAATCGCTGTTCTTTTTCATTGATACCCCTTTTGATGTATTGTAACCTAAGGCCGATGTACAAATAAATTATTCCAGAGTTCAGAGTTCAGAGTTCAGAGTTCTCTCTCTCTCTCTCTCTCTCTCTCTCTCTCTCTCTCTCTCTCTCTTCTCTCTCTCTCTCTCTCTCTCTCTCTCTCTCTCTCTCTCTCTCTTTCGTGTTTAACATTAGGTTTTTGTTGAAGTGATTGAAAGGGGTGTGTGTATGTGTATGTGTATGTGTATGTGTGTGTGTGTGTGTGTGCGTGCGTGCGTGCGTGCGCGCGCGCGTGTGTGTGTGTGTGTGTGTGTGTGTGTGTTAGTTATTGCACTGACAAAGCAAGTAATGCTGAAAAGCTACATATTAAGTCTTTGCTGGTGTTAACTTGTTAAGCGACTCAGATTTCACTGTAATGGATGTTAACCTATAGCATAAACAATGATGTCGAAAGTGATGAAGATAATGATGATGTTTGTCTGGATTGTAATCACCGATAGTGACAGTGCCGACGCTCTTAGTCATGACTGTGTTGAGGATGATGATGATAACGATAATGCCCTTAGGGGTATGGTTTGTATTTGAACATGTTGCATTTCTAGGCAATTGACTGAAGTTTTTTCGCTTACTTGTTACCACTCCACTTTGTCCATTTCACTTGTATTGTGGCCCAAGGCCGAAGCACAATTACAATGTTCAGAGTTCTCTCTGTCTGTCTGTCTGTCTCTCGTCCATGAGTTCACGAGCGCAACGTTCTAACCACCAGGCTATCTTGTCTCCCTAGATGCAAGGAAGCTTGATAAGAATGACTACTAAAGACTACTACTAGTAGGCATAATCTCAAATCATTATTCTTACGTATTAAAGGTCTTATATTAACTGTAGACTTAATTTTCCCCCGTGGGTTTGCCGGGGGCTGGGCGGGGGGGGGGGGGGGGGGGCTTTCAGTAAAAAAAGCATCCCCACATTCTGGAAATTCTGTGCTAGAGATGTTCTCTTTTCTATCCCTCTCTTTGTTTCTGCCTTGTTCCTTTTCTTCCTGTCACCTCCTCCTCCTTGTCTATTTTCTACTTTCTTGGTCCATTCTCCTGCCTTTTTCCCCTCAGAAAGACTTAAAAAAAAATAACGATTTTCTCCTATGCCGAAGTCGGGTGCGCTGGGCCTGACTTGTCAGGCGCTTAACGGCAGCGTGTCGTATTTTTGCTCATATAACCGACAACAGTAGTTGCTGACTAAGCGTTCGAAGAAGAAGAAGAGGAAAAAGAAGAAGAAGAAGAAGAAGAAGAAGAAGAAGAAGTAGTTAATTTATGAATGCATTCTGTCTGTCTACCTGTCTTTCTGTCTGTCTGTCAGGCTGTCTGGTTCTGTGTCAAATTGTCTGGCCATTAATTTGTCTGTTTCCAGAGGCACGTTTCAGCCGTGCTGTGTTCACCAATGACGTAGACGAGCACTTTGATCATCTACGTCACAAACGTCAGGCTGGAGGTGAGCAGCGTAAATGTAACGTCAGATTTCAGTCTTTTAATTGTTGGTTGTTTTTTTAAAACACTTAACATTTCTATTCAGTTTTATTGTAGTGTACATTGTTTTATATACTGAAATACGATTTTTTTTATAGAAGGAAAAAACACACACTGAAAAAACAATCACAGAAAAGAAGAAAGAAAGCTAAAGAAGCATTATGAAAATGTAAATAAAATAAAACCCAAACACACACACATAGCTTAGTCCTTATCAATGTAATCATATTCTGTTTTTGTCTGTCTGTCTCCATCTCTGTCCGTCCGTCCGTCCGTGTGTCTGTCTGCCTGTCTGTGTGTCTGTCTCTCTCCACGTACATACACACACATACACACGCGTACATAGGTACACACACATACACGCACGCACACACACACACACACGCGCGCGCGGCGCGCGCGCACACACACACACACACACACACGTACGCATCTACTACTACTACTACTACTACGACGACGACGACGACGACGACGACGACTACGACTACTACTACTACTACTACCACCACCACCACTACCACTACCACTACTACTACTACTACTACTACCTCTGCTGCTGCTTCTGCTGCTGCTGCTGCTGCTGCTACTGCTGCTACCACCACTACTACGTCTGCTGCTGCTGCTGCTGCTATTGATTTTACTTCAGCTTGGACTAACTACTCTATTCTTATTTTCTGCTTTGCAGATAAATGTGCCAGTATGCCGTGTCGCAATGGTGCGACATGTGAAATGTCGGAGAACGGGAAACTATTTGTCTGTATCTGTCCTCCGATGTACTATGGAAGGACATGTGATAGACCTGGTCAGTATAACTCGTACATTTGGAGGTTGGGTTTGCTTTTTAATCGTGTATTTGGTTGTTTGTTTGTTTGATTTTGGGCGACTCATCTTTGGGAATGGGATAGCTCAGTGGTCAGAGCACTCGCTCTCCCCCAGCTAAGGTTAAGCAGCGTTGAGCGTGGTTACCTCCTGGATAGGCGACTCCACTGTGCGTGTGCCTTGGCTTCAGTATAGTTCCCCATTTCACCCAGCTGTAAATGGGTAGACGGGGAAGGTAAAGCAGAGGGGGAGAGGAGATGGGCGCTGTACGCCCTCAATATGCTGGCGCTTGTAGAAGCTGAGGTTTCTGACACTGATCCTCAATGACTGCATAGGTTATGGCAACACCTTGACCTCTACCTTTTTTTTACCATCTTCTTTGACGTTTCCGTCTTGCTGTTCCTGCGCCGTTTGTTTCGATCTCTCCGCCCCCCCCCCCCCCAAAAGTTGTCTTGCTTTTGTGTTTTTGCAGACAGGTGTTTGTCAAACCCCTGTGAGAATGGAGGTAGCTGCACTTCGTCTAATGAGGGCAAGAAGTTCAAATGCACCTGCCCACCCTTGTATTATGGGACAAAGTGTGAACGAGCAGGTAGTTTGCAATAGCGGTGGCTTGTCTGCTGCTGTCTGCCTGCTTGTTTGTCTGTCTACCCGTATGTCTTGTCTGTCTGCCTGCCTGTCTGTCACTGTCTATTATGTTTTTTTTCTCGATTTTTTGCTTTAATATTGATTTTCTTTTTGAGGTGGAGAAAACTAGTTATATTTTAAAAACAATATGAATAAACCAACAAAATAATAGCAACCCCAAACAAACAAAAACAAACAAACCTTTTATGTGTTGGAAATGTTTACATTGTAAAGACAGCATGGAATGATTAATCAAATAGATAATTGTGATTTCTTGAGAAGTAGATAATGCGTGCGCACGTGCGTGCATGTGTGTGTGTGTGTGTGTGCGCGCGCAAATGCATGCATGTACATGCATTTGTGTATGCGCGTACGCGCGTTTGTGTGTATACGTACGTGCGTGCGCGCGTGCGTGTATGTGTGTGTGTGTGTACGCTCGTGCGCATGTATGGTGTGTATGGTGTGGAAGGGGCTACACTATTTGGTTAGTTCGCTTTCTTGCTTTCTTGCTAGCCTTTTTATTTGTCAGAATTTTGCTTGTTTTTGCATTTTTTTCTGCGATTTAAAGTAGTGAGTGCTTTAGTCAATTATTTCTTTTTTAATTTGTTTTTGCAATAGCAAATGGTGCAAGTCTTGTCGCCTTTGTCTGTTGGTGATGAGCATGAATTCGGAGGTGTATAGACATGGGATTCAGTTTAGTCCATTCCACAAGGTCATAATGTATTTGCAAGAAAGTTAGGCTTATATGAACGATTGTGTTGTTTGTAAATAGTTTACATTTGGATTTGATATAGAGAGGAAAGTTATTTCTGTATAACTAAAAGAGAATGGGTCCTAGTATGAACCCATGTGGTACTCCTCAATTAATAGATTTTTTTAGTCTGGATGTGGATGAACTTATTGAGTCATACTGTTGTCTGTTTGTAAGGTAGGTCGATTATACAGGTCGTATGATACTCGACAACATTTGTCATTAATGTTTGATAGCCAACTGTCTACGAGACTTATTAGTAGTGTGTGACGCAAGTCCTTCATTTTCAATTTTGATTTTTTTTTAAATTTCCTTTTTGCAAAACGGTATGCTGTAAATATCTTCATCCACGACAAGCTTTTGAAAAAAAAATGTAACGCAAATATTTCGCATATATTATATTTACAACTTATATACACATAAGAACATGAAAACCATGAGACATTACACAATCAGCAAACCAGGAATACATATGAACAGACACTTCAAAGTAGACGATGACAAGCTTTTTTGTGTGTAAAACAAATAAACAAACAGACACACTCTCGGTCTCTTTAAAGACAAATTCTCCTACGTCGGGGTATGTCTGCTTGAATCTGGAAGGTATTGGAAAAGAATCCTACAGGCAAACTTCTCATCTGGTGTGCGTTCATGGTCTCGCAGTGATTCTCCGGTAAGATAAGTGAGGCAGAGCACATTCATTTGGGTGACTCCCAAGGATGGTATACTAGAGAACACACAATAACAGCAACACCAATATCATCACTTACGAACAACAACAACAAATATATATTCTAGATCAAGGTCAGGGAAGGTAAAGCAGCGAGGGAGAGGAGATGGGCGCCGCCCTCAAGATGCTGGCCCTAGAGAAGTGAGGTCTCTGACATCTTGCTCCCCAACGACCGCATAGGTTATGGAAACACCTTTACCTTTACCCTTTTTCATTAGGTAATAAAAGGTAAAGGTGTCCCATAACCTAAAAGGTCGTAGGGAAGCCAGGCATCAGAGACCTCAGCTTCTCTAGCAGCCAGCATATTGAGGGCGGCGCCCATCTCCTCTCACTCGCTGCTTTACCTCCCCCTTATCCTAAAAAGGCAGGTACCCATTTACTGCTGGGTGAACTGGGGGGAACTGTACTGAAGCCAAGGCGCGCAAACGGTCACCTATCTACTTTGGTAACGAAGCTCGATGCGGCTTAGCATTGGCTGGGGGAAAGCGAGTGCTCTGACCACTGAGCTATCCCGTCCGGTCACTAGGTAATGTTGAGATGTTGTTGTTGTGGATTGCAGACAAGTGTTTATCCAAACCCTGTGAGAATGGAGGCACGTGTACATCGTCACGCAAGGGCAGGAAGTTCACCTGTACTTGTCCCCCTTTGTATTATGGCACCCAATGTGAAAGGAAAGGTGTGTTGCCGGAAGGGAGGGTAGCCTCGAGTAGAGTAGAGCAGAGTAGAGTAGAGCAAAGGTAGAGCCTTGCAGTAGACGGGATGGAGTGAAGTAGAGAGGAGTAGAGAGGAGTAGGGGCAGCTCTGGAGAGTGAAGCAGACCGGCATGTGACTTTTGAGGTGTGGGGTGCAGTGCAGAGGTATGCTATGACCAGGGATGATCTTAGGGTGACCAGTGATGGCCGACAAGGGAGTGGAGCAGATTGTTTTGTAGAAGACGAGGAGGTGAGTAGAGTAGAGTGGAGTGGAGTAGAGTGGAGTGGAGTGGAGTGGAATAGAGTGGAGTGGAGTGGAGTAGATTGTTTTGTAAAAGACGAGGAGGTGAGTAGAGTGGTGTAGGGTGAAGTGGAGTGGAGTGGAGCGGAGTAGATTGTTTTGTAAAAGACGAGGAGGTGAGTAGAGTGAAGTGGAGTGGAGTGGAGCGGAGTAGATTGTTTTGTAAAAGACGAGGAGGTGAGTAGAGTGAAGTGGAGTAGAGTGGAGTGGAGTGGAGTGGAGTGGAGTAGAGTGGAGTGGAGTAGATTGTTTTGTAAAAGACGAGGAGGTGAGTAGAGTGGAGTAGAGTGAAGTGGAGTGGAGTGGAGTGGAGTAGATTGTTTTGTAAAAGACGAGGAGATGAATAGAGTGGAGTGGAGTGGAGTGGAGTAGATTGTTTTGTAAAAGACGAGGAGGTGAGTAGAGTGGTGTAGGGTGAAGTGGAGTGGAGCGGAGCGGAATAGATTGTTTTGTAAAAGACGAGGAGGTGAGTACAGTGGAGTGGAGTGGAGTGGAGTGGAGTAGATTGTTTTGTAAAAGACGAGGAGGTGAGTAGAGTGGAGTGGAGTGGAGTGGAGTAGATTGTTTTGTAAAAGACGAGGAGGTGAGTAAAGTGGAGTGGAGTGGAGTGGAGTAGATTGTTTTGTAAAAGACGAGGAGGTGAGTAGAGTGGAGTGGAGTGAAGTGGAGTGGAGTGGAGTAGATTGTTTTGTAAAAGACGAGGAGGTGAGTAGAGTGGAGTGGAGTAGAGTGGAGTGGAGTGGAATAGAGTGGAGTGGAGTGAAGTAGATTGTTTTGTAAAAGACGAGGAGGTGAGTAGAGTGGAGTGGAGTAGAGTGGAGTGGAGTGGAATAGAGTGGAGTGGAGTGAAGTAGATTGTTTTGTAAAAGACGAGGAGGTGAGTAGAGTGGAGTGGAGTGGAGTAGATTGTTTTGTAAAAGACGAGGAGGTGAGAAGAGTGGAGTAGGGTGAAGTGGAGTGGAGTAGATTGTTTTGTAAAAGACGAGAGGTGAGTAGAGTAGAGTGGAGTGGAGTGGAGTGGAGTAGGGTGGAGTGGAGTAGAAATGAGTGGAGTAGACTAGAACAGAGTGGAACGGAGAAGCTATTGTAAGATCATGACACAGTTTCAGCGAAAACTGTTAGGAGTGAATCTTGTCTTAACTTGTGTACATCAGAAAAAGCTGGTCATTGGTTTGAGTCTATCTATCTATCTATCTATCTATCTATCTATCTATCTATCTATCTATCTATCTATCTATCTATCTATCTATCTATCTATCTATCTATCTATCTATCTATCTATCTATCTATCTATCTATCCATCTATCTATCTATCTATCTACCATAGTTGTCATAGATGTATGAGGTAACTGATATTTTCGTGAATACTCATTTTTACTCTACTCAGAGATTATTGTATTGGAAGAGGGTTATTATTTTTTATATATGATGTTTTCTACTGTACAATATTTTCATCCCCCGCTTGAGAAAGACAAAAAAGGGTTTCGTGTATTGAAAGACGATCATTATCTTTATATAATGCATTTTCTACTGCTAAATATATCATCCTTTGATTTGAAACAAAAGAGGATAAGGATACATGAATCTTTCGGTATAATTTGTCCAGCAGTGGGTACAGCGGAGGTCTAACTCACTGGCAATGGTATAATTATAATTTGGTCTCTTCAGTGCAACACTGTATTGAATATTTTTTGGTCCAAACATGCGTTAAGTAGGATGGACATTGTAAACATTTCAACATGAAACGCCAGAACGTTTAAGATGTTCTTTAAATATCGAAGAACTAGTATTCACAAGTTTAGTTGCCAATTTTACATTTTACATACCATTCAATCAAGCTTTTTATGCTGGGAATATACTCAGTTTTCTTCACTCATTCTACTAATTGTACCTTTACACATTGGAAAGAAACACAGGTCTGATCATCTTTTTGTTTCTCTCTCTCTCTCATACACACACACACACACACACACACACACACAC
>CM054165.1:13965187-13966228 GCA_028751875.1 Rapana venosa
TTCTAGGCTTCGAATCATTGCTTATGTCATACATTTTAGTGGCCACTATGAGAGCCTGTGTATATGCATTAACTCTCTCTCGTTCTTTCTCGTTCTCTCACGTTCTCTCTCCATCTCCCCCCCCCCCCTCTCTCTCTTCTCTCTCTCTCTCTCTCTCTCTCTCTCGTCTCTCTCTCTCTCTCTCTCCTCTCTCTCTCTCTCTCTCTCTGTGTTTGACGAAAGACAGAAAGGGGGCAGTTTGACTCTTAGATGAAGGAGGAGGAAGCAAGTAACACAGTGAAAAATATGAACAACGTATCAATAATGAAGTTTCCTAAAATAGCTCAACCCAAACTTCTTGCTAATTGTTAATGTAAGCAAAACTTACTACGCCTACACAAAGACGGTGTTATGTTTTGACATGCCATGTTGCGATTGTCTTCCACGCTCTCAGCATAACAGCTGAAAGGTGTTCCATAACCTATGTGGTCGTAGGAGAGCGAGGCGTCAGAGACCTCAACTTCTCTAGGGGTAAGCATATTGAGGGCGGCGCCCATCTCCGCCTTCTGGAAGTTCTGTGCTAGGAATTCCCTCTTCTCTATCCCTCTCTTTGTTTCTGCTTTGTTTTTTTATCTTCCTGTCATCTCTTTCTAGTTTATTTTCTGCCTCCCTGGTCTAGTCTCCTTGCCTTTTTTTTAAAGAAAGACTTTAAAAGATAGCCATTCTCTCCCACGCCGAATTCGGATGTGCTGGGCCTGACTTGTCAGGCGCTTAACGGCAGCCCGACACTTTTTTGCTTAAATAACAGACAACAATAGTTGCTGTCTCGGCATTCAAAGAAGAGAAGAAGTAGTATTAGAAGAAGAAGTGGCAGAAGTAGTAGTAGAAGAAGAATTTGAAGAAGAAGAAGAAGAATTTGCAGACGAATTTGAAGAAGAAGAATTTGAAGAAGAATTTGAAGAAGAAGAAGAATTTGCAGAAGAATTTGAAGAAGAAGAAGAATTTTAAGAAGAATTTGAAGAAGAAGAAGAACTTGAAGAAGAAGAATTTGAAGAAGAATTT
>CM054165.1:13966728-13981728 GCA_028751875.1 Rapana venosa
GGAAAATTTATGAGTGAGTGGTGAGTGAGTGGGTGAGTGAGTGAGTGAGTGAGTGATGAGTGAGAGTGGGGAAGATGGAACCGCATGTTTTTGTTTGTGTCCCCTTTTTTCCCTTTTTTACAAAAGACAGAAAAATAAGTGTGGATCAGTGCAAACACACGATTGATTGATTGCTTGATTGATTGATTGACTGACTGAATGATTGATTGATTGATTGATTGTGTGTGTGGATGGATGAAACAGCCTGTTTTTCTCTGTCGTCGTTTTCTTTTTTCACAAGAAAGACAGAAAAATAAGTGTGGATCAGTGCAAGCACACAATTGACTGATTGATTGATTGATTGAATGATTGATTGATTGATTGATTGATTGATTGATTGTGTGTGTGTGGATGGATGGAACTGTCTGTTTTTCTCTTGTCGCCTTTCTCCTTTTTCACAAGAAAGACAGAAAAATAAGTGTGGATCAGTGAAAGCAAACGATTGATTGATTGACTGAATGATTGATTGATTGTGTGTGTGGATGGATGGAAAGGCCTGTTTTTCCCTGTCATCTTTTTCCTTTTTCATAAAAAAGACGGACAAATAAGTATGGATCAGTACAAACAAACGATTGATTGATTGATCGATTGATTGATAGACCGAATGATTGATTGAGTGAATGATTGAATGATTGATTGACTGAGTGTGTGGATGGATATAAATGCCAATTTTCTCTGTCATCTTTTTCCTTTTTCACAAGAAAGACAGAAGAAGTGTGGATCAGTGCAAACACAGATTGATTGATGGAATGATTGACTGATTGATTGATTGATTGATTGATTGATTGACTGAATGACTGATTGATTGATTGATTGAGTGTGTGGATGGATGGAACTGCCTGTTTTCCCTGTCAATTTTTTCCTTTACAAGAAAGAGGGAAGAAGTGTGGATAAGTGCAAACTATTGATTGATTGATTGACTGATTATGTGATTGATGGATGGATGGAAAGAAAGGGAGGGAGGGAGAGAGGGAGCGTGGGGGAGATAGAGGGAGAGAGAGAAACAGATGAGACAAAGAGACAGAGAGCGACAGAGAGAGAGAGAGAGAGAGAGAGAGAGAGAGAGAGAGAGAGAGAGAGAGAGAGAGAGAGAGACAGACAGAGACAGACAGACAGACAGACAGACAGACAGACAGACAGACAGATATGTAGAGACTGACAGACATTCACAGAGAGAGAAAACACAAACAGATAGATAGAGAGATAGAGGGGGAGAGATAGATAGATAGAGGGAGAGAGAGAGAGACAGACAGACAGAGCTAGACAGAGAGAGAGGGAGAAAGAGAGAGAGAGAGAGAGAGGGAGAGAGAGAGAGAGACAGAGAGACAGACACACAGAGATAGACAGAGAGAGATAGAGAGAGACAGACAGACAGACAGATATATATAGAGAGAGACAGAGAGAGAGAGAGAGGGAGAAAAGAGAGGGAGAGAGACAGACAGAGATCAATATCGAATTTGAAATCAAATTTCGAAATCAAAGTCTTCTTTTTCTATTGAGAGAAAGGAAAAAGAAAAAATATACAGCAGCTTTCTTTAGTTTTAGTTTTAGTTATTTCAAACCCAGTCCTCGGGGGAAGAAGTGAATTAATAATGGAATGACAGTAAATCCATCACATCAACAACCAGTCATGAGAAAATTAACAAACAAACACACGAAAACATAGCAAGAAAACGTGTTAACATTCCACGAAGAGAGAGAGAGAGAGAGAGAGAGAGAGAGAGAGAGAGAGAGAGAGAGAGAGAGAGAGAGAGAGAGAGAGAGAGAAGAGAGAGAGAGAGAGAGAGAGAGAGAGAGAGATAGAACTCGAACTCCAACACGAACTCGAACTCGATAATTTTAATGAGGGTTAATATGGATAAGCCAGTGGCTTCTTTACAACCAGGCCCCCCCCGTTGTTCAAGGAGAGAGAGAGAGAGAGAGAGAGAGGAGAGAGAGACGAGAGAGAGAAGAGAGAGAGAGAGAGAGAGAGATAGAGAGAGAGGAGAGAGAGAGTGAGAGATAGAGAGAGAGAGATGAGAGAGAGAGGACGGCGATAGGAGAGAGAGAGAGAGAGTAGATAGAAGATTAAAATAAAAAAATCTTTTATAATCGACGATAATGGAATAAGCACTTTTTTGCTTTTTTACAATCATTCCCCTGTGCCTGCGGTTATTTATAAATTCTGTCATCTGTTGCCACCGGCCCCCCCCCCAAACACAAATTTTTTTGGCTGCTTATACGAAAAGCGAAACAGGATTTAACGTGTTCGCAGATGTCTGCGTACGTTCGCACACGGGGACCTCGTGTATTATAGTCACATCCGAAAGACTTTTGGATAGCGGGTGGAGTCTGCACGTGAGGTGTAACTTCCAGGGAAAAAACCCCTGAACGGGAATTGAACCCGGGGCGTCAGATTGCGAGCGCAATGTTTCAACCACTAGGCTATCCCGTTTCCCTATCCAGAGAGAGAGAGAGAGAGAGAGAGAGAGAGAGAGAGAGAGAGAGAGAGAGAGCAGAGAGAGAGAGAGAGAGAGAGAGAGAGAGAGGGAGGGAGGGAGAGAGAAAAAAAAAGAGAGAGGGGCGGGAGATTAGAGAGAGAGAGGGAGAGAGAGGGAGAGAGAGATGTTTTTTCAAGTCTAATTTATTTCACAGAAAACCCCAAGGTTTACAGGAATTAACAAAGGGATGGAGGGAGGAGGGTCGAGTGGGGAGAGAGAGGAGAGAGAGAGAGGGAGGCAGGGAGAGAGAGAGAGAAGAGCGGAGAGAGAGAGCAGGGGAAAGAGGGAGAAGAGGGAGAGAGAGGGAGAGAGAGAGAGGGAGAGGAGGGAGAGAGAGAGAGAGACAAGAGAGAGGGAGAGAGAGAGGAGAGAGAGCAGAGAGAGCGAGAGAGAAGCGAGGGAGAGAGACAAGGAAGAGAGAAGAGGAGAGCGAGGAGGGAGAGAGGGAGGGAGATCAGGGAGGAAAGAAGAGGGAGAACGGGGAAGAGTACAGAGAGTGAGACGAGAGATGACGAGAGAGAGAGAAGAGAGGGGAGCGAGAGAGAGAAAGAAAGAGAAAGAAAGAGAGAGAGAGAGAGAGCGAGAGAGAGAGAGATAGAGAGAGAGAGAGAGAGAGAGAGAGAGAGAGAGAGAGAGAAAGAAATAAAGAGATAGAAGAGTGTCCCATTAATCATAGAATACGTATTGAGGGGGGGGGGGGGGCCGAAAGGGGAGGGGTGTGGCACAATGTAGATCAACAGAACCGTAGAGCCAGAATCTTCAACCCAGAGTTGGATTCTTATTTTTATTCTTTTTATTTCTATTTTTCTTCTTCGCAAGTGGATTGCCAGTTGGACAAACACGGTCGTCAGATTGAACAACCAAAGTCGATCGACTGTGGTTTTCACTTTCATTAAACCGGTGCCACTGACCACAAAACAGCCTCAATAAACAGCCTGCGGATCTCTCAGGCGTTTGATGTGACCCCCCCCCCCCCCTAAAAAAATAAAAAAAAAAAAAAAAAAAGACCACAACCTTCCTCTGACAGGGGCTAACTGTGTGAAACGCGGCTAAGTGTTGAGCAACAACAACAACAACAGTGGATTTCTCCTCGAAGGAAGGATTACTCATAAGCATGCTGGGTGAAAAGTGAGAAGGGAGAAGGAAAATGTAGTGAGAGGATGATGGAGGGAGGGAGAGGAGAATAGGGGAGGTGGCTAGTGGGTGTGGATGCGTAGGTAGGGGAAGAGGAAGATAGGGAATGGAGGAAGAGGAAGAGAGGGGAGAAGGAAAGCGAGAGGAAGAAGGAGTAGGAAGAGGAGGGAGGAAGGGAAGGAGGGAGGAGAAGAATTAAAATGAAAGAGGAACAAGAAAAGGACGAAAAATATAGGAACGAAGAAGACAAAGACGAAAAAAAGAAAGGGAAGAAGAAGAAGAGAAGAAGAATAAGAAAAAGAAAGACGGAAAGAATGAAGAATAAGACGAAGAATAAGAAGAGAGGCAATAAGAAGAAGAAGAAGAAAGGAAGAAGAATTGAAGAAGAAGAAGAATTGCGAAGAAGAAGAATTGCGAAGAAGAAGAAGAAGAGAGAAGAAGAAAAAGGGAAAGAGAGAAAGAAGAAGAAGAAGAAGAAGAAGAAGAAGAAGAAGAAGAAGAAGAAGAAGAAGAAGAAGAAGAAAGAAGAAGAAAGAAGAAGAAGAAGGAAGAGGAAGGAAGAAGAAGAAGAAGACTGCAAAGAAGAATGAAGAAGAAGAAGAAGAAGAAGAAGAAAGAAGAAGAAAGAAGAAAGAAGAAGAAGAAGAAGAAGAAGAAGAAGAAGAAGAAGAAGAAGAAGAAGAGAAGAAGAAGAAGAAGAAGAAGAAGAAGAAGAATGAAGAAGAAGAAGAAGAAGAAGAAGAATTGCAGAAGAAGAAGAAGATGAAGGAAGAGAAGAAAGAAGAAGAATTGCGAAGAAGAAGAAGAAGAAGAAAGAAGAAGAAGAAAGAGAAAGAAGAAGAAGAAGAAGAAAGAAGAAGAAGAAGAAGAAAGAAGAAGAAGAAGAAGAATTGCGAAGAAGAAGAAGAAGAAGGAATTGCGAAGAAGAAGAAGAAGAATTGCGAAGAAGAAGAGAAGAAGAAGAAGAAAAAAAGAAGAAGAAAGAAGAAGAAGAGGAAGAAGAAGAAGCAGAATACAAAGAAGAAGGTGAATTTGCAAAGAAGAAGAAGAATGCAAAGAAGAAGAAGAAGAATGCAAAGAAAAAGAAGAAAATAAGAATGCAAAGAAAATGAAAAGAAGAAAGAAGCAGAAGACTGCAAAGAAGAAGAAGAAGAAGAAGAAAAAGAAGAAGAAAAGAAGAGCAAAAAGAAGAAGAAGAGAAGAAGAAGAAGAAGAAAAAAGAAGAAGAAGAAGAAAAAGAAGAAGAAGAAAAGAAGAAGAAGAAAGAAGAAAAAGAAGAAGAAGAAAAAGAGAAGAAGAAAAAGGAGAAGAGAAGAAGAAGAATGCAATGCAAAAAAGAAGAATGCAAAGATGAAGAATGCAAAAAGAAGAATAATGCAAAGAAGAAGGACAACAACAGCAACAACAACAAAGAACAAGAACAATAAGAAATTGATGAAGGAGGACAAAAAGAAAAAGAAAAAGAAAATTTTCTTTTTGCAGAGCATAGCTTGAAAAGGACAGTTAATATCTAGAAATGTCAAGGAACATTGCTGCTGCTGCTGCCCCTACACACAGAAATAAAATAGCGCAGAAACAACGATGCAGATAGACGGACAGACAAGCAGTCAGATAGGCAAACAGAACAGATACACACACATACGCACGCGCGCGCGCGCACAACACACACACAACCCCACAATATATATAAAGATATATATATATATATATATATATATATATATATATATATATATATATTATATATATATATATATACATATCTACATATCTATATATCTAGATACATACATACATACATACATACATACATACACACACACATACATACATACATACATATATACACACATACATACCCACACATACATACATCCATAACACACATAACATACATACATACATACATACATACATACATACATACATACATACATACATACATACATACATACACACAGACATACATACATACATACATACACACATCATACACAATAAATACACACATACAAACATACATACATACATACATACATACATACATTACATACATACATACATACATACATACACACATGCATACATACATACATACATACATATACACACACATACATATACATCCATCCATCCATCCATACATACACACATATCTACACACACGCACAACACACACACACGCGCGCACGCACGCACGCACGCATGCATGCACACAAACCACAACACACCGCAACACACACACACACACACACACACACACACACGCACGCACGCACGCACGCATGCAGATCTTGCGCACGCATTAAAACGCGTTCTGTTGTTCGAAATGGTAGGCCAATGTGTGCCGGTGGGAACATATAATAAAATTTACAAAACTACATGCACACAGGGACTGGATAAAAAAAAAGCGCGTAAGTGCTTATTCCATTATCCTGGAAAGAAAAGAATAAATATAAATTAAACGAATATAAAAAATAACACACACAAACACACACTCACTCACACAAACACACATCACTCACACCACACACACACACACACACACACACACACACACACACACACACACACACACACACACACCACACACACACACACACACACACACACACACACGCGCGCGCGCGCGCGCGCAAAACAAACAACAAACAAACAAACAACACAAACAAACAAACAAAACACACATCACTTACACCACACCACACCACACCACACACACAACACAAACACACACAGACCACACACCCACACAACCACACCACACACGAACAAACACCACACACACCACTCACACCACACCACACCACACCACACACACACACACACAAACACACACCACTCACACCACACACACACACACACACACACACACACAACACACCACACCCACCACACCACACCACACCACACGAACAAACACCACACACACCACTCATACCACACCACACCACACCACACACACCAACACAACACACACCACTCACACCACACACACCACACACACACAAAAAACACACACACACAACCCCCCCCCCCCCCACCCCCCACACACCGCACCACACACACCACACCACCACACATTTTCCACACCACACACACACAGACACACACCACACACATACACCCCCCCACCCCTCACACACCCCACACACACACAAACAAACACACACACACAACCCCTCTCCCCCCCCCCCCCCCCCCCCCCCCCCCCCCCCCCCCCCACACCCCCCCCACACACACAACCACACCACACCACACCACACTACACCACACTAACAAACACCACACACACCACTCATAATACACCACACATACCACACTCCCCCCCTCCCCCCCCCCCCCCCCCCCCCCCCACACACACACACACTGTCCAAAAACAACACAAGCAAGGAGATAAGGAATAAACAAAACCAAGGGGGAAACAGAACACCTTCTGACCGCCCTGTGGCACTCCATACAATAACGACACCATTAGTTTTCTCCCTGACACCCCGCAGCCAACTCCTGAATGACAAAAAACATTCCACTATCTAATGATTTCTTTTGTTGTCCTTGAAAAGAATCTAATATCCTCATAAAACAAAGAAAAAAAAGAAAGAAAGAAGCAAGCAAGCAAGCTAGCAAACAAACAAACTGACAAAAGCATAGAAAGGACTAAATAAAGCGGCTATTTCATTAACGAAAAACCGAGAAAGCAAGAAAGAAAATTGTCATTCCTTTAAAACTAAAAAAAAAAAAAGCAACATAAACTATTGGGTTTCGATTTTTTTTCTGGATTCACCTCTTCCCTCCTGCTCCCAACACACACACACACACACACACACACACAACACACACACACACACACACACACACACACACACACACCACACACACACACACACACACACACAACACCACACACACACACACACACACACACGCACGCACGCACGCACACACACGTGCGCGCTCGCACACACATACACACACACACCCAGTGTCTCTCTCTCACACACACGCACGCACCCACTCGCGCGCGCGCGCGCACACACACGTGCGCGCTCGCACACATACACACACACACCCAGTCTCTCTCTCTCTCTCACACACACACGCACCCACTCGCGCGCGCACGCGCGCGCGCGCACACACACACACAAACCACACACACACACACACACACACACACACACACACACACCACACACACACACACACCACTTTTCAACAATATCATTTAGGAATAAAAGACGAAAAATATGTATAGAGCATGTTCTGTTATAAGCTCAATGAAAATAGCATGAATGGACTGAATGCACACACCCACAAAGAAATGACATAAAACACACGCTGGAACGCTCACAAGCACACACACACACACACACACACACACACACACACACACACACACACACACACACACACACACACACACACACACACACAACACACACACACACACAAAGTCCTTCGGATGAGACTATAAACCGAGGCCCCGTGTGTGAAGGCACGCAGGACATCTTGTGCACAGTTTAATCCTGTTCCGCTTTTCGTATGAGTAGGCCATTGTGTGCCGGTGGGAACAGATGACAGAAGTTACAAAACCACATACATACAGGGACTGGATGTAAAAAAGCACATACCTGCTTATTACATTATCATCGATATAAAAGAATAAAATAAATAAAATAAAAACCAAACACACACACGCCCCACTCCCCCCCCCCCCCCCCCCCCCCGCCGCGCACCACACACACACACACACACACACACACACACACACACACACACACACACACACACACACACAGAGTCACACAGTCACAGACACATTCCTTCAACATTAGTTACATTATGCTTCTCCCTTTATTGCCCTCACCACCTTCTTTTAGCAGTTTTAAGATTAGTCTGTGCAGGTCGATATTTCATTGAGACATGCACGCACCCCCCCCCCCCCTCCAACCCCCCAGGCACACACACACACACACACACACACACACCTTTCAACTCACCTTTATCACTGCACCCACCCTACAAGGAGTAGCCCTGTAAAAACCACTCTCCTCTCTTCTCTCATTAGTGGGGTTTACCATCCAGAAATATCTGAAAGCAACTCTACCCATTTTCTCATTCATACCAATTAATAATGGGTTTGTCCAATTTTAAAAACCCAATCAGGATCCTTTCTCCTTGAACCAACCTGCACGTGGTTTCATTAAAAAAAAAATTGAACCAATCAGCATTTAGACAAAATTAGTACATCCCTTGGTTAACCCGATCAGAGCGTCTTGTTATTGAATGAATCGGTAAAATTCCGGGGTTAACCCGATCAGGACGTCTCATCACCTGCATCAGATTTGTTGCTTTACAAGATTCAGTGCTATATAAATTGCATACATTATTATTATTATTATTATTATTATTATTAGGTCTTTCTGTGTTTGAGCTTACCATCCACTAAAAAATAAAAAATATAAAATACTCCAGCTTTCTATAACCCCCCCCCCCCCCCTCTCCCTTCTTTCCAATGCAAGTCAGATTCTGACTGAAATGTCAGCAAGATTGGTTCCTATTTGTCTAGGATCTTGAAAAGACGGCACAGACAAACCCAGGAATTGAGAAGAATTTCTTTTTTCTTCTGGCAAGAAAATCTGTGAAAACAACATTTCAGATTGAAACTGGCAGAACCTAAATGAAAGCGTGATTTTTAAGTTCAGGGGGAAAAAAGTTGTTTTTACATTCCCCCTCGTATCTTTCTCCTTATGTTTTTGATGTTTTGTTTGCTTGGCTTTTTATACCCTGATCGAGATCCCTGGTAAGGAGCGGGGACTGGATGTAAAAAAGAGAAAACACACACCAGTGTTGATTCATTTTGCTCGAAGTAAAAGCATTCATTTTCTTTCCTTTTTTTTCTTTATTCGGCTAGAGCTTCCGAGGTTCATCAGAGATTTTGTGCATGTGACCGTTTTACCCAGACTTTACGTAGCTGTATTCCGACTTCGGGGATGATATTCACTTCACGTAGCATCATGGGGTGGGTCAGCATGCACTCCGTTTTGTGATTAAGACATGACTGAAACGTTGAGCAGTTAAGCAAGACAATACGATCCAGAATAAACAAACACAGATGCAGAATGATGACAGTGATGTAACTACTACTACTAATACTACTACTTCTACTGCTGCTGCTGCTACTGCTACTACTACTACTACTACTACTACTACTACTACTACTACTACTACTACTACTACCACTACTACTACTACTACTACTACTACTACTGCTGCTGCTGCTACTACTACTACTACTACTACTACTACTACTACTACTACTACTACTACTACTACTACTACTAATGTATGGAATTTATATAGCGCTGAATCTTGTAAAGCAACAAATCAAAACGCTACTACTACTACTAACTACATTAACACTACTACTACTACTACTACTACTACTACTACTACTACTACTACTACTACTACTACTACTACTACTACTACTAACTACATTAAACACCACCACCACCACCACCACCACCACCACCACCACCACCACCACTACTATTGCTACTACTACTATTACTACTACTATTACTACTACTAACTACATTACCACCACCACCACCACCACCACCACTATTACTACTACTACTACCAACTACATTAACACTACTACTACTACTACTACTACTACTACTACTACTACTACTACTGATAATAACGATAATGATGATGATGATGATGATAATAATAATATAATAATAATAATAATAATAATAACAATGATAACAACAATAATGACGATGATGATGATGATGATGATAATCATAATAATAGAATCTGTATAGCGCTACACCTTGCAAGAACAAATCAAAGCGCTGTACATTCTATCAACAGACTTTTCATGGAATCAAACAGCAACTCTAAGGTCACACAGAACAGTCTACGAAGCCCACAGAACAGCCTAAGTTACAGGTTAAGCAGCCGTGCACTTTGCCAAGAAACCAAAAGGACCACAGACTTCAAAAGACCTCAAAAACCCAATTGCATACCCGTATACCTCACCATTGGTGAACCTCAGAGCTCTAGCCGAGGAACGAAAAAAAAAGAAGTTAATGCCCTGAACAAGAAAACCCACGGCAAATAAGAATTGCCTCGAAAAAACCTGTCATCATCAAGGTCGTGGCTGGTTGATGATGGCTCAGTCCCTACATCGGATAACTTCACTGGGACTCTAGTAGACTCTAAACCAACCAACAGGAAAACTTTTGCACAAGAAGTCCCACTCGCACAGGGAAACGAATACACCCAGAAACACAAAAAGGGTAGCTTTACACCAAATATGCATGTGGTTGGTTAGATAGTACAGCCCCTAAATTGGATAAATCCGCTGGGGCATCAATAGAACCTCGTCACCGTCACCGATCCCTCAGATTCCGAATCCTTTGGGGCGCCTTCGAAGCTTTGTCAACCACCTTTCTCCAGTCCTCTCATCTCTCAGCCGCCCTCAGGGTGTCTCTCAGCTCCATGTCTGTCCACTCTCGAATGTTGTCCTCCCATGTCATTTCCTTTGTCTGCCACTTCTTCTTCTTCTTCCTCCCCTCACTGTGCCTTGTAGGATTGTTTTAGCAAGACCAGAGGAGCGTGTGACATGACCAAACCACTTCAGTTTTCGTTGTCTGACGAGTGTTTGAAGGTCGGTATTGGGCCCGATTTTATTGCGGATGCGTCTCTTGACTTCTTCATTCGTGATGTGGTCTTTGTACGAGATGCCTAAGAGTCTTCGGAAGCACCTCATTAAACTCACAATAGAACCTTCTTCTTCTTCTTCTTCTTCTTCAAGTGTCCGGTCTGGTCCTGCAGACATCGACGATCATGGCTCTCCATTCTTCCCTGTTCTTGGTCCCTCTCATGAGCTCATTGTTGGTGACCTCTTTATTCGTTGCGAATTTGTTTAAGCTGTCTGTGACTTTTGTGCGTTGTCTTCCTCAAAGCCAAAGTCAAGTCAAAGTCAAAAATTCTTTATTCCAGAAAAAAATCACCCTATTTGGGTACATGGGACATGCATACACAAAACCATCTATACCAACCGATATCGACACGCTCTTCCCACAGTTCCTACAGAGGAATGTATCCTGATTGAAAAATGGAACATGAGGCTGTGCAGTGGGATGCACTCTCTTTACACGGCAGTACCAGTTACACAGAGGCGGGCAGGAGAGAGAGAGAGAGAGAGAGAGAGAGAGAGAGAGAGAGAGAGAGAGAGAGAGAGAGAGATTGACAGTGACAATGACAATGACAAATTCGAGTTTCAGCTCCTGGACGAACATTCATCAGCGGTCCTGGTGGCAATTGAAGCTTCACCCTTGGTGGTGCCTTACAGCAAGACATTTTTTTTAGAATTAAATTTTACAAGTGTCAAATGCATTCACAAGAATATTTTATATTCCTTTGGCTTTTTTTTTTTAAAGCTTCCATCAAAAGATGATGATAAGAAGAGAGAAAAAAAGAAGCCTAAAATATATGTTGCACACAAAAAAAACCCAAATATGAATTGGAGAAAAGAAACACGTAGTGTATCTTTGTGTCTTATGTTTGGGCATCGTATTGGAAGGATGCAAGGGAGGTTATGATATGTGTATCCAGCAGTCAATCTTAGCTAGAAAATAACTCAAACATTGCCATCCACTTACACTGCAGGCGCAGGAAAGAGAAGTTTAGGGGGTGAGGGAGGGGGGGGTGTGGAATAAACGACCCACACCTGGATCTACAAGAGATGCAATTCCCCACTTCACCACATAAAGTATTATTGAGAAAATAGTAGCGGAGGAAAACAAGCGCAGGCAATCACTTACAATTTCTCTATTATTTTGAAAATAATTCATCAAAGATTCATTTAGAGAAAAACAAACAACAACAACAACAAACCCAACTAAAAATGATATCTTTGAATAACAGCATTTTAGGCATTTTTGAGGAAGAACCATGCCTTTGGCCTGACCTGACTGGAGTTTCAGCTCTTGGAAGAGCCTTCGTCAGAGGTTCTGGTGGTCATTGAACATGTTTATTATTTTAAATGTTTACTGCATTTTTATTAATTGTTTATTATTCAAGTATTACTGCTCCTTCCATGCTGAACATGTGTTTTTCATTGATGTCTTTTGAGATGAATTGTTGTTAGGTTAGTTTTCCTGTTAGATTTGTTTGTAATCCTCCATACCCCAAAATAGGTGAAATGAATTCAACCTTGAATCAAGAAAAAAAATGACAATGACAAATTCTTTTATTTCGAGGATAATGAATAAGCAGGGGGGAGGGGGGCGGTAGGAGGAGGGGTTGGGGGGGCGAAAGGAGGTAATGGCTTTTCTTAGTTGAAGCCATCTTCTTTTTTTCTTCTCCTTCCCTTTCCTTTCTAAATTTTTTAAAATTCTCCCCCCCCTCCTCTCTCTTTTCTCTCTCTTTCTCTGTCTCTTCTCTCTCTCTCTTCTCTCTCTGTCTCTCTCTCTTTCTTTCTGTCTCTCTCTTTCTCTCTCTCCTCTCTCTTCTCTCTCTCTCTCCGCTCTCTCTCTTCTCTCTCCTCTCTCTCTCTCTCTCTCTCTCTCTCTCTCTCTCTCTCTCTCTCTCTCTCTCTCTCCACCTTTTATCCCTTTTTGGGGGTCTTTTTTTGTTCTAGTTTAGTTTAAATTGCCTGGTAGACATTGATCAATGTATGATGATCGCAGGTTTTATTGGATAAGAGGCTGTGTGTGTATGGGGCATGGGTGAACAGCAGGTTGTAATATGTTATATGGAAGTGATGGAGAGGGAAAAGATTTATTTATCATTCTCTTCGATTTCACCACGCTCCTTTCCTACCCCACCCCCCCATTCCCCGCACTTTTCTTTTCTTTTTTTTCCCGTTGTTGGTTTTTAGTAAATATGTTTCTTCTTCTTTTTCTTTTTCTTGTTTTTGTTCTTGTTGTTGTTGTTTTCCCTTTGTTTCTGTTTCTTGTTGTTGTTGTTGTTGTTGTTGTTGTTCTTCTTCTTCTTCTTCTTCTTCTTCTTCTTCTTCTTCTTCTTCTTCTTCTTCTTCTTCGTCTACTTATTGTTGTTATGTTTTTCCCTTTGTTTTTGTTTCTTCTTATTGTTCGTGTTTATTTTGGTCTTGTTGTTCTTCTTATTGTGTGTTGTTGTTGTTCTCCTCCTCCTTCGTATTTTCCTCCTGCTCCTCCTCCTCCTTATTCTTCTTCTTCCTCCTCCCCCTCCTTCTTCTTCTCTTCTTCATCTTCTCTTCTTCTTCTTCCTCCTCCTCCTCTTAAACATCATCATTGGAGGAAATGTGTTTACATTTGAATTTGTAAAACCTATTAATTGTAACTTGTTGCATGTGTTAGAGTAGGATGAATGCAAGTGCTTTGATTTGTTTTTTGCAAGATATAGCGCTATATAAATTCCATTTATTATCATTCTTCTTCTTCTTCTTCTTCTTCTTCTTCTTACGTTCTTTCCCACTGGGCCCTGCACTCAAGACCGATTTGCCCACTTTATCCTCTTATTATAATAATAATAATAACAACAACAACAACAACAACAACAACAATAATAATAATAATAATAATAATAATAATAATAATAATAATAATAATAATAATAATAATAATAAATAATAATAATAATAATAATAATAATAATAATAATAATAATAATAATAATGACGATAATAATAATCATAATAATAATAATAATAATAATAATAATAATAATAATAATAATAATAATAATAATGTATGGAATTTATATAGCACTGAATCTTGTAAAGCAACAAATCTTACGTCCATCTTTCGTTTGCCATAGCCTTGGCCTCTACAACAGTTTTCCCTGTCTGCTCTTTGCAACATCGTCCCTCCAACCTTTCTGCAGTCTACCCCTACCCTCTCTCTCCCTCCCTCTCTCTCTCCTCTCTCCTCTCTCCCTCCCCCCCCCCTCTCTCTCCCCCCCTCCCTCTCCCTCTCTCTCTCTCTCCCCCCCCCCTCTCTCTCTCTCTCTCCCCTCTCTCCCCTCTCTCTCTCCTCTCTCCCTCTCTCGCCTCTCTCTCTCTCTCTCTCTCTCTCTCCTCTCTCTCTTCTCTCTCTCTCTCTCTCTCTCTCTCTCTCTCTCTCTCTGTGGGGCTCGCTGGTTCCTGAAGCGAAGCCACAGGGCCTAATTATTTTTCAGAGAGCTGCAGAAAAACTTGAAATTCAGTCTGAAAATGCCAGTTACTGGACTTCCAGCGACTGTGGAGAAAACCTTAAGCGCCCTGCTGACTGACAACACAGTCTCCAGCTGGAAGGTGGCAGGGGAGGGGACAATTTGGTTTTTGTCTTGGGACTGAAGCCAGTTG
>CM054165.1:14004228-14024228 GCA_028751875.1 Rapana venosa
ATCACAGCCACGGAAGAGGAGGAACAGGCACTGAAGGAAGATCACCATTTGTATTTGGACTTGTAGATCACTTTTAAGTTACGGCAGATTTCTCTATGTAAAATCTGGGCTGCTTTCCTCTCGGGTAGAGCACGTCATCGGTCTCCTCAAGAGAATTTATAAAACAAGGCACCGCCGATTTCTCTGCATAAATGAAATTCGGGCTGCTCTCCCCTGAGGAGAGCGCGTCTCCACAAGAGCCTTTATGAAACAAGTCAGGGCATATTTCTCTGTGTGAAACTCGGACTGCTCTCCCCTTGGGAGAGCGCATCTTCACAAGAGAATTTATAAAACAAGGCACCGCTGATTTCACTGCGTGAATGAAATTCGGGCTGCTCTCCCCTGAGGAGAGCGCGTCTTCACAAGAGAATTTATAAAACAAAGCCGATTTCACTGCGTAAATGAAATTCGGGCTGCTCTCCCCTGGGGAAAGCGCATCTTCACAAGAGAATTTATAAAACAAGGCACTGCTGATTTCACTGCGTGAATGAAATTCGGGCTGCTGTCCCCTGAGGAGAGAGCATCTTCACAAGAGAATTTAAAAAACAAGTCAGGGCAGATTTCTCTGTGTGAAACTCGGGCTGCTCTCCCCAGGGAGAGCAGATCGACACAAGAGCAGCGCCACTTACTATTGTTTTCCTTTACTGTCTGCACGTGTATTTGTTTCCCTATTATAGTAGATGTTTTCGACAGAATTTTACCATAGACAACTCTTTGGTTGCTTTTGAGTCTTTTACGTGCGTTAATTGCGTGTTGCGCTCGAGTTCTTGGTTTATGGTCTTATCCGAATGACTAGCACTCAGACCACCACTTATGGATAGAGAGGGGAAAGTTATGGGCTTGCGTTCCTACAGTGTTGACCCCGCGCATGCATATTGTGGTTAGGAAACTAGCAGACAACAAAGGCTTGAAGGGGTACAGCCGAAAAATTTCAAAAAAATCTAAACCTGCCAAATTTGAGCATAACCACATGGGTTTTGACTCAGGGGCTAGTTTTTCACAAAGTGTGTATGTGTGTGTGTGTGTGTGTGTGTGCGCGCGCGGGTGTGTGTGTAAATAGTTTTGTGAATGCCTTAGCACGCACGGTATGAAAGCAAAAACTGCATACACACGGGGACTGGATGTTATAAAGAAAGCACATGAGTGCTTATTCCATTATCCTCGATATAAAAGAATAAATAAATAAAAAGCAAAGAGTGATATAGGAAAACAGAAGGAAAAGGGGCAAAAAATTAACGGCAGTGTGTGGCCGCAAAGAGACCGGATGTCCTTAAAGTGAACTCCCCTCTTGCATCGAAGGGCACGTGACAGGCACTTCCTGGTTCCAGTGCTAGAGAAAGAGTGATCGAAAAAGGGGGG
Source organism: Rapana venosa (assembly GCA_028751875.1). Classification (NCBI taxonomy): domain Eukaryota; kingdom Metazoa; phylum Mollusca; class Gastropoda; order Neogastropoda; family Muricidae; genus Rapana; species Rapana venosa. The sequence continues at coordinate 14,005,627 of CM054165.1, forward strand.
GGGGAGGGGGAGGGGAGGGGGAAGAGATGTTGACAAGGACCAAAAAAAAAGAAAGAAGTAAAACAGAGAGAGAGAGAGAGAGAGAGAGAGAGAGGAGAGAGAGAGAGAGAGAGAGAGAGAGAGAGAGAGAGAGAGAATGACAATGACAAAGTCTTTTATTTCGAGGATAATGAATAAGCACTCAAGTGCTTTTTTTTACATCCAGTCCCCGCCTGTAAGGAAACATCTCAATAATAAACCCGATACTCATACACTCACATAGTAAAAACAAAGGGAAAAGGTTTAAAAAAAAAAAACCAAGCAAACATCCCCCCCACCACCAAAACAACAACAACAAAATCCAAACAAAAAATCCCCCAAAAAGCACAAAAAAGGAAAAAGAGAAAAAAAAGAACATCTACACATTTGTAAAATGTTACACATAATTGTTACAGGCAACAAGAAGAGGAGAGAGAGAGAGAGAGAGAGAGGAGAGAGAGAGAGAGAGAGAGAGAGAGAGAGAGAGAGAGAGAGAGGAGAGAGAGAGAGAGAGAGAGATCCACACGACATGACTCGAACAATACACTACTACATATCAAAGGACTATAATTATCAAGTAACCCAGTTGCGAAAAGATAGCATAAACCACTACTGTAATGCTCTGTTTCTATCTATCTATCTATCTATTGTAAAATTATTTGTTAACCCGCCCCCCCCCCCCCCCCCCCCCCCCTCTTTTAATCGTAACTGGCTGCATGTGAATGAGTAGGATGAATAAAAGCGCTTTGGTATGGGTTTTTTGCCAGATATAGCGCTATATAAATTCCATTTATTATCTATCTATCTATCTATCGATCTATCTATCTATCTATCCACACACACACACAACACACACAAATCTGTTTGACAGAATCGGATAGTTATCAAATAACGTCATACTAAGCCCCCCCCCCCCCCCCCCCCCCCCCCCCCCCCCCCCCGATTTAAAACGATAACCAACAAAAATCGACTCATAATTTATTCACTCAGTGTCTGAAAATGTTTGTTGCCTCTTAGCTTAGTTTCTAACTTCGGGTTGTTTCTGTTGATTTCATTTGTTTACTCGTGGTTTATATTTTTTGGGTCACTCTTTTTTTTTTAAAAACCTGCCATCAAGGAGAATGTATCGGATCTGATGACCAACGTGTAAGGTATGTAAAAAAGGGTGTTGAATTGAAAAGCAGACGGTGTTGTTTCCCTTTGTTTCATTAGTTTCCAACCCCCCATCCCTCCCCCTAGTCTGCTTCTTCTGTAGTTTGATCGGTTTGTTGTTGTTGTTGTTGTTGTTCTTCTTTTCTTCTTCTTCTTTCTCTTCTGTTGTTGTTGTTCTTCTTCTTTTCCTCCTCCTCCTCCTTCTTCCTCTTGTTGTTGTTGTTGTTGTTCTTCTTCTTCTTCTTCTTCTTTCGTCTTTGTCTTCTCCTCCTCCCTCTGTTGTTGTTGTTCTTCTTATTCTTCTGACTCCCCCCTCCTTCTCCTCCTCCTTCATTCTTCTCCCTCTTCCTTCTTCTCCCCTCCTTCTTCTTCTGGAAGGCATAAACCCATCTGTCAAACACACACACACACACACACACACACACACACCACACACACACACACACACAGAGATTCATTCAGGCATATTTATTTCTTTCCTTCATTTTTCATCCCATCTACTTTGATTCGTTAGTTTGCTGGCTTCTTACTTCATCAATTAGTCAGATAGCTAGTCAGTAAGTTAATTTGATCATTTCTTTTTAAAAAAATCTAGTAACTGGTATGTTTATTTGTTTATTTATTCATTACTTTATACTTAACTGTCCAACTGACTGATTGATTTGAAAGAGAGCATATTCCCTTTTCTTCAATAGCATTTTGAAAAGAATTTTGAGTTTTTTTTATATATAAAAACCCCTAACCCCTTTACTATTCATAGTTATGTCCCAGGCCCAAACCTGTGTCAGTTATTGATGTCAGCTAATTGCCAAGGCCTACTACACTAAACTGTTGTTATGTTGTAAAATGTTGTGTTGAGATTGATTGCCTCCAGCCATGACAAGCTCTTAACATAACAAAACCTGCACTCTCCTTTAAAGGAGAACAAAAAAATCCCCTGAAGTCGGAGTATGGCTGCCTATAATATAGGCGAGGTGACTTAAAAACAGTCATACAGGCAAACTTCTCATTCAAGTAGTGTGCAATTTCAAATCTCACAGTGATTCCCCAGGTGGGATGATGAGTGAGTCAGAGTGCACGTTTTGGGTGAACCCCCAGAGTGTTAAGCTGGGGAACGCACAACAACAATCATCATCATCAACAACAACAACAACAACACCACCAACAAAAACAGTCATACACGCAAACTTCTCATTCAGGTGTGTGAAATTTTAAATCCCACAGTGATTCCCAGGTGGGGTGATGAGTGAGTCAGAGTGCACATTCTTGGGTGACCCCCCCAGAGTGTTAAGCTGAGGAACACACAACAAAAAACACCAACAACAGCGTGTGAATGGTTAAGGCAGTTTAACATGCCAACTGTATGTCTGTCTGCTTTTTTCCCCCCAGCAGTTCTCTTTCCTTGACGTTGTGCCGCAGTCGACAATTCAACTGAAATCCGTTCAGGCCCTTCCCACATCCTAATTTGGGAACGAAAAGAAAAGAACAGACTCATGGGTTATGTGGTGGTGATTGTCCCAAGCGTGGCAAGATTATGCAGAAAAGGTAAGGAGGCATAGGGGACATGACAGGGTAGCTCAGTGGTTAGAGCGCTCACTCTTCCCTTAGCCAATGTTAAGCAGCATCGAGCATGGTTGCCAGTTGGGTGGGTGACCGTTTGGCGCGCCTTTTTAATTTTTCAAATTTATTTTTCTTATTTATAGCACTTTAAGTCACGGCAGACTTCTCTGCGTGAAATTCGGGCTGCTCTCTCCCCGGGGAGAGCGCGTCGCCACAAGAGCAGTGCCATCCCAATTTTTTATTGTTGACTTTTTCTGTCTGCATCTGTAGTTGCTTCCCTATCAGAGTGGCTTGTTTTGTACAGAATTTTGCCAGGGACAACTCTCTTGTTGCCGTGGGTCCTTTTACGTGCGCTGAATAATTTTTTGTAACACACGGAAACTCGGCTTATCATCTCATCCGAAAGACTAGCACCCAGATCACCACTCATTATCTAATGGATGGGGGGAAAAGTTTCGGGTTCAAGCGGGATTCGAACCACCGCACACTTCCGACTCGGATTTATCGCTTTCTAGGCAGGTGTCTGTTTCAATTGGCAATGAATGTTTCACACACCTGAATCTAACTATTGAAATCCTATTGTAATATGGCAACTCACTAATGTACTTTTCCCTCTTAAAACGTTGAAATTCATATTTCAGTGTCCACGTTAAAATCTGACCACGGTAAAATCTGTCCCCATGGTTACGTTTGTGATCTAGTAACATAATTATCTAGCTTTTCAAAAAATAATTTGTTATAGACTCTTTTAAGATGACGATCAAATTAGAATGATACAGGACATGCAGAAATATACAAACAGTTGAATAGAGCAGCTGTCTCTCGATGTAGCATACAAATAAATACAAATAGCCTGTCCAGTACTGGAGGGGTGTGGTGTGTGTGTGTGTGGTGTGTAAAAAGTTCTCCTGTCGCTCTCAAAATTCATAAGATTTGCAGGTATTTCTTGAAATTTCAATTGTCCTTTCATATGTGAAGATTATATCTTTTTAAAGAAATGTGTATACTTAAAAATAGTATTGAGTCTTTAATACTGTTTGCTTATCATTATAGGGGCGGGGATAGCTCAGTGGTCGGAGCACTCGCTTTCCCCCAGCCAAGTTAAGCAGCGTCGAGCGTGGTTACCAGTTGGATGGGTGACCGTTTGCGTGCCTTGGCTTCTGTACAGTTCCCCCAGCTGTAAATGGGTACATGCCCTCTTTAGGGTCAGGGAAGGTAAAGCAGCGAGGGAGAGGAGATGGGCGCCGCCCTCAATATGCTGGCCCTAGAGAAGTGAGGTCTCTGACGCCTCGCTCCCCTACGACCTTATAGGTTATGGGACTCCTTTACCCTTACCTTTATCATTATGCGATGAACTCTTGCTTTTCAGTTCCTGTTAGTATTGATATTATTTTTGGGTGTATTGCTGTTAGGTTTATTCTCCTGTTCAATTTGTTTGTAATCCTCCATACCCCTAAAGGGGTGAAAGGAATTAAATCTTGAATCGTGTGTGTCTCAGTGCTAGTAGGGTATGTTTAGTAGGGTTAAAGTAGCAGAAGCATTTTACGTCATTTCTCGCCTCTGACGTCTTTGACAGATTTTGCACACGGTAGGCTACAGACTTAAAAGCCTGTATGATGATCGACTGGATTTTATGAACACAGAATTTTTTATTTATTACATTAAAAAAAAAGGAAAATGATCAATTATGCCAAAGTGGGACCAGTCGCGTATTTGATAGACATGAATTAGAACCCACCCAAACTACTGAAAACAGGTTATGTGGACTGTAAAAAGAAGTTCCAGTAACATTCTGCCACACCAGACTCAGCCACGCCCAGTCCCATAACCTAGCCTATCTGTCTTAAAGCATCAAACCAACACGTGAAGACAAATTAAAAAAAACAAAACACAACACCAACCAACCAATGACAACCTTTATCGCTACTTATTGACGTCAAAAAAATCCGATGACGTCCTTCCCTAGAGCTAAAAACGTCACATTGTGATCTGAGCCCGCCATTAACGCTCAGAAGACAAGGCAGATCTATCGAAAAGTGGCAAAGTGAAGCTTGAAAAAGACAGACACCCTTGACATGTCGAAGCATAATTTTTCGCCAACAGAGCTCCCCGCGTGTTGTGTACTATGACCCACTATGAGGCCGGCAAAACGAGGAAAAAAACGCAAAATGGACGCGCTCATTGGCGGGGATAACTCCACAGCCCACGAAAGCTGTCCCTCCACCGCCAAAGCGCCATGCCTTTCGCAAGGTAGGAGGAGATTTTGGGCTGTGCACAGCACAGGTTTCAGGGATTAGGAGGAGATTTGGGACCGTGCACAGCTCAGGTTTCGGGGTTTTAAAAATTTATGTGTAGGTTGAGCTTTCCCAACGTTGTCGTTGGCTTGAAGAGGTAAACTTTTAAGGTCTAAAGAGGGCGCCGTGATAAATCCTAGCAGAATTAGGTCTTTTGTAGGGATTGGGTCCGCTTAACCTTCCCCGGTGTATTAAATTTTCTCCATCCGGTTCTTATTTTCTTGACGGGTGCTCTTCAAACGTTCTTTTGGGAAAAACAGTTTTATTCTTTGAATACAAAAATTAAATTTCTTTTGAATAGTTGGGCGGTTTTTTTTTTTTAGTGCTAGGGATAAGGAATTCAAAAGGTTAGCCTTTAATACTAAAACGGTTTTTTTGTTTGTTAGAATTGATTATTTTTAACGGATTTATGTTCTTTTTTTGAGCCGAATGAAAATTTTCTTTTTTGATGCTATTATTATTAAAAAAATACATTGACAAGAATGATAAAACGGGTTTGATGATACACCGTAAAATTTGAAGTCTGGTAAAGTCTCATTTTCACAGCTCCCTTTCATGAATGCGATTTAAAATTTTAAGTTAAATAAGGGTTACTTACACAAAAAAAATCTCTCATTGGTGAACATTTACTTACCCAAGGGACACCCCCACCTCCTACCTTTGCTGCCAAAATTTTGCTTGAAAAAATCGTTTTTTTAAAATCTCTTATTAATTAAAGCTGCTCTTTTGGGATCTGGGTAGCTAGCTGGGGATTGTTTGGCAGTGCAATGCTTAGTTGACTGCATTGGAAAGGGGCCGGCCATTTTTTGTCAAGAGTAAAAAATATTCTTTTTGTGTAAGCGCAAAATGTTTTTTTTTAATGGCGGAACAGAAGAAACTTAAAAAGCAAAGCATGCACATGGTTGTGCTTGTATAGGAATAGATATCAATTTCATTGCACCATCCTCAACTTCAGTTCCCCCCCTTTTCCCATCGCTAAACCACTTTGGGGAACAGGGTAAAATCGAAGCAAAAGTTGGGACTTACCCCTGAAGTGGGTAGCAACACTTTGACGGGGAGAAAAAACAAAAAAGGAAAATAAAGAATGCATTTCCCAAATCTTCCCTTTGGGTAAAACTTAGTGGGGAAACGGGAAAAAAATGAGGCCACAACAGGTTTTTCCATGCAGTATCCCTTTGGGGAATTAAAAACCGGCGGAGTTTACCCCCTTCAGGTTCAGATTGCGTTGGGTTGTTTTTTTTCACCCCACAAACCCAAACCCTAGTGACCCTTTCTTTAGAAAAAACACTTTTAGGGGGATATCCCAAAAAAGTTACATCCGCGGTTTTCGTAAAACACGTCAGGTATGTAGTTCTCTGAAAACAAAAATTCGTAAAGGGACATCAGTTTTGAAGTTCGTCAAAAAATTACACACACGCCGCACGCCGCCGACACCAACACACCACACACACAAGCACGCACACGCCGCACGCAGCACGCAGACGACGCCGCACACACCACGCACGCACGCACCACGCACGCCGCACGCACGCACGCACCCCGCACGCAGCACGCAACACCACACACCACAACACACACCCACACAACACATGTGTCTAATACACTTAAGGGGAAAAAGGTTAAATTGAAGAAAAAAAAAGGGGAAAAAGAAGAAAAAAAAAGAAGAAGAAGAAGAAGAAGAAAACAAAACAACAAAACAACAACCAACAACAACAACAAACCCCCACCACAACACACACACAACACACACAACAACCAACACACACAGGGGAAAGCATGTTTGGGAATCTCCTTTTTCGTCAAACGCTCAACAACAATAGCTATTATTGAGTAAAAATGCGTTGGCTTTCCGTTAATGCCTACAAAATTAGGCCCTGCAAAACCCCACTTTGGGGGGGGGAGGAATTATTACTTTTGGTCTTTTTGGGGGGAAAAAGGGGAGAATGGACCCAGAAGACAAAAACAAAACAAGAAGGGGTGGACAAGAAAAAAGGAAAAAGGCAGACAAAAAGAAGGGGAAAAAGAAAAGAGGGAAACTGCCAGAAAACTCCAAAGGTGGGTGCTTTTATCGAAGGCGCTCCCCCCCCTCCCCCCAAATTCTCGGAGTGAAGGGGGGGGGGGGGGTGTCCAATTTTAACAACTTATAAGAGGGCATTACGTACCTATTTGAAATAGAACCATCCAGAATCAATTTTAAACAAAAAAAAATTTGGTTTTTTTTACAATTTTTTTCATAAAACAAAATTAGCCCACTTTTGATAAACGAAGCTTAACCCTTTAATTTTTCAAAGCCCCAAATTTACGATTATTGTCTAAAATAAAGGAACTTTAGTAAAAAAAAAAAAAATGGGTGCATTCACCCATGGCGTACGGCGGAAGAGACAAACGGCCCACACACACACACAAAACAAAACACACACACACCCCACACAACAACACAAAAAACACATTTACAAAACACCAACACACACAAAACACACACAACGTTAAAACCCTTCCCCTTTTTGGAAGGGGGAGGCCCTTGTGTGCCGGTGGGAAAAGGATGGCAAACTTTAAAACCTGCATACACACCAGGGGCCATATGAAAAAAAAACAGTGAGTGCTTATTCATTATCCCCGAAAATTTAAAAAAAAAAAGAAAGAATAACACACACCCAAAACACCACACCACACACACACACAACCCACACACACACCCCACACACAAACAACACACCACACACAACCACCACACACACACAACACAAGAAAGGGATAATGCCATTAACCCAAAAAAACCCTTTCGTAACGGACCCTTAACCCCTTCAGTCCCTCAGCCCCGGGGGCAAGCAAGGGGGCCCTAAAGGCCGGAATAGTTTGCCCTTTAAACAAAGCCTTTATTGTTTGTATTTCTGCTTCGATATGGGTCGGCCCTTTTTTGTACAAAAGTGAAACATATTCTTTCGTCTAAGCGCAACAATGTTGTTTTAACAGGTAGGAACAGAAGACAACTTGAAAAACTTACAAAAAAACAACTTTAAAAACAAACGCATGCACACTGGCATCGTGTGCAGGAACCCTTGTATGCGGTGGTCAGAGCCAGAGAAGTGGACAAAAAGCTAGCTACTCTGATCTCCACTGCCACTGCCACTGGCCACTGGTCACTGGCCAGACATGGCTGGGTTTGGCCCTTTGTGGTCCTTTGATGATGCTTGTTGAATGCTTTCCTCCTCCCACCCTATGTATGAGCGTTTGCAGAGTAAGGTGGGGAGATGTAGAGCAAGAGCATTAGCAAATGAGCTATATTTTTGTTGATCTGTATCTGTCTGACTGTCTGTCTGTCACACATACACACACACGCGCGCGCACGCACGCACGCACGCACACACACACACACACACGCACGCACGCACGCACGCACGCACGCACGCACGCACGCACGCACACACACACACACACCACACAACTCTCTCTCTCTCTGCCTCTCTGTGTGTTCATACACACACACACACACACACACACACACACACACACACAACACACACACACACACACACACACAACACACACACACACATTCTATCTCTGTTACACACCACACACACACACACACAACACATACACACACACACACACACACACACACACACAACCACACACACACACACACACACACACTCTCTCTCTCTCTCTCTTCTTCCTCTCTGTGTCTCTCTGTCACACACACATACACACACACTCCTTCTCTTTCTTACACACACACACACACACACACACAACACACACACACACACACACACCACACACACACACACACACACACTCTCTCTCTCTCTCTCTCTCTCTTTCTCTCTCTCTCTCTTACACTCTCTTGTCACAATACACACACACACACACACACACCACACACAAACACACACACACACACACACACACACACACACCACACACACTTGCAAACTTAGGCAAAGCAGGAAGAAATATTTAGGACACTTATGTCAGCAGGTTAGCGCAGAGCAGGTGACAAACTTTGCAACAAAGTGTTTCATATATATATATATATATGAATATATATGACCTTGAAGAAGACAAAAACCCCGTGGCGTTGAAAGTACTCTGCTTAAAAACGTCCCAACTTCATGTAGTTTCTTTCTATGCACGTATTGCATTAGTAGATTAGTAAATAAAATATGCGTTAGACAAGTACTACCTACCCCCATCTCCACCAACAAAAAAAAGTTCTTCCTTTAGAAAAAAAAAGTTTGTTGCGTTCTGATGTAATTGCAGTTGGTCTTTTAGACCTGTCAGAGCCTCTTCATTTCAGCTTCGCTTCTGTTTCTAGGTTCTTTTTTTTCTGCCGCATCTTCTGTGAAATTCCAGTTCTGCTGATTCCATTCCTCTTACCCTCAATCTCTCCGAGAGACTCCTCTACGTGATTGTGGGGGACGGGATAGCCTAGTGGTCAGAACATCGCGCTCGCAATCTGACGACCCGGGTTCGATTCCCGTTCAAGGGGATATTTTCCTCTGGAGTTAACATCAGTGCAGACTCCACTCTCCCCCCAAAGTCCTTCGGAGGAGACTATAAACCGAGGTCCCGTGTGCGAACGCTCGCAGAACACCTTGCGCACACGTTAAATCCTGTTCCGCTTTTCGTAAGAGTAGTCCATTGTGTGCCGGTGGGAACAGATGACAGAATTGACAAAACCGCAAACACACGGGGACTGGATGTAAATAAGCACATAAGTGCTTATTCCATATAGATATAAAAGAATAAAAAAATTAAATAAAAAAAATTTTCATTACGCAAAAATGAGTTGTGTTTCTACCCCTCCCCCCCCCCCCCCCCCCCCCCCCCCAAAAAAAAAAAGAGGAAAGAAAGTGAACAGAAAAACTGGCATAAGGGGCATGGCCAGAAAAGGTGTTAAAGAATGAAGGTATAGAGATGCAAAAATCATCGACTAAAGGAGAGTACCAAGAGAAACAAAGTATAGAACAAACTTTCCAGTGAGAGAAACAAGGTATAGATCAAACTTTCCAGTAGGAGAAACAAGGTATAGAACAAACTTTCCAGCAAGAGAAACAAGGTATAGAACGAACTTTCCAGTAAGAGAAACAAGGTATAGAACACACCTTCAAGTAAGAAGGTATAAAACAAACTTTCAAGTAAGAAGGTATAGAACAAACAAGTAAGAAACAAGGCATGGAACAAACTTTCAATCAAGAGAAACAAGGTATAGAACACACTTTCCAGTAAGAGAAACAAGGTATAGAACAAACTTTCAAGTGAGAGAAACAAGGGGTATAGAACAAACTTTCCAGTAAGAGAAACAAGGTATAGAAATTTTTTTTTCCAGTAAGAGAAACAAGGTATAGAACAAACTTTCAAGCAAGAGAAACAAGGTATAGAACAAGCTTTCCAGTAAGAGAAACAAGGTATAGAACAAACTTTCAATTGAGAGAAACAAGGTATAGAACACACTTTCCAGTAAGAGAAACAAGACATAGAACACACTTTCCAGTAAGAGAAACAAGACATAGAACACACTTTCCAGTAAGAGAAACAAGACAGAACACACTTTCCAGTAAGAGAAACAAGACATAGAACACACTTTCCAGTAAGAGAAACAAGGTATAGAACAAACTATCCCCCGTGGGGATGCCGGGGGGCCTGTCAGTATAAATAGCATCACCACATTCTGGAAATATTGTGCTAGAAATTTCCTCTTTTCTATCAATATGGGCCTGTCAGTATAAATAGCATCCCCACATTCTGGAAATATTGTGGAAGAAATTTCCTCTTTTCTATCAATATGGGCCTGTCAGTATAAATAGCATCCCCACATTCTGGAAATATTGTGGAAGAAATGTCCTCTTTTCTATCAATATGGGCCTGTCAGTATAAATAGCATCTCAAGATTCTGGAAATATTGTGCTAGAAATATCTTGTCTATCAATATGGGACTGTCAGTATAAATAGCATCACCACATTCTGGAAATGCTGTGCCAGAAATTTCCTCTTTCCTATCAATCTCTTTGTTTCTGCCTTGTCTTTTTTCCTTCTTTCCTGTCATCTCCTTCTTGTCTATTTTCTGCCTTCTTTGTCCATTCTTCTGCTTTTTTTTTTCTACAAAGACTTAAGAGATAACAAATTCTCTTTTATTCCAAAGTCGGATGCGCTGGGGCTGACTTGTCAGGTGCTTAACGGCAGCGTCGCGCATTTTCGCTCATATAACAGATAACAATAGTTGCTGTCTGAGCGTTCTATAAACAAGATGAACAAGAAGAAGAAGAACACACTTCTGCCAAAAAAAAAGTTGTATCTTGGGTTATACATAAATTTACATCATTATTCATAACAGAAAACCCCACCCTGATTGAATTGATAAAGAAATAACAAAACAGTAATCGGAGCAGCAACAACATAAAAAGCAAAACGGCAGCAGCAACAACAACAGCAGCAGCAGTAGCATCAACAGCATAAAATGGGGAATGGGTTTACAGTGGAGTGGAGTGGAGGAGGGGAACAGAAATAAGCAGTGTCGTTTTTAAGTGCAAATCAAATATATGTGTATCCCCGTAGTTGGAATGTGGCTACCTAAATGGTGTGTGTGTGTGTGTGTGTGTGTGTGTGTGTGTGTGTGTGTGTATGTGTATGTGTGTATGTGTATGTGTGTATGTGTGTGTGTGTATGTGTGTGTGTGTGTGTGTGTGTGTGTGTGTGAGGGGGGGGGGGAGGAACGGTCGCAAACGCAAAATCTCACCATTGGTGAACCTCAAAGCTCTAGCCGAGGAACGCCCAAAAGAAAAAAAAAATGATAGAGATGTGCATACATTTTGTAGTATAATATATTTCATGTTTAATAATCCTACAGGTCTACTGTGTCTTTGTCAGTCAGTCTGTCCATGTGTGATTTTACTTTTGTGTCTGTGCAGCCAAACACGCACGCATACATGCTCGCTCACTCGCGCGCGCGCGCGCATACACGCACGCACGCACGCACGCACGCACGCACGCACGCACGCACGCACGCACACACGCACGCACACACGCACACACACACACACACACACACACACACACACACACGGATGACAACATTTCCAAAACTGTATACACACCGGGATTAGATGTAAAAAAAAAGAACATGGGTGCCTATTCCATCATCCTCGAAAGAAAAGAATAAAAAAATACCCCCCCCCCCACACATACATACATACATACGTACATACATACATACATACATACATACATACATACATACATACATACATACATGCACACACATACATACATACATACATACATACATACACACATACACACATACACACATACATACAGACATACATACATACATACATACATTGTGTGTGTGTGTGTGTGTGTGTGTGTGTGTGTGTGTGTGTGTGTGTGTGTTCTGGCAAATCACTCCCTCCTACAAAATGCCTAAATGGGTGTATGGTGCTAAAAAGAACATCTGTGCACCTATTCATACCTCACCACTATTGCACGTCACAGACTGAGTGCTGAGTGTCTTTTAGAGAGAGAGGAAATGCGTGTTGAATAGATAGATCCTTCAGCTTGCCATCTGTGATGGATTTAAGTGGATGCTGATCAAGATGAATGGCTTGTTTTGCTATGGGATGGGTTTGTGGTTTTTTTTCATCTCTCGCTCTCTTGTTCAAGCTTATTGGGCAGAAGATTATGCAAGAGACGCTTCTTGAATGCCCACACACACACACACACACACCCCCCTGTTATCTCTTAGTGGGCAGATCCATTAATTTACGATCTGCAGTTTGCTTGATGACATTGATCGCTTTGGAAGCAGTGACAACGAACTGTCGAATTAACAAGCAGGCTCGGTAAAAGGAAGAGGAAAAAGAGAAATGCGCTGATGGTATGGAGATCAGTGCAGAGAAAAAACCCAAGGTCATGGTAAACAGCACCAGTGATGTTACAGTTAGCATTTCTGCCATAAATGGTCAGCTGAACCTTTGAAATATGTTGGTTCCATACTTCTTCTCTCGTTCGCTTTTTTACACCGTCAGATGTGTTTTGGAGAAATAGTGACAAGTCCTTTCCAGCTCCTCTCGTGGGCCGTATAGGTTAGTTTGCAGGGTTATCTCCGTCGGCCACAAAATCTTCCTCAGGTCGCTGAATAGCGTGCACCTCTGAAGGATGTGCTCGCCAGAATGGTTTTCTTTGCCAAAGGCACACAGGGGAGAGGGAATGAGTTTCAGCTTTGTGGACATGTGGTGATTTAGCCTGTTGTGCCCAGTATGGAGTCTTAGAATGATGACTTCTTCTTCTCTTTTGAGGTAGTGGTAGTCGTCCTTCTCTTCTCTGGGTCGGGCCGTTGATTTGATGATTGTCTTCTTTTCGTGGAAGGTGAGGCTGATTTCACACTGTTCTTTCTGTGCACGCTGTTTTGCAAGTTCATCATCAGCCTGTTCGTTGCCAGGTATACCACAGTGGGCAGGGATCCATTGCAGCGTTACACGTTTGTTTTGTGTAAGGAGCTGTTTGTTGTTCCCTTTGGAGTTCTATTTCTTTGCAGACAGGGCTTGTAGGACTGACAGGGCTCCATACTGACCAGAGAAAGCCGTTCTTCAGTTGAGGTCAAGACTTTTGCCGTTGCAACCTTGACCGAGCTAGGCAAAGTTGACCACGATTTGGAAATAAAAAGCAAAGAGATGAGCTTCCCAAACAATATCCAACTTCTGTACAGCACTTGTCATTTCTATACTGCTGCACATGTGTGAAAGCTGGACCTTGACTACAGAAAAACAAGATCAGAAAATTCAAGTCTTTAAAATGAAACCAAGTAACAATTGTGAGGCTGAGGACTGGACACTGCAGACTCAGATAATACACGTTTACCAAGTTCCACATGGGTAATTCTGAGACATGCCCCCTGTGGCACTTCTCCCATGAAAGTGGAGGAACACTTCCTCCAGACCTGTCCAACACACCAAAAATCTGAGGGCCGATATCTGGCCTACCGACCTGCCGATGAGGGACAAGCTCTTCGGACCCCTGGAGGGCCTTCAGCGCACGGCAGCATTTGTCAGGGCCTCTGGAGTTGCTGTCTGAGCGTTCGAAGATGAAGAAGAAGAAATGAAATCATCCTGAAGGTTTTTTACTGGTAGATCGGTGGTCAAAAGGTAAGCCACATTACCCTACCCCACCCCGCCCCACCACACTACACTAACCCCCTCACGTTGCTTTGCTTTCTTCTTCCTTCCCGCCCCCTTATTTGCTAGGTACAACCTCCCTCGACTCCCAAAAGCGGTGCCTACACCCCACCCCACCCCACACCACCCCATCCCCCACCCTACCCCACCCCCACCCCACTACCACACCCCACCCAGCCCCACCACACCACACTAACCCCATCACTCACGTTGCTTTGCTTTCTCCCTCTGCTGCAGATACCTTGTGCCTAATAATACCTAGATTCAACCAATCCACCGTTGGCCGCCGCTCTTTCTCTATTTCGGGTCCATCGACCTGGAATGAGCTCCCTCTCTCTCTCTTCGCCAGAAGCCTAGCTATGACACTTTTCAATCCAGCGTCAAGACATATTTATTTAAAACCTAAGATTTCCCCCCTCGTGTGTGTGTGTACTTTTGAAAAACATTTGACTATTGCAATTTTATTTCATAGAGTTGGTCTGCAGCGTACCAAGTTCGTAATATCTGTTTGTTTAAACTATTGATTATTTGTCATTAGTTGCATGACTGTGTAAGATTAGGTTGAATGCATGCACTTGGATTTGTCTTTGCAAGATATAGCGCTATATAAGTTCCATTTATTATTATTATTATTATTATCATCATCATCATCATCATCATCATTATTATTATTATTATTATTATTATTCCTCCCCGCACCTTATTTGCCAGGCACAGCCTCTGGCGACTCCCAAAGCGGTGCCTACACCCCGCCACACCCCACACCACACCACACCCCACACCACCACCCCACACCACAACCCACCCTACCCTAATCCATCCCCACCCCATACCACCACCCCACACCCCACCCTACCCCACCCTACCCTAACCCATCCCCACCCCACACCCCACCCCACCACACCACACCACCCCACACCCCACCACACCCCACCCCACCACACCACCCTAACTAACCCCCATCACTCACGCTGCTTTGCTTTCTTCTTCCTCTCCCTGCGCCTCCCATATTTTGCTAGGCACAGCCTCCCGCGACTCCCAAAAGCGGTGCCTACACCCCAACCCACCTCCACCACACCTCACCATACCACACCCCACCCTTCCCCACCGCACACCCCACCCCACCCCGCCCCACCACACCACACCACACTAACCCCCAACACTCAAACACATGACAAAATTGACAAAACCGCATACACACGGGGACTGGATGTAAAAAAGCACATATAAGTGCTTATTCCATTATCTTCGATAAAAAAGAATAAATAAATGAATAAATGTTGTTGTTGTGCGTTCCCCAGCTTTACACCCTGGGGGTATCCACCCAGAACATGCCACACTCTGACTCACTCATCCCACCTGGGAATCACTGTGAGATAGGAAGCACACACACTGGATGAGAAGTTCGAGTGTATGACTCTTTTTCAAGCACCTCGCCATATAGGCAGCCATACTCCGACTTCAGAGGATTTTTTTTCTCTTTTAACAAAAGGAGAGTGCGGGGGTTGTTATGTTAAGAGCTTGTCATGGCTGAAGACAATCAATCTCAACACAACATTTTTACAACATAACAACGTTTTAATGTAGGCCTTGGCAATTAGCTGACATCAATAATAGCTGACACAGCTTAACATTTATAGCTAGCCAGGAAGATACTGAAGAGGAACTTCACTGCGCCCTAAGGCAGCAGGAGTTCACTCACGCTTGAGTGTGTCAATGAGATCACATATCTCATATCATACAGCTCAAGCTGGGCTCCGAGACACAGCTTTTGGCCTGGGCCAATGAATAAAGAAAACTCACGCTGCTTTGCTTTCTTCTTCCTCACCCTGCCCCCCTGCCCCTGCCCCCTATATTTCGCTAGGCACAGCCTCCGGCGACTCCCAAAGCGGTGCCGTGCACAAGTTCATCACCCTGGTGCGAGACCTGGAGCGGGACGGGGAGGGGGAGGGGTCCCCGGAGAGGGAGGGGGGTCCTCCTCTGGAGGTGCACTCCATCCTGTGCGACCTGGAGGACGTCTGGACCCAGCAGTACCCCCTGCCCCTCTCCGCCCACCCCAGCAAGCCCATACGCACAGGTCAGTAGCAGTAGTAGTAGTAGGAGTAGTAGTTTATGCCGTCAGCGCCTGGGCTTTATCACAGTTCTTGATTAAACCATTGACGCTGGGGGCAACAGCAAAGAGAGAGGCTGTGTGTATGACCAGTGGCTTTCTTTCCCACTCATGGAATTCCACTTTACAGCGTAGTCTTTAGTGATCGACTATGACTCTCTGACTAGGAGGTTTGACTCGCACAGTCCTTATATTGTGCTGCAGCCCTGGGGGCTGGTTGGCCTTTGGAGAACATCTCCAACGCTGACTGTCCTTATGCCCACTTGGCCGAGAGAGTGGGGATGTACTGTGGGCAAGGCATCTCCACTATAATCAAATTTCTGCCCAGTTTCCAAACCAGCAGCTGCCTCCTCTGCTGTTTTGGAAGTCATCGTCGGACACGACGGACAAACATACATACAGTAGTAGTAGTAGTAGCATAGAGGGTCGAGAGGCCTTTTGGGTTCGCTCACTTAGACACGCTATGACTTTATTTATTAATTATTATTTGTGTGTGTGTGTGTGGACACTATGACTTGTAATCACAGTCCCTAATTTGGAAATCTCTGGCTGGGACGTTGGTATAATCACAACAACAACAACACAAAAAAAAATTGGTTCGCTTCATTAGGGCTGCTTCGTTTTGAGTTTTTCAGGGTTTTGTTGTTGTTGCTTTTTTGGTTTTGATTTCGTGACCTATTATTGTTTCAGTTCTTTCTTTCTTTCTTTCTTTCTTTCTTTAGTCGTTAACGTTGAACAATTTGTTCTTCATCCCCCCCAGGCATTTAACGGCCCTCAGCGCGACATATTTTCGCTCATATTATGACAGACAACAGAAGTGGCTGTCTGATCGTTTGATGATGATGATGAAGAAGAAGAATTTGTAAAGAGAGCAGATTAAAAGAAATTATGTATTGAAGTCGCAAGCCGAGACCATTATTTCTGAAGGACAGGCTGAATTCCGTAAAAGCAAAAGTAAAAGGTAAAGGTAAAGGTGCCCCATAACCTATGTAGTCATAGGGAAGCGAGGCATCAGAAACCTCGCTTTTACAGGGGCCAGCATATTGAGGGCGGCGCCCATCTCCTCTCCCTCGCTGCTTTACCTTCCCTGACCCTGAAGAGGGCAGGTACCCATTTACAGCTGGGTGAACAAACAGACTGTAATGAAGCCAAGGCGCACAAACGGTCACCTATCCAACTGGTAACCACGCCCGAGGCTGTTTAACATTGGGTGGGGGTAAGCGAGTGCTCCGACCACTGAGCTGTCCCATCCCCTCAAGCAGAAGTACTACTAAGTATTTTTTTTTATACCACTTTAAGTCACGAGATTTCTCTGCGTGAAATTTGGGCTGCTCTCCCCGAGGAGAGCGCGTCGCCACAAGAGCAGCGCCACCCTAGTAGATCTTCAGCCCGCACCCGTTCTGTGAAAAACAGCCTCCAACAGCAGAGAGAAAATTGATTGATTGATCAGTAATCTTTATTTCCAATGCAGCAGCATGACATGGTGGCAGCGTAAAAGGAGGGGAGCTTTTAACTACGGTAATTGGAAGAACCTTTTTGTTTCACTGATTTCCGCCATTAAAGTTCAGCCAATGGCAACTAGCTTCAGAACTTTACCCCGCCTTAGTACATTAAGTGCATAGCTGTGTCCGACCCCTCATTTGCTCAGAAAGCGATGCGAGGACCGGTGCATTATTTGCGCACTGTAGTTTGAACGCAATTTAGGTAGATTGGAAAAAGAGAAACAAAACGGAAACAAGAAGAATCCCTGACATAGTGTTTGAAGTCCTGCGGAAATCCACACACCAAAATGGATGCAAACACCCCAGAAATGGATTGGTTGGTGGAAAAACTTGCCAAAGCCTTTAAGATAGACAAACAAAGGCTCGAGCTCTTTGTCAAAGCTAAACACGTGACACACAGAGAAAACAGCCATCGTACTACTCCTTGAAGTTGGCGAAGAAGGTCTCAGACGGTTCAATGCTTGGAATCTGACACAAGATGGACAGGCCCCTGAGATCATGAACAGACCCCTGAGATCATGAACAGACCCCTGAGATCATGAACAGACCCCTGAAATCATGAACAGACCCCTGAGATCATGAGCAGACCCCTGAGATCATGAACAGACCCCTGAGATCATGAACAGACCCCTGAGATCATGATTAGACCCCTGAGATCATCATCAGACCCCTGAGATCATGAACAGACCCCTGAGATCATCAACAGACCCCTGAGATCATGATTAGGCCCCTGAGATCATGATTAGGCCCCTGAGATCATGAACAGATCCCTGAGATCATGAACTGA